>JABXJD010000241.1:110000-840000 GCA_013375575.1 Percina caprodes | reverse complement strand
ATGTCCTCTGCTTTGTGCGTTGCAGACAGTAAACATTTTCTGACTTGCTCATATGGAAAATGTGACATTTTGCGAGAGAGATCATCTATCCGCGTTTGCTTTGGGTTTGTGTGTCATTTAATGTCCTTGAGTGAAATGCTGGGTTGCTGAGACATACAGATACAGAGCCAGCAAATTTTTACCCCCGTTCTTTGCTATGGGATCAGGAAGCAGTTAAGGACAACCATGTTAACACCTTCAGATCCTTTAAATTATTGTTTCAAGATACATTCTCTTGAAAGAAATATAAAGATTTCAGGGTGCTGTATTGGTTCACTAAACTCCAATGTGCGTTCCAGTCTAAGAGATAGTTGGTGTGCCTTTATATCAGGCCATGACAAACATGTAAATTCACTAACACACACTTGTTTTTCTCCACCTTATAAATATGCTAAACTCAGGCATGTTGTTTCCTACACTGAGATAGAAATTATTGTACATACATTTGTCTCTTGGCGTTTGAATTACTGTAATTCTTGTTTTACTTGCCTCACTAGATCATCTGTAGATCATTTAAAATGGGTTCAGAATGCTGCTGCTAGGTTCCTGACAATGTCAAGGAGGTCATGATGTCATATTACCCCTATCCTGGCCTCTTTACACTGGCTACCGGTTAAATTCCGGATCAAGTTCAAAATTCTTGTAATTACCTACAGAGCCATCAAAGGCACCGGCTTACTTCTTTAAGTGATCTGCTGCACCGTCATACTGTAAGCAGGTCTTTGAGATCATCACATCAGGGCTTACTGGCTATTCCCCGTACTAGGCTGAAATCAAAGGGTGCTCCTAGAGCCTAGAGTTAGAGCAACAGAAAACTCTGATTTGCTGTCTGGATTTACCCTGCAGAGATCTGAGGACCAGGTAACCATAGTCCTCAGCAATCCACCGGAGGTTAGAACGCCAACACAAAGAAAGAGGATGGGGACGGACATCCGGCCAAAATGAGTAATATCCGGCGGAATTTCCGTCAGCACTAGAGCAATCCCAGAAGTTGAACGTAATCAATACAGACTAGATTATTCCTTACATCTTTGTATTAAATAAACGGGGCATTTTACAGTGTAAAAATAAACCAGTTTGTGCGCTCATGTGGACAAACTATGTAAATGTAAACTATGAAATGATTGGCGTTACTGTTTTGCCATTTGTAGTTATCACACTCATATGCTGAGATTTATATTTGTTAGATTAGTTGAAATCATTTGATAGTATTTGCCATTTGCGGATGTAATGGGTACTATATCAACATTAGGGTTAGTAACTTTATTAGAATTATTGATTACAATAAATGTTGACAGTCGTAGCATGATTGATGTGGTGTACCAGGACACATTTAAAGTATAAGGCAGATATCTTCAACTGGGGGAGTCTGTTGTCGTCAGCCCCAGGCCCATTGGTTCCTAAGACTCTATTTCAACAATGTTGACTGAAAGAACATGTATGTGGGCTGAAATGATCTGGTTTTCTGACAGGATAGAGCTATGAGCTGAGGAAAAGTTGGTCTCTTCGGCCGATCCACTTCCTCTCATCCATTCGTGCATTAACTGTTGAAATACCTCTGTCAGATTTGTGCTATATTCATTTACTGGGGTACTGTTTAAAGCCAAAAAATCTATAGGTCTGTGGGAATGCCAGAAGCTTGAGTGCGCCATCTTGTCAGCATTTACTTGAGTCAAAGGAGTCAACGCCCTACGCATCTGATTGCTGCTGTGTCTGTTAAGTGAACGTGATGTGGCTCTATGTTCACTATGCTGTCATTGATATTGTCCCTCTCTTCACTGCTGCGAAAATGAACATCACCTTTATCCGTGACATAACATAATTCATCAAAGTGCTAGTTGCCCTAAACAAACGTGTTTCTAGTTTGGCTTCAGAGGCGACGCATCTCTGTCAAACAGCTGTGCAGCTGTGTATTTTTAGAGATGGAGAAACAGTATAGGGTGCAGTCAGAATTCAAAAACTTGGCTTCAAATATTGGAAAATACAAGGGCTCCCACTGGATGCAGGGTTTCATTAAACAGACAATTATAATGATGTGATTAAAAATGAAGAATGAGAGAAATGACTGTATTCATGAGGTCCATACTTACTGCACATTCTATTAGTCTGCCGCCGCCGCCTCCACCACCTTGAATAAATATGCTTCCTGATGGGTCCCAACACTACCAGCCATTGTAATGGAGTCCCAAATTAGATGTTGGTTATTCTAGTCATCATAATGAACCCGCTGACTGGGAGCGCTCAACATAGACTCACAAATCCACAGCAGTGAATGTGCGAGCCCCCAAACACAATGGTGCAGATAATTAGGCGTTTTAATGAGCTGGACTTGGCTATAAAGCGGTCTAAAAGAGCAATTCTTCCACATTTTAGAGGTTGTTAAATGTGCTCAACTATCAACCTCCCCAACGTGTTGAATGGGCTCCGATTCTGTCTGTTAGGTCAGGTCTACGGGAGGCTGGAGATGGAACAACATTGCTGATTTTAATGATTTGAAGGCAGTTCTAGGAAAGCATAATGGGAAAGGAGGGTCATTTTTAAAGAGTCTAACACAGTGATTCAGTTGATTTAAAGTTTTGTTCTGCTACATTTTTGTTTTTTTGACGAAGAAAACTTCCTGCCAATCTTCACTTTAGTTACTTTGTATAGTTAATTTGTATTTGTTTAGTTAATTTATATTAATTATACAAAATAGTATGAATAATCTCTGATGTATTAAAGTAGATAAAGACGAGACTTTATTGATTCAGTGGTAATACGCCTATTCACAAGCTACCTGCCATACTTCTGCTGTTATTTTGGTGAAATTAAATGCAAAAGTATTGTAAAGCATTACAATTCAGAGACTGTAATATTGTCATATAACTATTTACTCTCAAATGACTGTAACTAGCAATCTATAATGTATTACATTTTGGAAGTAACTTGTCCAACAGTGATGGACTTAGAGAGTGCCCAGCAGCGTTGGAACAAAGCCATGACTCAGAGAATTATGTAGTGTTTTTAGCCGATTCATTTCTAGAATTGCAACTGTAACAAGCATCTCAATACCACTAACATAATCCACATTCATATTTGGACAAATAATATAGCCAACTACAAAAAAAAGCCCGAAAGTCGGAAGTTAGAACAAAAGTAGAGGCGTTGTTATGGAGATGATAGCCCGTCTCGTTGCATTGCTGTAAACTGCCAGATTTTAGAACGCTGCAGACTGGCTCTTTGCAACTCGTCTCGTCGCATATCTTTAGTCTGAACTGGGTGTTAGCTTAATAATGTACTGGGCTGGCATTAGTGTACCTGAGTGAACATTTCAACAGACCAGCTTGCTCAGGCCGTGCAGGCTGAAGCCAAACCTGATGGTCGCACACTTTCCATTTCTGCCTGTGTGAAGACACCAGCCTCAGCTTTCACTTAGAGCTTTCTGCAGACTTCACATTGGTAGTTGACATTTCTCGTTTCCAATATGTATGTGTGTCAGTCTCTTCTGTGTGTGTGTGTGTGTGTGTGTGTGTGTGTTTCTGTGTGTGTGTGTGTGTGTGTGTGTGTGTGTGTGTGTGTGTGTGTGTGTGTGTGTGTGTGTGTGTGTGTGTGTGTGTGTCCCCAGCAGACTGTCAGTATTGTATCTTTTGAGGAGCTAGTGCTTTTTTAATTTTTCTTTACCTAATTTTACCTCTGTGAACTGGCTTCTTCTTGGCAAACTTGTCTCCAGGTGTAGTTAACTCTTAGCGACCAATGGCAAAAACTGGAGCAGCTGTGCAGCTGTCCCACTGATAACTGGCTGTGGCATTCACTCAAACATACTCATTAGCAGACATGCAGCTTGAATAAAGGCAAGCTTTTGCTGATCATTCATAGCATTGTAAAGTAGTAGTGCTGCTGTGGGCTGCTGCCTCATTGGCTGTACAGAGAACCACGGATGTGCTGTCTGGACAAATTGTGCAATAATATATCAAAGAAACAATATATGTCCATGTTGCTCTGCAGATGTTTGATGGAATCACATTTGTGTTGGTTATACTGGGCTATTTCAGGGTACGTGACATCCCATCGTTATTGCAGATTGACAGCCATTCTAAATGCAAACGCTGAAACTCAACATCCGAAAACCTTTCAGGTACTGAGCAGAATAAAAACACAGTGTTTAGAAACCCAGTCTGCATATTATATATAATGTAGTCTTGCACTGGCAGACCTTCCTCCACAGACTGCAGAGTCTGACGAGTCCACACAGCATTCTGGGTTGAGGGCAAAAGGTGCTCTGGTTTATTGGCATTTCTGTAAACTAATCACAGTAGTCTTGGGGGGCGCAGAGCGCCGGACACAATGGCAGTGCCTCTGCTAAATAGCACAGCGGATTTGGCCCACCCATGAGAGAGAGACATCATGGCTTGAAAACAAGTGAAGTATGGCAGTTGGTTAAGGCCACACCCCACCCTCCCCACTCTCTCCTCCTCAATAGCTACAGACTCAGAAATGGAACATCCTAAGGAAAGCTCATTGTGGGACTGGCTCTAGTTGCTGTAATTCTGCACCAAGGCTGAATTTTGGGAAAGAGACTTCAGATTAGGCCTGCATGATATTGGAAAAATCTGACATTGCGATATTTTTTCCCTCTGCGATATATATTGCAATATGAAAAAAGAAAAAGATGACATAAATAGTTCTATTTGGAAATAATAAATTATTCTCGACTACTGCTGTGATTTTGTAGGGGCGTGTATCTACATAGAAGAAAAAAATGAAAACGGATCTTTTCCAATGTGAACCATTCTTTGTTGAACTTTAATGCTTTACAAAGAACAAAGCAAGTAAGCGCTGTGACTAACGTTACGCTTCTGAAGTGGTTTTGGAGAGGAAAATTAGGTAGAAATACACTGGTTGACTGGCATGACACCATTGTTTTCATATATATATATATATATATATATATATATATATATATCTCAATCCAGGCTAAAGTGAATGACAGTGACTGCATGTTGCTTCCTCTAAATTTCAGGTTGTGGTTGACTAGCGGGGTCAGCTCGTTAGTTTGATAAGTAGATCAGACCTGCATGTCACGTGCATTAGCAACAAACTCTGTGTATCCAATAACAATTAAATCAGTGTATATGGCGTCAGATCAGACACAGACTTAGATTTTGTGTTACGTTTCCAGCGTTGCGGCTCCAAACCGTAACATTAATTGGGACAGTATGGGCCCCTTGTTTCTTTTTAGGCACTATATTAGCTTTAGCCTGGCTGGTAGCAGCTTTCTGCTTGGTTCTTTAGGCTAACTACATTAGCTTTAGCCTGGTTGGTAGCAGCTTTCTGCTTGGTTCTTTAGGCTAACTACATTAGCTTTAGCCTGGTTGGTAGCAGCTTTCTGCAGGAGAAAATGGCCGGGAGACGTTGTCATCATGTTGCATTAATCAGGTGATTTAGTTTGTATTTGCAGTGAACATAAAACACCGACTACCCATCAAAACCATGCGCATCACTGTGTCAGCGGCAGCTGCTGCCTACGGTACTTATCTACACATGGAGAGCCTCACTTTCCATAAAAACCCCAGCGGACTAACGTCACATACACACGCTGCCCACATGGCTACCTGTTTTAAAGGGGAAGGGTCGGACGGTAATAATCATGTAAAAGGAGAACAGTGAAAGTTTACTTTTCTTTCAAGCAGCAAAAAAGGATTAGCGTCAATATTGCAATGTCCTGCGATGTGACTATCGCGCATGCGCACATTGCAATGTCGAAGCTAAAACACAATATCGTTCAGCCCTACTTCAGATACAGTATAAGGGGACCACTAAGGTCTATATAAAAGCATCCAAGCATGTCATGTCACCATTAAGATGAAAACATTAGATTATTTGCATAACCCCGGTTTTCAGAGTAGCATGAGTGAGATGTCTCACAATGGCTTACGCCTCCCTGCCTTTCCTCAGAAGCATTTATCTCATTACGCCAATCCTGATTGGCTGGTGATCGAGTGTCTGCGTCAGGTGGGTCCATCCCCCTTTAAATAGCTTACGCTATGACATGGACACCATTCAAAATAAGCACCTCTTCTCGCTTTGCCCAGGTTGTCTGGTGAAACATCTCACTCATGCAAGTAACTTAAAGTCCTAATTCATAGTATATGTTTCTATGTCTCACTATGGGATATGGAGACTCCCTTATTGCCAGACAAGTTTATCTCAGCAACCACTGGCACACAGGTAGCAATGCTTGGCTCCAGCGATGGCCCTGTGCTCAGCACTGCACCTGCCACGCTGCGCAAAGACGTCAAGTCTACAAAACCGAACAAAAGCGAGAGGTGAATACCAGCATACCGCTGCACAAATGTCCTGAGTGAAATGCCTTTATATAAGGACCAGGCTGCAGCAAGGCCGTGACTTAAGTGAGCACGCAGGCTCTGCGGGGCCAACAAACCCTGACACGTGTAAGCCAGAGCAATGGATTCCACAACCCAAGCCATTGCTTTGTCACAGGCTTGCCTCTGGGGGCTAGCCCAGGAAACAAATAGATGGTCACTCCGTCAAAATCTCGTAGTCCTGTTCATGTAAATGTGCAGAGCACAAACTCAACACAGCGCATGCACCGCTGTTCCTCTGAGGAAGAAAAAGAGCGCCAAAAGGTCCATGGGAGAGCATGAGCTAACCACCTTGAGCACAAAGGCAGGATTAGTTTTCAATAACACTCTGACACGCCCCGGGGCAAACTGAGTGCATGATGGATGCACAGAGAGTGCATGAATGTCGCTAACCCGTTTTGCAGACACCAAGGCCAGCAGCAGCACTGTCTTCAAAGACAGATGCTTCAGGTCAACCTCCTCCATTGGTTCAAAAGGAGGGCTAGCAAGCCCACTGCCAGGTCCCAAGGGGAAGCCAATGTCTTAGAAACAGGGAGCAGCCGACGTGCCCCTTTCATAAAACGGCAAACCAAAGGGTGTTGGCTAGCTGTTTTACCCTCAAACCCCATATGACAAGCTGCAATAGCAACCAGATACACTTTTATGGTGGAGAAGGTTTTATGTTTGTCAATCAAGTCCTACATGTCTCTCCTTGAGACACCACTGGAAGCTGGTGGAAGAGGCCCTGGCACTCTGAATAGTGTTAATCACATTCGGTTGGAGCCCGACTGCAGGCACAGTGTTGAATAAAAAAAAAAGCATGCACAGTGCCTGTATGAACCAGGGGCTTCAACAACCACGAGGGCGTGTTCCAGCCCGAGGCAACACGAGCAGACCTGGTGTGTGTCCCTGCTTGAATTTTTGTTTCCACAATTGCAAAGTTGAGCCCCTTTGGTGTGAGGGACGTTAGAAGACATCTTCTTTAGCTGGAGTGCTAAACATGAAGACTACTGGGTAGTATGGTGTGCTAACTCACAGAAATAGCATCATCATGAAACAGCTAGGCGGGTGGTGAGACCGAAGAGTCGTAGCGTGTCAAAGGCAGCTAGCGCCCAGCGACGGAGAAGTTAAGCTAGGATAGCTCCGGATTTATGGACAGTCAACCTAGCAAGCCTGCACGACAGAGATATGCTTCAAAGCGAGAAGAGGTTTTAGAATGGTGTGCACGTCATAGCGTAAGCTATTTAAAGGGGGAACACCTAAAAAACAATCAATATCTATTAACACAGTGTTAGCATGGTTTGCTTTGCTAAACCTCTGTCCTGATTGACAGGTCTTAAAGCATCTCCTGCTTTATAATCTATTTGAAAATAAATAAGACCATAATTTAAAAAATGAATCCTGCTTGTTGAAAAATACCAAGTACTAAGTAAGTTGGGATTGAGGCCATCCAATTGTTTACTGAGATAATAAGTCAAGTGAGAAGTAGACTCATTTTCTCATAGACTTCTATAGAAACAGACTTCTTATTGAAGCCAGTGGAGTCGCCCCCTGCTGGAAATGAGATAGAATGCAGCTTTAAGGAGCCTCTGCGTTGGCTTCACTTTTCAAACCCAGACATTGCTGCTTGAATTATATCTAATAATTAATTAAAATGGTAACACTTTGTAATAATGGTACATAAATGGCTTTAGGCATGAAAAAGCATGAATGGATTCATGTAGTACTTCATGAACTATTATTATTAGTATTATATCGAGGATGACTAAATGCAGGAACAATACTTTAATTTATTCATCAATTAAGGTATTTCAATCATCATGATTTGTGATTGGGTAAATCTGTAATTAAAGTGACAGGCTAAAGGAACTTGTAATCATGATTAAATAAACATTACTTCTTCATAACTTCATGTTTGTGGACCTTCAAACAACATGCTGACCTGGTCCATCTTTAACATTGATTAATGATCAATGAAGTACCACATGAATGAATTCATACTTTTTATGCATATATCCATTCATGATAATTCATCTACCATTATCGTACAGTGTTAGCATTAAAGTAATTTAATAACCAGTAATATGATAGTTACTGAGTGAATCGCAGGTGTACTTGTTTTGCTCCGTGCCTGGTGTTGCAGAAGGCAGACGGCTGAGCTCTGTGGCTTCCCGTCACCAACTAGACAGTGAGTGAGCTGTCTGTGCGGCATCTTTGTCAACTGTCAGCAGCAGGGAGATCCGGCCGAGCAGAAAGACCCGGGGTTATTGAGTCCTTCTGATAGTGTCAGTGCACAGAGAGCTTGTAATCTGTCTCCCCAGCCCCAGCCCTCTCACCCAGTCTCCCTTACTCCTCTGCCCGCCGGGGCTGACAGTTAGTCACTACAGAAGGCCAACCCTCTCTGATGACTGGGTTGACTTAAAGTCTTTCATTTTACTCTTTTAAGATAGCATGAGCAGGAATGCATGAACCACCCAGCAGTTCTCAGATAACAGCCGCTGATTGTAGGATTATTCAGACTGGACAGGGCTTCCATTGGGGTGAATGATTCCAATATTCAATGTAAATGTGTTGGGATGCAAAAGGTCTGCCTGGGTCCACCCGGAGACTGTATTTTTTTAATCTGGCCCTTTCATTTAATTTATTTAACAATACCATCTTTTATTTCCATTGGCATTTTATTTATTTTTCTCTTGCTCATTTTCTGTTTGATATAATAGTCACAGTCACTTTGTGACATTGTCTGTAAAAGGTGCTATATCAAATAAACTCTTATTATTATTATTAGTAGTAGTAGTAGTAGTAGTAGTAGTAGTAGTAGTAGTAGTAGTATTAGACTTATTATGTATTAAGTGATGTGTTAGTCATTTCGCGAGAAATTCTTTGAAACCAGAGAAACAGAAAACTGATACATTAGCACGGCTTACAATTAACAGACAAAATATGCCATTAAGACAACAGCAGCCAAATAAGTGTTCTCAGGAAGCCATGGAGACCAATGGGAAACAGCAAGACATTAACACATCAACAGTATCCACATTCACTGCATGTAGCCATGCAAGCAACAAAACAGATAGTTGGAGCCATTTTCTTTTAACATGCAGACATTCAGAGCAGCAATACAACAATAATGATGGAGATCTTGACAGAATATGTAAGGCACAATTCCAGTTAATAACATGGTGAATTAGTCAAAGTACAAGTGAATATTTCACACATAACCAGGCAATGCAGAGCTGACAAGTTAGCAGCAAGTTAGGCGCAGTAATAACAACGTTAATAATAAATTTGATTAAACATGTTCACAAGTCTGACTTTTTAAAAAGCCAGGCCTTCAGGGGCAGGGCTAGAAGGTACCGATATGATTGGCCCCCTCTGGAATCCCCTCTGCAGGACTTAAGACTTTGTGTGAAGGCCTACTAATTTCCTGTTGACTCTCTACTGTGTGTAAAACAGGCTTGGAATGCTGCCAAACACACTATACTGCTTTTAAATAATCATTGTCTGTGACAGGCAAAAATAACAAACCATTTATAATTCTTTATTCTTCACTTTTTATATGTACATATTTACATACATACATGCATACACACTTACACACACACTCACAAACACACACAAATACACACTTACACACACACACACACACACACCTACGTATGCACACTTACATACACACATATACACAGACACATATACACACTTATACATACATACACACACAAACACACACACATATAGACACTTGCATACACGCACACACTTACACACACCCCTATACAGTTCTCCAAAAGAAAGAAGCCTCAGCTGCTTGAGGCAAGCAGTTCAGGGTCATCTACTCAACAGCCAATGACACCACTTCACTGTCTGAAATGGACTTCCTCCCCACTTTTAAGATTGACTGTATCTTCATTTCTGGTCAAATGGCCTTTTGAATGGGAGTGCTAGGAGCACTTCTATGATAGCATCAATCAACATTTTAAACCACTAAGAAGGCTCAACACAACAAGGCACTTTGCTCCAAGTATCACCAGGGGCCCTACACATGAACTCAGCATGGAGAACATTGTTTGTGTTAACAGAGTTTACTGAAAAGAGGTTTTAAACGACTCCCTTTAGCAGTTGTTGTTTCCGGGCGCTACTATCTCACCAGTAAAAAAAAGTTTGTATCTCCAAATGCAGACTCCATTGGAGGAAATGTCATTCTTATATGAGGTCCCTTTTTTCAACTACAAGGTCAAAATTGTTTGTCACTAACAATAAAACAACGTTCCATATTTACTCTCCTCTCTGTTATGTTGCATTCAGAGATGGTAGCGCCCGGAAACAACAACTGCTAAAACCTTTCTTTTTAGTAAACTCTGTGTACACAATGTGTTCAATGCTGAGTTCATGTGTAGAGCCCCTGGTGATACTTCCAGCAAAGTCTCATGTTGTGTTGAGCCTTCTTAGTCTTAGTAAAAATGTTGATTTGTAGTGCCCCTAGAACTCCCATTCATAAGGCCATTTTAGAGAAAAATAAGGTCAATCATAAATGTGGGGCTTCTATGCTAATTATGCTTTTAAACTAAAGTTTGACTCAAGTACGTACATTCACAAAAATACCCTATTTGGCATTTTGGCGAGAGTTACGCTTTAACCCTCAACGGCCACTGCAGGTTTCCAATACTGGGCAGCAATGTAAACATTAACTGTATGCTGAGTGATATTAGAATTAGGAACCGTTTTATCCAAGGGGACACAGCAAATGAGCAGAAACTTGAGCCACTGTAGTGACTGTTTATGTCCAGCATAGGTGTGTTTCTTTAAATATTACATCAGAAAAAGGTTTGTACAGTTACAAAGTATTTGTATTTTGTTACACTGTACAAAGTGGCAGTAGGCCAGTAGCTCAGTCCGTGGGGAGTTGGGTTGGGAACCAGAGGGTTGCCATTTCAAGTCCTTGTACGGACCAAAGTTCGGAGGGTGGACATGTAGCTGGAGAGATAACACTTCACCTCCGGGCATCTGCCAAGGTGCTCTTGAGCAATGCCCCAAACCCCCTCAGTCCATCTTTGACATATCTCCATTAGTGCACCTGAGCATGTGTGTGTGTGTTTCAAACCTGTGTGTAATAACAACAGAATGTAAATCAATAAAAAATATACATTATAAATTATTATTATAGACTGTCAATAAAGGCAGGAACTTTTCTTCTTCTTCTGGCGGTGCAGTAACTCCATGCTTCCTGTAACAGTATCTGTCAATCAAGGTACAGAGAGGTCTGTGAGGGTGTGATCATGTTGGGAGCGAAATCACAAGAGGGCCAGTATGTCCCTTGGTTTCTGCCCCTAACTTGTCAAACATCAGGCCAATTTGCACGAGCAGAAATCGAGAGAGCAAAGCGGCCTTTGACCTGAGCGTATATTCCCTCCAGTAATCACAACCCGTTCTCCGCATCTCTTAGCGTCAGATACCAACTCGCATGGTTGCCCAATTTCTTCCCCTTCAAGGGCCAAAAATTAATCAGGGTGGAGGGACGCAAGCCAAAACTAAACGTTCATGTCATAGACCTTTAAAATTAAAGTGTTTTACATATCATGAATTAGAAGTTGAACACATATTTAGGAATAATTAAATACATATTAATAAATAATAAATGCTGATTCTGCACACAGTTTCAGCAGCCACAGTTAGACAATGTTTTGCATGTCTCCTGCCTTGACTTTTCGTTGCTCTTTAACTCACTGTATCTTGAGAACTGATGCAAATGTTTCAATGACGAGGGAAATTATACTCTTTGATTACAAATAAGACATATTGCCATAGACTCGATTTCAGTAAAAATAGACTCATGTTTCCAACTATTTTTAAACTTTCCCTTGTCAGTGTTCCAATGCCTCATACGATCCATGTTAGCTATTAGCTTCTCCTCAACCCACTTCTTCACTCTTGTCATCATAACCTTCTGCGCAGACAGAAGCTAAATAGCCCCCCCATATCGCCCCATCTAAACCAGAGTTAAACTGTGGCCAGATGAGTTAATAGAACGTTGAGACAGAATGAAATTCCGACCAGAGCATGGGCCACAATTTCTTTCATGAAATTCTGACCAGAGTACTTGTCAAACAAAATTTTTCATGTCCCGTTCTTGTGCCACATGTTAGTCAGTACGTCCCAGCCCAGAGCGGAAAAAAGTGATGCCAAGAGTCCCGACACCAAAGGAGACTTTTAGCATGAATAACCAACGGCAAATAACGCCAAGTGTCCCGACGCCAAAGGAAACTTTTAGCATGAATAACCAACGGCAAATAACGCCAAGAATCCCGACGCCAAAAGAGACTTTTAGCATGAATAACAAATACCAAAGGACGCCAAGAGTCCCGATGCCAAAGACGACTTATAGCGTGAATATCAAATGCCAAGCCTCCGTAGTTCAGGTGGTGGAAGAGTGAGAATATGTTGGTAATTTCAAGGCAGATGCTCTCTTGTTCGCTTAGTGGCTGCCATGTTTGTGCGCTGCTTAGTTTCATCCATGCAGGCGCCATTCTATCCCTCTCCCTATGTTTTGTTTCACGCTCGCCGCTCTCGGATTATCACACGTGTCATAGTTGATATTTGCACGTGTATATGTAATCTTGAGCATGTTTTATCACAGCTGCAAAATCGGACAAATCTGACACCATTTTAAGGGTTGCAAGTTAGGAGTTGTGTTTATGCTTCCTTAATTTTACCTTTCAATGAGACGCAGTGGTTGTGTTGGAGCTGTCAGTGCAGTCTTATTCATCGGGTTAGGGTTAGGGATTCTTCTGCTCCCCTGATACTGTGTGGGAGACTGAGGTTCCTTGTGTCGTCCTAGCGTTGTAGCACTTCCTGTATCACTGAATAACCCTGGGACAATAAATCATTTAATGTTAGCACTTCTGCCAAGTCTTTACCCTCCTAAGCATGTGTGACTCATTGTTATTTATGTAGCAAGCAATAGTCTCTGCTTTTATTTTCTCATATCCATGTCAACCCTATTACAGTAAGTGCACACTTTGTGAAGTCTAATGAACTTTAATCAGACACACACACACACACACACACACACACAGACATATATATACATATATATAGTTTGGGTCATTGTAGGACATGGGCTTTTGAGCTCATTGTGTGGGAGTGAGCAGTTTGCTTAGTCAGAGTTGGTGCCATAACAACAGCAACAATGGAGCAAGACAGTAGGAGAATTAAATCAAACCTTCATTTATAGTCATAAAAGCCCACATTTTACAATTACAGAAACAAAATGAAGAAAGAAAGAAAAAATAAAAGGTTTTGTGTACATGTTTTTTTGCCATGCAGTTAAACAGCTCCCGTTCTGCTATTGGATCTATCCAATCCTTTTCATTTGTTTATTAATTTATTTTTGTATATCTTTAAAATGGGTAACAGTAAGTATTGTCTTTGAAGAAGTTTCTCCATGGCCAGTGCTCCAGTCATCATCATGCTACTTGTTATGAAATGAATCTGGAGCCAATGTTGACTTCTTACGTCTTGCTTGTCCTAGAGGCCACATTTTAACAAAAGACTCAACGGTGAAACTCAACCGGAAACAACTTGGTGAATATAAGCTCTGAGCTTTTGAAAAGTTAAAGCTGTACAATCAGGTAAAATATACACATTCAGTCATATTCTCTAATCTTCAACAACTGATTTTTTACACAGTTCTACTTTTTTTACAATCACTTACAGGACTCACACCTAATCAGATTAATGACATGTTTTCTTCACATGAACCGTCTGGTGAATTTGGGTCTGCTGACTGATGGGCAGGAACTAATGGCAGCTTGTTAAATGTAAATATGTTCTAGTGTCTTCTCTCCTATGTGACAGTAAACTGAATATCTTTGTGGACAAAACAAGACTTGTGAGGATGCCATCTTGAGCTTTTGGGAAACACTGAAATACATACTTTCACCATTTTCCAACATTTTTTATGAAATTTAATTTAATTTTAATCTATTTATTAATCCCTAGTGGGGAAATTACAATTTACACTCTGTGTACACTTTTTGTTAGTAATCACACACAGGCCTGAAATACACACACATGCTCAGGACCTATTCATGCACAAATGGAGAGATGTCAGAGTGAGCTGGATCAGCGCCCTGAGCGGTTGGGGGAGTACGGTGCCTTGCTCAAGAGCACCTGGCAGTGCCCAGGAGGTGAAATGGCATCTCTCCAGCCACCAATCCACACTCCGTACTTTGGTCCGCATGGGGACTTGAACTGCAACTCTCCAGTTCCCTACAGACTGAGCTAATGCCACCCCCTGCCAACTGTTAGTTGCAGATGTTAATATATATTTGGGTCGCTTTATGTAGATGCAGTCCTCCGTAACGCCCCCATAGTACTGTTCAACACTGAGATTACAGTTCTCACCATTAATACGCACACAGTAAGGTAAAACAAGTAAGATAATAAGTCATGTGTGTGCTCGTTCAACAGTTTGCATCCCACAAGTTGGAGAGGGAATCATTTATTCAACCAGCATCCTCTGGCAACATCTGTATGTGGACAAGCAAACCACATCTGCAGTGAAGGTCAGCGCGTACTTTACAGAGATAGGTCAAGAAGAGAAGTTACGCTCACTCCTAACACTTTGTCGTTCCCAAGGAATCTGTAGTTAAGAGCGTTTGTCTGCGTAGTGGGCAGTGTTGCTTCCATAAATAAAGTGAAGTTGAGTCCGCTCCTCTAACCTTTAGACCACCACTGGCCCCGTTTTGTTGAAGTTCAAGCTTCAAAAGTGCCTTTGCTTGACAGACTGTCTGTGTAGTGTTAATTAAAACGACTACATCAGCGTGTGATTAGAGTTTTTATGGGGGAAGTCGAGGGTCATAACTTGGATCACCAGAGGGCTCCAAACTTTCTTTTAATGTCCCTGCTGAAGTTTAACGACTTGCCACCTGTACTCCTGCCGGAGCTCTTTTTCAGCTCATAAAGATCTTTTGCACTTCCATTCCTCAGACGCACAGACACTCATTAATGGTACGTGTCCATATAGGCAATTTTTTACAGCCGGGATCGCCCCTCTACCCAGCATTAGGCGCTTTTAGGCTTATCACTAGCAGTTGTTGCTGACAAGCAAAGAAAACAGGCTCCACTCTCCCTCAACCGCCATGGCTGCACCTGATTAAATGAACGCGTCACGTGGGTTGTCTGCTCCAGTTTTTTAAAAACGGACCTTATGGAAACTGTCTTCTATGTTACCGAAATGTGTTTCTGAAAACAATTTCTGCAACAAAGGCCATGCATCTGCTGAATCTGTCTTCTATTTAGATCGGCAACAGGGTGCATATGTTCCACCAAAACAACTTCCTTCCTGAGACTATTTAGCAGAGCCACCGTCGCTTTGTCCAGAGCTTAGCCCCGCCCAAGATGACTATGTTTGGTTTAACCCTCATGTTGTCCTCGGGTCAAATAGACCAGTTTTCTTATATCAATGTTTTTTTTTTAACTACCCAAAATAACATGATTCATTCCACACAACGCTCTTTGGCAAGTACAAATCTCTACTTTCATTCATTTTGGGGGGTCTTATTCAATTTTATAGCATCTGGAGAAAAACAATTGAAGTGGTTTTTGAAATAGTATTGAGTAAAAGTTGACATATTCCAGTCTGTGATTATACGTCAACATCCATTCCTTTAATTTTAGTTGAAATAATTCCTAATTTCTGCTTTTCTAACTCAAAGAACATATAACTTCCAAAAAATTAGGTTTATTGACCATAAATTCCAAAAATAACTGTAAAACTAAAGTTTTTAAGTTAGTGTTACGTGTTAAATGTCAAAGAAGGGACAAACATTGATAAAAGGGACAAAATTGTAAGAAAAAGTTAAAATCATCAATAAAAAGCATCAACAAAAGTGTTGATTTTCAATTTTGACAAGAAGACAACACAAGGGTTAAAGAAATGAAAACAAGCCAGAGTGTTTTTTGCTGTTACCCAGAGTGTGGATGTTTGGAGGAGCCAGACTTTACTACACAGCGCTGTGGAGATCTGGCATTGTGAGACCATTGGTGAGGTGATTGGACTACTTGGCTCTCTTCTTTATTTGCTTCTGCTTGTTTTTATCCTCTTCAGTTAGTACAGCTCCCTCAATGACTCTGTTCAGACGTTTTTGATTTAAGGTTGATTGTGATGTAGTCCGTCCATATAAATAACTCTACTGTTTTTTTTTTTCAAACTGTCTAATGGGTGTCCCACAGTCTTGGTGGCCTGTGAAGAAAATGCACTAAAGAAACTGATTTATTGCAGATTTTTCTGCAATGAAAGCAGCACATGATGAGCTGGTTGTGTGGCTGACATGTTTGTTGTAACGCATGCCAGGTATGCTAGTCACTCTGCCTGTTTTATATAAGGATATTTTCTGCCTGAAGCTGCATATTATATACACACACACATTTATTGTCATTGAACAAAGAAATGCAGTTTTATTCTCTCATTCTCTTGGCAGATATTACAGCCTGCATCTTAATATAAAAAATCGAAACATCGCCCATCAACTTCTGACTTAGAAAGGTATCGAGACAAAGTGCAAAAGAAATAAATAGCTACATTAAATAATTAAAAAGCCCAGAGAATGGAACATCAAAACGGAGGTAATATAGAATAAGACGGGTATAAAAATGCAAGCTAAAGGAGATGACATGCAGACATGGAGCCTGGGATTTATTCAGAAACTTTATGATTGAAGGACAACCTCTTGAGCCACCCAGGAATTAATGAATCCAACTACAATGAATCTATTGTGATTGTTCTATTAATATTTTCTTTTCTCAATATATTTGAAATTTTAAGAGGAAATTAATACAAACGCAAAGTAATACACATGTTTCTTAAACCTTATCCACTTTTTTATCCATTGTTCTCTTACAATATAATGCTGGCTGTGGATAAAGTAGGGTTGAATTAACAAACTATTGTTGCATTGGGTGCAAAAAATAGTAATACTAACAAACCACTAGTATGGCTACAAGCTAGTGTCGCCTCTTATTATTAGAACATCTTTGGTTTTAGTCCCTGAAAGAGCACATGTTCACCTGTTGTAGCGTGAGTTGGGACTCAGCTCCATCTTGTCTGTAACCCTAATAGACAGCTAGGATTTTTCCCATTCCTTTACACCAGTGTGTCATGTAATGTAATGTAATGTAATGTAATAGGCGCCGATTGTAAGGTTTCTGTCAGCTTTGTGTGGTGCAGTTCTGTGCTGCCTTCGTGGCAATAGGACATCAGAGTATCATCTTATATGAACTCTGTACTACAGCGTTATAAACTTGTCATGCACTTTAAAGTCTTCATCAAACATTATCATTTATTTTTAATTTATTTTCTGTCTATGAATAGAGCTGTTGAACATTGTTCATTTCAATTATATGATTTTTTGATGATTTTTTTTAACAATAGTAACAACAATAGTAATCATTAATAGTATTAATTAATACTATTAATAGTAATAGTAGTCTTAAATGATGGGGGGGCGGTGAGGCACCTGGAAAATGGAAAGGGGGGTGCTGGCCCAAAGAAGGTTGACAACCACTGCTTTACACCATATTCCAGATTCAGAAAACGTTATAGTCTGTCATCACAGAAAATAATCAAAGATATGGCTCAACTAACTAACTAACTAACTAACTAACTAACTGACTGACTGACTGACTGACTGACTGAGTGATTACTGGTATTACTGAGTACTGGTTTTCCAGCTGATTGTGTCCTTATTTCGAACCAGTACTGTTATTCTAAACCACAAACTAGTGCAAAAACATACTCGGACAGTGAACTTACAAATAGTGTTTTTGTGTCTCTCTTTACGAACAACTGATGAAAATGTCTCCTATTAGAGAGCCACGTTTTCTTGAGAATACAAACCGTATGCTAATTCCTCAGTCTCAGGGCTGTTATACAAGCTAATCCCTCTTCATTATGAGAGCAGAGCAGTGGCAGTTTCTGCCTCTTCACCGGATCTGGAAAATGGCGAGTGTGGATTTCTGAGTCATCCTAGTTTATCAGTAATGCACAATAACTCTTTTACAAACCACTGTCAATGATTCATTTCTTTGTGCGTAAACTGGCAGTTGCCAATTAATCGGGGTCTTTTATCAAAGTGTTAGAACAGTGCAACTTTTTTCAGACTGGAAGTCCATAATGAAGTAAGTATTTTTTTTTTTTTTTTTTTTTATTGATTTTTCTACTTGTTTTTTTTCTATTTATCTTTCTTCTCGATTTTGTCGTTTCCTTTCAAGTGGCAGAATAAAGAGAAGTCTTTGATATATACCCAGAAAAACATGAGCATCTGGGAGATGCTGAGACACAAAACACCATTTGAATTATTTACCTTTGAAGCTCCATTCATGAGCACTTTTTGCGTATCAGCCGGCGTGACTGGAGCTGCGTCTCCAAACGTTGTTGTCGGGAGAACAAAGCCACCGTGCTGTTGGCTCTCTACACAGTTACGTCCCTGTGTGTGTGTGTGTGTGTGTGTGTGTGTGTGTGATTGTGTCTGTGCATGTGTGGACACGTGTCAACCTGTGCCAGTGTCTACCTGAGCCACCCACACACATGGGTTACCTTGTTTGTTTTGGACGGCAATGCCCCCCCCGTCTGCTGGTAGATAGTTTTGGCATTGAAATAACATAATGCCTCTGTTAAATTCTGCGAGTGGTGAGCTGCTACTGCGTGTGTCCCTGTGATAAGCTGATCATAAACCCTGGGATTTATGATACCAAGTTAAAGAGCAACATTTGTTCACTCGGCTATTATTTAGCAGATAAATGGGGCAGGGGAGAGATGGGAAACGCTGGGAAAATAAGGATATTTCAACAATAACTTAAAAAAAGGTATCTTTTGCTTGTAATAATTAAAATAAAAAATATTCTGCCAATGGAACAAATAAAAATCCAATCCAAAAAATTTCTTTAAATGAGAAATGATGTTCAAAGATGATTGATCGATGAGACGTTAAAGTTTTAGTGCGTAACTTATTTGATATTAATGAACATCTGTGACATTAAAGCCGCTGCCAAATGAGTTGCTACAAAGCTAATTAAGATCCAGCTCCACACAGCTCTCTGGATTTCTCAGCAAGACGATGTTAAGAAGATTGGGGCGTCCGGCGACTTTCGCACTCAGAAACTTGAGTGAAGATAATGACCTCTTCTGAGTCCATCATGTTTTTTTTAAATGCTCCGTGTCCTCCTTGGCTACTAGCAGCTGCGTGGGGTAGTGGTGGGTCATCACAGAAGGCTTGTGTCATGTGTATGCAACAACAGTTTTGTTGTCATTACTTAGAATTCCTAGAATATGCACTATAGCTTTAAAAAAGCTTGTTATTTAATCAACACGTTACTGACCCAAAAAGTCCCCTTTAGCGTCACATTTAGACGTGCTTGGTCAGGACTCATGGCGTCACTTTTTTGTGTTGTGGTTTGGTATTTTGTTAAATATTTCGTCCTTGTGATTGTATTTTTTGGTCTTTTTGGTATATTTTTTAGTGCTTGGTTGCTCCCTTGTCTTGTCTAGTGGTGGTTTCTGTCTTTTGGTCTCTTGTGAGTGTCTGTATGTTCTGTTTCCTGTTTTATTTTGATAATCTGGTTTTCTGTGCTGTCTTGTCTTTAGTTTTAATTCCTGTTTTTTCCCACTCTTGTGATTACCTGATGTCTTCCACCTGTTTCCCAGCCCTTGTGTCACCTGCCTCTTGTTATCTCGTTACCCTCTGAATTTAGTCTTGGTGGTCCCCTTGTCCATTGACAGATCATTGTAGTGTTACTGTGTGTTTCTGTTTTGTGAGTACCTGCTTGGCGTGTCCCTTTTGTCTCTGAATTTTAGTTTAGATTTTGAGATCCTGTCCGTTGGTTCTGGCATTAGTTTTTTGCCTGTTGTTTTCTGGACTGGTTTGTTCTTTGTTATATCTTTTCTGGAATAACCCTACAACAGCTACAAGACTTTGCCTGCTCGTCTGCGTAACATTTTGACACTCTGGGTCAGGAGGAATGTTGAACTGACATGCGGCGCAAGAATGGGACAGTTATGGTTTGGAGAAGATGGTGGGGTTAAAAAAATTTACGTATCAGTGGGAATAATGGGTCACAAATCCCTGTTCTGTGTTGTTTGACCAATCCACCACCCCAACCTGCCTCCTTACGTAAATTTTCGGTCTATTATACTTCTCTCCACCGTCTCTTAATACTAAATGATCTCACAGCGTTGTGGTTGAGTTGCTGCTCCTTCTAGTGTCTTCCATACAAGCGCTAAAGCAGTATTACTCATTCTTGTGGCTCACCTAGCTTTACTTTGTGGCTTGCCTGGCAGTAAGTGATACAATCATGCAGGCAATACAGATGTCATTAAACATAAATAACAAAAACCTAACTCCACTCTATTACAAGTAATATATATTTAAAAATACTCCAAACCATTGCATTACAAGATGGAAATAGACTAGAAATTATATTTGAACTTGCTCTGCCCTTCCATAACACTGACTCAGTTGCCAGTTTGGCCGGTCTTTCCAGCTCTTAACGCCGAATGTGCTCCTGGATGGCTGGACACATGATGGGCTAATAAAGAAAAAACATTGCATATTGGCTGTTCAGGGATGACAGATTGATAAGCAGACATGCTATCTATGACTCAATGTAACTTTTGATACTTTGCGGTAAAAGTGGCTTTCCTATTGACTTTGTTCTGTCAGTGTGGCTCTCATGAAAAAAATAGAAAAGACCACTATGCTAAAGGAGGATTTTTACCTTGGTATCTGACGCTGAGAGACACTGACAAGGTGTCAGTATTTTACAAGTTGGAAGTGAGAGCAGGTTTTTATTTTTTTTTTTTTTACGACACAGAACAAGATGCTTTCAAGACTCGTTCCCTTCACGAGATATTTAAAAACCAGTCTTCTAAAAACCAGTCCCTGCATTTTGCAGCTATGCAAAATATTACTTGTTAGTCGATTGTGTCTTGAATTAAGTTCTATTATATATTTTGACTAGAATTAGATGAATATATTCTGGGTAAGATTTAGCCTTTTTTGCAGTGAATAAAGACTTTTCAAGGCTGGAGCTGCCAGATTGGTAGGCTTTGACAAGACAAAGAAGGGAAATGACTTCAAGCTTTTATTCAAAGCGTTGAGACATTTATATTTACTCTATTGAGCCCAGATATGATGGCAAGAAAAACCAAACTCAAACGATTTCAACAGTAATCTCTCATTTGTCAAAAGACAGACAAATGTAATATGCTTATAAATGGAAGCTGCTGCTGTCTCCACAGGCGATGTGAGAGGCTCCTCACTAGTGCTCGTGTCTGCTCGCCAACCAGTCAGAGTGTTGAGTTGAGGGGCTTTTGCCTCACCAACGTGCTCATATAATACCAGGCATTTCAAACAACTTGTTTACAATTTGGCTTTGGAGTTTTGATCCTTTAGTCCTGCTGAAGTTAAATGTTTTTCTGGTACAGCATACAAAACAGGGGTACAAGCTGATATGGGTTTCCTCAGGAGGGGGGCTAGCGTCTCCTTTAGAGATAGGGTGAGAAGCTGCTCCTTCACATCAAAAGGAGCCAGTTGAGGTGGTTCGGGCATCTGGTAAGGATGCCTCCTGGGTGCCTCCCTAGGGAGGTGTTCCAGGCATGTCCAGCTAGGAGGAGGCCTCTGGGAAGACCCAGGACTAGGTGGAGGGATTATATCTCCAACCTGGTCTGGGAACGCCTCGGGATCCCCCAGTCAGAGCTGGTTCATGTGACTCGGGAAAGGTGAGTGAAGAGAGTTGTGGAAACTTTCCCGGCGGGTCAACAGTACAGAAGTTCACTAGCCATGGCACAAAAGCGCATTTTGGATTTCTTTATAAATCAACCACAGGCTAAAAAGCCTAAAAGATCGGAGGCAGAAACCTCAGCAACTGTAACCGAAAGAAGTAGCAGCAGCACCTCACCTCCACACTCCCAGAGCGACCTGCTAGCAACAGACCACCAGGCAGCTAATGTTGTTAGCCAAGCTAGCAGCACCTCACCTCCACACTCCCAGAGCGACCTGCTAGCAACAGACCACCAGGCAGCTAATGTTGTTAGCCAAGCTAGCAGCACCTCACCTCCACACTCCCAGAGCGACCTGCTAGCAACAGACCACCAGGCAGCTAATGTTGTTAGCCAAGCTAGCAGCACCTCACCTCCACACTCCCAGAGCGACCTGCTAGCAACAGACCATCAGGCAGCTAATGTTGTTAGCCAAGCTAGCAGCACCTCACCTCCACACTCCCAGAGTGACCTGCTAGCAACAGACCACCAGGCAGCTAATGTTGTTAGCCTAGCTAGCAGCACCTCACCTCCACACTCCCAGAGTGACCTGCTAGCAACAGACCACCAGGCAGCTAATGTTGTTAGCCAAGCTAACAGCACCAAGGCAACAACGGAGGGAACCTAAACGTCAACTCAGTGCTGCAGCCTCGGGGGGTCACACTTTTCCTGGTAGACGTTTTGGAGATGAGGATTTTTTTGTGTTATGACTGCAACACAAGGTAAGACTGCTGGTTTATTATTATGCTGCCGCCGTGCAGTAAGTCGGCATCAACTGTTCAGTGACAGTTCAACTGAAAGTTTATACGATTTATTGGAGATAATTTAT
Source organism: Percina caprodes (assembly GCA_013375575.1). NCBI lineage: Eukaryota > Metazoa > Chordata > Actinopteri > Perciformes > Percidae > Percina > Percina caprodes. The sequence goes on along the minus strand of JABXJD010000241.1, from coordinate 816,974 downwards.
TTTTTACATGCGTGTAAAGCCTTCTTTTTGGAAAACCAGAATGAGGTTGCACCTATATTTAATTATCCTACCGTATTATTATAAAATGATAAGGCCCTGTTAAAAACTGTTAATATACGGCCTAATATCTTTATGCCTTAAGTTTGCTATTGCTGTGCTACAAAAACTTAAGGCTGCATTCCTCTATTTCAATGTTTGTGTCAGGACATGGCTTGCTTTACTTTCATTTGATTTTTTATAATTCAGTGATGTGTTTAGTGACTCTGTTTTTTAACTTGTAGTAGACCTATTCTGTGCCATTGTCGCAGCCGTGTGCCTATATCCTGCGTTACCCATGTCTAGTTGGTCCTGTCTTGTATTATGGACTTTATTCTTGTTTTTATGCTTGTGGAGTGTGTAGCCTACATGTGTTCCAGTTTTATTATCGAAGCCTTAGTACTGTTTTGACACCACAAAGTGCCTTTGTTTTAATAAGGAGTCTTTATCAGTAGCCTATGGAAGGCTAATTATTGTCTTGGATCGGCTATTTATAATTAATTGAATCTCCATACAGTGAAATAAATTGTGATGGATGCAGTTAGGTGTGTGCTTCACTGGAAATTTGTCAGCACCCCCAATTCAAAATATGTTCCCGCGGCTCTGCATGCCCTTAACTCTTCTGGAAACAGAAACCGTATCCATGAGCAGTGTCGAGGAGTGACTAGTTACGTCATTTAATTAATCCGTTACAGTTAATGGGAAGAAATGTGCAATTAAATTATGAAAATGTTCATGATTACATTGGGGGTTTCATCTGAATATTTTTTGGCTTTGTTGCTGTGCATGTCTTTCATGTGCACAATACTGTTACTTTTTCTATATGAACCAAGGTTACAACATAACTGTTTTGTGTCAGTAGTTGAGACCGTTTAGACCAAATGTTTGTACTTCAGTTTGTCATTGTACAGTACATACCACAATAGACAGAGAGAGATAAAGGTTATTTCTATATTGTTTCACGGGGATTACGTTGTAAAGCACAAATAAATTACCATCAAACACTCACCGGATGATTTTTGTGAAGATAGATGTTATTTGCTACTCCTCTGGGTTTTATTAATTGCAGCACTAAACAAGGAAGTAGGCTACTCTAGTATCGATTTATGTCTATTATAGGACGAACGCAAAACATTTCTCTTTGTTTAATATCATTAAAAGGAAAGTTAGGTTTTGCTGACCGCTTCCCAACTCATTTTAACAGAGAAAGAACGAGTGGTCGGCGTGAGACAGACCCACAGTCAATGGCACACTGTGGGCGCATGTAGGTAGAGAGAGAGAGAGAGAGAGAGAGAGAGAGAGAGAGAGAGAGAGAGAGAGAGAGAGAGCATCCTCTCTAACGTTCTAATGCTTGGTTTTACAGGCAGGGGATTGTCTATGCTAATTTCGAGGCTACTGCTTTGCCCTTTTGCACTGATCACTGATATCGCGAGACACTTTTTACCTCGATCAGAAATCTTGTCACGTTTCTCGTGGGACAAGATCTCTTCACACCTCTAGCACTGACTTAATGTGCGGCCCTATGAAATCTATCTTATAGTTATTTTTTTAATTCTTAATTTAATGCATCCGTCTATTATTGTTATTACAGAAACTGTTGGGCTGTACATTATGCTGCCATCAGTCTGTAACTGGTCCCCAGCTGAGCCTTCCTGTGAAGTGAAAAAGTCACTTGCCACTGTGCTCAACAACTTTTGTGGGGGAAACCCTGCAATGCGTTTTTGCTTTCCACTGACTTTAAGCTATGTTCCCGTTTATAGGGAACATGGCATGTGTATTTCACCTCAGTCCTTGCAGAAGTCTGTCACATACGTAACATCTAATACAACCAAGGCTTTTCTTTTCTTCTCTTGACTACATTATCCGTGTGCTGCCGGCCATAACATACTCTGCCAGTGTGTTCCTCAGCCCCTCCATCAGTGCACAGCAGGGAAAACATTCATACATATGACATGAGTAATGGATCTCATGGATCTGCAATTTGACTTTGGCTTGATTTGTTCTGTTTTTCATTAGGCATTGTTAAAACAAGCAGGGCCGCGTGCAGAATGGAGTGAATTAAATGAAAGACCGAGTCCTTGCTGGTGACTGTGGAAGGCCGCAATGTTAAATGACTGAAAGTCGTTAATAAGCAGTTCGCTGAAACAGCCAGTGTAATTCCTTTTTTTTCATAACAACAGCAGCCAAAGAATAATGACCAAGGCACAATTTACCTCCTAATAAATTCATGTTTCTTTTTCAAAGGTCATTTACTTAGCTATAATGTTTCAGTGGAGGGAACTCTCTACATCGGTTTGTCAAATAATGCTGACACTGTGGAGATGTCCCACAAACTGCACACTATAATTTGTACCAAATATTAAGCATACACCAACTGTGTCTCCTACAAATTGCAGTCACATGCAAATTACAGACATGTTTTGGATAAAACACAATGTCATCTAGGTTTTTCTTCCAAAAACAACATGGATCAGTATAGAATAGCTACATGGGCAGTGATGGTAGTTGCAGGATATTTCACTGCAAAATTTAACAGTTTAAAGTTTATTGTTATAGTTTTTGTAAACCTCAAAGGATGGAGCCTGCAGTTTGCATAAAACACACATTGATTGAATTTCTTAAATTAAAAAAGACCAACAGGCTTTTAAATTTGACATGAGGTCAGGCGTTTGGCACATAGCGCTGACTTAGGGCTTCTGCTGTCTATCTTTTACCCTTTCTAATGGAAATGAGACGTTTTCAATCACTGAGCTGCACATGAAAGCCGTGGCGTGAAGAATGTTACACACTATCTTCTCAGCCACCTCTGATGTGGGAACTGCCCATTGCCAATGACGTCCAAAAAAACTGCATGGTGGCAATTTTAAACACATGATAGTTCATTTTAAGGTTCAATTCAATTTTTAGTATCACATCATGACAAAAGTTATCTCAAGACACTTTACAGATTTAGGTGGCAGTGGTGGCCAAGAGGTTAGAGAAGAGACCTTGTGACCGAGATGTTGTTGGTTCAATCCCCAGACCAACAAATAAAAATCTTGGTGGGGAAAATGTAAAACTCAGTAATTGTCCCTCCCTCATTACCAGGACTTCTTCTTTTCTTAATGACGTTGGGGTTGTTGTCCTGCTGCAGAATGAATTCGGTGCCAATCATACCCCTCCCTGATGATATTACATGATGGATAAGTATCCGCCTGTATTTATCAGCATTGAGGACTCCATTGATCCTGACCAGACCTCCACCATGCTTCCCTGTTGCCTGCAGACACTCATTATTGTAGCATTCTCCAGCCCTTTGGCCAACAAAATGCCTTCTTCTACAGCCAAATATTTCAAATTTTGACTCATCAGTCCACAGCACCTGATGCCATTTTCCTATACCCCATTGCCTGTGTTTTCGTGCATGGTTGAGTCGCTTGGCCTTGTTTCCATGTTGGAGGTCTGGCATTTTGGCTGCAACTCTTCCATGAAGACCACTTCTGGCCAGACTTCTCCAGACAGTAGATAGGTGTACCTGGGTCCCACTGGTTTCTGCCAGTTCTGAGCTGATGTCCCAGCTGGGCATCTTCCCATTTAGAAGGGAAATAACCTTGATGTGTTTTTCATCTGCTGTCTCCTTGGCCGACCACTGTGTTAATGATTCTTAACGTTGCCCTACTTTTTGCAAGTGTACCTATAAGAATTGATGCTGGTTTGAATGCAATGGGTAGTAACACCAAATATTGACTCACTTGGCTCACTTTGCATTTTGTAAATTGATAAAAAATAAATAATCTATATTTATGAAAGCATTCTCAGTTTAGGGCATTTTTTCACACCTGCCTAAGACTTTTGCATAGTAATTTATATACAGTATATACAGTATATGTATATGTGTGTATGTAAATGCATGTATATACACTTTTAGATACCATTTGGTACCATTTGTATTTCTTGAGACTTAGTGGTTGACCTCTCTAAAAGTTTGTACCTTTAACTTTTTTATCAGAGCGTTCCTTTTCCAACCACAGTTCTGTGTTTCATTCGGCACTGATGATTTAACCAGGAGTGTTTTATGTGCATCCAGTTATTTCAAATCCACATTGTCTAGAAAATGTTCCCGATCCATACACTTAGCTCCCTGAGTGACCGATCTGCCACACCAACGGCCTTGTTCCTAGACCTGCATGTCTATGTTTACACCAGCATGTTATTACTGGCGCGCAGATGATTTCTAAATCTCCCTCCACAACACACCCAGATGCTGGTGTCAGGTGAGCTGTACCCATCTGTTCTGCTGCCTGGCTTTTTGTGGGGCTGTGCAGCCATTAGCCGGGGTCAGCAGCTGGCGCAGCGCCGGCGTGTTGGCAGCTCCACATGTTCTCTGTGACCCCCGTGTCATCCGCTCGCCCCGGATGCATGTAGATGAGCCGGGGCGACACAGTGAGGTTAGGCGTCAGGGTCACTGTCATTAGCGGGCGGGTCAGAGCGCTGGAATGACCTTTTATGCTAAAAAGAGGCTGCTTCCTGTCAGCGGCACCACAGGTCATCACATAGATCATCACCATCATGGGACTGGCTATTTACTTTGGCCAGACAATACCAGGGCAGCGTGGAGTTCTGGGTAACACTACAGGTCACACCTCCACTCTCACTCTAATTACACCAGAATGAAACAAGAGCAGGATTAACCACAGGTGACCCGTACAGTACACCCTGGGGAAGAAAAGCTCCCCACTGGAAATGGAACTAGTATAAACACATGAACTCTCTCTTTATGATACATATTAACATGTTCCTTTTAAAGGACTACACCTTTGTTTTGTAGTTGTTATGCACCTCTAGTTACAAAACATGTACTGCGTACTTTACTGCCCGCAGTTTACTAAAGGATTTTTTGAATTTTTCTGACTTTTCAGGCAGCCGCTGGTTTTCATTCATTTCAATATAGTATGACAAACTAAACACTTTATTATAAGGGTCTGTATTTTTGAAATAATTTCCTAATGAGGCAATACACCGGGTTTCTGCAGAGTCTTAAAATGTCAAAAAAAGTTTTAACATTTTAAAATCAAAATTTTAGGCCTTAACAAGACTTTACTTTGCTGAAGAATTGTGTTCTAGGTGTAAAATAATTTTAAACAGGTCTGTAGTTCTCATTGAAATGCTCCCTCAGAACGTTTTTTTTTTTTTATTCTGTGATGTTCTTTCTTTGCTCCTTAAAATATAAATCGCTGTATTTCTACTAAAAATGATACCAACATGCAATTTACTTTGCAGCCAAGTGCGAGGCTGCGCCATTCTCCTTCGGAACAGATTTTATTTTTCAGATGTTGGGAAGTTTAGCCTCGTTTCTAGACTCATTGGTGAGTTGTTTTGTTTTTGTCGTGATAACTGTCATTTATAATGGTCTTAAAAAGATCTTAAATTTGACTTGGTGAAACCTGCAGAAACCCTGTATACAGTATATGACATACAGAACATAAATACATAGCAATGGTGCAATGGTTTCCTGAGCAAAGAGTGAAGTCACACTCGCTCTATGCATTGTAATCCAAGCTTCTCTTTGGTTCTTTGGTTTGGTAGCTGGTCCGGCTGAGGATCCACGTGAGTGCATCCCTTTGAAACTGTTGCCATTGTCATTATTGCTAGCGCTTTTAGTATCGCTAATAACTCCGTCCTGACCAACAGTGGCTGGACAGCGCCGCCGCCAAAGCTAACCCTCTTTTGAATTTACTAACATCTGATTCTCATGTATGTGTTTGTTAATGGCTGGGATTCAAGCTGAGAGTACTGTTAAGTATTAGAGTTCATTCATGATCTTGAGTAGTTTGACAAATTATTCTTCTCTCTAGGTCCACCTACTAGTTACCACAGACTGCACGATACAATTCAAACCTAAAAAATAAATAAATAATATGCTTATAATTGGACCTCCAGCTAAGATAATTTAGTCCAAGGCAAATGGCAAATGAACAATAGTCTGGTAGGACCAGGCTAATGTACCAGAGTCTGGTAGAACCAGGCTAATGGACCAGAATCTTGGTAGGACCAGGCTAATGGACCAGAGTCTGGAAGGACCAGGCTAATAATACAAAGCTCTTGAACTGGAAGTGAGTAACAGCACTTCTCTCTGTGTGAACTCTGGGGATCCTCTTCTTCTAGCCATTAACTGAATACAGAAGAATTCAGACTGCCGCCTCTCCTTTAAAATACCTCCCAGTCTCTTTTACACTCACCCAAAGGATTATTAGGAACACCTGGGAAAGAAAGGTGATTTAAGCAATTTTGAGCGTGGCATGGTTGTTGACGGGCCGGTCTGAGTATTTCACAATCTGCTCACCTACTGAGATTTTGACGCACAACCATTTCTAGGGTTTACAAAGAATGGTGTGAAATTATTCAGTATGCGGCAGTCCTGTGGGCGAAAATGCCTTGTTGATGCTAGATGTCAGAGGAGAATGGGCCGACTGATTCAAGCTGATAGAAGAGCAACTTTGACTGAAATAACCACTCGTTACAACCGAGGTATGCAGCAAAGCATTTGTGAAGCCACAACACGCGCAACCTTGAGGCGGATGGGCTACAACAGCAGAAGACCCCACCGGGTACCACTCATCTCCACTACAAATAGGAAAAAGAGGCTACAATTTGCAAGAGCTCACCAAAATTTGACAGTTGAAGACTGGAAAAATGTTGCCTGGTCTGATGAGTCTCGATGTCTGTTGAGACATTCAGATGCTAGAGTCAGAATTTGGCGTAAACAGAATGAGAACATGGATCCATCATGCCTTGTTACCACTGTGCAGGCTGCTGGTGGTGGTGTAATGGTGTGGGGGATGTTTTCTTGGCACACTTTAATTTTAATTCAATTTTATTTATAGTATCAATTCATAACAAGAGTTATCTCGAGACACTTTACAGATAGAGTAGGTCTAGACCACACTCCAGAATTTACAAGGACCCAACAGTTCTAGTAGTTTCCTCCAGAGCAAGCAACAGTGCGACAGTGGCGAGGAAAAACTTCCTTTTAGGCAGAAACCTCGGACAGACCCAGGCTCTTGGTAGGCGGTGTCTGACGGGCCGGTTGGGGTTAGAATGAAGGCAATGAAGGCAATAACAAAAATAGAAAAAATAGTAGTTTGTAGCAGTTCTTTGTTCGTTCATGGCATAGCAGGGCACTGTGTGGCATTGCAAGGCCCAGCAGGACGTAGCAGGGCACAGCAGAGCGTAGCAAGATGAACATGCCATTGCAGAATGTGTAGCGGGACTTTAGGCCCCTTAGTGCCAATTGGGCATTGTTTAAATGCCACGGCCTACCTGAGCATTGTTTCTGACCATGTCCATCCCTTTATGGCCACCATGTACCCATCCTCTGATGGCTACTTCCAGCAGGATAATGCACCATGTCACAAAGCTCGAATCATTTCAAATTGGTTTGTTGATAATGACAATGTGTTCACTGTACTAAAATGGCCCCCACAGTCACCAGATCTCAACCCAATAGAGCATCTTCGGGATGTGGTGGAATGGGTGCTTTGTGCCCTGGATGTGCATCCCACAAATCTCCATCAACTGCAAGATGCTGTCCTATCAATATGGGCCAACATTTCTAAAGAATGCTTTCAGCACCTTGTTGAATCAATGCCACGTAGAATTAAGGCAGTTCTGAAGGCGAAAGGGGGTCAAACACAGTATTAGTATGGTGTTCCTAATAATCCTATAGGTGAGTGTATGTCTGAAGTCTCTATCAAGCACTACTCCCCCACCAGGACAATTTAAAACACAGAGCCGTGAGTCAGCATGTAGACTTCATTGTTTTTTTTCGTTTTCTAATACACTTTATTTTTCAGACAGATATTGAGGGACTCACCAAAGAGGATATTTAAGGAGAATTAGAGAAGCTTAGTTGGTGTTTGCTTAGCAGCACTGAGGTGCTAGAAGGTAGATCATAACTTATTCGACTGTGTGTGTGCCTCATGATTGGTTGGGGAGGTTGGGTTACTGACTGCTTAGCATGCACAGGCACGCTACAGGTCACATTAGCCGTGTGTTGCTCACCCACCACCTGGATAAATACCACTGTTTGCAATGTGGGGAAAAATAAACTCATCACTTGGTTTTGATTGCTACCGGAAGCTTCCATTTACAGTAATACATTTATCCCATTGACAATAAAACATATATGTGCTTTTGTATGCAGTTGTATCAGATGTGCAGGTATTATGCACCATTTTGGCATCCAGTATCCAGTTAATATCATTCATACATTGTTAATAACTGTGGCTTTGGGATGTGGTGAACAAAATGTTCTTCTATCTGATAGGACAAAACCTCAAAACACAAGCCAGGCTGTACAAAACACAGCATTCACTGTGTGTGTGTGTGTGTGTGTGTGTGTGTGTGTGTGTGTGTGTGTGTGTGTGTGTGTGTGTGTGTGAGATCATGTATGATTCGTGTAACCCTGTCTTGTATCAACAGAGCACAGATGTTCCTCCAGTTGTTTCCTCTCCCTCTCTCTCCTGACCTGCTCACAGCTGCTAATTGGTATCTAGGAGACAGTGTGTGTCGCCCTCCATCCAACATGGTTCACTTCAGAACTGTAATAGATAAACAGGTCGCACACCTCTTCTCAACTACACTGGTTATTTTCCAAAACTCTTTCAGCTTCATGGCCTCCATCACGGTGGTTCAAAACAAAACTATATTGTATGTCTAACAAGCTGTGCAGCATGTGTGTACCTGTGTCTATAGAAGCTAACGGCTACATAAACCGTTCAGTAATACAAAGGTATTTCTGGGATAAAAAAATAAAGAGTGCTCTTATGTACACAAGCCCCAGATCAGGGTGCAGCCACACAGACATGGACAACGTATCCTTGTCCTTTTGAGAGACTCACACCTAGGATTGGCCATGGAAAACTGGTTCCAACTTGGAATCGTTTCAAATTCTCACCTCAATACGATATGAGGATAGATGGATATGAGACGAGGAGCTACAACTAATGGAGGAGAATTGCTGTAGAAGAGGCGGCGGAGATCACAGAGGTCCCAGACACAACTAACCGATGTGCAGGGGTCTGGTGGTGTAGCTGTATTTGTGTTGTTGGGAGTCAGACATGTTTTGCCAAGGCCTGGAGAACTCTGAGACATGCTGTCTCACAGCAATGGATGACCTTCCGGCACTAATAAACCCTGCTGTTGTACAGACATTTTTTAATGTAGCCAAAATCAACTAGAAGAGAAGACCTATTCTAGAGGGACCCGACGGCCAATTATCTGCCAAGTAAGTAGGCCACTACTAATTTTCCTCAGTGCCTGAACACGTTATCAGCAAATTACTAGTAAACTTACCTCTACTATGTCTGCGGCCGGTGGCCCCCCTCGTGCAATAGCGTTACTTTTCAGCTGTACTCAAGTCAGCTTTTTGGGTCCTTGACTTTACTAGGTTAATTGAAGTCGTCTGCATTGAAATGTCTGCTACACACATGGCAGCGCTTCATCTTCAGCATCTTGCCTAGCGTCGTGATGTCCATTTTGAGAACGACAAGCCACTCCGGTCATTGTAGCAATATTCAGATAATGGAAGGTCTCCGGATTGAACTGCAGCTGGGATAGATCACAACTGGGTGGCATCTTGCCATCTTTCAACTCACGCTGCAGTAGTCTGAAGTAACTGTGTCAGACAATCTCACAGAGAGTAGAAGCCATCAGGCAAGTATTATTTAAATAAACTCCTGGTTTACTTACAAACTTAGTACAGAACCTATTTGTACTAATGTAGAGGTACCAATCCGGGCATTATTAGTGAGGTAATTTACAATAATGCATTATATTGTTTAGGTATAACAACATGTTCGTCACAATCTTTGTGCCAATGTCAGAAGTTCTACCATGGACTTAGTAACAATTTTTTGTGGAAAATATGCCTTGCATACCTTGTTTCAAGCCATTCTAGCGTGGTATAGAAAGCTTGCAAGAAGACTTAGCTTGATTTGTGCCAGTTCTTATTAATATTCAACCAGCTAAGCTGCTTGACTCTGATTGGCTAACAGCTAGCCAATGAGAGCCTGGCTATCAGCATCCTTTACCCAGCGCAACTAGGCAAGCTCATGAATAGTAATGAGCTCAGGCAACATGACGTCAGACTGACCAGTTGTTGTAATTGGCCTGATTTCTGCTCTCATTTCTTTTCAGTGACTAGAGCTGACAGAGGAGGTAGCAGTTGATCTTCACATTCACCACATAACACAAACACATATGGACTGAACAGATTTAAAAAAATGCAAGTAAAAACGGTTTTGTGTTGTAGGGCACCTTTTTCCAGATACATTAGGTCTATGCCCTTTTACAGGATAAGCTTTGCAGCATTCCAAAAGAATATGAATACAGAGTTAATGTAAATGCTCTAACATTGTCGCAACCGACGGAACAGGCCAGACAAACATTAAACTGGCAGCTAGATGCTCTGACTTGTTTTATGCATTAAGCTCAGTGTGTCACACAGTGGTGATCTGGGACAGCCCGAGGCTATATCTGTACGCACTTTGATACAGTAACAATGGTACCAGGGGTGAGAAGTTAACCAACTGAACCTAGCTTTAGTGTCAGTAAAAATGTGAGATTGAGATCCACTCTAAATGCTCAGGCCCTGAAGCCACTGCAGCCTCCACTGCTCTATAGGAACAAAGCCTGGAAAGTGATGGCCTCTATGGTCAAGAGCAGAATAAGAGGAGGACTTAGAGATCAGTTCATCACATGTATTTATCACTGCTTACCACGGACTGTAAAAATAGTGGACGAAGCAGAAGTAATGTCCCCCATTGGTTTGTGGTCTGCTGTTTTGAAGCCTTGAGTTTGGTAATTCGGCCTTTGCTATGTTGGTCATCTGAAACCAAATATGACCCCCAAGAACAAGTTCAGTTCTATTTTAATGTGCATAGTCTTAGCATGGTTAGCATCGCTAAGCCTCTGTCTTGATTGACAAGTCTTGAAGCATCCATGGCTTTGTTGACCATTTCAAATAAATGGGACCATACTTTTTTTTTAAAAGACCATCATGCTGTATTGAAGAAGACTTGGAATTAACAATTGAGACCTTAAACTCATTATGAAAATGTTCAATGAGGTAATCATGTGAGAAGTAGACTCATTCTCTCAAAGATTTCTATAGTAACTAGTCAATATCTACAACATAGATTGTTCTGGTTCAGCCGGATCTCCCTCTTCTTAGGCGGGATGTCCCGCTCCTTCCTCTTTCTGTGTGTTGGCGTTCTAACCTCCTTTCTGAGGACTATGGTTAACTGCTCCTCATATCTCTGCAGGGTAAACCCAGACAGCTGGCTAGACTATCTATCCAATCTGAGTTACACCAAAACAAGTTCCTTCCCGAGGCTGTTTTTGCAGAGGCGCTGTTGCTCCGTCCAGTGCTTAGCAACCTGTCCGAAATTGTGATTGTTTTCATCCATCTTCGTCCGTTTATCTGGTATCGGGTCGCGGGGGCAGCAGCTCCAGCAGGGCACCCCAAACTTCACAGGTTGGAGATATAATCCCTCCACCTAGTCTTGGGTCTTCCCTAAAGTATCCTCCCAGCTAGACGTGCCTGGAACACCTCCCTAGGGAGGCGCCCAGGAAGCATCCTTAACAGATGCCCGAACCATCTCACCTTGCTCCTTTCGACGCGAAGGAGCAGCGGCTCTACTCCGAGCTCCTCGGATAACTGAGCTTCTCACCCTATCTCTAAGGGAGATGCCAGCCCCCCTCCTGAGAAAACCCCTTTCGGCCGCTTATACCCTGATAACTGATTGGTTTAAAGACATAATAAATAAACCAGAGCCCTTTTTTCTGCCATCCCAGAATTCTGTGCTGAATAGCCAGAACAGAATGAAAAATCACAAAATGAAACATCCAGTTAATTTTCAAAATAAAATAGATTGTGCTCAGGGTGCATAATTTTGCCCTGCACTACACCTTGAAAACACAGCACAGAGTTGTTTCCTCGCTACTCCTCTGGATGGAAACAAACTGTTTTGTGGTTCTATTCTATGTGAATTTGCAAGAGCTCGTGGGTCCTTGTGACTTCAGCTGTCAGTCATGGCCGACATGCAGCGGAGTTGATCCGCAGACATGGAAATTGGGAGTTGGACATCACCATAGGGACCAAATTTCTTCAAAGGTTTCCAAAGTTTTACAGAAACAATATCAAAACCTTATAGCATTTTGCGGATCAGAATTACTCTCCACAGAGAGGAAAACCTTTCCAGTGTTTGATCTAGCTCTAGTATCCTCCTTGGGACAGGGAGATTTAGTAAAGAAAAGAAAAAAAGAAGGTAAATCATCAGTGAGAGATATAATTATATAATTTAGTCCCTATGGGTCAAGCTCCAGATATGTTAGACTGTATACTTCCCATTACTCAATAATATCCAATAGGGTCTTTTATCAGTTCCTCGCTGCCTGCTAAACACTGTTACACCTTTCAAACTCCTCAGTTTATTATGCAACTTCGCTGTCTCCATTCTGTCATTGTCCAAATGTCCAATTCTCTATGAGCGCTCATCTGAGGGCTGTAGAGACATAAACAGAAAGGCTGCAGCGTGGAGAAAAGAATCACTCTAAATGCAAGCTCAGGTTATCAAAGTAGTTAGCTTAACAAACAACAGCTAGTGAGCTCAGGCTGATGTTAGCTAATGCTAACTGGTTAGCATTGATTAGCTAATGCAAACAATTGTATTAACTGCCCTAATAACGTTAGGAAATCATGAAAATTACATGACAATATATCTTTCTGAAATCATTATTTGTTTCTTTAAAAGTTAATAATTTGGATTTGTTTATCATTACCATAGCAAAGCTAACTTCCGCTGGAATTGTCGGCTAGGGACCGTCGCAATTTTTTGAACACATCCAGATGACCAACTAACAAGATTTTTTGTGCACCGTACTAGTTTGGACCCAGTTCGGGACCGTTTCGCATGCGGTCTGCAAAACTCCATAGGAAATGAATGACGAATGGTCGTTTCGAAGCTGTATCAGAGCTGATTTTAACTGCCAGTGTGAAGGCGGTGTTAGTCTTATTTGCTGTCCCTTTATGTCACATCAGAAAGTTGCACATTTGTGAACACATCTTTCCTCCATCTGCATGCCCCGTGTTCTGTCATGTCTTCGTTGGAATGATCAGATTTTAATATCTGCCACATCTAAAAGGAATCTTCTCACCGACAGCATATCTAAAGATCTCTGCAGGCTCCGAGTTTGCCTTTGTCTCCTACACCATCAGTCCTTTTTTTTGTTTACTTCGCTGTTTCTGGCAGAATATTAAAGTTTTGTCCGTGGAGTACGAATATTCTCGGCATCATTAGTGAGGGAACAACTTTATTTACTGACAGTGGAAGCAGGTAGAAATGTAACACTCCTCCTTCTACGAGGATGACGGCTCTACTTCTGTTGTGATAAACATCCCCCTTTTTTCCCATCAAACTTCTCCCAGCTACTGCAAACCTCGTCATAACGTGGCCCCAGGGCCCCACGGCAGATCAATTCCCGTTCCCAGCCTGGCCATTTCTCTTCTCAGTTCTCGTGTGTGAGTGTGTGTGTTAGCGTGTGTGTGTGTGTGTGTGTGTGTGTGTGTGTGTGTGTGTGTGTGTGTGTGTGTGTGTGTGTGTGTGTGTGTCTTCACCTGTATCTCTTTCTGCTCACTGGTAGTCTGAGGAAGATGATGTGTAGTCATACCCAATAAAGCTGATTTCTTTCTACTGCCTTTCCCACTCGAGCTCCAGCACTGAGTAAATCTCAGTGCTGTAGTCGTTTATTTCAAAATGAGCATGCAGTGCAAGTGTGTGTGTGTGTGTGTGTGTGTGTGTGTGTCTGTGTGTGTGTGTTACTGGAATTGGCATTAGGCGGCATTGATTAAAGGTAATTAGGACATCTACAAGGGCCAGTGCAGCCCACACAAACACTGACATATTTGCATTATGCAAACATGTATTTGTGTACACACACACACACACACACACAGAAATGTCACAGCTCAGCAGGAAGATGAATAAGAGAGTAATTGAGTGAGACAATACAAATAATTTGTGGCTGTAGAAGAACATCAAGATTGATGGCTTCCCTTGTGAATCGGCTCCAGGTTTTTGGAAGTGAGTCTCTTGGAAGCGAGAAGGTGGCGGAGTTGAATGTCGGCGAGTCAAATGCAGCGATGACGGCGAGGAGAGTATGTGCAAAGATGACAGTAGATGGAGAGAAAGCCCCGGTGAATTGTGATGAAAGGAGGAGAGGCGCCTATAGAGGGCAGGCTGTTCGCTCTCTCCCCTCCTTGTCTCACGTTGATTAACCCTGTCATACATTATGCATCCTGCACTGGAAGTGAAAATGACTTTTGGAATGAGGAGATGTGTAAGAACACGGAGCCGGACCCCGCCACTCAGATTGCTCTCCTGCACGAACATCCATTCTCAAGTAATCCTTGTTACCCCTGAAATTGTATAGAATTTTTTGACATGTCAGCTTCCTGTGTCTCGATGAATAATATCACACTTCCATTCTTATATTTTAATATTGTTTCTGTTATCATGGGATTGTGAATAGTTCTATACGGCTTTCTGTGATGTAGGTTTTTATAAAACGTTGTGTGGATAAAGCCGAGTTATGAAGAGATTTTTTTTTCTTCGAGAACTGAATACTGTGGAATACTGGAATACTGTTTTAAGAGGAAGAAATTGTTTTAGAAGTTTAGTACTTCCATGTTGTAAGACGTCATTTCTTACCTCAACTGCATTCATGTAATGGCTTAAGTTTCTTTTTTTCTGCAGACTATTGAAGAAAACATTTGCATTGCTTGTAAAATGTAAAATTTTACTTGGTAATGGATGTGGGGATTTTTTTATTCCATCGCTGGTACAAGGTGTTCCCTCTCATCTGTGCAGCATTGTGCTATTCATTAGATAAGGGGCTCCTTTCCTTGAACTGAGTCTTATTAACGGTGAATGTTCTTTTACTGTTGGAGTCAGCCGTTGGGTTTCCAACATTGTCCTTGGAAAAGCTCTCGATCTTCCAGTCAATCTCCGTTCCTACCCTCACCTATGGCCGTGAAGGCTGGGTCATAACCAAAAGAATGAGATCCAGGGTACAAGCGGAAAGGAGCCTGTTGAGGTGGTTCAAGCATCTGGTAAGGATTAGTGGTGACACAGGAATCAGCTGTCGCTCCCATGCCATCCCAATCCCCAAAAAATACTCCTGGCATGTCCCGATCACGTGACTACCCCCACCCCCCAAAGAAATCCTGTTCTGCAAGATCCCAAGCAAAAGACTACCAGATGCCATACCGCTCCCACTAAGCAAGTTATCAGACTTTGTTGCTCCCCTGTACCATGTTTTTCAATGTATTTGAGTCTAGAGAGAGACTGGGTTAGTATCCTAACCCTAACCCTTCTATCCGTTGTCTCCTCTGTTGCTGATTTTTAAAATAGTATCCTGCATTGTCATTGTTTGTGCACCTTTTTCCACGGCTTATTCCATCAATGTTATGAATGGACTCCACTCATCCGACTACTACCTGACCAGACGAACCAAAGATAGCGATCTATTACTGCATTTTGCAACTGAGTTAACCACACACATAGGCCTATTGTAGCCTTAACTTCCCCTTGTCTCTATGATTTAACAATGAAACTGTAGTTTCATATTTATCCAATTGATTATTTTTTTAGCAGAAAGGATAGACTGATGTATAAAGGAGTTCTTGCGCCTGATGTTCTTGTGGATTGTTTGAAAGGAGTGTGCAACAGGTTGATCAATGATCTTTGCGCAAACTTTGAGTTGATTGTATGTTATTTTTAAGCTTATCAGATAGGCTGCTGTAGCCTGGCTCCGCCCTCCGACGTACTTCTGCTCAATTTTTATTTAGTACACCGTTTGGGTTTTAGTGTTGGGTTTTCTACGCCAGCGATGCTAAACCGACGTCACGACCAAATGGTAGTGATTGGTTATGGCAGATCCAGAGTGGCTCTGGGCAGATCCAATAGTTTAAAACTTCAACAGAGTACCCGCCTTCAAGGAATTTAACGCTTGTCAATGGAGAGTGGCCAGACTCTCTGGATTAATGAAATGGACCAGAGTCTGGGAGGACCAGGTATCAGAGTCTGGTAGGACCAGGCTAATGGACCAGAGTCTGGTTGGACCAGGCTACTGGACCAGAGTCTGGTTGGACCAGGCTACTGGACCAGAGTCTGGTTGGACCAGGCTACTGGACCAGAGTCTGGTTGGACCAGGCTACTGGACCAGAGTCTGGTTGGACCAGGCTAATGGACCAGAGTCTGGTAGGACCAGGCTACGGCTGCTGAGCCAGGCTGCACTGCACACTCTGAATCACTGAGTTATAAAACAGAGAAATAATCTGATTCAAAAGCAGAAGGTAGGTCCTGTATCTTTTTACAAATGTGCTCTGTGTGAGGAGTCCATGATATATTATGAGCGAGTAGTAGCCTATTAAAGACCTAAAACCCATGTGTAAGGGGTAGGTAGGGGTGGTGGATGAATCAAACAACATAGGACTTTCACCCAGGATAGCGGGGTTCTGCAGTCAATGAACTTGATTGATTTGTGATTTCTATCTTATCATCTACTGACCTGACCTCTGTGACTTGACTACACAAATACATCCCAAATTCAATTCAATCAATTTCCAGGAAGAAAAGGGCCTTTCTACCCGCACATTAATGCACTGGAGTTGCCAACAGAAAACTGACTCTTTAATCACACTCTTCTTGCTGTGTATAAAGTACACAACTTGACAGCAAATAACATGCAGCGCAGTGAGTCAAGTCAGAGCCAGCCGTCTGATTCCCAATAGGCTTTTGAAGACGTGAGCCTGTCGTCATGATCCTCATGTCCTCACCCACCGAGCACAAAAGCCTCTATCTATCTCCTATCAGTGTTCTTAATACAGCTGATACAATCCTCCTCCACTCTATGATCTCTCCTACCTCTCACCTAATTCATCTGTAATCCTACTCCACAGGGAGCTGTGTGTGTGTGTGTGTGTGTGTGTGTGTGTGTGTGTGTGTGTGTGTGTGTGTGTGTGTGTGTGTGTGTGTGTGTGTGTGTGTGTGTGTGTGTGTGTGTGTGTGTGTGTGTGTGTGTGTGTGTGTGTGTGTGTGTGTGTGTGTGTGTGTGTGTGTGTGTGTGTGTGTGTGTGCGCGCGCAAGCGAGCTTTAGCTAGCATGGTAGGTGCTTACGATCTAGATACCATATTTAATACCTGCCGGCCGTCGTCATCTGCTCTCACATCTGATAGTTCCCACCGGGACGACAGAGGGCTCAGTCCTGATTTATTAATGACTCCCTCTCAGCACTGAGCGCTGCACTGATTGGCACACTGCTAATGTATAAGCATGGCTGTTAAAATAACATGTGGCAGCCAACAAGAGGGACTTGTCACGTTAACTTGGCAATAACGACAGTGGTGTGAACCTCCGGCAGCTCAGTCTCGACAGTGTCAGCTCTCTAAGGCTATGGAAGGCTGCTAATGGGAGAAGAGTGGGCTCATTACTGAAAACAGGGAATAGGTTACTTCTTGTTCATTTGAAATGCTATGTGCTGTTTACTCACCCCTCCGTCATTGTTGCAGTTTGGGATTTTGTCTCTAGGGCTGTGTTCAATTCGACCAAATAAAGTATTGGTCGACTTAAATTCTACCTACCTGACACACACACACTAGTGTGTAAAACAGCAAAAAAAAACGGAATCTCTAAATTTAAAAACAGTAAAAAAAACTGCATCTCTGATTTATATTCAAATCATTTCCAGCTAAAAGCTAACACTCTGGCCGTCACGGTGGTGTCCCCTACACAAGGTTTTCTATCCAGCCTGGAATTGTGCCTTTTGTTGGGGTCTTTGAGCAATAAATCCAAGCTCTTACATCCACTTTATGTCCATAATATTTGAATTTTTGTCAAACAATTGTCGCTAGATCTGATGCTAACTGTCAATTCTTTTTCCCATGATGCTTTGGGAGACGCTGTTTTGTCTTGTAAACTAGTGGAAGGCAGGTCAGTCACACATTAGGCCCATATAAGGCTGGCAATACATCATCCGAAGGACAATAAAGATTAGTAAGATGTGACCAAAAGATCATCTATTACCCTTCCAAACGGTTCTACAGAGAAGAATGGCATTACTGTTTTGAGTTTTGGAATACGTTTGGGCCTTTTTTGAAGAAATGTAAAGAGTTTGTCATTTATGTGAGTTATAATGTTCATTATGTTTATTTTTGCACTGGATGACTCAAAATATATAGAAGAACTGTTTTACACAACACACATGCTTCTACAGCATTGCTGTGTGTTTGAAATCAATAAATAAGACAACATTGTTTTGGGTATTGGCATAAGT
Source organism: Percina caprodes (assembly GCA_013375575.1). Classification (NCBI taxonomy): domain Eukaryota; kingdom Metazoa; phylum Chordata; class Actinopteri; order Perciformes; family Percidae; genus Percina; species Percina caprodes. Next base: position 798,563 of record JABXJD010000241.1, on the reverse strand, counting down.
GTCATGAGGGCAACAGCGTCTGGACTTTTTTGAAAAAATGTAGATATTTTGTCAACTGTATAGTGTTTATTTTTAGACAGGAGATTGGCATAGCTTTTATTGCTGTGTGATATCAATACATCTGAGATTCAATTTCCATTTAATTCATTTATTTATCTTTATGCTCCCACACTTTCAAGTGATGTTTTACAAGCTTTTGTAGAAAATAAAACCAGTATAAAACCGGGTCCATGGGGAAAAAAACATCTGCACGTTATCTCCATATTAGTCTAGCCTGGCCAGACAATCCACAGCCTGCAGAGTAGAAGAGGGTCTAGCTTGTCCACACAGCATTCCGGGATGGGAAATAAACGTGCTCTGGTTCATTGGCATTTCTTTTAACCAATCACAATCGTCATGGGCGGCGCTAAGTGCCGCTTAGAGCCACTGTAACATAGTTGTTCGAGAGAAAATTCAGATTGGACAGATAGTCTAGCTAGCTATTTGGATTTACCCTTCAGAGATTTAAGGAGCAGTTAATATGCTATGCTATGGTTAAGGTTTGTGTGAACAGGTGATGGTAATTGTTAGGTCTGTTACTGGATGCATACTCAGCTATCCTGCATGAAAGTCTGATACAATACACTACAAGAGTTTTTAGGACTTTGTAGTATGGCACTGACTGCTGTTCATACTTGTTTGCACACAATTACTTTTTGATTATGTTGGTCCTGAAAGACATACATAAAATTGCTATCAGCCAAAGTTAGCAGCATTTTTTTTTAAATTTTGTGAAATGATTGCGGTTATGTAGCAAGAGTTGCTTAAGAAGTCTCTGCTGTCAATTTGAAACTTTGTTTTTACTGTGACTATGGGACCCAATTGGAATATGGTTACTTCTGTGAATCTACATGTTGCAGAATGCTTCATATTTCACAGTCTCCAGATGGTGATTGTTTTTAACTTATAATAGATAGTTCCAGTTTAGTAATCCTTCATTATTTTTGGCTTGCGTTGATAGTGCCGGACGCTCCGTATCAATCAAATGTATACAGAGTTGACTATTAACACCCAATTGGAATATGGTTACTTCTGTGAATCTACATGTTGCAGAATGCTTCATATTTCACAGTCTCCAGATGGTGATTGTTTTTAACTTATAATAGATAGTTCCAGTTTAGTATTCCTTCATTATTTTTGGCTTGCGTTGATAGTGCCGGACGCTCCGTATCAATCAAATGTATACAGAGTTGACTATTAACACTAGTCAAAACTACTTTTTAACTGTATAAATCTAACATTTTCTCCGTAAACCTGATTAAATACCAGGAAATCAAATGCACAACACTGACACCAGACATTTCCAACCGATCATTGCATTCAGAACCTCGAGTGCTCAGGGATAATGATGATCCGAGGCCTTTGGCAGCTTTTACAATGGTTAATAACATGCAAAGCAGCACTGAGCAGTAGGCCTGTGCTCCCAGCCATTATCATCATGTCGGTGCATATTGTTTCTTTTATCGAATGTGCTGCATGAAAAGCTTTACCACTAATGAATTATGACCAAATTTGAGAGTTTTTTTTTCCATTGAAATAAAATTAATAGAAAGGCCATTTCCAAACAAAGGTAGCAGAATGGTCGGAGCGGCAGCCATTTTTTGTTTGTACCATTGCCATGGTAATGATTTAACAATCTAATGCTTCATCCACACAACGCACATTGCTACCGCCAGATAAGGGATGGTTTTGTTCAGTTTGTTTTCTGTGGCAGGTGCAGCTTGGGGGAATGACAAAGTTAGCAAGCTAAGGTTAGCCAGATAACAAGTCGACCGCTGGCTGGCTGGTTCCACCATGCTTTCATCCTGCATTGTTTTCCTGTGGGGAGAGCGGCTACCCTTTTTTTCAACTTTGACTTGGTCGTTGCTAACCTTTCAAGGCACAATCAATTCCAGAAGCAGTAATGACATATACATGCTCTGCGCTTTGCCTCTTGGTAGGACTGTTGCTCCAGAGAACGTCTCCCTTAAGCTGTGTCCTCCCAGCGAGCTGGGACACACTATACAGCCCCACCGATGTGTGTTGTCACCACGGCAACTAACAACCATCACCTATTTTTGTGTAAATGATCAAGTGACCATGGACCAAATTACCAATGTCCATCGGCTTTCTATTCATTTTTTTCCCCCTTTATTCCAGAATAGATAGATGGTGTACATACATAGGGGTATGGAGAAAGGTCTGGCAATGCAAGATCAGTTATTCATATGTATGCATTTGCAAAATGCACACTGACATTACTTTTCAGTTGGCTAATACATTCATATGAAAACTAGGCAACAACACCTTGGCAAAGCTACTTTTACAGTTACGCAACTTCTTAAAGTAACTGGATAAAGTGTCAGTTCACTGAAAATAAGAATATCACTTGTTTTGGTGTCATGGACATGGGAAGCAGGGTTGCTGAGAGTGCTACTGCACATTCTCTACTCTCACAGAATACTGTTTGCTTTCACTTATTTATTTAATTCTAAAATGGGTAACTCATACAAAACAAACAATATACTGTATACATACTAATATATACACACTATAAACAGAAACAATATAGACAGGTTGAGACAATAGTGCAATAAATAGCGCAAAGTATGCAGGAGTAAATTACAATTATTTTATAATAATTATTATATTAATATATTATTAATTATGGAGCATAGTGCAAAGGGTGCTGGAATAAATAGTATTATGTTATGATATAAGTATTATATTACAATATGAATAGCTCTGAAATAGAGAATGAAAATGATGACTAAATATTAAATGGAAACAGAAAACTGATTAGAGACAGTGTTGCTGGGTTATTGACTAGAATTGAACCTGACACTGTGAGTAAGAAGTCAGCTGTTCATCAGAGCGATGGCTTGTGGAAAGAAACTGTTCCTGAATCTGTTGGTTTTGGCGTGCAGTGCTGTGCTGCGCCTACCAGAGGGGAGAAGCTGGAACAGGTTGTGTCTGGGGTGAGATGGGTCTGCAGTGATGGTTCCTGTCAGTTTCCTGACTCTGGAAGTGGATAAGTCATGAATGGAGGGCATGTTGGCACTGATAATCTTTTCTGCTGTCCTAACAGGATTCTAGAGGTGTTTCAGATGAGTTATCAAGTGTCCCTGAATCCAAATAACTGAAGAAAACTCAAGTCATCCATTCACCCAGTCAGAAGACTTGGTGACAGTGTATCATAATTGTGTAATAATCATACAAAAGCCACTTTTAAAGTAAATATTATTATGGTACAGTGGTAGTAGTTCTTTATTACACGGCTTCGTTGAATACTTGATTGTGATTGGTCAATCATTGCACTCTGTGGTCTGCTATTCCTGTAAGACAGACCGTTGCCATGGACCATGTTCTGATCATAGACGCTGACGGACCATTTTCAAATCAATAAATTGTTTTTATATCCATATTTGTGCCAATACGGAGCTCATACATAACCACAGGGATCGCTAACAGCGCTAATGGCAACAGTACAGACAGATTATTAGTTAGCTCCATGGTTAGCTCACTCACCGGGTCAACATGACTTTGGAAGGAGAGTCGTGCTCAACTGTGAAGGTGAAGTTAACGTCACGTCTGAGACTCCGGCAGGTAACATCTGCATGAGTAGCCATGTAACAAGCCCTCTAGAAAGCCATTTAATAAGCTGTGTTATAAGCGGTGTTTTACCTAAGTGGAACTAATACATTGGCAACTGAGCTATTGTAACATATATTGATATTTTGAATCTGAATTTGTATCCACAGTTGCATCAAAATGCACTAAGTGATCAAGTGATCATGGGATAAACTATCTTTGTTTTATTAAAGTGAGTCATTATAAAATAGTAATTGTTGAAAGATGCCGTATTCTGCTGTTACAGAAAATAAAATAAAGTAATTTCTCTAAAATGACTAAACATCAGTGCAGACAGGTCTTAATTTCAGATGAATTTTAAGCTATTTATACACATGGGAACAGCAAAGTTTTAGGGCCGTGACCCTACCAACCAAAAATCTGGTCATGGGACAATCTGGCGAGGTCGGTACCTCGAGTCTGTTTGGTGTGTTACGTGCCGTTCTCCGCCGGCGGCCTTCCTTTTGGCCGACCTGACAAGCTTGGTCGGAAGGCGGGCACTGTCGTCAGTTGGACTCAAATTACCAATCTGATTGGTGGAGAGCTAACGGGGAAACGAGGAGCAGGATGAGCGTGACTAGAGTCTCTCAAAATCTGAGGAAAATCTTTCAAACTGACCTTTGTGAATCTGAATGCATGGCCGATTTCTCCTTAAAATGTTTCAGAAACACGTTTAGTAAATATATGAGATTGTATTCTGAACATGATAGTCTGGCTTTGAAGTTCCGGAGAAACCAGACCCACGTGACGCGTTTGTCCAATCAGCTGCCGGTTTTCTTTTTTGGGTGACAATACAGATTAGCATCGTCCGCTGTTATGGAGACGTATTAAGTCTTGTCGCTTTGGTGTGTTCAGAGGAACCCAACTCGGGGAGGCTGACTGCCTTTTCTACCGAGGGTCGGCCATCTGGTTGGTGTGTCAGGGGCTTTAATGGGGTGAACAGTGATCACCAGGATTTGTATATTAGGATGTGAGTGGGTGGGTTTTAGGAATGATCTTTTTTCTGTCTGGTCCAGTAATATCCTTGTTACACTGACCTCATTTTCTGCTGAAAACAGACTTTTATTGGCACTGGCAGTGCTGTTTATTTAGGCTTGGGTGGCAACTGCTTTCAGGGAGGGAATTATTAAGACTGTTCACACATACACACACACACACACACACACACACACACAGCTGCAGTTGTGTAGCGCTTTCCCTCCTGACAGCTTTATCAATATTCCCTCTCATCAGAGCGCTCGGTCAGCGAACGCCACTGAAAGGCCACCGCTGCGCGGCTAACTGCCTCATTAAAAAGTTTGGAGGGGCATGGGGGGCAGCTGGCGAAGCCCAGAAGGGGCCCGAGGTTGACGGAGCTCGGAGTCCCCGAGGCGGTAGCTTCCAAAGATCAACTCTCATTGGAAACTCTGACCCCAGCCACTGACCCTGTCTATTTACACCCCCATTCAGACAGGCGACAGGAGGGATACAGCACTATCTCTCTCTGCCTCTCCACCTCTCTCTGTCTCCCTCTCTATCCTCACTGCTGTGAGTCACCTAGCTGGCTGAAAGAAGAATGAGACCGGCAGCGGTGGAAGAAGTATTCAGCCCATTTTCTTAAGTAAGTGCTTAAGCCACACTGTAAAAATATTTCTTTTAAAGCCAGGCATTGTAAAAATCCAAACAGTTGTGTGTTTAATGGTCTGATCATTTCAGCTGGACTTGTAGTCTACTTTACTTTATAATCAAACATCAGATGTTATGAACTACATGTGTTTTGTGTGCAGAAATCTTAATGTGCAAAGTAACTAGTAACTAAAGCTGTAACAGATGAATGTAGTGGAGTAACAAGTACAATATTTCTCTCTCAAATGTAGCGGAGTAGAAGTAGAAAGTGGCAAAAAAAACTAAAGACTCAAGTAATGTACAAGTACCACAACATTTGGATTTAAGTAAAGTACTTGAGTAGATGTACTTAGCCCAGACAGAGAAGTGCGTCAGATTTTTTCTCATCTATAGTTTAGTTTTTCAGTAGAAACATTAACAGATAAAAAGTTTACCTGAAGATGTGAATTTTTACTTAATTTCACTTTGTTCTTACTTGAATCCCTACCTGCTCCTGTTGACCTGCCACAGGCGAACACAAGGCAGAGGGATAGAAAAACATTCAGCACAAAACAATAACACAAAGCTATCCTCGATAAAGGAAATTGAATTTTAAAGCATCTATTGTGGGGAGGAACGGCTTGCTTTTTATTTTATACCTTAGGGGCAGGCACTGGAAACGCTGTGAGCACAGTCATAAACACGCCATAATCATAATATGAATCTCTATTCGCATTATTTCTTGTCTTTATGGTGGCAAAAAAAAACATTTAAAAAAATAAACTGTCAGCACTCACTCCTGCTGCCCTCAAAAGAGCAATTTTTGAAGCAAAAACAACAGGGCCGCAGAGAAGAAAGTAAATACAAAAATGATTCAGAGGCAGAAGGTACAGAGGCTATATCGCAAAAAAGTGGAGGGATACGGGTAAAACAAAAAAGAGGACACCAGAGATTTATAAAGTTAGTGCAAGAGAAAGATAAAGAGCGAAGGAGAGAAGGAGGAAGATAGGAGACAGCTTGCATCCCCTCTCTTGTCGCCTCTGCTGGCTCAGTGTTTAACAGATGGAGGATGACAGCGGATGCTTAATGAGGTTTCAGGCACATAGGCTGTAACCTGCGCCACTAGGAAAAGGAACACATGGGTAACTATTCCTCAACACTCGGAGAGTCCCTCCCACTGAGATTCACGTTTGTCAATTAACTCACACTCAGCCTGGGCTACTGTTTTCCACACTACCCCAGGAGGCTGCTCAGCAGAAAATAATAAACTGGGGTGTGTTCGACTAATCCAGGTACCCACAAGTTGCTTTTAAGGCAGTGTTTAAACGGTGCAATCACGTGCACAGTGCTAGGACTTGTGTGCAAGGAAAACACGAGGGTGTTTCCAAGTGTTATTTTTGTTCAGCTAGTCCACACAGCATTCTGGGATGGGAGAAAATTGTGCTCTGGTTTATTGCCATTTCTTTAAAACAATCATAATTGTCTTGGGCGGCGCTTAGCGCCGGACGGAGCCACGGTGCCTCTGCTAAATAGTCTCAGGAAGGAACTTGTTCAAAATTTGTTTTAGTTGTAAACAGAAAACTCAGATTGGACAGATAGTCTAGCTATCTGTCTGGATTTACTCTGCAGAGATCTGAGGGGAAGTTACTTCTGAGGAGATAGTCCTCAGAAATCCACCGTAGGGTAGAATTACAACACAAAGAAAGAAGAAGGGGATCGGCATCCAGAACAACCGTAACAATCACGGAAATGAAACATTGTTGCTATAGACTACATGCATATGGACTCAGTAGTGCAATGTGTAAACTGTTTGGTTGGAGCAATCAAAGGGAGTGGTGATTGTCTCAGCCACTGTTTCTTTTCTTTTGTTTTTCTTTAGCCTTTTTGTATTTTAGCAACTGCAATGTGGCAGACCCCATTCCGCCATACACTTAACAACAGAATGAATGGGTTAACTGTACTAAATTTCCCCCAGGATTGAAACTTATCCATTAGAACACAAGTCTGGTTTGTTCCCTAAATCTAAAAAAAGAATTGTACTTCTTTCTAAGCTGCAACGTGCTACCTCCTGATATATTATCCCGATACTTACGCCACAATACGATATTATTGCGGTTATAAACATGTAGCAATATCCTATAATATATTGCAATTTATAACCTTTTATCCAACTTCTAATATTTCCCAATTTCAAATGATGTCCTCAAAAGGAAACTTGGTCAACATCTGTTTCTTCTAAAAAGATACATTTCTCTGTTTGTTCATATCATTTCAGTTGTATGGCTGCAAAATGGGACATACTGTCCAGTACATATATAATAAAGATCTATACTTGGCACCTGTGTATCGATACAGTATTACCACTGAAAATATTGTGGTACTATGCTGTATTGATTTTTTTCCCCCACCCCTACTATTGTGTAGTCCACCATGCCATGGTTAGCATTGCTAAGCCTCTGTCCTGATTGACAGGTCAGCGTGTAGCCACGCCCCTAATGCATTTCCTGCTCTATCGTCTATTTTAAAATGAATGGGACCATACTTTATGCTGTATTGACGAAGATTTTAAACTAGCAAACGAGAACATAAACTCATTAAAATGTTCACTGAGGTAATAAATCAAGTTAGAAGTAGACTCTTTTTTTTTTTTTCAAAGACTTCTATAGAAACTGACTTGTTTTTGGAGCCAGTGGAGTCATCCCCTGCTGGACATTAGATAGAATACAACTTTAAGGGGCATTGGCTTCACTTTTCAGACCCAGACATTCTCTGGTTCCAGCTTCTATGTGAGTAATGTTTTTGGGTTTTGGGCAGTTGGTTATTGGCATTGTTATAAACTAAATCACTTTTCCAACACATGGTCGTCTGATTGCTGATTTATTGATAATGAAAAAAATAGATGCTGGCCTAATTTGCGGTTTCTTAAAGTGTGTCTCCACTATACTCGAATTGAGTGAATGTGATTAACTGGATGAGTGAGCAGAAATCCTTTCATGTTGTCATGTTTGTTTTAGTTTAGCAATGAAGGCCATCACCATCTGAAATAGTCCAATAATGACTACAGTACAGCAGAAGAGATTTTGCAGGACAGAAGAGACATTGAGGATCACAGTAAATATGATCGCAGTGATTTAATTTTTTATGGCAAAGTCAGCATTGTGAGGGGGCTTTAAGCAAATCATTGATGTTAAAATGTCAAACATTACTTGAGATCTACAAGAGTCACAAAGTGGGGCTACAACACTCCGTGTCCATGCCTGTGTAGTATAATGTGTTGATGGCAGAGAAGCAAGATGTACAAGATGTCAGTTTTGCACCGAAGTCGTCCTGATAGAAAGTGTGGAGGGAAAAGCTGTGGATGCATCTGTGCTGCAAACTGGCCTGGGGCCGTGTGGCTGTGATCCATAAGGAAGATGTGAACTGTATGGCGTGCAGGATAACGATGAGCAGATGGACTGCACTATCATTAGCTATGTTTCCATCCACACGTTTTCATCCAAATTAAGTGATATCTAATGAAAAATGCCTTGTGGAAACAGCAAAATTCTATGGAATTTCATGAATATTGACTCAAAGGAAATACGTTCGGTCTCATGGGATTTTCTCTTGATCGATATACGGCTTATGCGATGAACGCTGATGGAAACGTTATTTGCCAAATAAATAATGAATTGCAATTAAGTTTTAGGTCATTTTATGGTTGCAACCCACCACAAAATATAGAAGAAGACATTTTGGCTCATTTCCGCCCAGTATTACCGCTCTGGCGGGTGTCCAACAAAGACAGATGTAAGTGGACGGACAAGGAGATGAGACTTTATGAATTTAATTTAAATAAAAGTAAAATATAAAGGCTATCTTGGATTGCAAAAATCTAAGAAATTACTTGATTTATCAGGCGATGGCTTGACATCTGGGGACAGGGACAAGCCGATAAAATTACACCACTGGTCAAACGTTGTCTTGGTCTTGCCAAAATGCTTCAACCAACCATGACCTCCCAGAAGTGTTCCCACACCACAGGCTGCCTGCGTTGTTGTCGGGCATTAACGTGCATCTGCATCATCATAGCAATGTGTTGATAGTGTTTTCGTTTTCTTATTATAGCTTAATTATGTTGCTATCAGCTGGCACATGAGCTCTATTACAACTTGTCCAATATTGATCATGTGTTGGTAGATGGCAAAATCCATTTTGCTTGAAGCTTGCGCGATTCAGTGTAAAAATGAATGGAAACACCTTAAGATTTCTAAAATCAATTTGATATATGTTTTATATCAAGTAAATAAAGATATAAAGATATATTAAGATAATTTGGTTGACAAGCGGATGGAAGCTTAGTGACTGTGTTGCTGCTAATGTTCCAAGGGTCCCCTGCATTCACAGAAGGAAAAGTCCACCAAAAGAGTTCACTCTGGGCAGTTAACATGGATAACATGCATGGCAGCATTTTAACAATGTATCTTTGAATTTATGGGATGTTGTGATGGTATTTCAGTTAATTGGTCTCTAGATGTGATCTTTGGAATTGCTTAAAAAAGCAGGAACAAGAAAGGACTCAGCAGTACTAATGCTCTGAGCAAATCACCGAGTACATTTACATGCACACCGATTCCACTAATATGACAACATTCTGAATATGAGAATCATGGTCATGTAAACAGCATATTCCAGTTGGATATTCTTAATAATGCCTTTTTCTGAATATAGAATTTACTGATTAAAACGTGGGATATTTCGGTATTATTTGGGTTTCAGAGGCATTCTTTGGACATATGTACATCACATTGGGAATATGCATCTGGGAAAATGCAGTTTGGGATAGTTTACGGCCTCTTGCCTGTTTACAGCTTATGGTTATCTCTGTGTGTTGTCGTAGTTACTGTACACATACCAACCAGCCAACAGTTTGCAAGGCTGCAGACCCGATAAGAAGGAGAAACAGCTACTTTCAGACATCATCAAAGACATGGGTATCAACAGGTTTTTGGACATCCATCCATCCATCCATCCATCTTCAACCGCTTATCCGGTATCGGGTCGCAGGGGAAGCAGCTCCAGTAGGGGACCCCAAACCTCCCTTTCCCGGGCCACATCAACCAGCTCCGACTGGGGGATCCCGAGGCGTTCCCAGGCCAGGTTGGAGATATAATCTCTCCACCTTGTCCTGGGTCTTCCCCGAGGCCTCCTCCCAGCTGGACATGCCTGGAACACCTCCCTAGGGAGGCGCCCAGGAGGCATCCTTACCAGATGCCCGAATCACCTCAACTGGCTCCTTTCGACGCAAAGGAGCAGCGGCTCTACTCCGAGTTCCTCTCGGATGACTGAGCTTCTCACCCTATCGCTAAGGGAGACGCCAGCCACCCTCCTGAGGAAACCCATTTCGGCCGCTTGTACCCTGGATCTTGTTCTTTCGGTCATGACCCAGCCTTCATGACCATAGGTGAGTGTAGGAACGAAAATTGCCCGGTAGATCGAAAGCTTTGCCTTCTGGCTCAGCTCTCTTTTCGTCACAACGGTGCGATAAACGGAATGTAATACCGCACCGGCTGCTCCAATTCTCCGACCAATCTCACACTCCATGGTCCCCTCACTCGCGAACAAGACCCCAAGGTATTTAAACTCCTTCACTTGGGGTAAGGACTCACTCCCTACCCGAAGAAAGCACTCCATCGGTTTCCTGCTGAGAACCATGGCCTCAGATTTAGGGGTGCTGATCCCCATTCCAGCTGCTTCACACTCAGCTGTGAACCGATCCAGTGAGTGCTGAAGGTCACAGGCCGATGATGCCATCAGGACCACATCATCTGCATTGGTCATACAGGGATTGGATGGCCCTGAGAAGGGACCCCTCACCCCATACTCCCGCAGCACCCCCCACAGTTTCTCCCGGGGGACCCGGTCATACGCCTTCTCCAGATCCACGAAACACATGTAGACTGGTTGGGCATACTCCCAGGCCCCCTCCAAGATCCTTGCAAGAGTAAAGATCTGATCCGTTGTTCCACTACCAGGACGGAATCCGCATTGTTCCTCTTCAATCCGAGGTTCGACTATCGGCCGAACCCTCCTTTCCAGCACCTTGGAGTAGACTTTACCAGGGAGGCTGAGAAGTGTGATTCCCCTGTAATTGGCACACACCCTCTGGTCCCCCTTTTTGAAGAAGGGAACCACCACCCCAGTCTGCCACTCCTTAGGCACTGTCCCAGATTTCCATGCAATGTTAAAGAGGCGTGTCAACAAAGACATCCCCTCCACACCCAGAGCTTTCAGCATTTCTGGACGGATCTCATCAATCCCTGGGGCTTTGCCGCTGTGGAGTTGTTTGACTACCTCAGCGACTTCCACCAGGGAAATTGACGACAATCCCCCATCATCCTCCAGCTCTGCCTCCACCACAGAGGGCGTGTCAGCTGGATTTAGGAGTTCCTCAAAGTGCTCTATTACCTCCCCATTTGAGGTCAACAACGTCCCATCCTTTTGGACATGCGCCAACCTTTTCAAGAAGCTGGTTGAAGGAATGAAAGAGGGACGCTGTGTTCACACGGTCCAACAAGTTCTCCACTGCTGGAAAAACTATTAAAAAAAAAAAATCTTGTAAGGCTATATGGAAATTTCAATATTAGTGCAATTTTCACTTTTATTAGCCGTGTAAACAGCTTAGTTGGAATATTGTCTTTTTCAGAATCAAGGCAAAAAGCTGAATATTATGTGCATATAAACATAGTCAGTGTAGCCTTTTAACATCTAGTGGAAAGCCTGACAGTAACGAGAGTGGAGGATTTTAGAGCAGCAGATTAATCCCCATGGTTTTGGAATACAATGTTTAGTTAAAACTCTTAATGATGTTTGGGTGTCCGCATACGTGGTGCTGAATGCTTGGAAGCATAATGTTTTAGGAAGACAAAAATGCTTCCAAACATCTGTTGAATATGTGAGGTGTACCTGCCATATCTGATGTTAAACAAATACAGAAGGAATGCAGAAGGAATTTAAAAGACATCAAAGCTAAAATGAATCTGCTAAATAGTGATGGCCAAATGATGCCTCTGAAGCTTTTTTGATTTTATTAATTTTCTGAGCCAAATAGATGGCATTCTTGGTTTATAGAAAAGGGCTCAATAATTAGCATTTCAGTTTTCTTTCAACCCTTTGTTTAACAGGGAGAGTAATCTGGAGGCTCAGAAAATAAAGAAAATAGTTAGCAAGCTAGCAAGCTTCATGTGGGTTAGCCTAGAAGTCTAGATGCACCCTAGCAGCAGCATGCCATTTAATATAACAGTAATAATATAATTTAATACTATAGCATGTAATAATAACCTGCTAGGGTCAGTCTAGCAACTCTCCGTTGGCTCCGAGCTGGAAAAAACTATTTCTAGTCAGGCCAATCACATTGTGTATAGAGTCGGTGGGCGGGCTTAACAGAATGATTGCGGAGTTGCAACGGTTTCGCGTGAATTCCCTGCTACTTGAAAACAAAGAAGATGGCTGCTGCTGCTGGAGAACAGCAGCCTTTCGAATCGCAACCATGGAAGACTTAGAGTTAAGCACTGAAGTCATTCTTTAATTAATTTAAAAGTTTAATCAATCAACCAGCATTGCTCAGGTTAGTTGTAGCGCTATCCTATTGCAGATAGAGGCAGAAGGAATTTAAAAGACAATTGTTTATCCCGCCCCTCGGATTGAGCCCTGCCAATCGTGAGTTCCCAGACCAACATCTTGATGTGGGTCTGACTTTTCAGGCTATCATGAAGCTTCATTTGGCCACCACTAAATGCTGAATTCCACAGATTTTCTATTCTGGATCAACACTGAAAACTGTAAAAAAAAAAAAAATGTTTGGGTCAGTGTTATTGGAGTCATTACTCTGCAGATTGTGCACATGGCAGATTGAGATCATAGAAACTCACTGCCATATCACAATGCACAGGTCAAGGGCCTCATCTCTCGCTGACTCTTGAAACAGAAATGGCATGACGTTAACTCGTCACCCTGCTTTTTTTTTTATTTACTGATATGTGCCGTTTGTCCTGACACAATTTCTTTTACAAGCACATATGCAGTGCTAGTTGTCTGTCAGAATTGATTGGTGGGATACTCATCTTCTGCTGTGGCATCAGTCAACTGTGACGGCGACAGTACAGAGCCTGGCTGGGAAAACACATGTCCCATCTTATCACCACCACGTGCTTTTGCAGCATCAGCAGCTTGCTTTCCCAGCATAATGGCTTGTCCCCTATGTGCATGCGTCAGATTGTGACATCCATAATTAGCCGGAAAGTGTGGCTGAGGCGTGCACGGGCAAATGTAGCATCACCTGAGGGTTAAGTAGAGTTCAGCTCTGGAGGGGAAAAGAGACAGGGTCAGCTGGAGAGGTGACAGACTCTTTTTTTCCCCCATCTCTCTCACTTTTGAACTGACCTCTAATGAATTATCATATAATTATGCATCATATTCATTGCATGTGCCTCGTGGTCTAGGCAAGAAATCAGACCTAACTAGAGCTAAGGGGAAAGAGAAGAATAACTAAATGCCCAATGAAGGTGACGATAGAAGCGGAAATGGAATGGGAACATCATTGGCTATGACTTCACTGATCTACGTAGTTGTGGAACAGAAGTTATCTGGAATACTCAATATGAAATGGAAGCGAAGAAAGAAACTGCATGCGATTTTCCCCTCCATGCCTCTCCTCCATATTTACTTTCTCTCCAGGGAGCTGAGTGAGGGCGGTGATAATCTTAGTGTCTCATTAAGGCTTAAATTAAAACGATAAGCAGGCTAGACTGTTAGGCATGTAGGTGACTTATTAAACTTCTTCAAAGCTTAAGGACTGCAATTCAGCTCCTCCTTTGATCAGTAATCGCTGGCAACTTTCCTACTATTAATTGATTACTCCTGGGAAAACAAGGGATTTTTTTTTTTTACTTCACTGTGTGTGTGTGCGTATGTGTGCGTGCTTTCTTTTTGCTTCCTCTCAACCTTTCCCAAGGTGATAAAGAAGCACACACTTAATCATAGCGCCCCCAAACCCTCCTTTCCCATTGGACTTGAGACTTATCTTGACTCGTAACTTTGTTGAAATGTCATGGTCCAAGATAGAGTTCCAAACTGAGGCTGCTGGATACAGTGGGGATAAGCAAGAAGACTGCTGCTGTTTCCCATGGGATCCACTTGCAATCTGCTGGAATCCCTTTTTTTTTTCCTCTTCGGGGCCCCGAAGCCCTCCTTGTTAAAATAGGTCCACTGAGAGCTGTCATCCACTTGGCAGGTGGAAAAGAGAAGACAGCAGATGATCCGAGTTGTGCGTAGAGTGGCTAGAAGGCTTCATGTGGGAACTCGTCACGTTGGAATAGCGACTGTCTGGATGAACTCTGCCTTGTTGTTGGAGCCGTTGTTTCCCCCTAATTCCTTCTTCCACTGTTCTTTTTATTCATTTTTATGCCATACAGTATTTACTACAGACCACAAGATCTGTAGCTCATATCAAGGATCAGTGAGTAGAGGCAACTGGGACAAATATGGCCATCCCACCAAATGATTTGGTCCCTTTTATTAATTTCAATCTTTTAAATTGGTCCAGCATTAAGCAAGACCACTGCAGTCGGCAGCGGTGAAACAAGCTACAATGTAATTTAATGGACAATTGTGCACCTTTTATTTCCGTCCACTAAAGTGCTGTTTTTACCATATAATATATAAGTCTCTGACAACATTATGGAAAGGATCCCTACAGAGATAGACCTTTTTTTAACTTTTGTTCACGTAGCTTGAAACAGCACCAAAATCGCTATCACCAAACCCACCAGACTGCATTGAAATAAACTTCAAATTACACAGTCACCACTCTTGTTTGTTTGAAATAAATCCTTAATTCATCCATTTACATGTGAAAATATGCTGGCTCTACACACGGTAATGGTACTGTTTATTTAAAAGGTGTCTGGTAGGTTTGGCCATAGCGTTTGTGAGGGCGTTTTAAACATGTTAAACAAATCTCTGTAGGGATCCTGCCTAATGTTGTCAGACACTTATACAGACACAATAATCTAAGCCTGTCAGTGGTAAAAACAGGACTTCATTGGCTTAGAATTACAGTATGAACCACTAAAAATTAGACTAATTTACCTTGCTGTCCTCTTCACCCAATTAAACACAATGCAAACTCACGTTCCTCTCATCCCGATTTACAAGTCCCTCCAGGATTTTGCAGCCTTTTTTTGAGATTGTTGATGTTGCGGGAGATTTTATAAAAAAATTGCGACAAAAGTTGCGATGTTTTTTTGTACATTTGTTGCATTAGTTGCATTTTTTTTCGTATAGTTCTTTAAAAATAAAAAGGAAACCTGTTTTGAGGAGAATAAAATTACTCTAGGCTGAGTTTTCCTATAGTAACCTTACCAATAACGCTGAGTATGCTGCAAATGAAAATGACTGGTAGATTTAAAAAATAATAATTTATTGAATGAATCAAATTTGAACATGTCAATAGCTTGTTGATCTTTACATTGTTGATTCATTTCCTATCCTGGGACACACATACGGTTTACTTACTTATTGGACTTAAACTTATCATTGCAATTATAATAATGAGCAAAGTTTTCCTCAATTTAGGTCATCCTGTGCGTGTGCGTGCATGCGTGCGCATCAGTCGCTGGGGGAACTGAACACCCCAGCCCACCTTTCAGCGGCTTTAGAGTGGAAAATCGTTACAGCATACAAAGATGTTAAAATGTACACAGGTTGGCAGGATGGTCTGAAATGTCTTTCGCTGTACATTTTGTTGGTAAATGTGAGATATTCGATTCACACGCGTTTCGTCTTCATCTCAGAAACAAGGAAATTAATTTGGTGACGTACGTGTGACGTCAACCCGTTCTCACTCCCGCTTGGTCATTTGCTCTCAGAGTCACATGCTGATACAAAGTCTGACACGTGGGACTGCTGGGATTGGTTGAAGTTGCGGGTCACATCCAAGGTGCGGGTCACACCAAAGTCGCGGTGATTGGTTGAATTCGTGGGAATTGGCACGATCGCAACGTTGCGAAATCCTGGAGAGACTGATTTACACCCCCTCTCTTGCCTTAAAATAACTCACCATTGTCGGCTACGGCCACTGAACAAGCTACATGCTGGCCTGGTCCTCCGATAACGCTAGCAGTTAGCAGGTTTAGCATGGCGGCGTGAGCCCGGACCAGTATCACTTTGCTAGCTGTGTCTCAATAGTTTTTGCGTGTAACTCTGGTACTCTAGCTACAGCATAGAATTTAATGTGAGTACACAAATGTTGAAATGACATAAAATGCCCATCCCTTGAAGCCATGATAAATAAGCCTGAAGCGAATGCGTAGTTATAACGTTGGTAAAGTTCTGAGTCTTAAGACAGAATTCTGCGAAGTAAGAAGAGTTTTTTCATAGAATTCTGACTTGAAACTCAGAACTCAAATACATCTTTTACATGTGGCCCTGATCCTCTTTGTAGTCGTAGGTCCTATTGAAGTGTCAAAAATCCCTTCCTCATGTTGCTAGCAGAGAAATACAGCCTAGAACTTAGCTCAGCACATTACAGATCCCACATTTTACCACATTTGTTCAATAGGAATAAATAAATAATAATGCTGGACCCATTCTCACTCCTCAGCTGCTTATCTCATGCCCCCAAAAACAATTTTCTTCCCTCTAATTTACTATGGTTCCTGCTTTGTTGCGTTCATAATATGGCTGTTGTCATTATATAATGACACTCATCCATTAGGTAAATTACTTTTTAAGGTGATCACAAGAATAGGAGAGGAGTTTGGTCCGTACAGAGTGATGGTAACGAGTCTAAGGGAATCTGACATGGAAAAGCCAATATGTCAGAGCTGAAGGGCTCACAGAGCAAGCAACTTCATAAAGGTTGTATTTTAGAATGTGGGTGAAAGGCACTTGTGGTCATAAACGTCATAAATGTGTACTGAATTACAAAATCTGTGAAATGTAATCACCAATCGAACACTATAGATGTGAAAGGAAATGCATGGTCCTCAATTAGTCCAACCAGGTGAAGTAAAACTATGAAGAAACTAAGAAATTAATTTTGTAGATAAGTGTGTTTCAGTCTTCTCTGCCTCTGTTTCTTTGGTTGATTTTTTTACGCATACACATTTTCTCATCAAGGCAGCTTGTGTCTGCTCAGGAGAGCTGAAGGACAAACTTGTGTTATCGTCATTAATTAACTGCAATTAATTTAAAAGGTAAACTATTTCTCACTTGAGGGGAGAGAACGACAGTGGCTCTGTGTATGGACTGGGTGGTCTCTGAAGAAGCCTTGCATTTGAAAAGTCAGCTTGTAATCTTTCCGTTTCACAGTTTGAGGGGAATGTTGAAGATTGGTACTGCTATCAGGACCAGGTCTGTGCGTTCAGGTGATGTTTGTCTGCCTAGCAGGAAGTGGTTACTCATTGGTTTGCAGTCTTTTCAACATGCTCTAAACTTACCATGTCAGTTCTAGCAATGCCAAAACTCATTGAAAAGGGAAGGTGATGGCCGAAATGAGGGACATTCGGCAAAATTTCTGGCGGCACCGGAGCAATCCCGGAAATGAAAAGTCGCCAACGTAGAATACAAAGTAGACAGTGCAGATTAACTGTGGTAGAATTTCAAGTTTACAAACTCTTGCTATGTCAATTTTAGTCAAACCCGGATTGGTCAGGTGCCGCAATAAATTTTGCTGGATGTCTGCTACCTTCTTCCTCTTTCTTTGTGTTGGCGTTCTAACCTCTGGTGGATTTTGAGGACTATGGTTAACTGCTCCTCAGATCTCTGCAGGGTAAATCCAGACAGCTAGCTAGACTATCTGTCCAATCTGAGTTTTCTGTACACACCAAAACAAGTTAGCAAAGCAAGGCTTTTTTGCAGAGACCAATTTTGCACCTAACCAGAAGTGGAACGTCCTGGATATAGACTACAATTTACATACAAGATAGTGTTAAATTGCACACTGGTGAATAACGTGTGAAATTATGTGCTAATACATCTCGTTCAGATTGGGATAATCTACACAGTTTAACATTTGTGAAAGCTTTATTCTACTTGTAAAAATGCAGTAAACATTTTCATATGTAGACCACATTGGACCAGGTCCAGAGAGGAAAATACAGAAATGATTCACTTAATCGCTGATAATCCAAGTGTATCCTTCTGTGCATTATGATGGGTTTACATTTTATTTGCCCTATCTATCATTCTTACAAGTTGTTTTTGTTCCATTGTGGTACAACATTGCTCCATGCGGTGCTAAGTGATTGGTTTAAACAAATACCAATAAACTAGAGCATGTTTTTCTCCAATTCCAGAATGCTGTGTGGACTAGCCAGACTTTCCTCTGCTGTGCTGTGGAGGAAGGTCTGGCAATGCAGGCAACCCATCCATTATGAGTTAAAGTCAAAAGTACATTAGCATACAATGAATATAATGTTAAAAGAATAATAAACTACTACTAGTACTGCAGCATAACATCCACACATTTACACATGACCCAATCATTACACACGCACACACACATACACACATTCACCTGCCAGTGACGGAACTTATCAACAGTGTGCAAGAACCAGTTTTGTTGTAGTTATGTGTATTAATTAAAAAGTATAGCTAGTTAGTTTTTCATATTGGCACATAGTACTGCCAGCCCGACTCCATGATAACCAGTCTGTTATTAAGCACATGATTTGGTTGGCAAAATATTCTTTCTGCAACACAAGTTGTCCAGAGAGAACAGAGATCTTTTAACTGGGTGCCAGTGATTTTTGAGCATACCTTAACAATGTCACTCAAGCTCTTTTTGTCTTTCACAGATCCAAGTCCATTAAACCAACATAATAAAATGTTAATAGGCTCTCAATGAAGGCTTGATAAAATAGGCATTGCATTCTTTTACAGATACCAAAAGAGTTAAGCTGCCTCAGTAGGTATATTCTTTGGTTTGCTCGCTTAATAATGCTATCAGTGTTGTCAATGAATTTCAGTTGCGGGTCAAACACTGAGTACTTATACTGTATGTTTGGACTATTTAAACATTTTCATTGTGTATTACACTCTGTTTGGGTTTGTCACTGTGCTTCCTAAAGTCTATGATTAATTATTTAGTTTTAGACACATTTAAATCAAGGAAGCTGTTGTCACACCATCTGACAAATTCTGTAAGGGCACTGTTCATCAGATTCATTTCATCAGATTGGTTACCCGGGAGAAGGGACAACAGGGCTGAGTGGTCTGAAAACTTCACCAAGTAGCTGTTCTCCCAAGATGACCTGCAGTTGTCAGTGTATAATGCAAAAAGCAGGGGGAGAGCACGCAGCCCTGGGGAGAGCCTGTGTTGATGACAGAGGACATATTTTCATTTACATAGACCTGCTGCCCTCCATTTGTTAAAAAAAATTTAAAACTAGCAATCAGATTGGCTTGGGTAACTTAAAGTATGAGGCTTATTGTTCAATTACAATGTAAGGCTGTATTTTGTTAGAGGCTGGAGTGAAGTTTGCAAATACAAGTTTTGCATGTGATGCAGATTTGCATCCTCTACACCCTTGCCCGCTCAATATACAAATTGTAGTGGATCTAGTTTATCTACAGTTAGGGGGATGATTGTGTGGCCTGGCACCGCCATTCTACGTATTAACACACAATTTTTTATTTCCCTTCAGTACTGCGTCTGGGTTTGTGGTATAGTGTTGTGTTTTCTCCAGCCATATTTTTGACGGTCCAACCAGTGAACAGAGGGAGTGGCTGAGAACAATGACATTGAGGTTGTGCGCTGGACCAGAGTCTGGTAGGACCGGCTAAAGGACCAGAGTCTGGTAGGACCGGGCTAATGGACCAGAGTCTGGTAAGACCGGGCTAATGTACCAGAATCTGGTAGGACTGGCATAATGGATTAGAGTCTGGTAGGACCAGGCTAATAATTATGTCCTTATGATCTTTTCAAAGCACTTAACTACCAAAGAAGTTAGTGAATTTGGTGCAATTACAGATTGAGAGAGCACTGAGACGGCTCTCGTTAAGGTCTTTAATGACATCCACCTTAACACAGATAATGGCAAGATTTCAGTCTTAGTATTACTTGATTTCAGTGCTGCATTTGACACGGTCGACCATAACATATTACTAGACCGATTGGAAAACTGGGTTGGCCTTTCTGGCTCAGTACTAAACTGGTTTGAATCCTACTTACAGAATAGGGATTACTTTGTGTCAATAGGTAAATTATACATCTGTACATTCTGGGGCCTCTTCTGTTTAACATCTACATGCTTCCACTGGCCCAGATTATGGAAAACAACAAATTAAGTTACCATAGTTATGCGGACGACACACAAATTTACATAACCTTATCGCCAGGGGACTATAGTCCAATACAAAAACTGACTAAGTGCAGTGAACAAATTAACGGCTGGATGTGCCAGAACTTTCTGAAATTAAATGAAAGAAAAACTGAGGTGGTTGTTTTTGGAGCAAAAGAGGAACGATTAAAAGTCTGCGCTCAGCTTCAAACAACAACGTTAAAATCAACAGACAAAGCCAGAAATCTTGGTGTAGTCATAGACTCTGACCTGAATTTTAACAGCCACATTAAGACAATTACAAAGTCAGCCTATTATCACCTTAAGAATATATCAAGGGTTAAAGGACTTCTGTGTCAACAGGATTTGGAAAAACTAGTCCATGCTTTCATCTTCAGTAGACTGGACTACTGTAACGGGGTCTTTACAGGTCTCCCTAAAAAATCAATCAGACAGCTGCAGCTGATTCAGAACGCTGCTGCTCGAGTCCTCACTAAGACCAAGAGACTGGATCACATCAGTCCAGTTCTGAAGTCTTTACACTGGCTTCCTGTGCCCCAAAGAATTGATTTCAAAGTTCTTTTGCTAGTTTATAAATCACTAAACGGTTTAGGGCCAAAATACATTTCTGATCTGCTAGTACACTATGACCCCCCAGACCTCTCAGGTCATCTGGGACAGGTCTATTTTCTGTTAGTGAGAACTAAACGGGCGGAAGCAGCGTTCAGTTTCTATGCTCCTCATATCTGGAACAAACTCCCAGAAACCTGCAGGTCTTCTTTTAAATCAATGCTGAAGACCTTTCTTTTTGATGCTGCCTTTCTTTAAATGATGCTCATTTCTTTAATGTTTAATTTCTTATACTGCACTGTAACTTTTAATTCTTGTGTTTTATCTGTTTTTATTTATTTTTTTTACAGTTTTTTTTTTTACTGTTTTTGTGTAAAGCACTTTGAATTGCCTTGTTACTGAAATGTTCTGTACAAATAAAGCTGCCTTGCCTTGCCGTACAGATAGGCTGAACTAGGCTTTAGCATCTCTGTTTAATTGGACTGCAATACCTTTGTTTACATCGAAGGTTCAGCTAAACCTAACACCTCCAGCATGAATTTAGATTCACCTTCAGGATGACAGGAACTTCAGAGAGAGTTGGCATGGTACGATGATGTACTGTTTAATACTAAATTCTCCTCAATTGGGAATTCATTAAATGCTCCGGTGTAATTCATCAAGGTCTCCCGAATCTTCGAGTTGTGCTGCTCCTGAGTTTTTGTATAACATTTAACCATTTCTAAACATTTTCTAATTAACATATTCTTTTTAGATATTTTCAGAATTATTTCCTTATTTCCATTCTGCACCGTTTCACTGTATATCACTGAACAATGATGAATTCCTAAAGTTTGTCATGTGATTTGTTAGCTGAACGAAAAGAAGAAGAAGAAAAACAAAAGAAAAAATATCTATACATGGCAAAGTTATTCTGAGTTTGCTTCTGACAGCCAGGTGTCGAATCGCTGCTTGTACTGAATTTAAAACAAAACAAGTTTTTAGTATTTGATTTTTGTCTGAATAGAGTCTTGGTTGGAAGGGAACGCATCTAGTTTTCATCTCTTACATCAGAATGCTCCCATCTGCTGCTGAGATTCACATATACTTCCTTTTTTTCCAAACGTATAGGTGTTAAATCACAGAAGGCATTCATGCACATTCCTTCATGCACACTCACTCTCATACACACACACACACATACACACAAACACACACACACACACACCGTCATGCCTCGTCTTGCTAAACAGATTGCTTGTGTTGCAGAGCATGTGGGCGGGCTCCGCTGAGAGACGTCTCTCTCTCTGGTGAATGAATGAGGGTTTGCAATGCCTGCTGCAAAACAAATGGCACGTCTTTGTGTGCACAGACATGGGTGAACACATTTCACTCATGGTAACAACACACCGTGGCACTGACACACTGATTCTCACACACACACACACACACACACACACACACACACACACACACACACACACACACACACACACACACACACACACACACACACACACACATTCAAACGCTCATGTAGTCTAGCTGTACATCTGTGTCTTTGTGAGGACAGTGCATTGGCAACATTCACTCCCTGAGCTCTTCTTTGTTTTTTTTTCTTTTTCCAATATGTTCATCCTCCTATCCTTTTTTTTTCACTGAACGACATACACAAACAATATAACCATTTGGTACCAGACATTACCTAGACATACACACAGTATATCAATAATTAAAAAAATTATGTATTTGAATTTTTTTTTAAATATCCATAAATATAATGAATAAGGAATGAATAGGTGGAAGTAAATAATAATGATAATAATAAAGAGTACATATAGTGAATGAGAAATTAATCAATAGTTCAAAGTTATAACAATAAAAGTCATTTTCTTACATATGTGTGACAATGTAATTTTTCAAACTGTTTCAGTATTGAATATAGTATATAAGTATAGATATATTGATATAGGATCATTCAATTTCATGTTATTGATTTTAACAGTATCTAGTAGCTCTTGTACTTCAGATCTGAATTCTACACCAACCTGCTGTATTCAGTTTATAAGAACTGACTAAAAAGATCTGACTTTCCGCAGCGGCCACCGTCTGAAGGTCCAACACTCACGTTAGATGACTGTCACAAGAGTCCACACACACAGGCACACACACACACACACACACACACACACACACACGCAGACGTGATGTGAAGCTGAGCAGTAGCCGGTGGGATCTGAGGGGAAAACACTGAGCCGTCCCTTTGTTTAGATGTCAGAAGGCATCACGTTAAACAGGCAGATGCTTTTCACTTGACATAATCATCAACACTCTAACAGAACAGTGACCCCTCCACTCTCTGCCTGTCAGTCTGGTCTGGGCATCCGAGCCCTCTGGAAAATGAAAAGAGAGAGAGAGAGAGGGGAGAGAGAGATGTGTCAGCCACACAGCCTGCACTTTCAGAGTGCACTCACCGTTGACATGTCAGGCTCCTGTTGCTGCACGCGCTGCCACTGAGGTTGTTCATGTCGATGTTGGATATGTTTAGTGTGTTTGTTGTACAGTTCAGTAATGTTCCACTGTGTCTATACAACATGTCCAATAATATCTTACCTCATCTTTTCTGGATTGTTCCTAGTTTAGTCAAAGCTTTCTTCATATAATGGATACTATGGTGGACCAGTGAGCTTAACACTCAGCAAATTAACAAAACAACAAAGTATTCTCATGAGCGGGTTTGTACAATATTGTACGACGATTCCTTTTGTAATTATTATTGTCCTACAAAATTAGGCGACCGCCAGCTGGTCACATGACGCTGGCTACAGAGCTCCAATGCTAGTTGACTTTAGCCGACAAAAAGTGAGCGTCACGCGGCAACCACAGTTAAGCTTTTAAATTAAAGGTGCTCTAAGCGATGTTTGGTGACGTTACCTGTTGACGTTACTTGTTGACGTTACTTGTTGACAGACAAATTATTGTCAAACAAAACTGGGGCAAGCTTGCCCCTCCCTCCTCCTCCTCATCCCGTCCCCTCCCTCTCCCTTCCGTGCTTACAGAAATAGTCATGAACGTGCAGTGTGGAGGTAGCCTACATGCTAACCTGCTGCGGCGATGGTTCAACGAAACCCTTCCTGTCTGTTATAGGCTGGAAAACACATGCAATAGGCAAATTAATAATAACAAAAAGAAACACTGCTAATGGAGCAAACATTAAAAAGTGATGCACACCGCTGGGACACGCTTGTTATTGCCATGATTTTTAGTTAATAAGTTAATAGCCCTTAACCTAGCATTAGCCTTTTGCTCATGATTAGCCTTCCACTATATACCATAGCCAGCTAACGCTTTACAATTAATTGTTTGTATTTTGTCAGATTATTTTAATTGGTAACCTAATATTAAGCTAAAAGCTAATGCTAGGATCAGGTGTGTTTGCATGCATCTCCAGCGCGGAGGCATTATGTTTTCTGCTTGTCCGTCTGTCTCATTCTCGTAAACCTGATATCTCAGGAACGCCTCAAGGGATTTTCTTCAAATTTGGCTCAAATGTCCATTTGGAGGATGAACTGATCAGATTTTGGTGTTGAAAGATTAAACAACTTCTCAGGCCATTATTGAAGGGACGACATTTGGTCAGATTCTGAGCTGGTGACATTTGGTTTTGGGTACCGAAACCTGCCTGAACAACTGGTATCTACCAGACTGTGTAGCAACGCAGATTTTGGTGCCTCATTTGGGTGCCAATTAGATACCATTTGCACTGCTCTCTGATGCTCTGAAACAGATGTTAAAGGCAAAAACAACACAGACAGTGCGTTCACTTTAAACTAGTAAGCCCCGTGGTGCATTCAAAGTTATTGTAAAATACCCTATTCCCTATTAGCCTGTGTTAAAGTGTAGGTTCAGGCACCGTTGAGGCACCAACACCCAACCCTAGTGACAGTGATCTTGAAACCTTGGTGACAGTATAGATCTTCAAATATGCAAGTAATGTACATAACAAATAATGTAATTTTTCTTTCGCAAAAAAATACAATTATTAAATTGCTTAAATTGGCAGTGACAGACAACTGTAGCGCTGTAAGTCTAGTCTTTTTGCAGCAATGTGTTGTCAAATGGTAAAGGTGTTTTCTTAATTTGCTTGGGTTTTGTCAGGGTGTGATGGATGAGGCTGGAATGTACTGAAATCTAGTCATGTAGATATTTGGCATGGCACTTGTGTCTGTGTGGATTTTAAATACAGTGGGCCTACTTATTGCTAAAGGCATAATATTCTCGACAGGCTTGCAACACTCTTATCAACAAACACGTTGAAAATCATAGAAACATGGCGATGTTTTCAAGTTGAAATCTCCCTTTGACATTTCTGTGCTATGTTTTTGTAGTTTGTAGCCCATCCGCCTGTATTATTGGATGCCTGCAGGGTTTTCCTGCCTGTAGATGCTGGCCAGTTTCAATATTCGTAAGGAAGTATTATTCCTCAGCTTTCTCTGAACCTGCACTATTGATTGATTGTCAGTCTGCTTGCTTATTGCACCCTATTTTTGACTATGCAACCATTTTTTTTTTTGTTCTGTTTGGTTTCATTTTGTGAGGTTACATTATGTGACTAACCATTTTTACAATCCTTTTATTTGGCACTATTGGGCATCCCGTTTCCTCCCTTTTCCTTCAGTTTCTCTCCTTATTTTATCGACAATTTCCACAGGTAAACTATGTGTTTTTAAACATAACCCAGTTTTTATATGCATGAGATTTTTAACATCATCATATCTTATCCAGAGGTCATCCCTTGTCACAAGTTAAATACGAAAGGTGAATATATTAACAGGTAAAACAGCTTTCAGGCTTAAAATATGGCAGGATTGTGTTAGAGAAACATCTAATAATGGTGAGCAGCTTTGCAAAACAAACATCTGTTCTGTTCAGGGAAATTAACACACGGAACTCCTCATCCATACATCTCAAATTAGACTTATTAAATTAACATGACTGGGATCATTTTACACTCAATCTAAATCAGCCATGTAGTCTTGGATAACCAGTTATTTTTCATTATGAATGGTGCAGCATTATTGTACCAGTCCTCGTGTTTTGTGTTGGTTTGTATGTGTTCCTGTTGTATTTGTATAAAGGCCTTTTAGCGACTGGTGTTGCAAAGGCTAAGGCTGCTGTGGTATGTGACATTGGTTGTTGTTTTCCCCAGTTCTTTACCAGTCCTGTCAGGTTTAGCTGTGATAGAACCCAAAAGCAGATGGGACCAGGAGTGTGAGTTTAACAGTTTGTCGGTCAGTAATATGCAAACGGGCGGAGTTAGCAGGTATGGGAGGGGGGGATAGTCCAAGTGGGTTCTGGTATGGAATTCGGCTGGTTGGTGGACATGGATGGTCCTGATCCAAACAATGATGTTCAGGATGGTGTACAGGATGGTGGTCAGGATGGTCTTCAGGATGGTGTACAGGATTGTGTAGGATGGTGTACAGGATGGTGTTCAGGATGGTGTGCCAGCTGGTGTTCAGGATGGTGTACACTACAGGATGGTGTACAGGAAGGTGTATAGAATGGTGTTCAGGATGGTCTTCGGGATGGTGTTCAGGATGGTGTACAGGATGGTGTTCAGGATAGTATACAGGATGGTGTTCAGGAGAGTATACAGGATGGTGTTCAGGAGGGTGTAGGATGGTGTTCAGGATGGTGTACAGAATGGTGTACAGGATGGGGTTCAGGATGGTGTACAAGATGGTGTGCAGGATGGTGTTCCGGATTGTGTATAGGATAGTGTTTAGGATGGTGTTCAGGATTGTGTGGGATGCCGACGGCGACCGGGATCTGGGATTCCTCGAGCAGTACAACATAACGATCCGGTGGGGCCTGAAAGTCTGGTTGTTATTTAGGAAGCCTACTCTCTTGACGAGCAGATGAAGTACAGGTGTGGAGAGCGAAATCCGGTGGATGAAGCACAGGTGTGCGGAGGACCAGGCCAGGCACGCTCCCAACCGGCCGCCATGGGAGAGACAGAGGATGCACAAACACAGAACACACCAAGCATACTACAGATAATAAAGGCAAACAAGCACAAGCAGTCACATTCACGTGGCATGGCCAGGGGTTCATGACACTTCATTGCACATATCGATAAACTTTAGCCCAGATAAAGGTCGGGTACATGTAGTTAAAGCAAAGTACTCTTAAGTTCCAGGGTATTATTTACAGAGAACCAGATTGTATTAATCACCTCCTTCCTCTTGGAAGTATATAAATTCATATACATACTGTATGTATTTATTTTATCAGAATAAGTGAGTCAGCATCATCCAGTAAAGCTGCTGTGCCTTAGCATCACTTGTTTGTGTCTGAGCATCTTCTGATGTTTAGACGAAGCAGATAAGCCAGTTAAACATTTATGATCTATGATCTATATGTATGATACTAAACATCCACCCATGCAATTTGGGGTGATAATTTCTCCAGCAGTGCAGGAAAACAATCAAGTTCTTTTTTTAAATTATTATTCAATATTGAGTTTTATGACTAGTCATGTTGCAGCACCAGCAATTACTTTTTATTTGTCACAATAAAAGGTTGCAATTGGAATATAACAGTAAGCAAATACAAAAAAAATGTGCTTTTGGCTGTGTGTCGGCCAATCAGTGATCAACGCAGACGGTGTGCATCACAGCGGGCATTATCGATGCCCCTTTGATAATACTTGTCCCATGTAAGCAAAGTGTGCTCTCGTTCAGTAAAAATAAAACAATAGCTGCATCACTGACCTTGGTCACCATCCCCGCTTCACATGCCCTTGGTTTAGCCCCTCCCTTTGAATGTAAATGACTAGCTATTAAAGGGAGGTTGAGGCATGTATGCTGCACTTTTGCCAGCACCACGCGGCCAAATTAAAAGGACATACATTTTAATAGGCGCTGCCCTCATCTGTGGCAGTTACTACTATCTGATTAATGGCTCAGCGCTCTCATTTCAATAGCCCATGAATAATTCTGCTCCAGTGCCAAAGTCATGATTAAGTGTATTCATTGAGAGAGAGAAAAAAAAAAAACAGGTAAAACATAGATGTGTGAGGGAAAACACTGAGAAAGGAGATTCATCAGAGTATCTGAGCACAAAACTGGCAGTTTTAGTCTGATATACCTGAGGGTGGGTCTTGAAACGCTTTTATTTTCAGACTTGGCCCCTTGCATGATGATATCTTGCCCTGGTTGAAAAAAAAAAAATCAAATAAAATCCAAATGTCAGCAGCTCTTCTCCCATCTTCTCCTGATGCTCTTTGGATCAAGTGGCATCAGTCCTCGAGGCTCCCTCCACAGAGCCCCTGTCTAGCAGTGGCTGACAGCTTAGGGATTGTTCCAGTTGTACAAGTGTCATTTTCTCCAAACCACACGACGATATAGATCTTCATTCCTACCCTCTAATATGAGCCACAGGAGCGTTTTCTGTCCTCATATTTAAACCAGACAATGTAACAGTCGCGGTTTTAACCACATCCTTAACGTTGTGAAATTCAATTCAATTCATTTTTTATCCATAGTATCAAATCACAACAGCAGTTATATCAGGACACATTACAGATAGAGTGGGTATAGATCACACTCTATAATTTATAGAAACCCATTTATAAATATTGCACGTTGTAATAGGGATTATGTGCCTCCTGATAGCGACATATCAAGCTATAATAAGAAAACGACGACGCTATCAACACATTGCTATGATGATGCAGATGCAACTTGCCTTTTATTTTCCCGCTGTGAGACAACTCGGTTTTTGAGACCAGTCTCACTGTTTGAGCGCCTTCCATTTACTCCGCAGGACGTCCCACGGCTTGTCCTAACCTTTGTTGACCATTTCTTTGCAAGTCACTGATAAATTTAGTTCAGAAAGTGTCTCGTCTTCTTGTCCGTCCGCCTACATCTGTCTTTGTTGACACCCGCCATCTGTGCAAATAGAGCGGAAATGAACAAAAACATGTTCTTCTTTGTTTTGTGGCGGGTATCAACCATAAAATGACCTAAAACTTAATCGCAATTCATTATTTATTTGGCAAATAGCATTCAGCTATCAGCGTTTATCGCATAACCCGTATATCGATCAAGATAAAATCCGATGAGACTGAACGTATTTCCTTTGAGTCGATATTCCTGACATTCTATTGCATTTTGTTTCCATAAGGCATTTTTCATTTGATATCATTAGGATAAAAACGTGTGGATGGAAACATAGCTACAGACATTGGTTAGGTTTAGGCACCAAAACCATTTAGTCCGAACACATTCTGGTCTTGGTCCGTAGGGTGTCGGAACCTTTGTCCATTATTTCAACGTGGTTGCAATGCGCTAAGCTAAACGCTAAAAAGGGAAAGTTGCTGATTTACTGGTACTGGCGCCATTCATCTGCATGTACTAAAGTACAGAAAATCCGCAAACATTTCCTTAGGTT
The DNA here is from genome assembly GCA_013375575.1 of Percina caprodes. Lineage (NCBI taxonomy): Eukaryota > Metazoa > Chordata > Actinopteri > Perciformes > Percidae > Percina > Percina caprodes. The sequence goes on along the minus strand of JABXJD010000241.1, from coordinate 769,002 downwards.
ACGAGCTAATGCTAGCGGCTGCTAGCTAGCTTGGTTGGCAGAAAGCTGAACGAGACATTTTTAGGCTACCAAAATGTTCCAATTAACTTTGAAGTGAAAATACACAGTGAGACGGTCAAAACTTAAGATGAAAACACGAACAACAGCCAACACAAGTCCAGGTCTATTTTAATGTCCACAGTGCCATGGTTAGCATTGCTAAGCCTCTGTCCTGATTGACAGGTCAGCGTATAGCCACGCCCCAATGCATCCCCTGCTTTATCTTTTTGTTTTTTAAATAAATAAGACCATAAATCACTAAATAAACATCATGCTGTATTGAAGAAGACTTGAAACTAGCTACCAGGTCCATAAATGTAAAAATATGAAAATGTTTACAGAGGTAATAAATCAAGTGAGAACTAGGTACATTTTGTCCTAGACTTGTATAGAAACAGACTTTTTTATTGGAGACGGTGGAGTCGCCTCCTGCTGGATATTAAATAGAATGAAGGTTCAAGGCACTTCAGCATTAGCTTTACTAATCAGACCTGGATGCTTCGTCCATTATTCTAACAGTCTTTGTTTGCACCTTGCCTGTGGCTTTTGAAACTTAACTTCCTTAAAGAGTTCACATAAGCTCTGCCACGAGCCAATAGAAGGACGCGTATAGGCCAGAGTGGAGTGCACTTTATTGCCATGACATGACTTTTGGGGTAATGAAGCCCTCAGAGGCTCAGCAGTTACCTCTGGCTGCCATCTGCCAACATTCAAAGCTGTGCATTGTAGCTCTAACTTTATTACGAGGAGCTGGAGGTGTGTAACTACCTACTGCTGCTCGCACAGCTACGCCTCCATGTGAGAAATAAACTGCTGTCTTAGACATCAAGAGAACAAATCTGTGTATTTTCTGCTGCTTAAGACAGTCTTTCCTCTTCTTCTCCTCCCATTCTCCTTGTCTTGATTGTTTTTTTTTTTACCGTGTGTCAACTGCTGTTGCATCAAATCAAGTTGGATGATAGAATATGTGTTGCTATTTAAATGCTAATTTCACCTCCTTTGCTGGAGAAAAAGTTTTCTCTCTCTGGCGACGTGGCAGTAAAAACAGCCAGCTTATCTCTTGCTGAGCTCCATTTTTATGCTCAGGTAGGGGTGGTGGGGGTGCTGAGTTAATTCCATATGCAGATGATGACTGCAGTGGGGAATAATACAAGAGACATAGTCGCTTCAAGATAAGCATATCCTTCAATTAACTGTCAAAATCAATTCCCCATTGGTAAAAATAGGTTATGTAACAGCTCTACCTCAATCACAAACATACACACAGAACACCTGCACAAACCTGTTCACTCTAATTCCTAGGGTGCCATTGTCACCCTGTGCTCATGAGCGCCGTAAACAAGTTCTATTCTGTATGTATGAAGAGGCAGCAGAGCCAATAAAAAGCTTTTCATACACAAAGCCTATATCCACAGAGATCTGAGTGTACAGTAAACTTCTGAAGGTGCCCATCAGAACTGTTTTTTAATTATTTTTTTTTTTTCTTTTTGTTACTGTGTTGTCGAAAGAACCATATGTTTCCCTCTGCAATCAGCCTCCCCCGATAACGCCATTGGAATGCGGCGATGGTGTTCTAGTCTCGCACATATATTCCAAAGTTGCACCAAGGAATTGATTCCCTGAGCAGCTGGGAGGCATCTGCTGCCGAAGTGTGTGTGTGGCACATCAGTATGTTTCACTTATTTACAAATGCCTATGGTTTTCTTTGTCGTAGCTCTCATTAGCGGCGCTTTATTGACTCAATTTTGGAGTTAAGCTGTGTTTTATTGAGGGATTGTTTTGCATACTTTATGCTATGTATGTAACAACTCAAGTCTTCTCTGTCACCTGTACTCTACCCAGAATCACCTGCAGTAAGCCCCGTCCCATACAGATGTGCTCATCTAAAGGAAAATCAAATAAATCTTTATTTATATAGCACTTTACACACAACACAAGTTGCTCCGAAGTGCTTAACAGAACCCACACAGGCAATCAGAACAAAGAGACGGAAACTTATAATAATAGGAGTAAAAGCACAAGGTTAACAGAAGCCAAAGTAACAGTGGTTAAGTTAACCCTGTCCCCATAACAATTAGTTGTGGCCATCGGGACTGACAAAAGTCTTTGGTCAAATGATGTCAGATCTATGGCAGTGTAATATGGAATCATGGGAAAGTATGACTGTTTTGGTGATGGGCTTTATACACTTTCTTTAATAAAACATCTAAAAGTAAAAATCCTATCAGACAGAAATCTTATCAAATCTGTCAGTTTAGGGGTCCTTGTTATGAAATATGTTTGCTAACCACCGGCCTAGCAGCCAGGGTGGTTATAGACTTTACATATAACATTAAACTTACAGGATTGCTCCGTTGCCGCCTGAAATTCCACTGGATGTCTCTCTTTTTGGCCGCATGTCCGTCACCTTCCTCTTCCTTTAAAGGAACCTCTGGTGGATTTCTGAGGACTATGGTTAACTGTTCCTCAGATCTCTGCAGGGTAAATCCAGACAGCTAGCTAGACTATCTGTCCAATCAGAGTTTTATGTTGCACGACTTAAACTACTTCTGAACATGTTAAATTGATTGTTGATTATGTTCTCGACTTATCTATTAGCTCTTATGTTGTATAAAATGTCAACTGTTAAAAATGTAGCTCTGGGATTTGTTTCCCAAAGCCCAGGATGACGTCCTCAGGAGTTATTGATTGATATTCAGTTTACTGTCACAGAGGAGTGAAGAAAGTAATTTTAGATTTAACAATCAGAAAATTTGCAGTTTTCTTAAAAAAATGACTCAAAGCAGTTAATTGATTACAAATAGCTGGAGATTAATTTTATAGTTGACTACTACTACTGATGAACTGTGATGTCCCAGCAGACATGCTGTTCTACATTTGTGTTGTCATGAGATGTATAAACCTCACAGTTCAATCATTTAGCCACGTAGCAAAGCCATGGCTGCACTGTCTGCATGTTTAGATCTCAGAAGTGCACTACAAAGGATCCACAACCAAGTCATCCTGACTGTTAACGACTCTGGCTTTTATGATAGATTTCTTCCCATTCAAATTGGGTAAACAAATGCCTGCCAGAGAGCTGAGGCAGTGTAAGCATTTTTCATCTCCTTCCATTAATGCTGTTTATATCACCCCGTTCCAATCCCCGGGAGACATTGGGAAAGCATCTCCAAATGCCTTCGCAATCAACATACGCTATCTGCATAACTCAATTAGGGCTTCAGCATGACTTTGAATGTGCTTGTTGTGTCCCCCCTTCTTCAACCTCCTCTCCTCGCTCTCATTTCTTCTTCTTAATATCAAGGACTTGCTGAATGACAGTCTTCTATCCGGCTCTAGTCTCCAAAATAGACGGGCAAATAAAAAATGAGTCGTGAGGATCTTATTGCAGTTGCTTGTCTCGGTCATCAGTTTAGGGGACATATGGAAATGTAAAGACGTGCAGAGTAATTTTGCTGTCCCTGCACTTTTTCCATGTTCATACATAGGAATGAGAGAAATGTGTGCAAATGTGTCTATCTGCCCAAACTCTTACAGACACTGCAGCTCCTATTAATGCTCGATATTTCTGCTCCGCAGTGGACTGGGACTATGGACGTTTGAAATCTATTTAATATAGTCATCATCACTTCCTACTTTTATCACCACAGCGTATAGCTATAAAAAATATTATTACGTTACATATATTGACCAAGGGAAGCCTTGGTTAGCATCCTTGTCAATATTTAGAATTCAGTCAGTTACATCAATGTCGGTTGTGTTGCTCACAGGTGAATGAAGGTTAAATAAGGGGGCCTTTATGCCAATGCAACAATTCCCACACACCCTTGAAAACCTGAATGAGATGGAATATGTCAATGTGACTTCCAGTCTTATATGAGAAAATGACATTATAGACAGGGAAATAATGTGTTCCTGGATGTATTTTCAATGTAATGCAAAACCATATTTTTGGATTTTGGAACTGGATAATGTGTTGTACTGTACTAGTCTAATAATCCAGTTTACAGATAGATTACAAGCAGCAGGATAAATATGTGGTGAACAATGTATGTGCAGTGCCAAGATCCAGGACCAATGCTAGGAGTCCAAAATCCATGTTTGGCATTAGGGTTAAGACAGCATTAGCTGGTTAAACACCCGTTCTGTCTCTTCTTGAGCTCTGTGACAGCCTATACAGTGTTATAACACAGCCAAAGTCAGACGTTTCTTCTCATTTACACATTTTTCTGTTTCTGTTGTCAGACAGCTCAACAGTTACATAATAGTGATTTGATCGGGGCTCATGAATGTGACTTTTTTTACCAGGCATAATAGTTATTTCTGCACTGCTGCAGTAAGTTGTCAATCAAGTTACGAGAAAAGAAAAGTACAGCTGTATTGTACAAACGGCCATGTTCATAGAGGATTACAGGCTTGAGATGGTGTTCCCTTTTAACCTTACTGCCACACAGCCAACATATTCAGATGTATCTGGTGATGTATGTCAAAGTATGTTTTTAAAGCATGAAAATGTGTACACCTGTACAGTTTGAGGCCAAATAATTTTTTAGAAATGGAGCCATTGTAAAAAAACACCTTTGCTGTGGCAGCCATTTTACTTTCTGTAGATTTAGATTTAGATTTTTACTTTACTATTTATTTTTGTGGCGACTTTTTACTTCTACTACTACATTTTAACACAAATATCGGTACTTTCTACTCCTTACATTTTACAAAATTGGCTCGTTACTTTAGTTTTGTACAAGAGGTTGTCATGTCGAAGAATAGCGCGGACACGCGCCTCACACCGCGAGCGGGTGCGCGCGCCACACAGAGAAAAAAGTGAGAGAAAAAAAAAAAGAGTCTAGCTGTCTGGAGGATAATCAGCTGAGATTGTGTGTGTGCCTCTTTGAGAACTGTAAGTCGTATAACTTATGTTGTCAGTTCACTTAAGCCTGTTGTTGGTCTATAGTTCTTGCTCATTTAAAGTAAGTTAGCTAGTGATTTTGGTGTGTTCTTCACCTGTTAGCTAGGTTGCACGTCGATCTTAATGAAGCATCAACAATTTCACCAGCTTCATTCCCATTTTTTTTACCGAACTTCAGATACTGTAATTTAATTGACAAGTGGATGGAAACTTAGCTAGAGAGAAGTTGTCTCTGTCTCTGTTTTAACAGACACACCTGGGGCCAAGTTGGAAATCAGAATCAGCTTTAAAACAGTCCTAATCTAGTCCTCAACTTTCACATCATTTCACTGGAGTTATAGTTATTATTGTTTACGTCACCAATACCATATTCAATCTAAATGGATGGGAATATTTCTACTGTAGGCTACGTTGCATTTGATGCATGACTGAGACCCTCAACAGATTCGGCATTCTGCATTAATTCATAGCAAATCATTGCAGCTTGATGCCGCTAACGTTAGCACATAGCCTAGTAGTGTGGATGGTGCTAACGTTAGCACATAGCCTAGTAGTATGGATGGTGCTAACGTTAGCACATAGCCTAGTAGTATGGATGGTGCTAACGTTAGCACATAGCCTAGTAGTATGGATGGTGCTAACGTTAGCACATAGCCTAGTAGTATGGATGGCGCTAACGTTAGCACATAGCCTAGTAGTATGGATGGTGCTAACGTTAGCACATAGCCTAGTAGTATGGATGGCAACATGATTGAAAATGAAGAAAACAGAGATCTGGCAGACAAGCAGCAAGACATCATCCTCAGCCTTATCTGAGGGAGATGTTTGAGACAGTAGGCATCAAGAAGGACTCTTGGCCAATGTGCTGGGGAACTTCTTCATTAATGTCTGTTTAGTCATTCGTATTTTAATCCTTTATTTTCTTTCCAGAAGCCATATCTGAGCCCACACACATACATGTAGATTCATTTAAATGTTAAAGAGAAGATTAAAGATAGAAACTGGATCTGTGAATTCTCACAAAATCACAACTGAATTAATATCTTACTAATGAGTCAGAATCTTATTAACCTGGAGTCCCAGTCTCTGTCATAATAATCATACGTGTTATGTTTTAGGCCTATTGGCAGACATCCATTTAAAATGTAGCCAATGGCATATAAAGACCGTGTTCTCCCTGAAGTTCCTCAACGTGCTTTCTAGTAACATTTGTGTACTCCAGGTAGCTTTGCATAAAAAATTGTTGTCATTCTCAAGGCTACTTTTACTTTTATACTTTAAGTAAATTTCCAAGCCTGTACTTTGTTACTTTTACTTGAGTAAAGAAGTTTAATCAGTACTTCCACTCTTAACAGAGTATTTTTTAATTTATTTTTTAAGTATCTATACTTCTACTTAAGTACGGAAAGTGAGTACTTTTGCCATCTCTGACCATATGATGTTTCTTGCAAAGTAGATTTTCATACACATAACGGTTTGGTTTATTAACCCTGATGGTACAGACACTGTAAAGAGAAGGACAAGATAGAGACATAGCGCAATTAAGACCTGCCGATGGGAAAACAATCCATCGCTCTACATTAACGTTATATTTCATGAAGGTGCCCTCCGTGTCAATTCTGTCTGCTAGTAAACAACAGAAAAATGCCTAAACAGCCCCAAACTGTACAAGTGTACCAATTTTCATGCTTTAATGAAAATGTTAACAACATTTTCACATATCACCAGGGGCCACATTAATAAATGGCTGTGCTGCTTTCAAACCAGAAGTCGGCATACGCCCAAAACTTATAATAAAATACGCCAGGTTCTGCGCACCTTTCTTTTTTTTTGGGGAGTTTGAATGAAACATGAATGAAATAGTGAAATGTAAATACATTAACAGAAATATGTACAGAATTAAGAAAATGATCAATGTTCTACACAACATGAATGTAAGAAGTGGTTAAAACAATCTGTCTATGGCATCCAAACAGCACTGTAAAGCTGCTGCATTGGGCCCAGTGTTTGGTGGCTCGGTTCATTTGCTACACCTTGTTCACTTACTAACACGTCATCTACGGGATCAATTACGCATCACATGAGTTTGGCCACTGGAGACTGCATTTATTCCTGGGGAGATGGAGCCGTGCGTCCTGCCTCCTGTGAATCATGGATGTATGTGAGCCTTCGCAACTACAGAACCACGGACACTATTTGTGTTTTTTCCGTGCCAATCTTTTTTGTTGCGCAGTGAGTAAGGTATTTTATCTCTGGGAAATAAGCCGGGGTGCGCACCATATAGCTATATAGGCCTACAGAGGGTGACTATCTGTATTTTTTTTTACACAATTTTCCAACTGGACATTTTAGACTTGAAAGGGGAGAGAGAGTGGGAATGACATGCAGGTTGGAGTTGAACCTTCGCCTGCTGCGTCAAGGACTAAGCGTCTTTATATGGGTGCCCGCTCTACCAGGTGAGCTACCCAGGTGCCCCTGAGTGGATTTTTTATTAATTTGAGACCCTCATGTTTTACAGAAATTATTAAGTGGCCTTCAGTTAATAGCCTTTTCCATTTGGGTTTTGGCCTTTTGATGTAAAACATCCCCATAAATGATTAAACTTTTATGGTGTATCATCGGATATAATTATGTTTTTTTTTAAACGGCATAGACAGTATGACAGTAACTGAAGTGGGAACTTTATTTTCTAATATTTGGTAAGTTTCGCCACTTCTCAGTTAGAATTCGCCAAGAATGAACCAGACTTTGCTGACGACCCGCACATTCTCACGTCTGCTTGAGAGTTTGCATGACCGCCCGCGCATTCTCATGTCAAGTTAATTCACACCGTGTGCATGAAAACATGCAAAGTTAATAAATGAGGCCCCAGGACTACTGTGAAGAGTGTTGTTGAAAAGCTTAGTTTTTGGCAAGGAAGATGCTGGCTTACTGTGGAATAAAGGCCAAAAGATGTGTTTTCAGCTAGAGCTCCGTAGTGTGGCCCTTTGATCTTAACCTGATATATCCTGGTGTATGAATGTTTTTAAAATACAGCTGAAATAACCCAATTCCTAAATCCACGTAAACAGTGATCATGATGTGAAGTGCAGGAGCTGCACAGTGCCTGAGTTGACACACTCAGTACTGATTAAATGTCTAGGATGACTTGAGAAACGTCTTCAAGACCAAAGAGCCAGTCCAGTTTCCTTTGAGTTAGCGCTGCTGGAAATCCTAACTTTAATCAAACTTAATTCAAAGTTTGATAAAAGTAGTTTGTTGCAAGTTTTCATCTTTGACCTTAAGACTCCTGTGGTCTCCTTCACAAGAACATTCCTATTAAACATTTCTGATCGTTAATCAAAGAGAGAAGTCTTATTTACCTTTTAGCCTCAGGAGTAGCAGCCCTGCTGGGACTGATGTCGTCGCTCTGATTCTGAGTTTGGTTTAATCGCTCCAGCCTTCACTAAATCACTGGGCTTGAATGAGCATTCTACACTAGGAACATCTGTTGCAGCGAGCCGGTCTTGAAGCGGCAGGGGTTTAATGATTAGTTATCCATTGATCAAGGCCTGTTTATGTTTGATCTATTAAAGTGGGAGCTCGTCTAAGACGAGAGAGATGGAGAAGCTGATTCTGGCTGATTTCCTCTGATTAAAGGGCCAATGTGAATAGCCGAGTCCCATCCCTTTATTACATGATATATTGCCTTGATCAAATGGACTGAGGGGATTGATTATTCATGTATCTGAAGTCTTGGTTTACAGTATGTCAGTATGTGCATGTCTTTTTTTGGGGGGGGGTGCCTCTATGTATGTTTGATAGCCTGCCCCACAAATTCGTATTTGACAGTGTGATTGGACTACACCATTTATTAACATAGCCATACTGAGAAATACAGAGGGAGCTGATTGGCTTAATTAGCTTTCTATCGACTTATTTGGCAATGGCTTGAATGTAACGGGCGTTCATTTAAAATAGTTGCACACTATAACTTTGACATTGTGAAATGATTGCAGTTTGTTATGTTTGTGCACAAAAACTACCTGATGAAGGTTAAAGGTCATGGTGCTCTTTGGATGCTTTTATATAGACCTTAGTGGTCCCCTAATACTGTATCTGAAGTCTCTTTTATGTAGGCCTTGGTGGTCCCCTAATACTGTATCTGTAGTCTCTTTTATATAGACCTTAGTGGTCCCATAATACTGTATCTGAAGTCTCTTTTATATAGACCTTAGTGGTCCCCTAATACTGTATCTGAAGTCTCTTTTATATAGACCTTAGTGGTCCCCTAATACTGTATCTGAAGTCTCTTTTATATAGACCTTAGTGGTCCCCTAATACTGTATCTGAAGTCTCTTTTATATAGACCTTAGTAGGCCCCTAATACTGTATCTGAAGTCTCTTTCGCAAAATTCAGCCTTGGTGCTGAATTACAGCCACTAGAGCCAGTCCCACAATAAGCTTTCCTTAGTATGTGCCATTTCTGAGACTGTAGCTTTTGAAGAGGAAGGGGGGGGAAGGTGGAGGCTACTTTATGAGGTTAATGTTAAAAAACCTCATTAAGTGACATTGTCATGCCACAGGACCTTTTAAATAAAGAAGGTGGTTTGGGTCAGATGAAGGTTACACACTTAAAGCTGAACGAGACGTGGCTGCATTTGTGCTGTAAAGAAAAAAAAAAAAAAAAAAGATGTTTTCAAATGGGACTTGAACCCCGGTCTCCAGGATGAAAGTCCTAGGCCATCTGTCATCTGTTACCACGGCCACTTGAAGGCACCGCCTGTTTTTTTACTGACTGACAGTCAATAAGGTGCGGCAAAAAGGGAGGGGTTCAGATTTGACTGAGAACTGGAGGCTGTAAGGTTCACTGAAGAGGATTACTCCATCAGGTTCTCACAGTGTATAATATTTGAGGAAATGCACATGTGAACATGTTAAACTTAAGCAACTCTCCACAGTGGATAAAAAACACTAGCTGTTTTTTTGACAACCATCGCATTATGTCTTCATGTGCACAGTGTGTGCAAAATCAAACAGAGCAGTGAATAATCAGTATATGCGGCATGTGGTCCAGTCAGAGCAGCAATGTTTGATTTAGGTGTCAAAACGCATTAAAGTGAATGACACCAAACAAGAAAGCCTGGGCATTCTATCCTAATAAATGGTGTGTGAAAGCGCCTGGTGCATTGTAAATGATTGAGAAGGTGGGGGCAAGCTGAAGAGCTAATTGTGACGGAGGGGCAGACTGATGGTTTTAGATGGGGAGCTGAGGAAAAACAAGCATACATGGCCTTTGGATAATATCCACTGTATGGTGGACCTGCATTTCTTTGGGAGTCCCATGTGGTCCGGACTCCCCTTCTACTATCCCACACAGCCATCCCTCACATTATGTATGCATGATCACTCCCAGCTACTGTGCTATGACATTTATTCATTAACCCAGCAGCATCGCACAGGCGCCTGCAAAGAGATCTGAATACAGCGTGAGCCGAGCGATGGGTGTCAACATTCATTAGTCTGATTGTCAACTGACTCATCATGCGTGCCACCAACAGGCGCACAAAAGTTTGTGTGTGAGGAAAGGGAGATTTAAAGTTTCCCTGTTGCAGTTTATTCTGAACAAGTCATTCGTAAATTAAAGGGTTAAAAGTTCTACAAATGATGCTGCCATAGCACCATGGTCTGGATGTTTCTCCCCATAATTCAGTCTTTGTTTTGGAATGAGACTAAACCATTCTACAAGGTTTGGAACATGTATAGTCATTTGAATTCAAAGTGTATTCGAAAGAAAAAAAAATCTAAGGCATGGAAAAGCTGGCAACTATCACCCAGGGCTTGGCGGCTCAATGGCTGGCCGTATGGCCTTTAATCTGTGGTGATTTTAATTATTCAAAAACAAGTAATTTGGGTGTCTTTTTGTACTCACATCTCACTTGAAAAAAAATCTTATATCTCCTAGTGTAAGTATAACTAATCAAACAAGATTAAGTAACAACAAAACACATCTGATTGATGATTGTGATTCCAAATCCTAATGAAAAATGAAACATGAATCCAACTTTTGCTGGAAGATGCACTTTTATACATGTTTTTTTTCCAAAAGAGCCCAATCCATGAAAGAAAATAGCAACAATTATTTTTTTTTAAAAACAAAATGTTTTCATTTGACCACCTCAGTCATTTCAGTCCTCCGACAAAAGCAATGGAAAGGCAGATATCAGCGCCGGTACTTGATCTGCTCTTATGAAGCCGTGCCTGGGCCTTTTAGGGCTTTAGAGAAATGAGTGAAATTCAAAGCCTCCCTGGGTTAATGCAGTTAGGGTCACTTTGATTAGCTGCAGAAGCAGAGAGCAGCTGATGTAAAACACAATGAGGACGACAAGGCTAATTTGGTCAATGTGAGTTGGGGGAGTGTGTGAGGAGCTTACAGGGTCAGAGGTCAACATGAAACTCCTAGGTATGATTTTCTTTCTTTCTTTCTTTCTTTCTTTCTTTCTTTCTTTCTTTCTTTCTTTCTTTCTTTCTTTCTTTCTTTCTTTCTTTCTTTCTTTCTTTCTTTCTTTCTTTCTTTCTTTCTTTCTTCATTGCCCAACCCTAACTCGCGTGTCTTTGATTGCCTATATAGAGTGGGGCTCAAAAGTTAAAGTAAGAATTTGTATTAATGTGCATAAAGAAGCCAAGAAAACATGGAAAAATCTCCAAAAGGCATCAAATGACAGATTAGACGTTCGTATATTATGTCACAAAAACTAGATTTTATTTCCATCATTTACACTTTCAAAATAAGAGAAAACTAAAAAATGGCGTCTGCAAAGGTTTGGGCACCCTGCAGAGTTTCTAGCATGCACCGCCCCCTTTGGAAAGCTGAGACCTGACAGTGTCATGGATTGTTCTCAATCATGGTCTGGAAAGACCAGGTGATGTCAATCTTAAGGTTTTAAATGCCCAGACTCATCTGACCTCGCCCAACAATCAGCACCATGGCTTCTTCTAAGCAGTTGTCTAGAAAACTGAAACTGAAAATAGTTGACGCTCACAAAGCAGGAGACAATGTCTATAAGAAGATAGCAAAGCGTTTTCAGATGGCAATATCCTCTGTTTGGAATGTCATTAAGATATGGCAATCATCAGGAACAGTGGAAGTTAAAGCAAGATCTGGAAGACCAAAAAAAATATCAGACAGACATGGAAGAGTCATCAGAAGAAAACCTCTTCTATGTCCTCTCCACAAAATTCAGCGTTTGAAGTTTGCAAATGAACATATAGACAAGCCTGATGCATTGTGGGAACAAGTTCTGTGGACCGATGAGGTTAAAGTAGAACTTTTTGGCCGGAATGAGCAAAGGTACGTTTGTAGAAGAAAGGGCACAGAATTTAATTAAAAGAACCTCTGTCCAACTGTTAAGCGGGGGGGAAGCAGCCAGTGGCACAGGGAGTAGAAGGAGAAATTTATTCAATAAAATTTCGGCAGATTTTGGTTGTTAACTCGATGCCAACAGTGAAAAAGCTGAAGTTAAAGAGAAGATGGCTTCTAGAAATGGATAATGATCCTAAACACACCTCAAAATCCACGGTGTATTACATCAAGAGACGTAAACTGAAGGTTTTGCCATGGCCTTCACAATCTCCTGACCTCAACATAATTAAAAATCTATGGATAGACCTTAAAAGAGCAGTGCGTGACAGACAGCCCAGAAATCTCAAAGAATCTGAAGACTTTTGGAAGGAAGAATTGGCGAAGATACCTCAAACAAGAATTGAAAGACTCTTGGCTGACCAGAAGAAGCGTTTCCAAGTTGTGATACTTGCCAAAGGGGGCAGTACAAGGTATTAACTCTGCAGGGTGCCCAAACTTTTGCAGACGCCATTTTTTTGCTTTCTGTTATTTTGAAAGTTTAAATGACGAAAATAAAAGCTAACTTTTTGTGACATATTATACGAATGTCTAATCTGTCATTTGATGCTTTTTGGAGATTCTTCCATCTTTGCTTGGCTTCTTTATGCACATTAATACAAATGTTTTATCTGGGGTGCCCAAACTTTGAGCCCCACTGTGTGTGTGTGTGTGTGTGTATATATATGTATATATATATGTATATATATATTTATATATATGTATATATATATGTATATATATATATATATATATATATATATATATATATATATATATATATATATATATATATATATATATATATATATATACACACACACACACACATACTGCATCAAAAGTTTGGGGTCACTCACAAATTTCCATCCCACTCCATTATAGAGAGAATACCAGCTGATCTGAGTGAGGGGGCTCATCTTTAATGCAGTATCTACATTGCCCATTATAAGCAGCCATTCATCCAATGTTCCAAAGGCACATTCTGTTCACTAATCTAATATAATTTTAAAAAACTAACTAGAAAAACATTGGAGAACCTTTTTAGCAAATTATGTAAGAACATAATGTAATCTGAAAACTGCTGCCCTGGTTAAAAAACAATGCAACTGATTTCAGCTTGGATTCTGTCTATAATGGAGTGCAATGGAAATTTCTAAGTGACCCCAAACATTTGATCGGTTGCGTGCGTGCGTGCGTGCGTGCGTGCGTGCGTGCGTGCGTGCGTGCGTGCGTGTGTGTAAATGTATATGATATTGCCCCCGGCTTGTGAGAGGCTTCTTTGCTACCACCATTTTGGAACGGACATCTGGACAGTTCTGACCATAAACACTCATAGAAAAGACAAAAGTTTGTGCTGCTTTTGGATGCAATAAGAAAGAAATGCCAAAACATGACATAACATTTCACAGATGGAGAAAGTTGTTTTACATTAGTTTAGTTATTTTGCGCCTAATGTTACTTGCCTTCTACAAAACAAAACCACAAGACACAATTATACTCTACATAAAATCAGTTTATCTAAAAACGTTCTTATATCGCAGATTTAAAAAGGAATGTGTAGTCCGCATTTTGCAAGAGGAGTTAATTAAGTGTGTGGGTATTTTGTGTCTTAAAGGGACCTTTTGTTTTCAAACCACAATGTTTTTGTTTTTTAAATCTCAACTATTTTCATCATCATCATCCTAAACTTGGGGAAACCTTTTTGTTACATTGTATACATTTGATCTGGTTAGTTTTGATTCCACACATTGACTGTATAATACTAATGGACAGAGCATCCGGTTTGGTGAAGTCCTGCAAATGAGGAAGTGCCTTAAACCTGCATTCTATCTGATCTCCAGCAGGGGGAGACTCCTTAAACCTGCATTCTATCTGATCTCCAGCAGGGGGAGACTCCTTAAACCTGCATTCTATCTGATCTCCAGCAGGGGGAGACTCCTTAAACCTGCATTCTATCTGATCTCCAACAGGGGGAGACTCCTTAAACCTGCATTCTATCTGATCTCCAACAGGGGGAGACTCCTTAAACCTGCATTCTATCTGATCTCCAACAGGGGGAGACTCCTTAAACCTGCATTCTATCTGATCTCCAACAGGGGAGAGTCCTTAAACTTGCATTCTATCGGATCTCCAACAGGGGAGAGTCCTTAAAACTGCATTCTATCGGATCTCCAGCAAGGGGAAACTCCTTAAACCTGCATTCTACCTGATATCCAGCAGGGGGAGACGCTTTAAACCTGCATTATACCTGATCTCCAACAGGGAGAGACTCCTTAACCCTGCATTTTATCTGTATTCCAGTAGGGCTGGCCGCAACATGTCTGGTTGCAAAAGGAGGTCTTCTCACTTGATTTATTACCTCAGTAAACATTTTCGTAATGAGTTTATGGTCTCAATCACTAGCTTTACGTCTTCTGCAACACCGAATAATAGTCATTTTTTAATTATGGTCTCGTTGATTTTAAAATCGGCGATAAAGCAGATAGTGTTTTAGGGTGTGGCTATGATGTGATTGACAGTGAAAGTGTCTAGCTCTAATCTAACGTAGAGTGTAAGGGCTCTTCCCTCACTCCTCCCTCTCATCTAAAATCATCACATCACCAACCAGGATGGCTGCGCCTGAAACGGCAAACTCGACAACTCATATCAGAGCTCCACAAACCAAAACATGCTCTGTCCGGTCGCAGTCATTTCGTAGGATACCATATGAATTGTTCTGCAGACCTTTTCGTACAATATCATATGAACCTGGTCATGACAATGTGTTGCTTTTAAAGTGTTTTAATCTCTGGGATCTGTAACATTTTCTGAAAGTTTCTATCCCTGTTACAGGTGTGAATCCTTTAAGTATTTCATCCTGATATCACCTAAGCTGGAAATTGTTATACAAGCATACTTCTTAGCTAATACATGACAGGAGTTTGCACTCCAGCACTTTTCTTCTATCCTTGGGCAGTAATTACTGACTGGATCAATCTTTATGGAGATCTATTCTAATATCCCTGAATAATTGTCATTAGAACATGACACTAAGCTGTCCGTCAAGCCCACAGCAGAGTCACCTGGAGTCCCCATCCTCCCCCTTTAGTCCTTAAAGATATGTATCCTCTGTCCCAGTCATGCAAATCAACCACAGGGTAGGATTCAGGTATTTAAATATATTTAAATCAAATTGAAATATATTGAGATGAGCAGGTCTGCTGCCTGCGAGCCAAATCAGTGATTGCTGTGTGCATTCATGAGGAGATCTTTTTTTTTTCTCCTACACCCTCATAGGAGATCTGCACAGACACCTGCAGCTGACTTATCCGACAGACTTTCATTATACTTCTTTACACTGCCTTCTGTCAATCCTGTCTCAGGATCTTAAACAGATCTACACTTGGGATGGGGCAACCGAGCCACAGCGGCTCGAGCCAGGTTTAGACAATTATTCACAAATAATGTTTGGTTTTGGTTATGCCTACTTTACATGGTACTTCAAGTTCTTTTTAGTGACAATATAGTGTAAATATAAATAACGTCGGGGGACTGGAATGACGGCAGTTGTGGATTTCCTAACCCTGCCAGTATGAGTAAGCCATTATCTCCTGGGTGGAGTGCGTGGCACAGGAAATCACATATTGCAAAGATATATCACGTTAGAGAACACGCACCAAGTATACATCATGTTGCTGTATATCATGTGTAGACCACAACATGTTAATTTCATGTAAATCAGATCATCTTTGTAATACAAAGCTGACTTCCTTCCTTCCTCCTGATCTAGAAAAGGCCCTTCATGCTTTTATTAGTTCAAAGTTGGACTACTGTGATGCTCTCTGTTGGTCTGAATCAGATGTCCATCTCACTGCTGCTTGCTTTTTAACAAATACATGTAGATGCGTACATATCATTCCCGTTCTCTACACCCTGCATTGGCTCCTTGTGCATTTTAGAATCAATTTTAAGATTTTATTGTTTGTTTTTAAGGCTTTAAATGGTCTGGCCCTGGAGTATTTGTCTGAAATTTGAACTTTGCTGGAGCACATGGTCATTGCGTTCTTTAAAATGGCGAGTTTTAGAAGTACCAAGGTCCAGGTATAAACAGTGGGGGGGTCAGGCTTTTGTAGTTGTTGCCCCAAGACTCTGGAACAAGTTACCCCTGATATTAGCCCTATTACAGATGTAGCTCTTTTAGGTCCAATCAGTTACATATCTGTTTAGTCTGGCTTTTAATATGTAGCAGTGGTGTGACAATTTCATTCTTCTGTTTCTTTGTAACCTTTTCTGATTTGACTGTTTTCTATGTTCACTCTTTCTATTGCTTGTGTTTTTACTTTTGTTTTCTGATGTGAAGCACGTTTGATACCTGCTGGTTGCTGTAAAGTTCTATATAAATATATTTTGATTGATTGATTCCTGTTGTCAGTAGGTAGGTGGTGCTGTGACTATGACTCAATATAAGCATGTAGATGTCACCATAACACAGGAAGTGGTTACAACAGCTGGGCAAAACATGCAGATAGTCTGCCTCGCCACGGCAGCAACGTTCCACGGGAAACATTAAAGCTTTGCAATTTGCCATCGTGAAAGTCCTGACGTGGAAGGAAGAAGAACCACAGCAGTATGAAAACAAATCAAACACAACATATGTGAAAGCAGCTCATGCTCAAAGTGGTCATGTTATCGTCAACACAGAGTGTTCAGTGATTGGTCTATCCATAGACTGTAAAAACAATGGATGTAGCTGCAGTGATGTCACCAATTGGTTTGTGGACAGCCATTTTGAAGCCTTGAGTTTGGCAATTAAGACGTTGGAATTTTTTATCTTTCAATCCTATACATGACGATCTTGGATGAGTTGGTGGAGCTGGGGAGGATGATGCAGCTAATCCAGTATTGTTTATGGTTGCAATGGCGTTGGGCTATACTAAATGTTAAAGAGGGAAAGTTGCCCATTCTCAACCCTTCTGACGTGAGTCTTACAGTGGAGCTGGAGGATTTTTAGGTCATTTTAGGCCTTTAATGACAAGACAGCTGAACATATGAAAGGGGAAAGAGAGGGGGAATGACATGCAGTAAAGGGTCGCAGGTTGGCGTCGAATCCGGGCCCACTGCGTCGAGGAGTATACTTCTATATATTAAGCTATCACTTCCCGCTGCCTCAAGATGGCAAAATGCCCAGAAATCACCTGAACACATCACCCTGTAAGACCAGCACACCCATGGGCACATAGATGGGCACAGGTGTATATGCTATTTAAATTTTGTTCATCTTCATGTATGGCAAAACAGAAAATATGCAGACTTTCTCTTAAGTTATTAGTTAATGCTACAGTAGCTAGCTTAGTTGGCAGAACCAGGCAACCAAACGGTTCCAATTAACAAAGTCAAAGTTTAAGATGAAAACATTGACACCCAAAAACGCTAAAATCTATTTTAGCGTGGTTAGCATTGCTAAGCATCTGTTCTAATTGACAAGTCCTGAAGCATCCCCATGTTTCATCTTAAAATAACCATAAGTTACAAAATGAACATCAGGCTGTATTGAATAAGACGTGAAACTAGCGATTAGAACCTTAAACTCATAATGATAATGTTCACTGAGGTAATACATCAAGTGAGAAGTAGGCTCAAGTTCTCATAGACTTCTATAGAAACTAACTTCTTTTTGCAACCAGTGGAGTCGCCCCCTGTTGGAAATTAGGTAGAATGCAGCTTTTACACACTTCCGCATTGGCTTCACTTTTCAGGCCTGGAAGGTTCGTCCCTTACTTCGTCTATGAGTTAGTCTTGGTCTCAGTTTGTATTCTTAAGTGATTATTATTGTTATAGATAAAACTGAGATTACAGAATATAATCAGACATTTTATCGTCTTTTTTTTCTTTGCTACATTGATACTGGAATGTCTTATTTCAGTATCTTGATGAAGTTGTGGTCCATCGCACCCTCAAAGAAGAGAGACACAGAGGGAAAGATGGAGAGAGGGGGATCTCAATTACAGCAGCGAGTAGCAGAGGTGGAGCTCTGTGTTAGCTGAACAGGCCTTTGTATCAGCGGGTTAATATCCTGTCAGAAGTGGGACGTTCAGGCAATTTCCAGCATGTGATCCAGCGGCACTTAGCTGACACGTTGAATTGGGCCATGTCTCGCAGATAGCCCGAATGAATAGTAATCTATGACGGTTTGACCACATATGCCGCACACATCATGCTTTCCACTGATTAAACTTTCTAATTTATAGCTGATTGACCACAACTTCATCAAGATGTTGAAATAAGACATTCCAGTATCAATGTAGCGGAGAAAAAAAGAGAGGATTAAAAAGCCTGATTATATTCTGCAATCTCAGTTTTTGTGAGAGTCACATGTGGAAATAATCACTTAGGCTACTATCCGAGACTGAGACTAAGGCTGAATCCCATTTCTCCATCTTACCCCTACCCCTTACCCCTTACCCCTACCCCTTGGACCTAGAAACCAAGGGGTAAGGGCTAGGGGTGAAAACATACCCCTATGAAATGGGACACCACTTGGTGACATCACCATACAGTATTGATCACAAACTTCCAAGATGGCGTCTCTGTTGATTGCGTGTGTTTTGACAACAGTGTCATATGCATTTATATATTTATATATTTTATAGTTATTTTATGTCCATTTTGGTGGTTCAGAGGTAGATGTTCTTATCTGTGTAGTACTCATGTCTGTTTGCAATACATATGTGTATACACACACACACACACACACACACACACACACACACACACGGTGTGTTGTATATCTGTTTAAGTTATCACCGTTATGAATGTCATTAATGTTCAGAAAAACATTTTGTTAACAAAATTCTGTCTTTATTTCCCAATAAATTAAACATAACAGGCAAAAACATTACATTAAATGTATTATATTACAGAACCAATATCAACTATTAGAACCATAACTTACATGTCACACACATAAAAAAGGCACTCAAATGTATAAAACTAAAAAAAGACACAAGACCACAAACAAACAAATAAACTACAACTGTTCTGACCTTCCAGACCATGCCTGTTGGCCAGTAACCCCCCCTCACAAATCATCAGTGTCCCTATCATAACCAACAACAATATACAAGTGCATGGACAGTAATTAATTACAAATGATTACAATAATACAGTACCAATGCTATAATGAATGGGTACAACATGAACACATGATTTAAGAAACTTCTGCTCGTTTTCAGCCCGAAAGTGGATCAGCTGCTGGGTTTCCTCCTGGTCCCTGTCTGATACAGGACGGTATAGTATAAAGTGGATCAGCTGCTGGGTCCTCCTGGTCCCTGTCTGATACAGGACGGTATAGTATAAAGTGGATCAGCTGCTGTGTCCTCTGGCGTCCCTGTGTGATACAGGACGGTATATGTAAGGCACGTAGCAATGTATCATAGACGTTAATATTAATATATACAGTCTATGCGATGTATACAGTCCATTCAAGGCAGAGAAATACGGGACTGTTGTTCAACCCCACTGGGGAAGTCTGATCACAACCTGGTTCACCTGCAGCCACTGTACACCCCCCTGGTCCAAATACAGCCGGTGACAACTCGCACCAGCAGGAGGTGGTCCCCTGAGATGGAAAGTGCCCTGAGAGACTGCTACACCACCACAGTCTGGGATGTGCTGATCAATCCGCATGGTGAGGACATAGAGGGGATGACACATTGTCTGACGGACAACCTGAACTTTTGTGCAGACGTGGTCTCCCCCATCAAGACTGTCCGCTGTTACCCTAATAACAAGGCATGGGTAACGCGGGAAGTCAAGGCTGTCCTCAACAGAAAGAAGGCTGCCTTCAGGAGCAGAGACAGGGAGGACATGAAGGCAGTGAAACACTGTGTGAGGGAAGCTAAGGACAGCTACAGGAGAAAGGTGGAGCAGAAGCTGAGGGAAAACAACATGAGGGAGGTCTGGGAAGGTGTGAGGACCATCACTGGTCACAACACAAAGGCCAGAACTACAGGGGGGACAGTGGAGAAGGCCAAGGAGCTGAATTACTTTTTCAACAGGTTTAACCAGCCCTTGCCCTTGTCCCCCCCACCCCCACTCTCACCCTCACTGCAGCAATGTCTCCTTCTTCCTTCCACACACTTCCCCCCTGACACCACCATACCCCAGTCTACACACCTCCTCCCCGACACCGCAGTACCCCCCTCTACACACCTCCCCCTCGACACCACAATACCCCCCTCTACACACCTCCCCCCCAACACCAAAATACCCCCCTCCTCCTCAATACAATCCCCACCCTATATCACCACAGACCAGGTCAGAGAACAGCTGAGGAAGCTCCGGCCCAGGAAAGCAGCAGGCCCGGATAAAGTGTGTCCGAGACTGCTGAAGACCTGCGCTGCAGAACTGGGGGAGCCGCTCCAACGGATCTTCAACCAAGTGCCCACCCTCTGGAAGACATCCTGCATCGTTCCAGTTCCCAAGAAGAACAGGCCCAGCGAGCTGAATGACTTCTGACCGGTAGCACTCACTTCACACCTGATGAAGACGTTGGAGCGGCTCTTCCTCAGCCTCCTCAGACCCCAGATATGCATGCACAGGACCGCCTGCAGTTTGCGTACCAGCCAGATGTTGGTGTGGAGGACGCCATCCTCTACCTGCTACACCGGGTCCACTCCCATCTGGGTAAGGGGAACGGCACAGTGAGGATCCTCTTCTTGGACTTCTCCAGTGCCTTTAATACCATCCGGCCGCCTATACTCCAGGACAAACTGAACAGTATGGGAGTGGACCCCTACCTGGTAGAATGGATCAGAGACTACCTCACTGACAGGCCACAGTACGTCAGGTTGAAGGACGTCATGTCTGACACTGTGGTCAGCAGCACTGGAGCCCCCCAGGGCACAGTGCTGGCCCCTCTTCTCTTCACCCTGTACACCTCGGACTTCTGTTACGTACTTCAGTACGCAGATGACACAGCCATTGTTGGGTGTCAGCTCGCGTCCTCACTTGATTTCTAGGGGTATACACCCCTTGGTCTTACCCCTACCCCTTGGTCGAAATAGGTATTGGGACACCACTAGGTCCCGCGTGAACGCGCAAAAACAAGGGGAAGGGGTAAGGGGTAAGGGGTAGGGGTAAGATAGAGAAATGAGTTTCAGCCTAACCCTTAGGTGAAGTAATGGACTAAGCTTCCAGGCCTGAAAAGTGAAGCCAATGCGAAAGTGAGTTAAAGCTGAATTCTATCTCATTTCCAGCAGAGGGCAACTCCACTGTTTGCAAAAAGAGGTCAATTTCTATAGAATAAAAGTGGTGGAAGTTTAATATATATTCAGTATCATCACAAAATAGTGCACCACCAAAAGCTAGTTGGAATACTTCCTATCTGCATTATTCTTATTATACACACAGCAACTGTTTCATTTAGGACAATTGTCAGAAAAGGAGAGAGGGTAAACTATGCAGGGATATAATGAGCTAGATACATTTCCTTTATTAAGTAAGGGGCACCTTAATGCTGTGTTTGGCTTCATTCTCGGGCCTGAATGACATCAGCCAGAAATAGATCACAGCTGTGAAAGTAGCAGCATTAACAAACAAATTACTAGAAAAAAAACTTCTACGGCAACTTCATCACTGCTTTTCTCCACCATTTTGTTTCCACTAGCCAGTATTACCTAAGCGAGAGGTAGAAGAATAATAGCGAGCAATGACAGTCCAGGGAGGTTTGCATTCAAGTCTTTTTGGCAGTTTGGGAGAGAATATAAGGAAAGTTGGTTGGAGTTTGGTTCTTTATTGTCCCTCAAAACTGCTGATGGTGAAAAAAGGAGATAATGACACCCTTCTTCTCCCACCCGGGGGGGCGAGCTCTGCATGGGGCCACCACGTCTCCTCCACACCGCTAATCACTTTAACCCATGGACGTGATTATTTATGAGGGACAGCCTCACCAGTGGATACGTTCTTTAAACCATAATTATGTTTGCGGTTTGACAAGGGTTGCTTGCTAGATTAAATTTAAAAGTCTAATGGTTCTATGAGGCACAACGTAGGCAAAGCAAAACAGTTGTTTGTTTACTGGGGGGTGTCTGGGGCGGCTGTGGCTCAGCGTTAAGTTGCCCCCAATGTTGCCCCAGAATGTAAATATAAATGTGTGTGAGTGTTTATCTGATGAGCAGGTGGCACCTTGTACGGCAGCCTCGGCCACAGTGTATGAATGCGTGTGAATGGTGAATGGTTCCTGTACTATGAGACTAGGAAAGCGCTATATAAGAACAGTCCATTTACAGTTTAGCAGATGGACGCTCTGAGGCTGTTTGCCAACACTGAAGACTTCTTGAACTTTTAATGAAAAACCATGTCGCAATTTATGTGATTGGCAGGTAGTTTGTTGGTTCTCGCCTGCCCTGGGAAGATTAAAGGTGCATTGTGTCTATTTGCAATGCGCTCCGTTTGTCTTCTTGACCGCACAATAAGCCACAGTGAGTAATGGGCCCCGGGCAAATTAAGCAGCTTGATTAACTCTCCAATATACATCGTGTCTTCACAAATGGTGTCTTTCTTTGCTCTAATGGAGTCTCTAAAGAGCTTGTGTGGATGGAGTTTGTTGTGAGTGTCGCCTAAAGTGTGCAGAGGCGGCAGCGGCCACAGCGGAGAGAAAGCTCTGTGGCGGTGAAGTTCCCCTGGAGCTGGAATGCAGTTTAATGGCTTGGAAGGCGAGCTCCTTTAGTCACATATGCAGCTTCCATGCTTAATGATGATTGCACCAGCACGTCTTCCTGCAAGCCTCGGAGCTGTACACAGCGGCCTGTGATGGAGGAGATGTACGCATCGGCTCACACTCACTTCATTAGCACTGCAAAAACTGTATTTAACAAGTCATTTGCTCTGTTGCTTACTGCTCCAAATCCTATTTTTCTTAGAACAACAAACATTTCAACCCAAGAAAACTAACTTAGAGTTGAGAAATGGATTAGTATATGAAAAAGAAAACAGATCACAACACAAGTAGAAACTAGACCTAGATCAAAACCTAGTATGTGGTTGGACCGTGTATTGTCAATGGATACCAGGGACTGTTTTTGTTTTTTATTTAATGGGCTACTAGAAGAGTTTGCGGGTCTTATAGTCTTAAAAAGACTTAACCCTCTCTTTGCCAATAATACATTTTTCTATGACCCTCCAAAATGATTGGGTAGGTTCCTTTCTGTTCTGGTTTGCGCTTGGCAAATATGTACAGATAGCCATTGTTTTTTTACAACTACAACATACATGACTAAAAGGGAGTTTTTCCTCACCACTGTTGCACTAAATGATTGCTCTTGGGGGAATTACTAGAATTGGTGGGTCCTTGTAAATTACAGAATGTGGTCTAGAACTACTCTATCTGCAAAGTATCTTGAGATAAATTGTGTCATGATCTGATAGTACAAATACAATTGAATTGAATCTCCTCTTACACATCACACTCTACTGTTATGGTGGCTATTTTAGTACATTTACTCACTAAAGTTGTGGAAACACAAATGAAACTCAATGCACACTTCCTGCATTACTTTAGATACTGAGTTACTTCTCTAGTAACCTAGTATTCACATGAATTAAAACAATAAAACATTGAGACCATTCAAAAAAGCACACTGGGTAACAAACTCAACATGTGAACTGGTTGCTATGGACTCATCACTAGGCCTCCTCAGTCACTGTATATTTTACCATATACTGTAGGTAAAGCTGCCAAAGCTGAACATATCAAAATAAAAGCTTTTGTTTTGTCCGCTATGTTTCCGTACGTTGGTGATTTGGAACAGGACGGCAATCATGCTAATGAATAAAATCATTTTAAAAATTGATGGAACTGGCAGTTTTGTGTTTATATGTGCGGGCGAGATTTATTCAGTTTGGGAAATCCGACGTTCTCTACAAAGCTACAGCTCAAATTGTCTGGCTGACTAAATGGAGGGGATCCATCTGCTAGCGATGGGGGCTGAGACTGAGAGCTACATGGAGCTACATGGGAAAATATGCACCAAACAAGCCACTTTGAAATGTAGCTGTTTTCATGAATACAAAGGTTGGGTGATTTTCCCCCAGACTATAAAAAGTTGGATGACCTTCAACCTCAACAAAGACACAAAAGACATGGCCCTCCCCTATTTTCCTCCGGAGGTCCATTTCATAAATATCGAACGGTCCCTAAATCCTATTCCATACATGATGCTAAGTGAAGTTCAGAAAGAATGCAGAAGCAGACATCAGTCAGAATCCGTCTGTCCTCCTGTCTTCTGCCCACTGCCTGCAGGTGGGGCTGGTAGAGAGAAAGGGGCTGGTTAGCCTCAGCTAGCAGCTAGTTTAGAAGCATTTGTCAAATTTTAAGATATATGGCAAACTAGCCTAAACAGTAGGCTACAAACAAGCAGCTTTTATTTTACCTATAAACACAAAACTGCTTTGCTAGCTTGATCATGTAATAACTAAGATATCTGTTGAAAAACATTTTTTACTATTGACATATTTAGCTCCTGTACATCCACAAACTTCACATGTACTAAATGTCTGTCTAGTTGACCAATCAGATTGCCTGGTCGGCTCTGCTTGTATAATAAAAAATATACAGTATACCTTAATTAGTTCTTTGTTTTGAACAAAAACACATGCATGAAATATAGTCTATGAGTACAGTGGCCAAAAGGGCCAAACGCCCTACAGCTTAAAAAACACATGAATATAGACAAAACACATGCAAATTAAGAAAACAGCATCAGAAATTTGACAACACATGCTCGGCAGTCAGCAAACGCGCTGCAAATACACACAACACAACCAAATACATAAACCTGCTGTCAATACAGAAACGATGCAAAAAGAAAATCACACAAACCCCTAAAACAAATGCAACAAAAAAATGCTGATTCCAGATTACATAACAGAAGTTCTCCAGGCCTCTAGGGGGAGCTTGATTTTGTTTGACCCACAGAGAGAGAGAGAGAGAGAGAGAGAGAGAGAGAGAGAGAGAGAGAGACAAGTTCAATGTCACAGCGGTGTGAAGCGGTGTGCAACTGCCTTGAGATCCTAGACTGTAAATATAAAGTCTATGTTTGAGATATGTTTTCTCTCGTTTGGTGGGTGTGTCTCGGCTCAGGTCACAGCAGGTGATCCTCAGTCAGCAGAGACGTGTCTGTATACTCGTGGTAATAAAACATTTAAAACTGTATCAGCGTTTAACATTGAACATTTAAGCCATTTTACATGAGAGGGTTTAATTTCGACCAACCAACAAAATAAGTAATCAATCTGTGTTCATATTGTGGAGCAATTTGCTCTTGCAATACAAAAAACAGACAGGATTTCTAGTCGCTCCCTGTAAGCCAGCCAATTTGAACTTTGTAGAGAGCGTGGGATTTATCAAAATGAATAAATCCCCTACACACATATAAACACAAAACTGTTAACTCCATTGTGTTGAAAGTAAGACATCTGCTGAAAAAAAACATATTGTATTCACTAGCATAATTGCCATACTGCTGAATTCAAAACATCCAAAACACAAAAGTATAAAGACATGGTGAACCAGGCACAGGCTTTTATTTTGAAAAGTCTAACTTCAGGGACGGCACCAACCAAGAGGGCATGAGACAGGAGCATAGACTGTATACAGGTAAAAGCCAGTAAATTAGAATATTTTGAAAAACTTGATTTATTTCAGTAATTGCATTCAAAAGGTGTAACTTGTACATTATATTTATTCATTGCACACAGACTGATGCATTCAAATGTTTATTTCATTTAATTTTGATGATTTGAAGTGGCAACAAATGAAAATCCAAAATTCCGTGTGTCACAAAATTAGAATATTGTGTAAGGGTTAAATTTTGAAGACACCTGGTGCCACAAAGTAATCAGCTGATTAACTCAAAACACCTGCAAAGGGCTTTAAATGGTCTCTCAGTCCAGTTCTGAAGCCTACACAAACATGGGGAAGACTTCAGATTTGACAGCTGTCCAAAAGGCGACCATCGACACATTGCACAAGGAGGGAAAGACACAAAAGGTTATTGCTGAAGAGGCTGGCTGTTCTCAGAGCTCTGTGTCCAAACACATTAATAGAGAGGCAAAGGGAAGGAAAAACTGTGGTCAGAAAAAGTGTACAAGCGATAGGGATCACCGCGCCTAGTCAAGATTGTGAAAAAAACCCATTCAAAAATGTGGGGAGATTCACAAGGAGTGGACAGCTGCTGGAGTCAGTGCTTCAAGATCCACCACCAAGAGACGCTTGAAAGACATGGGTTTCAACTGCCGCATACCTCGTGTCAAGCCACTGTTGACCAAGAAACAGCGAAAAGCGTCTCACCTGGGCTAAGGAAAAAAGAGCTGGACTGCTGCTGAGTGGTCCAAAGTCATGTTTTCTGACGAAAGCAAATTTTGCATTTCCTTTGGAAATCGAGGTCCCAGAGTCTGGAGGAAGACAGGAGAGGCACAGGATCCACGTTGCCTGAAGTCTAGTGTAAAGTTTCCACCATCAGTGATGGTTTGGGGTGCCATGTCATCTGCTGGTGTCGGTCCACTCTGTTTCCTGAGATCCAGGGTCAACGCAGCCGTCTACCAGCAAGTTTTAGAGCACTTCATGCTTCCTGCTGCTGACCTGCTCTATGGAGATGGAGATTTCAGGTTCCAACAGGACTTGGCGCCTGCACACAGCGCAAAATCTACCCGTGCCTGGTTTACGGACCATGGTATTTCTGTTCTAAATTGGCCAGCCAACTCCCTGACCTTAGCCCCATAGAAAATCTGTGGGGTATTGTGAAAAGGAAGATGCAGAATGCCAGACCCAAAAACGCAGAAGAGTTGAAGGCCACTATCAGAGCAACCTGGGCTCTCATAACACCTGAGCAGTGCCAGAAACTCATCGACTCCATGCCACGCCGCATTAATGCAGTAATTGAGGCAAAAGGAGCTCCAACCAAGTATTGAGTATTGTACATGCTCATATTTTTCATTTTCATACTTTTCAGTTGGCCAACATTTCTAAAAACTCCCTTTTTTGTATTAGCCTTAAGTAATATTCTAATTTTGTGACACACGGAATTTTGGATTTTCATTTGTTGCCACTTCAAATCATCAAAATTAAATGAAATAAACATTTGAATGCATCAGTC
This sequence comes from Percina caprodes, assembly GCA_013375575.1. Taxonomy (NCBI): domain Eukaryota; kingdom Metazoa; phylum Chordata; class Actinopteri; order Perciformes; family Percidae; genus Percina; species Percina caprodes. The sequence goes on along the minus strand of JABXJD010000241.1, from coordinate 741,539 downwards.
TGTGTGCAATGAATAAATATAATGTACAAGTTACACCTTTTGAATGCAATTACTGAAATAAATCAAGTTTTTCAAAATATTCTAATTTACTGGCTTTTACCTGTATATACAGTCTATTGATGGGAGGCATGAGACGGGGGTCTCCAGGCCGCAGCCATACCCGACTCCGGGGTCGGAGATCCAGCTGTTCCACTTAGCGCTCCCCCTAGAGGCTTGGAGAACTTCTGTTGTGTAATCTGGATGCAGCATTTTTTTGTTGCATTTGTTTTCGGGGTTTGTGTGATTTTGTTTTTTCATCGTTTCTGGATTTGCAGCGCGTTTATGTATTTGGTTGTGTTTGCTGAATGTCAAGCATGCGTTGTCAAATTTCAGAAGTTTTTTTTCTTAATTTGCGTGTGTTTTGTCTATTTGCATGTGTTTTTTTTAAGTTGCAGGGCGTTTGGCCCTGTCAGCCACCGTATTTGGGATTTTTGGGATTTGATTTGCATTGATATAGATTGACAATTCACATGTTTCAAAATGTCAATAAAGGCTAAAGCACTTTGGTATATGTACAGGCCCATAGAGTCAGTCCAAAGAAATGAAGATGCATATACCCAAGTCACATTAAAACAGTGTCACAATGGCCTAAAGAAATCTATAGCTCAGATGTAATCTAATTTCCCAACAGGAAAAAAGAAAAGATTCAGCAATTGTCTCCTGTGTGGTTGAATGCCCCTGGAGCTAAAATGACTTATGGAGTGTAAAGCTACAGTGAGCTGGTCTGTGTGTGTGTGTGTGTGTGTGTGTGTGTGTGTGTGTGTGTGTGTGTGTGTGTGTGTGTGTGTGTGTGTGTGTGTGTGTGTGTGTGTGTGTGTGTAGATGCTTCACTATTTATAGCATCCAGAGTAGATGATGTCACATCTCTCTTATTCTCATGGCTTACATTTCAGACACGTCATTTCGTTTGAAGTGCCTGTTACCAGTAGCCCAGAAATCCAGACCCAAATCCGAAAGATTAAGGAATTTGCTGAGCAAATTCAAATTGTGCTGACTGACATGCAACAAAGGGCTGTAGGTCAGAGTTGAACCCGGGCCGCTGCATCAAGGAGTAATCCTCTATATATTGGCACCTGCTCTACTAACTGAGCTATCTGGGCGCCCTACACCAGGTTTTTGTTGGTCAATGGTGGGGTAACTTCCTGCTGCCTCAAGATAGCAATACGCCCAGAATGCACCTGAACACACCACCCTGTAAGACCAGCATGCCAATGGGCGCACAGATGGGCGCAGGTGCATTTTCTATTTAAACAACGTGGGTGCTGAACTGTCTTAAAATAGCAAAGACACTTGCGGGTGCAAGATAGGGCCCCATAAGTCATTTTAGCCCCAAGGGCATTAACAATCTCACAGGAGACAATAGCTGAATCTAGTCTATTGTTCCTTTTTGGAAAATAAGATAACATCTCAGCTATAGATTTCCTTAGGCCACTGTGAGACTGTTTTGGTGCAACTTGGGTATATGCATCGGCATTTCTTTGGACTGACTCTATGGGCCTGTATATCTACCAAAGTGCTTTTGCTTTTATTGACAGTTTGAAACATGTAAATTGTGAATCTATGTCAAAGCAAATCAAATTGAAATGCTGACACCACATCAAATTCCTCATATATTTGATACATGTGTTTTTGGTCATAATAAAGAGAACCCCATTCATCTCTCTACAGAATGTTGCAGTGTTAACCCGTTTTAGAACTAGGCGTGTCACTACAGTGTTCTGTGATTGAGAGCTGATGTTTGCTTACAGCAGCCTGTGACTGCCGTTAATAATTTACAATGTTTAACATTTGAAAGCAGTTACGATAGACCTGTTTGGGAAAGGTTATTTTTATTTATACAGAAACTGCTCTCTGCAGAGTTATCCTTCCTGCTGAAAGAGTGTTTAGCACATCCGTCTGCTGGTGGTAGTTATGGCACTTCATTGTCATTGTTATTAATTTTGAGTATCCTTAAACTGTTGAGATGTGGTGAGGTGTACTGTACTGTTAACTGGAGACCTGGACTTGAGAAAAGGCCTGTTTGTGGAAGCTCCAAGTGTTTTTTCAATAAGGACATGAACAAGATGCTTACTTAATGAGTTGCCATAGAGATTAACGGATATAAGTTAAAATGGCACTTTCATTTAATTATATACATCACAAATATCCAACAGTGATGTCAGTTTACTGACCACATCCAACAGTGATGTCACAGTTTCTAATCATATCCAACAGTGATGTCACAGTTTCTAACCATATCCAACAGTGATGTCACAGTTTACTGACCACATCCAACAGTGATGTTACAGTTTACTGACCACATCCAACAGTGATGTCACAGTTTACTGACCACATCCAACAGTGATGTTACAGTTTACTGACCACATCCAACAGTGATGTCACAGTTTACTGACCAAATCCAACAGTGATGTCACAGTTTCTAACCATATCCAACAGTGATGTCACAGTTTACTGACCACATCCAACAGTGATGATACAGTTTCTAACCACATCCAACAGTGATGTCACAGTTTACTGACCACATCCAACAGTGATGTCACAGTTTCTAACCACATCCAACAGTGATGTTACAGTTTCTAACCATATCTAACAGTGATGTCACAGTTTACTGACCACATCCAACAGTGATGTCACAGTTTCTAACTACATCCAACAATGATGTCACAGTATACTAACCACATCCAACAGTGATGTCACAGTTTACTAACCACATCTTACTGATGTCACAGTTTACTAACCACATCTAACAGTGATGTCACAGTTTCTAACCACATCCAATAGTGATGTCACAGTTTCTAATCACATCCAATAGTGATGTCACAGTTTCTAACCACACCCAGCAGTGATGTCACAGTTTCCAACCACATCCAACAGTGATGTCACAGTTTCTAACCACATCCAACAGTGATGTCACAGTTTACTAACCACATCCAACAGTCATGTCACGGTTTAGTGACCACACCCTAAAGTACTTTGTGTGATCAGTAAATCCTTTCCACATTACCTTAAATGACTGTAAATCTGTAAATTAAACCTCATTAGCGATATCACTATAAGTATCACTTTGGTTAACTTCAGTCTGATCTACATCTAAATCTAAGGTTATCTGGTTAACTTAGATATATAGTTTTTGCAGTGCATAGTGCCTTTGACAAATTCTATAATTAATTTATTAATTTATTTATTTTTGTCTTGCATAGTTTGGAAATTGGTCTGGTATTTGGAATAGCAAAAACATTTTTTCTTCACAGACATTTAGGACAATCCACTTTCATTATGTCACTAAGACAAATCAAGAGCAGTAGCGACACATTAAGTGCAAAACACGTTTGATAATCTACAGTATCAATCTACTGGCAATTGATATAATAATTGTTTCCATTAATAACAAGGTATAAGATGGGTATGACACATGCCTTTGGTGTGGGAGATCTGGGTTTGATTGCCACTGCGGTATATTAACCAATGTGTCCCTGAGCAAGGCACTTAACCTCTAGTTGCTCCAGAGGTGTCTGACTTCTGATATATAGCAACTGTAAGTCGCTTTAGATAAAAGCGTCAGCTAAGTGACATGTAGTATAATGTAATGTAAAAGATAATGGCATTCTACACTAAGATCCTTACAACTCTCTTAAGATAATCTTTTTCACACTGTGGACATACGATAAAAAGAGAAGTGGGAAATGGGAAGCAAGAGATTGTCCATGAAGCCAGATGGGGGGCACTTTCACAGCTCAAAGACTTGTTTGCACAATTCACAGGGTTTTCAATGAAGCCAATGGGCAGGCAGAGGTGTCAACTGCCAGGTTGAGATGAAATGGGAAATTGTGAGTAGGCTGGTTGGAACTTAAAAGTGAACAGAGAAAAAATAGGGAGGAAGGAGTAAAGTGGCGATAGACTGAGAGACTGGTTTAGATAAGAGTGTTAGGTGTAACACACTGTGTTACAAAGGTTGTGAAGAGATAAAGTTAACACATGATAGTGCAACCTTAAATATAGGAGACTTCAAAAGCTGCCAGTTTTCTTCAGTCACATTTCGAAAGACTGATCTTCTTTTTCTATTTTGTCATACTTTAAAGGGGACGAATCATGAAAATCTCTGTTTTTCGATGCTTACGCACAAAACATTTGGGTATCTGGCAATCCAATAAGGTTTTTGTGTGCTCCGTAGATCATAGAAAATAGGATTTGACTAGCCATTCAGATTTGGCTCCTCTTTTCATGTCACATACAGGCTCATTAGAATATTCCGCCCCCCAATCTGAGTATCCCCACCCGGGGTTTGGAACTACATCGTTTTTGTAAGCAAATCAGATTCGGCTGACATTTTCTATGTCGTTTTCTTCTTCTTCTTCTTAAAGAGACAGGAGCTAAAACAGAGTGTTTCAGACAGTCCGTAAACACATGTATATTCAGACAGACAGTATGAGAAAGATAATGTTTTTTACACATTAAAGCATATGAACATGTTATAGTAGAAACCCCAAATTAAAGTATGAACCTGAAAATGAGCATGATATGGGACCTTTAATTAAGTTTTTTGTGAAATCAACCCTGTAAGACCCTTGTCAGTCAGACAATTACAACAATTTTGACTTAAAGATGAGAATTAACAATATAAGAAGTGTGTTTCCAGTCTTTACCAATCATGTTTTTTAGTATTATATTAGAAATTAGGCCTATCAAAATATTTTAGTCTTGTTTCAGGCAGAATTAGAAGTGAAGATCACATTTGGTTACTGTCAATATTTGATGAAGTTGCCTCAACGCTCTTAAGGTGGAAGCTGGCATCAGTCTGCCAGGAGAAAAAAAAATACACATTGCAGATTGGAAATTGATGCCCAGAGCGTTAAAAACATGACACCAAGTGTCCAAGCATCTGTATGTGAAAAGATGGGAGTGAGAGTGTGTTTCCATATGCAACCCCCTGATTGCAGTGTGTATGTGGTGCGTGCCTGTCTGTACCGTAGTATGATTAAAGCTTTGAGGCACAGCTATCAGACCACGTATTCCAATTGTACACAGTATGATGAAATGACATTCAAATTTCGTTATGTGTCTGTAATTCCTCTTCATCCTCTCCTTCATTGTGTCTGTATTCTGTAAATATATTGTATTCATGGGGGCCTCCTGGGGCTCAGCTATTAAACCACAGCTCTGACGTTTTTATCTTTGTGTGCTTCAGGATTACAGAGCACAAATAATTGCACTCATTTCGTCCTAGAGGAAGCGTATTACAAAGCAGAACAAAAGCTGCTGAAAGGATACCAATTATCAGATTGAAAACTCATGCTGAAGTAATTTGATGTAATTACCAAGTTCATCAGCAAACATGAAAATTAAAGTTTGTGTGGCTTATGGGCTTGACAAAGGCCCCATCACGGCAGCCTTTTCTGTCTGCTCTGCTCTGCTTCTGTTGGTCCGTTATTTCTGTGAATGGCATAATTTATCCAGAAGCAAACAGATGTTTTTCATATGCTGTTGCACAAAAATTAGCAATTTATATACCCTGCTAAATAAGATTCTATCTTATCTGTTTATTTTCCTGCTCCATCACATTATTTTCTTTCTTTCTTTTTGCTTTATATCCTACTATTCAATGCTTTCCTCTTTCTCTTCTCTTTTCTACCTCCTTTCCTTGTCAATTCCCTGTCAACCCAGACCTGGAAATGTACCATATATTCAAGCTTGTGAAACTCAAAGCCAGGAAAACTTACAGCAAAAAAGTATTCTGATGAAGAATTAATATTGCTGCCAGCCTCAGGGCATCAACAGAAGAACCTTCACAAATCATTAAAGTCATCAGCGGGATAGACAGTGAAGTGCGCTGCTGCTCAGGCATTGATAGTGCTTCTGTGGTTTGAGTCTCCATTCACCTTCTTAGAACATGAGACTAAAGAGGAATCCACAAATCCCTTTGCATGTCTTCTTCTGTTGTGCTAAGCTATCATTGCAACAAGTGGCTTTACATTGAACTACACTGAAGTTTGAGTTTCTGTAGGTAGTGCTCCATGGCCTTTTACCCCAGACATTACAAAACAACAGGAGGCAGTTCCACTTGCACACTACAACCCAAGTCGTGTAACTTTATGTTACAGCCAGACAAGTCTATATCCACGACATTCCACTTCCTGGATTGGTCCGTTGCCGCCATAAATTCCCGATGCCGATTTTTTCCGGTTGGATGTCTGTCACTTTCTGAAAAAAAAGGTCTTTGTGTTGGAATTTTAAACTCTTTCTGAGGACTATGGTTACCTGGTCCTCAGACCTCTACAGGGTAAATCCAGACAGCTAGCAAGACTATCTGTCCAATCGGAGTTTTCTGTTGTACGACTAAAACAACCTTTGAACATACACACGTTCCACCAAAACAAGTTCCTACCCGAAGCTATTTTGCAGCGGCACCATGGCTCCTCGCTTAGTGCAGCCCAAGATGATTGTGATTGGTTTAAAGAAATGCCAATAAACCAGAGCATGTTTTTCTCACATTCCGAAAAGCTGTGGGGACTAGCCATGTGGGGACTAGCTATTTTGAAGTCTGTGTTTTCTCCCTTGTCTTGTCTAGTTTAACATCCTGTCTTTAGTTTTCCGCCCTTGTGATTGTCTTATGTGTTTCACCTGTTTCCCCAGCCTAGTGTCACCTCTTCCTTATTTTCTCATTTCCCTGTGTATTTAGTCTCCGTTCTGTCTTTGTCGGATTATTGTGTTCTGTTTGAGTCATACATCCTTTGAAACAGTCCGCCTGCATCCACACGACTACACAGGCCAAATGTTGTTCCATGTGGGAAAAGCTCTTAAAAGTGCAACCACCTTTGGTTATTTTTCTATGTCGGGCAGTGAGTGATAGATGGGCGGTGTACAGTAGAAAGTGGACAAGGTGGAACAATTTTTCTGTGACCTGAAAGATGTTGGACATTGTGGCTCATTTCTGACACATCACTTGTCAACAACGGAAGCAAGCAGTAGACTACAGTTGGTGTTGACAACTGCTGATGTTAGCTTTCATGCCAAGTGTTCTCTCAAAGTTATTTAGGGTGGCGGTTGGTGAATGCCTTCAAATGTCATGCAGACTAATATAATCTTAAAAGTATCAAGCCCAGCTAGAAGGGCAGTTTTCACAATTTCCAGGCACTGTACTTTAACAAAGTACTCCTACAGATTTAACTTGATCGACTTCAATTTTTGTCTGTGACGTCTGAAGACCTTCATGACAAGATGTTTAACTTTTGAGTTTTCATTGAATGCCACTACCCTGGCGTGGCCTTTCACCATGAAACAGGAAGTTTATGTAACTTGAATGCACATTGTCCAGTCTGCCCGAAATGTCTCAAGCTTGATACGAATACACGACACAGTGTATTCACAGTATACAGTCTTATATGACAAACATACAATTTACATGAAATGTGTGGTCTAAACTTCCTATCGAGCAACATAATGTGTGACTCATTCCAAGCTCCCATTGACATATTGGCACACTATTCAAATGAAAATTTTAATAAGATGGAATGATTTAATGTATTATTTTGAAATGTATTATCACTATAAAGATAACAATGTGGTTACCTTACTGTACACAGGACAGGATTTAAGTCTCCATTCATCTAGCATGGAGCCATCTAATGAATGCCAAGACAGAGAGGGTGAACAGCAGGAGATGCTTGGTAAGCACTGCGCAGACAGTGGTGGTGGTGGTGGTGGTGGTGTTTGTTGGTGCCCAGGATCACGTGGCAGGGACAGCATACACGGCTGGTCCTAGACTTGTTGCCCATGTGTGGATTGGTGCTGAGGAGTGTACAGGGAAAGTGATTGCTGGCAGGCAGGGGGTGTATGTGTGTCAGCAGGGACAACAGCTGAGCCTGGTCTTTCTCTCCGGGAGGTGCCACGGCCCAAAAGCCCATCTTCTAGGCCTGCTGAGTGTATGGCCAAACACTTCCAGACACATCAAGCCTGAGGCAGCCATGTTACATCCCACTGCAATGTAATGTAAGGTCTTTGTCTGAGTGTGCACTTCCACACAAATGTGTGTAGAAGCTCATACATTTGACCCTTTTAAGACTGGTTTGCTGTAGGAGTCTCTGGGTGGCGCTCTACTGGCTCCATTTTGGGAAAACTATACATTTTTGCATAGCAGTCCAATTTTAGCTCAAATTTGTAAAGATTTCAACTCTCCAAATTGTCCACTGCCACCACAAGCTGCTCCTGTTAGGGCTTTACAGAGTTAAAGTCAGGAGAACTGATGCTACTTCCTGCTTTAGTTATGTGTTATTTACATTGTGAAATAACCGTACACAAAACAAAAATCTTGATGTTGGTCAACTGGACTACCACTCAACTATTTAATGGTGCCAGTAGTGTATGGTCTGTTTTTACCCACTGAGGAAAATAACTGTAGGTACTTTAGGCCCATGGTAACCTATTGTTATGCCAGTAGCCTTAAAGGTTCATTACATGTCTCTGTGTAAGATGGGTTAATAAAATCTGTCTCAAACTGACATCAGTTTGTTTCAAGAATGGCTGCTGAATTATAGTTCTACTTTATATAAAAGTGTTAATTTATCATGAGTCTCACATTGAAGAACACAGGGGCATTTTTACAAAAATGCAATCACATGAAAATAAAAATTGAAGATAATATTCTACATACAGGCCTAACTCCAATAATACCCTGTCCCAAATAAAGGAGGTAGAACCTTCCTCCACCGTTTGAGAACTTCCAAGCATGTTTAAAATGTTCTTTGAATGCAGCCAAGTTAATACTCACCTTTTCAACGATGCTCACCTGTATTTGAGCAGTTTTTGTTTGCAACAAATCCAGCTAAATTTAGCTGCTGCGAGAGTCTTTGAGGCAGATCCAGTCTTGTTCTTGTGAAATCATTATCTGGCAGAGATTCACTCTGCTTTTCTCGGAGGCCCTGGGCTCTTGGGGATTGGTGTCCCACCTCTTATGTGATGCTTGACAAGGATCACGGGGCCATTGCAATTCCTTGGTCCTCTTCTTCTCTTATTGTTATCACTAAGGGAGTACAACATGCTCTATTACAACCCACTACCACGAACCCTATTCAGTTATTTTTTCCGGAGTGTTTTTATCAGTGTTGCATTCCCTTGCTGATCCCGGATAACTGTATAAAAAAACAAATTCCCTTCTCAGTCCAGTAAAGTGCTTCTGTTTGTGTTGGAGAAAGCTTCAAATTCATTATGCTAAAGTATGTTTGTATACCTATACATTTTAAATTTGGAAATATATCGGGTTACTGCCAAAGGCACAATCTACATGGGGTGCACACTCCACCAGGTGAGCTAAACTTTGCACCAGGTATAGATTTAATGTTAAAGTAGCCTGCACAGATCCAAATCATACACAGAGTATCGGATGCAAGGCAGTGACAAAGGTCGACGAAAACTCCAACTCCAGCATGCTCAGAATAATAATGGATGTGTTTTAGCTAGAAGCTGGTCAGGTAAATGTCAACATAGGTAATTTAAGGAATTTTAACTTATGACAGAAACGAGTCGTTTTACTCATTAATTTAGCTGCCACTAACTTTGGAGACAGATTCCAGCAGAGCAGAGCGAAGTCTCTGTGACCAGAGCACATGTAATAACGTCTCTCGTGAAACAATGTCTGATCATTTTTATGAAATGAGCTGGTTTGACCATGGAGATGCAAGAAATATGCACTAGTCCAGAACACAGGACCTTATTCTTGTATTTACATTCTTGCTTCCGCCCCCAGAAACATCTGACCAATGAGAGGAGTGATTTGTAATGGTGCGTTTTGGTATGCTTGGATTTTTCCAGGTGTAAAACCAAACCGAACCAAACCAACTGAGGGCAATTCGCTCCAAATTTACAAAACTGATTCTGACCAAAGCAAACGAACTACAGGTGTGGAAACGACCTGATGTGTACATTTGGTTTTGTTCACCTTTAAGTACTACTTGTTGTCAAAAAGGTCAGTGACTTAACATCCAGGTTCTGTAGGTGCTGACCAGATACCATCAATATTTCTGTGTGATTCTCACACATACAAACAGCACATTCACTGAGGGTTTGTTAAGGTGGGAGTACAGTACTTAGCAAATCCATTAGCATTCCAAATTTCCAATCTTTACAAGACAACCAAACAAAGGAGTCAGATAATTGGAGAATAGCCAGGCGCACAGAGCTTTGGGCAGCTTGAAAACAGTAATCACAGTTAATTAACACTCAATTCTTCCACAATGGTGGATGCTTGTCACATGCTCGGTCGCAAATCATCCACAGTGAAAGCCACAGTAGTCACAGTACAGTCCACGTCAGGCCTCCCTTGGTTATGTGTTTTGTCCCAATTAAAAAGGGATGTCCACACAATTAAATGAGAATATGAGACAACTTTACCATTCATTTTAAATCAGACAACACTCCTGCTTATACAGGGAAATGTGTTGCATCAATACTGTACTGATACTGTATATCAGACCATTCCAGGAGACTATTCACTGCTTATCAACAATACAAAACCCAACAAAAAATGGTAGGAAATCATGCTTTTACTTCTGAACTAGAAAACCGGAAAAAATTTATAGTCATTTCTTTTTAAAGGTGTTTATATCAGGATGGTTAAAGAAACAATTTTGGGGGTGATCTCTAGCTTACACGGTATAGCATGCGCCGCATGTAGGCTCAGTTCTTGCAGCGGCCCAAGGCTCGTTTCTGCATGTCATCCCCTCCCTCTCCCCCATTTCATGTCTGTCTCCAGCTGCGCTAATACATAACAAAGACCTAAAAACGTCTTTTAAACATAAGCTTTTGGTAGTGAACACTAAGTAAACTGAATGTATAATACAGTATTATAAAATATTAATATTGATCAAGAAAGACTCATGCGCTCAGGCACCAGCCTCTACATCATCTACAATAGCGAAGACCTTCAAACTACGTCAACAATATAGCATTAATAGTATTATACATACCTTTCAGGCTGTGTATGTACAGGGTAATCTATAGATCTACAGACATCTGTTCCTGCAATTATTTAATCAACATTAAATCCCCTACGACTAATGATAAAGGCCCTACATACAGTGCATTAATATATCATTACGAAACCAGAATTGACTAATTAACACAAAGATTATGCTTTATTTTATTATATTCTAAAAAGCTGTCCATTGATATTAAACTCTCTCATATTATTAGTAATCTTGGATACAGTATACACATGTATGACATAAAAAAACTAGTAAAGACTAAACACATGGTCCAAGCTGTTCCATGTAAAAATCTGTTCATGACATCACATTGATGAAAGCTTTTGTTTCTGATGATATTAAATACTGGCCAAACAAACCACTAATAAGTCACTCATGGTAACATGTGTGTGTCCTGCACTTAAAGGTTATTGGTAGGTATTGAGTCCATCCATTATTGTGCCAAAGGATATTTGTTTTGGACAAAAGTGCTGACAACAGCTGCATACTAACACATAAATTAGACATCAATCAGTCAGTTTGTAACAGTAGACAGTACAATGCAATACATGACAACAATGTACTTTAGGACAGACAAACAAAAACACTGTCCACTTGAGGAGATTGCAGTGGCCCTGATATAGTAGAGCATTATACAATAAATTATGCGTAATAAAAAGAATTGTGCAAAATAAAAGAATGCAAATAGTAAAATGATTTTAGGAGCCCCTATTATGCTTTTTTTGATTTTTTTCCTCATACTTTTAGTGTGTTATATGTGATATGTTGTGTGTAATAGATGTACAAAGTACAAAAAAACACATTTGACTCCAAATGGAGCTTTCTCTCCCACAGATAGCACTGCCTGAAACACCTTCCTGTTTGAAATTCATCCATTAGTGATGCCACTGACTGACAAAGCCAGCCCAGTTTTTCATATGTGCTGCCTGAGCAAAGAACAACCCAGCGGCTCGTTTGAATTTGGTTCACCAATCACAACAGAGTGGGCCAGCTGAAAATCTGAGCACACCGGGCTTTTCAGGAAGGCGGTTCAAGAGCTCAGACAAAGTGTTTCACACAGAAGAGCTGCAGCAATGGACAATGTGAGAAACATTAAATGCGTTTTTAACATCATGGCATGTAAACCTATTTTAGTAGACCCCAAGAGTACAAATATGATGATGAAAAGAAATACAGTAGGGGCTCTTTAAAAGAAAATGACCCATGTTGAAAAACAAAAAAAAGCAATTATCCAAGGTAAAATAAAACGCACAAGATAAAGACAACAACAAAAAGATAGACTTTGGACAGAGCTCAAAGTTAGCCTCCCATGACGACAGGACTTTAGAGATGTAGTGAGCAGTCACTGCACGCAAAACAAAAGCACACAGTATGGCTGTGTACGTATACACACACTCATGAATAATATTTTTTTGGATTAAACACAGCATATTCACCCTTTAATAGACCGTCAATGCTTTCTAAGGTTTTATTTAACTTTAGCCTTCACCCTGACTCCAAGTATCCCACCCAAGTTCAATCCATCCATCCATCCATCTTCATCCACTTATCCGGTATTGGGTTGCGGGGGCAGCAGCTCCAGTAGGGAACCCCAAACTTCCCTTTCCCGTGCTACATCAACCAGCTCCAATTGGGGGATCCCGAGGCGTTCCCAGGCCAGGTTGGCGCAGCCCTGGCGGAGGCCAAACCTCACCTGGAATGAGTCCGACTTACTGCCGAGAACCCGGACACAGCTCTCACTTTGGTCATACGGAGATTGAATGGCCCTGAGAAGGGACCCCCTCACCCCATACTCCCGCAGCACCTCCCACAGTTTCTCCCGGGGGACCCGGTCATACGCCTTTTCCAGATGCACAAAACACATGTAGACTGGTTGGGCATACTCCCAGGCCCCCTCCAAGATCCTTGCAAAAGTGAAGATCTGATCCGTTGTTCCACGGCCAGGACGGAATCCGCATTGTTCCTCTTCAATCCGAGGTTTGACTATTGGCCAAACCCTCCTTTCCAGCACCTTGGAGTAGACTTTACCAGGGTGGCTGAGAAGTGTGATACCCTGTAATGGCACACACCCTGGTCCCCGAAGAGGGAACCACCACGGTCTGCTACTCCTTAGGCACCGTCCCAGACTTCCACGCAATGTTGAAAGGTGTGTCGACCAAGACAGCCCCTCCACACCCAGAGCTTTCAGCATTTCTGGACGGATCTCATCAATCCCTGGGGCTTTGCCGCTGTGGAGTTGTTTTACTACCTCAGCAACCTCCACTAGGGAAACTGACGACAATCCCTAATCGTCCTATAGCTCTGCCTCTACCACAGATGGCGTGTCAGCTGGGTTTAGGAGTTCCTCAAAGTGCTCTTTCCACTGCTCTATTACCTCCCCAGTTGAGGTCAACAACGTCCCATCCTTACTGTATACAGCTTGGATGATTCCTCGCTTCCCCCTCCTGAGGTGGCGAACGGTTTTCCAGAAGCACCTTGGTGCAGACCGAAAGTCCTTCTTCATGTCTTCTCCGAACTTCTCCCACACCCGCTGCTTTGCCTCCGTCACGGTAGAGGCTGCAGCCCTTCGGGCCCATCGGTACCTTGCAACTGCCTCCGGAGTCCTCCGGGATAACATATCCCGGAAGGACTCCTTCTTCAGTCGGACGCCTCTCCAAGTATCTCCATCATCACCCACGTGTGCGTTGAAGTCGGACGGCTTCCCTGACCACCGGTGTCCACCAGGGTGTTCCTGGGTTACCGCCCCTTGAGGCACCTAAGACCCTAAGACCACAGGTTGCCGCCGCAGCTTCAGCAATGGAAACTTTGAAAATTGTCCACTCAGGTTCAATGCCCCCAGCCTCCACAGGGATGCCTGAAAAGCTCCGACGGAGGTGTGAATTTAAAGTCCGTCGGACAGGGGCCTCTTTCAGACATTCCCAATTTACACACTACGCATTTGGGCTTACCAGGTCTGTCCAGAGTCCTCCCCCATCCCCTGACCCAACTCACAACCAGATGGTGATCAGTTGACAGCTCTGCCCCTCTCTTCACCCGAGTGTCCAAAACATATAGCCTCATATCAGATGAAACAATTATAAAATCGATCATTGACCTTTGGCCTAGGGTGCTCTGGTACCGCGTACACTTATGAGCATCCCTATGTTTGAACATGGTGTTTGTGATGGACAATCCATGACTAGCACAGAAGTCCAACAACAGACAACCATTTTGGTTTAGATCAGGGAGGCCGTTCCTTCCAATCACGCCTCTCCGAGTATCTCCATCATCACCCACGTGTGCGTTTAAGTCGCCCAGCAGAACTATGGAGTCCCCTACTGGAGCCCCATACAGGACTCCATTCAAGGTCTCCAAGAAGGCCGAATACTCCGAACTCCTGTTTGGTGCATATGCACAAACAACAGTCAGTTTTCCCCCCCATCATCCGCAGGTGTAGGGAGGCGACCCTCTCGTCCACCGGGGTAAACTCCAACGGCACAAGGGTGAGTATCCCCACACCCGCCCGGCGCCTCACACCCTGGGCAACTCCGGAGTAGGACAGAGTCCAACCCCTATCCAGGAGTGTGGTTCCAGAACCGAGACTAGTAGAGGTAAGCCCCACCAGATCTAACTGGTAGCGCTCCACCTCCCGCACAAGTTCCGGCTCCTTCCCCCACAGAGAGGTGACATTCCACGTCCCCAGTACCAGCCTCTGCCGCCCGGGTCTGGTCTGTCGAAGCCCCTGACCTTTGTTGCCACCCATGTGAAAGCGCACCCGACCCACCCAAGTTCAAAAATTTAATTCTGTTCTTTATTCAATATCCTTTTGAAGAACCCACTGATACTTCAAAGCCATTTTGAATTGGGTTCACTGTTTAAGTGCCGTTATAATGATGTGGTTGTTCAGGTCTTTAATATTATGATGATGATACTAGTAGTGCAACCAGCTAGCTATGGCATCCTCCAAAAAGACTTTCTAACCTGGTACACAGAGGAAGATATCAGTAACTCTGCTGATAACCAGTACAACTATTTCAGACTATCTCTTTCATAATCGATATGACTGGCTTACCACCCCATCAAAAATTGAATACATTTTGTTCATGTTTTTTAACGTTCCTGTTGTCCATTTCTACAAAAATAAAAAAACTTGAATGGTTCCCTACATCACTAAATAAATGATCAGTCCACTACTTACATTGAATTTGGGTGTATTATTCAATTTTATAGCATTTGAAAACATTTTCTTTTTAAAGGAACGTTGAAAAATAGTGACATAAACTTCAAAAAGTGCAGAAACAATGAACAAAAACATTGGAAAACGTGGCAAAAACATTGGCAAGAGCGATAAAAGTGTAAAATAAAACAACAAAAAACCTGACCCAGAAAAAGATAAAGTTGCATGGTCAACGTGAAGATAACACAAGGGTTAAACAACTCTTCTCCTGGGGAAGGTTTGAACATGACAATATATAAACTGAGGGATTAAGAAATGTTTGTCCATACAATGTTAAATGAGGTCATTCTCCAAACATTTAATTTCCTTTTTGCAGCTTTATATTCATTTGTCCTTTTTCAGGTGTCTCATGTTTGAAGGCATACTGAATGTATACTTAGATATCTATGTGGCCATCCGTCCATTTTAATTGGCAGATTGTAACGCATTGTAGTCCAATAGGATTTGTTGCTCAATAGTTCCTAAGTGTCTGAAAAGCAAACACACAGATAACTCAGAGTCCAGAACTCAAGGAAACTTTAATTAATTTAATGCACACATAAGTTTTTAATTCCGAACATGATTGCCTCTATCTCTATCATTCAGCTCTAGTTTAAATTTGGTAGATAACCAATGTGTAAATAGCAATTATCTACACTGGCGCAATGCCATCTTGTAGTCTGGAGAACATGAGATTTTTGACTATCACTACATGTATGTATGTACACTATATGATGTGACAACCCATTCTCTCTCCCAACTCGTAAACTAGAGACAGGTCTCGGTCTGATACCGACGCAAAAATCATCCTTTTAGGTAAGTTGAAATAATTTTGTACTTTGAGCACAGCGCAAAGCAGCCAATCCGAGCGGTGCGCGGCGCATAGTGGTTTTGCCGCCCATCGGTTTTGCCGCCTATCGGTTTTGCTGCCTATCGTGTGTATCGTGTGCGGGTTCAGCGTCTGTATGGAACACACCGGGCAGGGCTGCAGCTGACTGCGGCGTTGTAAGATGATCGTAGACAATTGTAGAGAGAATAGTATGAAAGACAGAAAATCCACATGATGAGGCAGGGTGGGGTGGTCAATGAGTTAAACAACACAGGACTTTAACCCAGGAGGCCGGGGTTGGTGTCCCGTTCTTGTCCCACCATGTGACTTACACATGCATCTTTTAACACAGCCCACCATCTTTCCCTGAACCTAAAGAAGCCTACACGGTAAAACCGCCCTGCGCTGGCCATTCCATCAAAGGTTTCTGGGGAGAGCGGTGTTGCTGAACCAGGCGGAGCGCTACCCTTGGCGTTGCCCACCGGTCTCAATTGTCGGTCAGTATTGTATCCAGTATATTGGACCAGTTGAGAGTGAGAATGTGATGGATGTGAAAATGGGATAACTACTCCTCATGAGAACAATATCTTAACTTGATTTCTTTTGCTCTTTATTTTTTTTCTACCTGTCTTAAAGCTTTAGTGCTTAAATTTTTCTTAATAATTAACGTCTGTTACATTCAAGCCATTGCCAAATGAGTTGCTACAAAGCTGAATAAGACTATCAGCTCCACACAACTCTCTCTGAATTTCTCAGTATGGCTATGTTCATAAGATTGTGGAGTTATATTTTTTTAATCCTCTGTGTCCTCCTTGGTTACAAGCAACTGCGTTGGGGAGATTTGGGGGTGGTGATCGATCACGGAAGACTTGTGTCATGTGGATGCAACAACAGTTTGGTTGTCATCACTTAATATTCCTCATAGGGGGACCGAAACTACGCACTATAGCTTTAAACAAAGAGAACACAGAGTGAAGTTGGAGCATTGTTACCATGGCATACTAAAATATTAACAAAAACCTTGTAGTTCATCTTTGGGCATCCGACATACACAGCAATACAGTATGTTTATTCATATACACCTAGCAGGACTGTGGTGTTTGTAATTTTCACAGGCACAAAATCAAGTGAAGATAATGACCTCTTCTGAAGAGTCCATCATGTTTTTTAAATCCAATGTGTCCTCCTGGCTACTAGAAACTGCGTGGAGGAGGGTGGTGGGTGTACGTGATCACGGAAGTCTTGTGTTATATGTATGCGCCGATAGTTTTGTTGTCGTTACTTTGAATTCCTCATGGGTGTGACAGAAACTACGCGCTTTAGCTTTAAATACCACACTACAGACTATGTTGTTCTAAAGGAGCTGTGACATTGTTTCCTGCTCTCCGTATTTGTACGAAACATATCATAAACCTACTGAAGGTAAGATGGACCCACAAGAGAATACAATAAAAAATGTGAGGTCATTTATTGCTATGGTAACATGGAATTACTTTGAAATTACTGTTGAAAAATAAAGCCATTTTTCAGCTAATTCCACAGTGTCCGTCCCTGCTCTGCCTGTGGAGTGACACATTGTTGCCAGGAGCCGAACCCCTCACAGTGACGGTAAACGTCTCAAACTGTAATGTGAATGGATCTCCTTGGCATCTTTTGAGAGCTGACCAAAGTGACTCATATTTCATACTGAAAGGATAATTTATAGATTGTCACCTCAGCACTTTTCTCTCACATTCACCGCTTGCTTGAATTGCTCATTGTAGACCAGACACCAGCTGGGGGCAAAAACAAAACACCAGGAGCCATTTTGTCATCCTTCACAACTGCCATCCCCAGAACAAATGATGGCTTCAGGTGATATCAAACAGGAAACACACAGAGCCAAGGTGACAGTTTTCCTTTTTTAGTAATGCTGCAGATCAGAGAGGGGATGAAGTGGGGGGCAAGGGGGTCTGTAATAAAGCCTCAAATGCTGGTGTTGTTTCTCCGGAACAAACAGTTGGTAAAATGCCTTCAGGCTGGCCTTAGGGGGGGCATGTCAAACAGGGCTGCTGGAATCACATCACAAAGCCTGATCGCACCCACACTGATCTGCTGTCACTCACATCTGTTAACAAACAGCTCTGTTAAAGCACTACTAGAGCGGTAACAATTCCAAATGTTACTGTACAGTAATTATCTCCGAAATAATTGCTATTGACAATGTAGTTGTCTCGGGTGCCCAGATAGCTCCGTTGGTAGAGCGGGTGCCCAACGCAGCGGGCCTGTGTTCGACTCCAACCTGCGGCCCTTTGCTGCAGGTCATTCCCTCCTCTCTCTCCCACCTTTCATGTCTTCAGCTGTCCTGTTATTAAACGCCTAAAATGCCCAAAAATAATCTTTAAAATAATAATCTTTTTCAAAGTAGTTATGGTTGTATTGCTTTTGCAAACTAATGTCAAGTTTTTAATGAATCCAGGATACATATTTTGGTATCATGTGACCCAAATAATGTAGTAACAGCCTATAAGGTAAACTGCACCTCTTTATCATTAAACATTGTCTTTTTTTGTTAAATTAGCATACAATTGACAATTATCATCAACATCATTGGCATACTCCATAGGGCCGTAGTTAATGTAGGCAAATTAATTACAGCTAAACAAAGAAACAGCAATTTAAAATAAGATTTAGTGCGTAACATTTTGATAATAACGAACGTCTGCTACATTCAAGCCATTGCCAAATGAGCTGACAAAAAGATGATTAAGACTATCAGCTCCACAAAACTCTCTCTGGTTCTTAGAAGATTGTGGCGTTGGGTCAACTTTTGCATGCAGAAATTCTGGGGAAGATAACGACCTCTTCTAAAGAGTCCATCAGGTTTTTTAATGCTCCGTGTCCTCCTCGGCTACTAGCAGGGTTAGGGGGTGTTCTGTCACAGAATGTGAATAACAGTTTTGTTGTCTTTACTTATAATTTCTTACTGGGGCAGCAGAAACTATGCGCTATAAAAAATTTAGATTAGACAATTACCGTAATTCCTCAAATAAAGACGAGTTGTCAATTAATAGCAGTACCTCTGATAGTGGCCGGGGGCGTGGTCAACACAGGCAAATAAAGGCCGGCCTCAAATTAAGGCCGGGGAAAAAATAGTGTGGATAATCTCTTAAGTATAATGTTCATATAATGTGCATTCAAGTTTACCATAATGTACATTTGTGCCAATTTAATATCACAGCTTCAACAATATATTCATATTTTTTTCTGGATTTTGGTGCTCATGTAAAGTATTACATTCCTACCTAACGATATTTTAGTCAGTGCGGCTGTATGTTGCTCAGCCAAGTGTGCCACCAGGTGCCACTAGATGGCAGTAGCTATATTGGATGTAACACGGGTTTCATTTAGTGACAGCAGCGAATGACGGGCTTTGGTGCTATTGACAGACTTTTCAACAACAAAACGAAAAGAGTTTTAGAGTATGCGGTGGAAAAAGCTGCGAGACATTTCTACATTGACCCCAGGAGGATCCTAGACTTGAAGAAACAGATGGATGAGCTGACAAGATTAGCCGACAGGAGCAGAGCACAGCTAGCTAGCTAGAGGTGGGAGGAAAAGAGTTAGCCCGGAGCTAGAAATGAAGCTAGCTAGCTGGAGGTGGGAGGAAAAGAGTTAGCCTGGAGCTAGAAACGAAGCTAGCTAGCTGTAGGTGGGAGGAAAAGAGTTTGCCTGGAGCTAGAAACGAAGCTAGCTAGCTGGAGGTGTGAGAAGAGTTAGCCTTGAGCTAGAAACGAAGCTAGCTAGCTGGAGTTGGGAGGAGAAGAGCTATTCTGAAAAACTAGAAACAAAGCTAACTAGCTGGAGGTGGGAGGAGAAGAGTTACCCTGGAGCTAGAAATGAAGCTAGCTAGCTGGAAGTGGGAGGAAAAGAGTTAGCCCGGAGCTAGAAATGAAGCTAGCTAGCTGGAGGTGGGAGGAAAAGAGTTAGCCTAGAGCTAGAAACGAAGCTAGCTAGCTGGAGGTGGGAGGAAAAGAGTTAGCCTAGAGCTAGAAACGAAGCTAGCTAGCTGGAGGTGGGAGGAAAAGAGTTAGCCTGGAGCTAGAAACGAAGCTAGCTAGCTGGAGGTGGGAGGAAAAGAGTTTGCTTGGAGCTAGAAACTAAGCTAGCTAGCTGGAGGTGGGAGAAGAGTTAGCCTTGAGCTAGAAACGAAGCTAGCTTGCTGGAGGTGGGAGGAGAAGAGCTATTCTGAAAAACTAGAAACAAAGCTAACTAGCTGGAGGTGGGAGGAGAAGAATTACCCTGGAGCTAGAAATGAAGCTAGCTAGCTGGAAGTGGGAGGAAAAGAGTTTGCCTGGAGCTAGAAACAAAGCTAGCTAGCTGGAGGTGGTAGAAGAGTTAGCCTGGAGCTAGAAACGAAGCTAGCTAGCTGGAGGTGGGAGGAGAAGAGTTAGCCTGGAGCTAGATTAGATTACATTATACTTTATTCATCCCACAGAGGGGGAATTCCTTTATTACAGCATAATTTTCTACAATAAAAGCAAAACAAACAAACACAAAAGTAAACACACAACAAACAGTGAGCAGAAGGTATGGCTGAATGTAAGTGACGTCAAATAAAGGTTTCATAAAGTGCGGTTGCCATAGTACAGAAAAACAATATTGCAGTGTAAGTGAGTGACGTTAAAATTAAATTGAATATGTAATTAAAATAGTATAGCAAAAGTAGGTAACCATAATATAAATTATATTTACCTGTGACAATAAATAATATTGAAAAAGTAAGTACATGTAATGGAAAAAATATAAATACAGATAATAAAAATATCCAGGGTGTGTGGAGTAAATGAAGCAATCAAACAATAATAGATAGCTAAAACATTTCTGAAATGATTTCTATCTTCTGTTATTGTTTGTAATGAGAAACGTTTATCATTTCATAGATTTGACAAATATCAGTATGACAGTTATGTCGTAAACCGTTTACATTTGATCTCCGTCTACATGGAAACAACCGAACAACTTGTATATCTTTAATTCTTCCTATTGTGGTTGGCAAAAAATACATTAAAAAAATTGCATCACAGTCAGCACATGGTCACTCTGTTCTGTTCTCCATGACATACTGTACTTTTGTTTTTTTTAATACAGCTGAGCTCACAATTTACTAGTTCTCCTTCATCTCTATGTTTCTGTTGTCCAAAAACTGTAGAGTACAGCAGCAGTAGATTTGGCTCATAAGTGGTTATTTTGTTTGTGTTTTAAGCAAAATGTCAGTTAATCATTGAAACTGATAGGTTCCTTTTAATTTTAATAACAATGTTTGACACAATTCCTAATTATTTTTTCTTTTCTTGAAAATGTTGGTTATATGGTTATTAGGCACAATTAGTCATACCATGAAGCACACTGCCTAAATGAACACAAAAAGCCCGGATTGAGACACCACTCCGCCCTCAGTAATATATCTCTGTCTCTTGCAGAAAAAAAAACACACTTTCCTGATATTATTCATCTCTAACGCACAAAGACAAATGTTTAGTTTATTATGGGATGTCCATTAGCTGGGCCCTTAGGCATTTAAAACATACATTAAACATCACAGTCAACATAAATGACAAAACATTCATCTGTTTGTTAATTTAGTCAATAATAGTGCTAAACAATTCCATGTTTTCATCGCTCTGTATACTGCTGTGTTTGCCCTTGGGAGTGAGGTTAACACCGCAGAGGTCCTGTCTGTACTGTATGTGTCATGAAGGACTAGTCTCACATTACCACACCTTCCTCCACAGCACTGCAAAGGAGGGTCTATATATACACTCACCTATAGGATTATTAGGAACAATTCAATTTCAATTCAATTTTATTTATAGTAATTCATAACAAGTGTTATCTCGAGACACTTTACAGATAGAGTAGGTCTAGACCACACTCCATAATTTACAAGGACCCAACAGTTCTAGTAGTTCCCTCCAGAGCAAGTAAGAGAGCGACAGTGGCGAGGAAAAACTTGATCTGATCCAAGGAAACATGCTGGGCGAAAAAGAACATAAGGAATCCGGGGAATGACTCCCCAGAGCTGGGTTAGTAACAAGCATTTCTGGGACATGGATGCACACAAATGGAAAGGTAGAAAGATAGAGGAGAGAGGAGCCCAGTGTGACAAAGGAAGTCCCCCAGCTGTCTAAAACTATTACAGCATAACTAGGAGAGACAGGGTAAAGAGAGGAGCCTGGTCAGGCTAGAACTCTCCCCAACCGGATCGGGGTGTATGCCCTGCCTCCCTCTAGTTTTATTATATTATTGATTATATGATAGATAGATCTAACAACTATGACGAGAAGCAGGTGGGCCGGGTTAGGCGGACGCTGCGACTCCTCACTCCCTAACAATATTCAATTCTATGCCCTAACTAAAAGCTTTATCGAAGCATAACTAGGAGAGACAGGGTAAAGATAGGAGCCTGGTCAGGCAAGAACTCTCCCCAACCGGATCGGGCTGTATGACCTGCCTCCCTCTAGTTTTATTATATTATTGATTATATGATAGATAGATCTAACAACTATGACGAGAAGCAGGTGGGCTGGGTTAGGCGGACGCTGCGACCCCTCACTCCCTAACAATATTCAATTCTATGCCCTAACTAAAAGCTTTATCAAAGAGGAAAGTCTTAAGCCTACTCTTAAATGTTGGCACGGTGTCTGCCTCCTGAACCCAAACTGGAACCTGGTTCCACAGGAGAGGAGCCTGATAGCTGAACGCTCTGGCTCCCATTCTACTTTTAGAGACTCTAGGAACCACAAGTAACCCAGCATTCTGGGAGCGCAGTGCTCTTGTAGGGTTTTAAGGTACTATGAGCTCTTTAAGATAAGATGGTGCCTGACCATGAAGAGCTTTGTAGGTGAGAAGAAGGATTTTAAATTCTATTCTGGATTTTACAGGAAGCCAATGCAGAGAAGCTTAAACAGGAAAGATGTGATCTCTTTTCCTGGTTCCTGTCAGAACACGTGCTGCAGCATTCTGAACCAGCTGAAGAGTCTTTATGGACTTTTTCGAGCAGCCTTATAATAAAGAATTGCAGTAATCCAGCCTAGAAGTAACAAATGCATGGATTAGTTTTTCTGTATCATTTTTAGATAGGGTATTCCTGTTTTTCACAATATTACGTAGGTGAAAAAAGGCGATCCTTGAAATTTGCTTTATGTGGGAATTAAAGGACATGTCCTTATCAAAGATAACTCCAAGATTCCTCACACTGGTGCTGGAGGCCAAGGTGATGCCATCCAGAGTAACTATCTCTTTGGATAATACGTCACGGAGGTGCTTGGGCCCCAGAGCAATAACTTCAGTTTTATCTGAGTTTAACATTAGAAAATTACAGCTCATCCAGGTTTTAATATCCTGAAGGCACATTTGAAGTTTAGCTAACTGATTAGTTTCATCCGGCTTGATCGATAGATATAATTGAGTGTCATCTGCATAACAATGAAAGTTTATGGAGTGCTTCCTGATAATATTGCCTAAAGGAAGCATATATAAACAGGATTGGACCGAGCACAGATCCTTGTGGGACTCCATGACTAACTTTGGCGTGCACAGAGTATTCATCGTTAACATGAACAAACTGAGATCAATCTGATAAATAAGACTTAAACCAGTTTAGAGAAGTTTCTTTAATGCCAATTAAATGTTCCAATCTCTGTAATAGGATATGATGGTCAATGGTATCAAATGCAGCACTAAGATCTAATAACAACAGTACAGAGATAAGTCCTTTGTCTGATGCAATTAGGAGGTCATTAGTAATTTTCACAAGTGCTGTCTCTGTGCTATGATGAACTCAAAATCCTGACTGAAAATCCTCAAATAAGCTGTTGCTATGCAGAAAGTCACACAGCTGTTTGGCGACTGCTTTCTCAAGAATCGTAGAGAGGAATGGAAGATTGGATATAGGTCTATAGTTGGCTAAAACATCTGGATCAAGGTTGCGCTTTTTCAGAAGAGGTTTAATTACAGCTACTTTAAAGTGCTGTGGTACATAGCCTGTGTATAAAGACAGATTGGTTATTTCTAGTAGAGAAGTGTTGACTAAGGGTAAAAGTTCTTTAAGTAGCCTAGTCGGGATGGGGTCTAAGAGGCAGGTTGATGGTTTAGCTGAAGAAATAATTGAATTAAATTGATAAAGATCAAGTGAAGCTAAGCAGTCTAAACATAGATCTGGTTTTACATCTGTTTCTAAGGTTCCTGGGTTACTGCCAGTTAAAGGCAGGTCTTGGTGAATTTTGCTTCTAATAGTTATAATTTTATTATTGAAGAATCTCATAAAGTCGTTACTACTAAGAGCTATGGGAATACTTGGCTCAGTAGAGCTGTGGCCTTCTGTCAGCCTGGCTACAGTGCTGAAAAGAAACCTGGGGTTGTTCCTATTTTCCTCTATTAATGACGAGTAGTACGCTGCTCTGGCATTACGGAGGGCCTTCCTATAAGTTTTAGGACTATCTTGCCAGATTAAACGAGAATTTTCCAGTTTGGTGGAACGCCAAATCTTCTCAAGTTTCCACGATATTTGCTTTAATTTGCGAGTTTCAGTGTTATACGATGGAGCTAACTGTCTTTGTTTTATTATCTTCTTTTTTAGAGGGGCAACAGAGTCGAGTATCGTTCGCAGCGAGCCTGCTGCACTATCAACAAAATGATTGATTTGGGAGGTACTGAAATTAGCATAGGAGTCCTTCGTTACTTTGTGACTTGGTAATGAATTAAATGCAAATGGAATCACATCCTTAAATTTAGCTAGAGCACTATCAGATAGACATCTTGTATAGAAATGTTTTCCTGTAGTTCAGCAGGATAAACTCAAAAGTTATCAAACAGTGGTCAGATAAAAAGGGATTCTGTGGGAACACTATTAAATGTTCAATTTCAACACCATATACCAGAACAAGATCGAGGGTGTGGTTAAAACGGTGAGTCGGTTTATGAACACTTTGAGAGAAGCCAATAGAATCTAATAGAGAGATAAACGCAATACTAAGGCTTTAATTCTCATCGTCCACATGAATATTAAAATCCCCTACAATAATAACTTTGTCCGTTTTTAGCACTAAATTTGACAAAAACTCAGCAAATTCAGATAAGAATTCAGAGTATGGACCAGGTGCTTGGTACACTAGAACAAATAGAACTGGCTGCAGTGATTTCCAACTTGGGTGTGAAAGACTAAGAACAAGACTTTCAAATTAGTTATAATTTAGTTTAGGTTTAGAGCTGATTAGTAGACTAGAATCGATGATAGCTGCCACTCTACCTCCTTGGCCTGTGCCTCGAGGAATGTGAGTATGACTGGGGGGGTGCATTTATTTAGGCTAACATATTCTCCATCACCCAGCCAGGTTTCAGTAAGACAAAATAAATCAATATTAGAATCTGATATTAATTAATTTACTAGTACACCTTTAGAAGAGAGATCTGATGTTTAAGAGTCCACATTTAATTCTCCTATTCTTTTGCACTATTGCACTTGTGGTTTTAATTGTTATGAGGTGTTCATGCACAGCTCCTCTTCTGTTTACCTTTGATTTAAATAATTTCAGTGGTCGGGGGGCAGACACCGTCACTATGGGGTTTTTACTAGGTAACTCCTGGAATGGAGGAGCAGAGAAGTGTGTTAGACTGTGACTCTGCCTCCTGGTCCCAAATCTGGATTGTCAAGGATTAGATCCACTAATAAACTTTAACAAGTAAATAAATAATAAACTTTAGAAATGAGAGCTGCTCCATCCCAAGTGGGATGAATGCCATCTCTCCAAATCAGACCAGGTCTTCCCCAGAAAGACTGCCAGTGATCTACAAAGCCTACATCATTATCTCGACACCACCTCGATAGCCAGCGGCGAAATTATGACATGTGGCTAAACATGTCATCGCTGGTTAGATTTGGCAGGGGTCCAGTGAAAACTACGGTGTCCTATATTGACTTTGCGTATGTACACATCGATTCAACATTAATCTTGGTGACCTCCGTTTGGTGTAACCGGGAGTCATTAACGCCAACGTGAATAACAATCTTACTGTATTTACGTTTCAGGCCGGCCCACACCGACTACCGGGGGGTGGTCAGCTACAGTAACTAACTACTGATGTATCATGGTGCAGATCCGGACTTCTAACTCACTAAGCCTTGCCTCCATATCTATAAATAAACTACACTTGTTACACATACCATTGTCACTAAAAGATGCAGAGGAGTAACTAAACATCTCACACATCGAGCAAGAAAAAGTAGGAGACGGAAACGACATGGCTAACTGTTAAGCCAGAGCTGCCAACTTTTTCAAAAACCTTGGAGTGAGATTTGGGGGGGCCAACCCATACTTTGCCGCGTACAAAGCAATTTCTTTGGCTCTTTCAGCATCATTTTCATTCAGGGTTTAAAATGGGATTTGTTATGTGTGGGGGGATGGGGGGCTCTCCCAAGGGGGGTCTGGGGGTATGCCCCCCCCAGAATTTTTTTTTGAAAAATAAACCATTAAATGGCACTTTCTGGAGAGTTTTGTGCAAAAAAATGGAGAAATCAAGTCTTACATGATATGTGCAAAACTATAGGGTTAAGAGCCTTTGCACTGTTGTATCAACAGGTATTAGGGCATTAAGCATTTACATTAATGTTAATCAGTCATCACTTGATTACACATTGTATTACCTTCTTATGATATAAGAACTGAAGCAGACAATGTGCCAAACATAATGGGCCACATGAAGAGACAGTGCAGCATATGTCAGTAGCAACAGCTGAGAAGATTTAGGTCTGTGGTGAACAGGTCCACCTCACACAAATTTCCTTCTCTCATTCTCTCTCATGACTACCCACACCCACACACACACACACGGTTTTCAGTGTAGGGACCAGGGACCCAAAGTTAAATTAATGTTGGTCTACCAGAGGGATCAACTAAGACCACTACAATTCTAAAGAATGAGAAGTGTAACCGATTTACATAAATTCTAACCCTTTAACCTTTGTGCCAAGGCTCAGTAATGTTTGGCCCTCAGCCTCTGTGCCCCACTTACTGTATTTACTTTATTACTTTGGGAAAATAAAGACTATTTGTTTATTTTATGAAACATTGAATGAATTATTTACAGTTACATTTAGAGATGCACAGAGATTAGAGAAGCACAATAATGGCCCAACGTTTCCCAGTATCTTGCTGGCACAAACATCTGGACCAGTCACAGCTGGCCTGGCAACCCAATGGCATAGCTTTTGTTTACAGATTTTGTGACGACATATATAATTTTGAATATTACACAGTGGATGTTTCTGCTATAACTATTTCTACCCATTTCTACATCAATTAGTATGCTGGAAACAATTGAAAATATCAAAAAATAAGGCCCTCAGGGGTTTTGTTGGGGAAGGACATCTATTTAAATGTGCACTTATTCATGTGAATCATACATTAATTCATTTGAATGAATTTATAAACCCCTGGACTTCATATAGCTCAGATGTGTTTCATCAGATTTCTGCTCATGTTTACAACTTTGTGCACATTCAAAATATATCTCCTCCCATCTCTGTTGTCCGAGATTTGGAGAGTTGTAATATAGTCTGCTGTGCATGTTATTGCTCCGTTGATATGGTAGTCTCTCACTCAGACCGTCGCACAGACAAAGAGGACCACTTGGGTCTCTGGTCTTTGACAAAGTTTAGAGGGGGCTGTACGCTGCTCTTCATCGGAGGTCTAGTCACGGATGCACCGCGTCACTGTCCACAGCAGAGCGAGTCTTAAGTTGCTCCACTTAGCACCCGCGCTGCTCACCTCTATTGGTACAGAGAGTTGACACGAAGCGATGGTCTGTAATACTCAGAGCACGTACCTGAAGCCGGGGAAATGCACCTGGAATGGCTCGTGAAAAAAATGTTCTCAGTTTGCGACTTTTCGAAAATTCCACAGACAGGGAGCGCTCTTGAACCCCTCACAGTCTCTGAAAGCACAACTAGTCGATCACAAGTGGCTCAACAGGTAGATCTAAAGATAAACTCATCTTTGACACCCGGTCGGGGGTGTGACCGTGTGAAACCAGTCAAATGCGTGTGTCTCACGGCCAATGGGTGAGAGTTGGCAGCCCTGGTTAAGCTAAAGTCGCTAGCAGCTAAGCTAAAGTAGCCTACGGTAGCGTCAGCTACCAAGCGTTAAAAACAACTGTTATTTAACGAAAGTCGCTGACAAATGAAAAGATCTGTGAGTGCTTAGGCAGAACTACTATAAGTGTTTAGCGGACAGTTAGCCGCTGTAATAACAAATCTAACAAATTGAACTGGTATTTAGTGAGTAGCAACACGCTACCAACACACAAGCACCGGAAACGGAAATGAGTCAGGTACGCTTACCGTAGTCAGCAGTCCATGCATTCCAACAGAAGTCGTCGATGTTCAAATTCGTAAAACACCATACTAATACTGTGTTTGGCCCCCCTTTCGCCTTCAGAACTGCCTTAATTCTACGTGGCATTGATTCAACAAGGTGCTGAAAGCATTCTTTAGAAATGTTGGCCCATATTGATAGGATAGCATCTTGCAGTTGATGGAGATTTGTGGGATGCACATCCAGGGCACGAAGCACCCATTCCACCACATCCCAAAGATGCTCTATTGGGTTGAGATCTGGTGACTGTGGGGGCCATTTTAGTACAGGGAACTCATTGTCATTATCAAGAAACCAATTTGAAATGATTCGAGACATGGTGCATTATCCTGCTGGAAGTAGCCATCAGAGGACGGGTACATGGTGGGCATAAAGGGATGGACATGGTCAGAAACAATGCTCAGGTAGGCCGTGGCATTTTAACAATGCCCAATTGGCACTAAGGGGCCTAAAGTGTGCCAAGAAAACATCCCCCACACCATTACACCACCACCACCAGACTGCACAGTGGTAACAAAGCATGATGGATCCATGTTCTCATTCTGTTTATGCCAAATTCTGAATCTACCATCTGAATGTCTCAACAGACATCGAGACTCATCAGACCAGGCAACATTTTTCCAGTCTTCAATTGTCCAATTTTGGTGAGCTCTTGCAAATTGTAGCCTCTTTTTCCTATTTGTAGTGGAGATGAGTGGTACCCGGTGGGGTCTTCTGCTGTTGTAGCCCATCCGCCTCAAGGTTGTGCGTGTTGTGGCTTCACAAATGCTTTGCTGCATACCTCGGTTGTAACGAGTGCTTATTTCAGTCAAAGTTGCTCTTTTATCAACTTGAATCAGTCGGCCCATTCTCCTCAGACCTCTAGCATCAACAAGGCATTTTTGCCCACAGGACTGCCGCATACTGGATGTTTTTCCCTTTTCACACCATTCTTTGTAAACCCTAGAAATGGTTGTGCGTGAAAATATCAGTAACTGAGCAGAATGTGAAATACTCAGACCGGCCCGTCTGGCACCAACAACCATGCCACGCTCAAAATTGCTTAAATCACCTTTCTTTCCCATTCTGACATTGAGTTTGGAGTTCAGGAGATTGTCTTGACCAGGACCACACCCCTAAATGCATTGAAGCAACTGCCATGTGATTGGTTGATTAGATCATTGCATTGATGAGAAATTGAACAGGTGTTCCTAATAATCCTTTAGGTGAGTGTATATATATATATATATATATATATATAAGGATTAAGGGTGTTTCCCGAATCGACCGGAGTTTAGAATGCCAAGTACAAGGAAGTGGAAGGTAACAGAGATCCGGCCAAAAACAAGGAACATCTGGCAGAACTGACTTAAATAATTTAGTCACTTATTAGGAGAATAAATTTCATTTACCAATGTGTAAACACCAATGTGTCTCTTTCTGATAATTCAGAGAATCAAATCTTGTCTTTTCATGAAAAACATACCCTACAATGCAGAAATCAAATATTAATGTTTCCCATTTCTCAATGTCCATTTCTGCATTGCTCCTTTTCAAATATCAAAATACACTATGTAGGTCAAATTGTTGTTTATTAGTCATTTGTGTATGACATAACAGTTACTTCTCTGTACGTTCTCTACTGGGGATGCACTATATATCAAAATCAACTGGCGCAGTAAACACATCGTGAAAGACTCACCGAGATTTTTTGTGTTACATTTTTGTAAGGAAAGATTGTAGGAAATGATTTGCTTTCATTCTGGTTAAATTCAACAAGCAGTTTGTTTGATTTTAGCAGCATTCTGAAAGCAGCAGAAATGCAAAACTGAGTACACTTTAATATCTGTTTTTTTATCGCATGTAATTTTGCAAATATAAAACATTGTATATTTTCCTCTCATTGTGCAGCCCTATTTCCCACCTGCTTGTCTTCTCACAGACTTGTTATGCAGTGTATTTTCCTGCCGGGGAGAACGTTCATCGCTCTGTGATGGACACCGCGGCCGGAGCTTTTAGCGGAGAAACAAGTGTGAGAGGAGCATTGTGGGGTTTTACTGTTCCCTGACAAGGCTTATTGCTTTGACAAGTCTCTGTCTCTGAGGTCTCAGGCTTTCTGACTGCTTGAACCCTGTGATCCGGAAAAAGCAGCTGTTCCTCTGGCTGACATTCGCACATACATAAAGGCTAAACAGACAGAAAAAAGAAAAGGAAAGACAGAGGAAAAGAGGTGGCAGCAGTTGAGTGGTGTGATGTCCTTATCTAACAGCTCAGCGCCTTTCTTGGAAGCATTTACCACAAATATTGATTCATGCCCCTCTCCCCATCCACATCTTTGACTGTTTTGTTTAATCATATCAGATCCAGGGGTCTGTTCAACATTGATGGAATTGATTGCCTGAGACAAAGCTGCCAATTTCTATCCCAGGCATTCTCTTTTTTAGATCCAGTGTTGGTATGTCGGAGCCCTTGAGTTTAAATTGATCTGACAGCGTCGATATATTTTTGAAGACAAATCTAAAAGGGAAAATGGAAAATGCTTTGATAAGCTCTGGCTTGAGAGGCTGTAGTAGGTTTACAGTGACTGACTGCTTTGAAATGGCAACTCATTACTCATTGTATTTATTTCTCTGTTTTTCCCAGTCCGGCTGTTTGCCATTAAGCAATTTATGAGTTTTCCCCATTCATGCCTATTGGAAGTTCCCCTCACTGCAAATTCCTTGATTTCTGGCATGTAATAGAAATTGACAAAACATGTTTTGTCTACCTGCTGGTTAATTGGCACTATTACCAAAATATGCAGTTCTCAAAGGTTAAACACATTTGCATCAGGCTATAACAATTAGTACACCTAAACACTTAAAGGAGAATTACGGCCAATTTTTAGATTAATTTTGATTGCTATAAATATGTTATGTATGTTTAATATATTTATATGCTATAAAAAACGATCTAAATCGGTGCAGGCAACACTGAGTAGCTGCAGCTATGTGTGCAAGCTTCCACTGAGCTAAAACGGCAGTTAACGGGGCATGTTTTAGTGTGCCTTTGTGCCTCTTAACAGACACACAATGCAATTAATATGTCTGTACAACATGGACAGGGCCCTTACCTAACATCAAGATGCGTTTTCAAGTCAGATAATGTTTTGATTCACCTACCCTGTCTAGTTCTTGCTGGTGGTTAGCTTGCTTACCTGGTTTGTTGCTAGAGCTAGCTGTTAGCTGCTATTGATTGTGTGTTCAGCCAGGCTTTTGTGAAAATCATAACGCAGCAGTTCCGTGTGTATTTGTAGCTCATCCATTTTGTGTGTGATCGAGGCCTGGCAGAGTCGATCTGTGTGGTAGATTCCTTAGCCGGGCAGGCAGCCTTCATCCCCGCCTTCATCGCCGACAACAATCCCCCGAGCGCCAGGGGGTGTAGTGGTTGTCCTCCATGCATTCGCGGCGACAAATTGTAGTTTATTTCCTCCTCAAAAATAGCTGTTATGATTTTCATATATAATATGTCCTCAGACCTAAACGAGAGAATAGGTTGATTGCCAATGACTCCCAAAACTGCTGCTGTGATACGGCTGCAAGGGGCCATCACATAATACGTGACGGTGGTGGCAGTTATAATCACGTGACCATTCTATTTCTTACAGTTCCAGTTTTACACCATTGTAAACACGTAGTTAACATTGTTGATATAGTTAAGCTTAGGTGACAAAAAGATCAGGGGTTGTCCCTAAAATGACTCACGCAAAACTACTAAAATGTGGACGTAACATCACCGACGTACCTACTTCACAGACTTAGGTCTGGAAAAGTCAGTTCATTTTAAAAGTAACCTTTGGGTGCCGGGGTGGCTCACCTGGTAGAGCAGGCAACCATATATAGAGGTTCATTACTGTGGTCCTTTGCTGCATGTCATTACCCTTCTCTCCCCTATGTACTATATAAATAAAGGCCTAAAATTCCCAAAAAATAATCTTTAAAAAACTACTCTGGTATCCTGAGTGCATTTCCTGTAATTGATTAAATCATCCCAAGCCTGCTTCCTTATTGGAGTTTGGAGCTTGTATACTTAGTCACCTTACTTCCTTGTTTGCTCTCCCAACCAACGTGAATATAAGTTATAGCTGCACAATGAACCTATATGGCCGTTTCCTGGGTGAGGACGGTCTGGTTAATCAGTGTGCAGACAGTAGTTAGTATTTTAAAATGTGAATAGTGGTTCTGCTGTGTGTGCCAAGTTACAAGTACAACAACACTGAATGGGCTTCCGTAACCTTTTATATAATACATTATGCATAATAACTCATTAGCTGACCATGAGCTAACTTCCTTTATCAAGTCCAGTTGATAAATGTGTTATACTGAGCATTTTGAAATATGAATGGGATTTGACCTATATATGATGAAAGACGTACATACATCATCTGACACATCAATTACCTTGATCGTCTTGGTAGCATTGAAACTGTCAGAGTAGATTTGTATTAATGTGGTTTATTTTCAGTAATCTCTCAAAAACAGGGGCGACTACAGACAATTACACATTGATTTATGCTATATAGGTAGCATAAACACGTATTAAGTTACAAGTGAGCAAGTAATGAAAAAATATTATTATAAATATATTAGTATCATCACAATGTATAATGTAACATTGTGATTACAGCTTACACATTTAAATAAAGCAAAATATTTTTGCCTAAATTAGGTCACCTTTAGCTTGCCTAAGATTGATAAACTGTGCCTGTAGTGTAACATCATGGATAGGAAAGGGAGGCGATGCTCTTTTCTGGCAATGGTTTTCAGTAGTCTAATGTTAATCTTCAACCTATATAGAACTGCATTATTAAAGCCCTTACACCCATCTTTAGTTTGCACAAATCCCTAGAGTGATCTGGTTTGAGATGGGGATTTGGAGAAGAGAGTTGTGTTTGTTATCCCACATGATTCCGAGCAGGTTTTGTCTTCTTTTCTCTCCTCTTTCCATCTAAACAATGTAGGCCCAGTGCTGAGATGTCCCAGTTTATCTCTCCAGCTTTTTTTCTCTGGGTTGTGGTTTGGCTCAAGGTGGCTTAAGAGCATCTAATCCTAGCTGACAGTTAAGTAATTATTGTGGAGCCAGGATTTGCCCAAGATACTGGGTATTGAATGAGGCCTGGTAGCTATTGACAGGAGAGGAGGGAATTCTATTTTTCAACAGTGCGAGCTAGCTTTGGTAGTGTGAGAAATTGGACACTTCAGGCTTAGCCCACCTTGGCCATTTTAAAGTTTAGCCATATGTTGTGGATCAAGTATTGTCATGTACAAAGTGGTTTGTTCTACTATTAGGTACTTACTACATGTCCACATAAAGCAAAAAAATGTGACATTGAGATGTGTGGATAATCCAGAGTGATGTGGATATTGTTACTGGATAGACTGGACTGCATCTTGGGCGGCGTTACCAGAAGCAAGGAGGGCGGCTCTCAGGAAGTAACTTGTTCTGGTGGAACACGCGACATACTGTAATAAATGAAGTTAACTGTTCACACAATACAGTAACATTAGCTATTTATATTATTTATATAGTTGGATACATGGTTCCACCTCATTGTCTCTAGTATATCTTTGTGTTTACGTGGTCCACAGCAAGCCCACCAATCGGTCCCCAAATGTCCCAGTTAGAGAGGAAATGCCACATATTGCTTGAAATTCCTTGAAAATTCATCCATCCATCCATCCATCTTCATCCGCTTATCCGGTATCGGGTCGCGGGGGCAGCAGCTCCAGTAGGGGACCCCAAACTTCCCTTTCCCGAGCCACATCAACCAGCTCCGACTGGGGGATCCCGAGGCGTTCCCAGGCCAGGTTGGAGATATAATCTCTCCACCTAGTCCTGGGTCTTCCCCGAGGCCTCCTCCCAGCTGGACGTGCCTGGAACACCTCCCTAGGGAGGCGCCCTGGAGGCATCCTTACCAGATGCCCGAACCACCTCAACTGGCTCCTTTCGACGCGAAGGAGCAGCGGCTCTACTCCGAGCTCCTCTCGGATGACTGAGCTTCTCACCCTATCTCTAAGGGAGACGCCAGCCACCCTCCTGAGGAAACCCATTTCGGCCGCTTGTACCCTGGACCTCGTACTTTCGGTCATGACCCAGCCTTCATGACCATAGGTGAGGGTAGGAACGAAAATTGTTTCCTGCTGAGAACCATGGCCTCAGATTTAGAGGTGCTGATCCTCATCCCAGCCGCTTCACACTCGGCTGCGAACCGATCCAGTGAGTGCTGGAGGTCACAGGCCGATGACGCCATCAAGACCACATCATCTGCAAAAAGCAGCGATGAGATCCCGAGCCCACCGAACTGCAACCCCTCCCCGCCCCGACTACGCCTCGATATCCTGTCCATAAATATTACAAACAGGATTGGTGACAAAGCGCAGCCCTGGCGGAGGCCAACCCTCACCTGGAACGAGTCTGACTTACTGCCGAGAACCCGGACACAGCTCTCGCTTTGGTCATACAGAGATTGGATGGCCCTGAGAAGGGACCCCCTCACCCCATACTCCCGCAGCACCTCCCACAATTTCTCCCGGGGACCGGTCATACGCCTTCTCCAGATCCACAAAACACATGTAGACTGGTTGGGCATACTCCCAGGCCCCTCCAAGATCCTTGCGAGAGTGAAGATCTGAGCCGTTGTTCCACGGCCAGGACGGAATCCACATTGTTCCTCTTCAATCCGAGGTTCGACTATCGGCCGAACCCTCCTTTCCAGCACCTTGGAGTAGACTTTACCAGGGAGGCTGAGAAGTGTGATACCCCTGTAATTGGCACACACCCTCTGGTCCCCCTTTTTGAATAGGGGAACCACCACCCCGGTCTGCCACTCCTTAGGCACCGTCCCAGACTTCCACGCAATGTTGAAGAGGCGTGTCAACCAAGACATCCCCTCCACACCCAGAGCTTTCAGCATTTCTGGACGGATCTCATCAATCCCTGGGGCTTTGCCGCTGTGGAGTTGTTTGACTACCTCAGCGACTTCCACCAGGGAAATTGACGACAATCCCCCATCATCCTCTAGCTCTGCCTCTACCACAGAGGGCGTGTCGGCTGGATTTAGGAGTTCCTCAAAGTGCTCCTTCCACCGCTCTATTACCTCCCCATTTGAGGTCAACAACGTCCCATCCTTACTGTATACAGCTTGGATGATTCCTCGCTTCCCCCTCCTAAGGTGGCGAACGGTTTTCCAGAAGCACCTTGGTGCCGACCGTCTCCATGTCTTCTCCGAACTTCTCCCACATCCGCTGCTTTGCCTCTGTCACGGCAGAGGCTGCAGCCCTTCGGGCCCGTTGGTACCCTGCAACTGCCTCCGGAGTCCTCCGGGATAACATATCCCGGAAAGACTCCTTCTTCAGTCGGACGGCTTCCCTGACCACCGGTGTCCACCAGGGTGTTCGTGGGTTACCGCCCCTTGAGGCACCTAAGACCCTATGACCACAGCTCGCCGCCGCAGCTTCAGCAATGGAAACTTTGAACATTGTCCACTCAGGTTCAATGCCCCCAGCCTCCACAGGGATGCCCGAAAAGCTCCGCCGGAGGTGTGAGTTGAAAGTCCGTCGGACAGGGCCTCCTCCAGACGTTCCCAATTCACCCGCACTACCCGTTTGGGTTTACCAGGTCTGTCCAGAGTCTTCCCCACCCCTGACCCAACTCACCACCAGATGGTGATCAGTTGACAGCTCTGCCCCTCTCTTCACCCGAGTGTCCAAAACATACGGCCTCAGATCAGATGAAACGATTATAAAATCGATCATTGACCTTTGGCCTAGGGTGCTCTGGTACCACGTACACTTATGAGCATCCCTATGTTCGAACATGGTGTTTGTGATGGACAATCCGTGACTAGCACAGAAGTCCAACAACAGACAACCACTCTGGTTTAGATCAGGGAGGCCGTTCCTCCCAATCACGCCTCTCCAAGTATCTCCATCATCACCCACGTGTGCGTTGAAGTCCCCCAGCAGAACTATGGAGTCCCCTACTGGAGCCCCATACAGGACTCCATTCAAGGTCTCCAAGAAGGCCGAATACTCCGAACTCTTGTTTGGTGCATATGCACAAACAACAGTCAGAGTTTTCCCCATCACCCGCAGGCGTAGGGAGGCGACCCTCTCGTCCACCGGGTAAACTCCAACGCAGCGGCGCTCAGCCGGGACTTGTGAGTATCCCCACACCCGCCCGGCGCCTCACACCATGGGCAACTCCAGAGTAGGACAGAGTCCAACCCCTATCCAGGAGTACGGTTCCAGAACCGAGACTGTGCGTAGAGGTAAGCCCCACCAGATCTAACTGGTAGCGCTCCACCTCCCGCACAAGTTCGGCTCCTTCCCCACAGAGAGGTGACATTCCACGTCCCCAGAGCCAGCCTCTGCCGCCCGGGTCTGGTCCGTCGAAGCCCCTGACCTTCGCTGCCACCCATGTCACAGCGCACCCGACCCCTTTGGTTCCTCCCACAGGTGGTGGGCCCATGGGCAGGAGGGAGAGGTGCCACGTCACTTATTCGGGCTGTGCCCGACCGGGCTCCGTGGCAAACCCGGCCACCAGGCGCTCGCTGTCGAGCCCACCATCTGGGCCTGGCTCCAGACGGGGGCCCCGGGCTTCCTCCGGGCGGGGTCTCTCTA
The DNA here is from genome assembly GCA_013375575.1 of Percina caprodes. Taxonomy (NCBI): domain Eukaryota; kingdom Metazoa; phylum Chordata; class Actinopteri; order Perciformes; family Percidae; genus Percina; species Percina caprodes. The sequence goes on along the minus strand of JABXJD010000241.1, from coordinate 704,448 downwards.
TCCCTTCCGTGTTCTTCCATTAGGGTTTGTGAACCATTCTTTGTCTGGCCCCTCCCCCGAGACCTCTTTGCCATGGGAGACCCTACCAGGAGCACAAAGCTCCAGACAACACAGCTCTCAGGTTCATAGGGACACACAAACCTCTCCACCACGATAAGGTGATGGTTCCCGGAGATATTTATATTATTTATATAGTTGGATACATGGTTCCACCTCATTGTCTCTAGTATATCTTTGTGTTTACGTGGTCCACAGCAAGCCCACCAATCGGTCCCCAAATGTCCCAGTTAGAGAGGAAATGCCACATATTGCTTGAAATTCCTTGAAAATTCAAGTCATTCATTTCGATTCAATATTGCATGATCAAAAATTTCTTCGGAACTTCATCAGTTAGCCTGCTAGCTCGAAGGATGTTGTTTCCCATAGCCAACGTCTGGCTTTATTCTGGAAATATACTGTATATACTTTCTTTTTTGGGGAAATTACCAATAAAACAAACCAAATTGCAGTCTGAAAGTCTCAAAGTGTCCTGACCTTTCTATGTCTAATAAAGGGTGATGGACGGGTGTCTCATACTAACATGACTGCAATCTTTCACTAACCTTATCAATATGGGTTTAGTTACCTAACCTTGTTCATGCTTTAATTATAATGTGGGCATGCCTTGTTTGTTTTACTTTCCAAGAAAGATGTTCACACTAAACACTGAGTATAAACATATAGCATATGGACCCATTGAAAAAAATGCTAGAGGCTGCAATTGGTCCATGTGGTTGCTGGAACCAGATGTTTTCAGGTTAGTTGTCAGCATCATCGGATTACAATACATAGGTGATTGCATGTGAGTTAGCCATAGGTCATGGTTCAGACCCAGAATGCACTGTGGCAGGTCCTGCACTGATGTAATGTTTCCTATGTAAACTCTGAACAAAAGGAAATAACTCTGTATTAGAACACTGCATCCTGCCAAAGAAAGATAAATAAGAGATCTCATATGGAATATTTAAATATGATTTATTCAATTTAAATGCAGTCATTGTACTCCATAACCTGATGCTATATCTGCTCCCAGACCTGTGCCATGTGACCACTTTACTTTTGCACACACTGTATATTCATCAAAAATTACAGGTCTTCATGTCAGTTTTATGGGGCGGATATGGAATAGCGTGTGCATAATTTCAAGCACTGCATCTCCTCCTAATATGATTATTTATCCTCAGCTTTTGTCTGAATTTCAGGCCGGGTGATATTTCAATTATAAATCATAAACGCACTCGAGCCCCTGAATAATATGCCCTCAAACAGAGGGGCTGTGTATTTATAATAGGGCCACATAAAACCATGCTCGCTTGCCCTTGTGTTCAGGTAAAGGTTCTCCCCATATCATAGATCACATATATGGCTGTCGGCTCTTGGGCGCTAAACAGCTTTGCCTCCTCCCACAAGCCATATTGTGGGTGCAGAAGTGTCAGTGAAGACTGAATGATTGCATAGATGCAATTTGATTTAAGATTCATTTTGCCTGCTGAGTTGGGACTTGCTACCAGTTGCTGGTGGTAGTGGCAGCTGTTTCCCTTACAATGTGTGTTATCTGCTCTGGATCAGGTTAGCATATGTCCTGAGTTGAACAAAAGTGAACTGTTCTCAGGTAAAGATGTCATGTCAAGTCAATCAACACATTCTCATGAATAGTCTTCATATGATATGGTACGAAAAACGAATGCCCAACAATTTATATGATATCCTATGCCAGGTTTAGCGGTCTCTAAAGCTACGTTTAGATGAGAACATGTGACTGTGAGCCAGGTACAGGGTTCCGTCAGTTGATTTCAGCCAACAACCACAGTTAAGCTTAAGCACCAAAACGATTAGTTAAGATTAGAAAAAAGACAGGTCCCTTTAATTAGTTGGCTACTCCCAGGACACAAACACCCGTCTCTTGGGTAGAAACCCTGCGTTTTAGGAACCAGCAATCCACCCGGACCTCTTCCCTGAACAAATCTTCATGTTCTGATACAGCAGCAGTAATTGTGGTACATACAGTAATAAATATGTGGAATACATACGAATAACAGTAGATTACTCTTCATGGCTATATATGAATGGTTCATGAGAACAGCCTGTGTCAATAGACGTTCTCGCAACTGTCATGCTGTCATGCCCTTCATATTCTCATAGAGGGGCTCTTTTTGGCTAATCACTGCCAATCAGTTCCAAAGACTATTCAACGGCAGGCATAAGAAATCTTATCTGCTCAGACAATGACTCTTTGATTAAGAAAACAGAGTCTTCCAGTTCGGCACAATGCCTGTCAAATCTCAATAGAGCATATTGAAATAAAATTCAGATTCTATTTTCTTCCTCCTCACTCCTTGCCCACCCCTGTTCTTCTTGTGATGCCAGGAATGATGTGTTTTAGGCTGCGAGTTGTTAAGTGAGTAGACGTTTTTGAGTTTGAGGCAGACTCCCGATAAGTGTGAGGCTTTGTTCTTCTGAAAGGAACATGATGGGGACCACTTTTTCTTCTCCTATTCTCTCTGTGCTGCCTGTCAGTGTTGACTGCTGGCTGCCTGCTGCTTTTGGCCGAGCCTAACTTCTTCTCATTGGCTGGCATCACACCTTCCTCTTCACCAGAGCCTTTACTGCCTCTGCTCTACACAGCCCATGCTGCCTCGAACACATGAGCAGCAGTCCATGCTTTGTTGTTGTAGTGATTTTTGCCCAGCATTTTGAGTCAAATCTTACATGAAGGACCTCAATACATTCAGGGGCCTCATTATTATGTGTGGTGATGTAGGTGCCAAAGGAAAAAACATTGTACATTTGTTAAATATTTCTTGAGCATTTTGTCTAGTACATACAGTAGATAGATCACAGGGAATAAGGAGTGAGAGAGACTGGCATGTAACAAAGGGCCCAACTGGACTTGGGCCAGGGACCAGGCAATTACAGGATATGGTCAGCAAGATTGAAATCCTCAGTCAGACAATGAGAGGGACCAGGTAGGTTGTTAGGTATAGCAAAACTTTAACCAGTAACCCTATAAATAAAAAGAATAAATACAGGAAACCAGCTCCAGCTAGTCTATAGATAGCCTGGGAATGTTTCTGGCCAAGAAACCAGTCGGCTTACTTACAGGCAGGCTCTGGTGTGTCCTACTCTTGTGCACACACCTCAAGTGTGACAATGAAGACACTAGTGTGTCCCCACTGCATTTTGACTAGTTTCCGGAATTGTTCAGATGACACAGGAAAAATTCATTCCTGAGGCTATTTTGCAGAGGCATCGTGGCTCTGTCTGGTGCTTAGCACCACTTAAGACGATTGGGATTGGTTTAAAGAAATGCCAATCAACTAGAGTACTTTTTCTCCCATCCCGGAATGCTGTGTGGACTAGCCAGACCCTCCCCTGCAGCGCTGTGGAGGAAGGTTTTGGCAATGTGAGACTACATTTTGAATAATGACCCATGGCCAATAACCTGGTCTGCTAAAATAAGCCATATATCCAGTTTCTAATTGGCTAGGGACTTAGGGAGTAAAGCCCTGATCATCAAATCAGAGTCAACACATAGGCAAGCACTCGTCAGTCGAGTATAGCCGCTGTTTTCATTGTTGTTGGTTGACATCCTGGACTGCAAAAAAAAAATAATTTAAAAACAAATACTCACGATACAGGTGCTTACATCTAGTAGTTTTGGAACTAGAGTCTGCTCAGTAATGATCGGGCTGGCGGAGCCCAACCAAACATCAGTCAATCCCAGCTGTCAATCATGGCGTGTCACCTGATTTTATAGCACCAAATAAATAATAAAAACCAAAATGAACAGAAAACCATATTTGGGAGAAACGTATTTGACTTGTACTTGGATTTTTTTGTTGGCCCTTGTCCAAGCAGCTTACATTGAGTGGGAAATTGTAGCACCTCAGGGGGCGATCCAGATGTTTCGGCTTCACTTATACAGTCTATGCAATGACCCCTGGTTGACATGTACACCACTGTAAAGCTGGAGTTGTTCAGTAATCATTCCCTGTGTTTGGACCAATCTCAGCATTGAATTTTGAAGACAGCAAGCTAGGTAGCTAGATGGCTATGTAGGGACATTCTTTATCCTGCCAACAGAGATGTGATCGGATGAATGCTCAAACAATTTGGAGGTGTGTGCAGTAATTCAGATTCCTTGAAACCTAGGCTATTATTAGGTTATTGTAATTTAAAATTTACATAAATGACACCAAATATAAGGTTTCAATGTGGGTGGACCCTGGCCTGACTGGATTCATCCAGCCACCAACTCAAGTAAAAAAACAGTTAACCCAATTGTAGGAAAAGACAACAAGTCTATATTTGGATTTTCTCTTTTAACCAAAATATGAACTCAACGTTCCCTTTTACTCGCTCTTATTTCACAGTATTATTATTTCAATGGATTATAAATTTAAATTGAAATCCTGAAGAAGTCACTCATCTGCTGTTCCGCAGCTCAAGACATCTTTGCTCGGTGCTCTTATGTTTATCCTGCCAACTGGAAGAGAAAAGAACAAAAACCCTCAGGGTGGCACTAATATATCAAGCTATTCCCTCTCCCCACCATGCCACATTTAAAAACTTCACACCATGAGCCCCCACTGCAAGTTAATATGTTAGCCCATTTACTTGTACAGCTGTCACTGTTGGGAGTGCAGTGTAGCAGCGACGGAGGCGGCACAGCACCAAGGCCTGAGAACAAAAGCCAACTGAGGAGGGGACATTAAAGAGTTCAGGGCCCACAGCAAGCCTCAGCACTGGGAATTTAAAATGCAATACATTTTATATGTACTCCCATCTTTGTTCTTTTATCAAAACAGAGGGCACATTTTATCTGAGAAGATTTGAAGTCTGTCTGATTGACTTGAACGAACCACTCCACCAATTTAAAAGAATCAATTTACTCGTGATTTCAGTTGGTGGTTTTACACAATGGATCGATGACGGCCATCTGAAGGGCCCATCTACCCTACTACTACGTTTTAGTTTAAAAACAAAAATCATGGGTCAACCTCTTGCTCACCACGTGATGGCGTTCGCACCGAGTCCTCTGCAGCGGTCCGGGTTTGGGTCCAACCTGCGGCCCTTTGCTGCATGTCATCCCCTATCTCTCTCCCACCTTTCCTTCCCATCCATTGTCACTCTGAAATTAAGAGAAAAAAGCCCCAAAAATCTAATCTTTAAAAAATATTTGGCTACCTTTATACCACACTACTGCAGCATTTCAGCGCCCCTAAAACGGAAACATTTAAACACAATTAGATGGTTTTATTTCATGCTTAAAAGGCTAAGAGGGTTCCCAGCTGGGTGTGGGGTTGATGTGATGGTTTTTATCTGCATGTGAAAACAAAACATCCTCCATCACTCATGTCTAGGCAGAATTGCAGCGGTGGCACTGACTACCCACTTGAGTCCATTAGGCACAAAATAAAAAGTGATGTCTTTCTCAGTGTCTCTGCGTGACTGAGTCTCAAAATGAAAGGCTTAAATATTCTGAAAAGGGAGGATGAAAAGTAAGTCCTAAACGTATTAGAAAACAGTGAGCCCTACCTATGTGCTTTGTGATTTTAAACATACTCTACTAGTTCTAGGTAGAAAATAAAAAAGTGTAGTTAAAGTTGTTGCAATTTGATGATATTAGAGCAGAAATACACCATATTGACCTTTTTCTTCTTTCACTACCATTCACATAACACACACAAATCAGACATATAGTCCTGACTTTCTCTTTGATATTTGTGTGTAGATGAATGCCCATGTCAGTAGCAGTGTGTCATTTTCCAGGGCATGATGGGGTGATGGGGGCCATTTTAGGCCAGCTGTAATCAGGCAGAAAGAGCCAATTGTTGCAGCAGCAGTGATGGATCTCTTTGTTTTGGCCGTCCAGGATTTGGAGCTGCCAAGGGAAAGGGCATTTTGATTTATTTGAGGGCCTGCTGCCTTCATCACAGCCTGTTATACTGGGTGTGTGTGTGTGTGTGTGTGTGTGTGTGTGTGTGTGTGTGTGTGTGTGTGTGTGTTTGAGAGAGACGGAGCGAGAGGGAAAGAGTGTGTGAGTTTGTGTTTTTGTTGTTCACTTCAGTCTCATTGTTGTAGCAGCGAGCCTCATCCTCAAAGCAAAGAAAGGCTTCAGAGAGCTGCTTCAGTTTTGTCCCAGTGACACACAAGGATATGACACTTTCAACACAAGGGGCCCTATTTTAATGATCTAAGCGCACTGCCCTGACACAGTTGCATGTACAAATCCACTTTTGCTAGTTGACGACGGAAAAAAAGGGTCCGGGCGCATGGTTCAAAAGGGTTGTACTTGGTGTCTTCATTAACCGTAGGTGTGTAATGGGCGTAACATGCAATCAACCAATAAGAGTGTAATCTCCCATCACCTTTACAAGCAAGGCGTGTTTTTACCTTGGTGCATTGCTATTATGATGGAGGATTTGCACCATATAATTTTATTTTAAATCTTTTGCATTTAATGTTTGTGTGTATGTAACAAGCATAGTGTGTGCACGCTGTGCATGAGCCTAGGCACATTTTACTAATGTCAAAATAAACAATGAAATGCTGCGTTACTGACTTTAGGCCAGGTTTTTGTTGGTCAATGGCTCGATCACTTTCTGCTGCCTCAAGATAGCAATACACCCAGAATGCACCTGAACACACCTCCCTGTATGACCAGCTTGCCCATGGGCACACAGATGGACGCAGGTACATTTGCTATTTAAACGATGTGGGCACAGGATGGAAAATTATCAACTGCGTCGGTCTTTAAATAGCAAAGACAGGGCCCAATGTGTCACCCAGATATGTGGATAAGTGGATAAGGTCTTGTTTGCAGTTTCAAGCTTTGGGTTTACTTATTATCACTGATGCAACTGAGCAATCAGATGGCTCACCTGCTATTTATTACCTCTACCTATTAATTTGTTTAATTTGCATAATTGGTTCCCAGTGGTTCCCAATTTTTTTTCATGTCAAGGATTCCTAAACTGACGCAGATTAGACCATGGAACCCCATTTCATAACATTTAATCCCAGGGGCCTTTAACTGAAAGGATTTTTGCATTTAGATGGTTTATTACAGAAACTGTATTAAAACCATGACCAAAATAGTCTACATTCTGTCAATGTGTTACTTATGGTTGCAATTATATTAAAAAGTAAATGATTCCCCTTTGTGCTGGGAACCCCCCTGGAACCTCCTCAAGGACGCCTGGGGGTGTATTGAATAGCTGCTCTTGGCATATCAGTAAAATAAACTACATAAGATTATTAGTTTATAGTATGGTACTAAAAGAGACTAACATTTATCTAAACATTGGAAATACTGGAGCCCATGTTGGACTAGCCAAGTTACTCTGTGCAGATTTTTCATTCATTGTTTTTATAATTTCAATGCAAATGGCTGGCTGACTCATAGAAAGAGTGTCTCCTCTCACCCGGCCTGCTTCTGATGTTTGAAGATTCCAATTGATATTTTACCCACAACACTGTGACTTTTGACCCCTAGCCATTTGGTGATGTTATGGTGGTTTGATTTAAATCTGTAATTCTCACATTGGCTGGTTTTACACTCATATAGAAGAAAAAAAAGGTGTGTCTTATCATAGGTGCTCCAATTGTAGGCATACATATTATTCATTAGCCTACCTCCACTCTAATGTGGCTACTCTACTTTCACATAGCATAATGAAGGGAGGGAAGGTGTCAACGACAGGATGTTAGTGTCTGCGTCATAAAGACAAATCACTAGTGTGTTCTAAATCCCCAAACTATACCCTGTAAAGGCAACAGTGGCACTTTACAATCTTCTTCGTAAAGCAGATTTATTTACACGTGGTAAAAATAAAAGCACATTGTTGACAGTGATCCTACAACTGTGGAGAAACACAAAAACAACAATACACAAAAAAAATATCTAGAAACCTAAACACATGCAGGCTATAAAAATATCAGAAAAGAAGAAACACAATGTGTATACATGGTTGAAATGTGATAAAATATTCCATTAGCACTTAAATTCCACCACGGTAATAACATGGTAATAGTGGAGTAACAGTATGGAAATAAAGAGGTAATATATAGTTAATAACATGTACAGGTAGTTACATGTTATTACCTATATATTACCTCTTTATTTCCATACTGTTACGTGGTGGAATGTAAAGTGCTACCAATATCCCATATAATAAATTAATTTGACTGAGCTCATTCAATTTCCATATCTCCCCCCCGCTCATGGTATAGCATTAACAGTGTGACACAGTCGTATCTATTAACACCACACTACTCCCACCTGGAGCAGTTTTATCCTGCATGTGGCCATTATGAAGTCTACTTCATTTGGTCATTTGTTCCAGTATGAACAGCCCACAGAATCAAACTATATCAGAATTAGTATGTAGTGTGAAATTGGTGTGATACTGAGCTGGAGAAGAGGAGAGAGGTCACTCCGAGGGGGTTTTCAGGCTTCGCTGAAGTCATTGTAGTAGTGTAAAAATGACAGTGTGGCATTGGGAGTGTGAACGGGAAATACAGGGACAGATGTTTTCCCTCAAAGAAATGATTGCATTTGCAATGTAAAACCAATCTGTGATGCCTTGTTCTTATTACATGCACCACGACCCCGGGAGTGAATCAGACGAAAGCAGTCAAATAACTGTTGTGACAGATAATAATGGGATATGAGCAGATGGTTTTCTCACTATATGGAAATGCTCAGGCTCTTCAATCTCATCCTTCAAACCCCCCGACTGGAGCAGCCGGCCGGAGACTGAGGGTAGAGGCTGTTAAGAGCCGAAGATAAGATTGGCCCAGGCAGAGACATATGGAATGCTCTCTCCTCTCGCACTCACACAATAGTTGTGGGGGTGAAATCAACCACCCCTGGCACGCTAAAGACCCACCAATTTGGGATCCCCTGAACAAAGGTGGTGTTGTGTGTGTTTGTAGATACTCATTGAAAGGTGCTGTGTGTATTGGCATACAGTGAAAGAAGTGAGGGATTGGCACCTTGTGAAAAGTCACTGTGTGTATTAGGCGGAGTTGATGAAAAGAATGCCAAGCTTGTCTATAGTCTACTTCTTGATTGAGTTTGGGGCTGTAGCCAGAGATGGCAAAATGCTTCTCTGGGGGGGTTGGATGTTGGATCATTCTACAGCAGTGGTTTAGTTTAGTGCATATATTTCAGTATCTAGAGTGTGTTCAAAGTGCTGGATGGGAAGGTCCTCGTACATTTACAATGAAATAGTGTGTATCTTAAAAATGACCCATATGATATGATGATCGTTCATGATCTGCCACCTCTGTGGTTAAGATTTGGTTAGGTTTGGTCAACAAAACTACTAGATAAGTTCCAGATCCTGCCTTTTGCCTTGGAGGCAGTTAAGGAGGATAAATGAATTTATCCAGTAGCAGCTTCACCAGCAGTGTGCACCAACACCTTGCAAGTGGCGCACGTGGGCAGCAGTGCCCAAACTGGACCAAAACAAGTGCCGGTACCCTAATTCAGCAGTTGTAGGACATGACCATAGCATGCATCTTTGATATGTTTTTTTTCCCTGCCTATATCACATACGGGTGACCCTGAATAGTCGGCTATTTGATGATTCCATCTATGAGGCCTGAGTCGACTGCCAATCTCACAGTGGTATTGTCACAGTGTTGGTGTTTGGTTATGAAATAAATAATTCCATTATGGTTATATAGGGGTACTGAATGTCTGATTTTAGAGAAATCAGAATACTCCCCACCAAATCATGATATATAGTTTATAAATATCACAGTCAGAAGGGTTGAAATTTTGAGACTTTTCCTCTTTAAGCAGCACCATTAAAACCATGCACAACACTGGCTTAGATGCATCATGCTCCCCAGTTCTGCCTTTTTCTCCAAATAAGGTCACTTCTGGCTCCCAACATTACAAGATGGTGACTGCCAAAATGCAAACTACTGCCTTCAAAACGGCAGTCCACAAACCAATGGGTGATGTCACTGATGCTGCGTCCATTCGTAATATACATGTACAGTCTGTAAACCAGTAGCATTTGTAATGTTAAACAAACCATCGTTGCCACAGTTACGGTTTGGATCATCCAACCATTCACCCTGACCTCTGCCCTGAAGGCAGATTCATCTTAGAAACAGATTTGTCTGCTTGAACTATAATTCAATTTCACTCATAGTCCATTTGGAAAAAAAATTGCCCTTATCAGCACACACCATGGAAGAACTGTAACCCTCAGGACCGCCCATTACAAGATGCCTGTTTGCAGGTCCACATGCCTGAATAATGCATGTTTTGGTTCATGGGTGATCCCTTTCTACTTTCTATCTACTTTAGAAATCTACTTTCTATAGAAATCTACTTTCTATCTGCCAAAACATACAAATTAGCCTCGCTGTCTGAGTACGTGAGACAGAAACAAGACAAAAAGAAAGTTCACCAGAGAGAATGGGTGAGCATAAACACTAAACTGAACTCAAACTTAAAGGTGACCTCCAATAAGTCATACAAAGCCTTCTGTGGCTCCAGAGGGAGCAGCATAAATCTGATAAATAGCCCTTATGACGTCACTTGAGTCAGTGTGGGTTGGCTGTGTGACGTTAGAAAGAAGCGAGCTTACCAGACCTCTGTAGTCCGCTCCTCATCGCTGGCTCCATCAGCTGCTCCTAGCATAAAATAAACAAAATCTCTGACCAAAACAAGAGGCAGTCGAGTTGTATTAAGGGTAATGTAGGCGCCAGGTTTTGATGTGTGGAATAAAGAAGATGATTTCTTTGGTTTTGCTGCATCAATGTTGATCCTCTTTTTAACTGTCCATTGAGTCCGACGTCCAACGTAATAGGGATTAATGCACACAAGGAACCAAGTTTCTCAGAGAAATTAGGTTATGCGGACATTATGCAAAACGTTTCGGCGAAGCAAACTAATTCTTGAATAAAATTTGGCCATTGAAGTAATGACGGAGACTCGTTTCTAGCAGGCAAAAACACAGAGCGGCTGGGTAAAAAAAACCTTGAGGACGGGTGGAATTTATTGTCTTCTATTAACTCAACCACTCGGTTCCTCAGTATAACGCCATATTCACCACTCTGCTGCTCGGAGATTCTCTTCTGGTTTCATTTGGTAATTATTTCCATGCACTTACTTTGCTGTTTTTTAACTACTGTTAATCTACGGCCATTAAAACTCAACAGATCCTGCACTTGTTTAAAATGACCAAGAGAAGGAATGAGAAGAAGTTTTGCTAGAAGTTTTGTAATGTGCAATATTTTTGCAGGAAGTGTTGAGTTTCATTGAAGGCAGCTTAACAACGATCAAAAAAGCATAGTGGAGGCAATGGAAAATAAGAGCACTAAAAATAAACAGGAATTTACAGTTGATGAATTTAATAGTTTTTTCCTTAGATGGATGTATCTACTGTGCAGAGTTTTAATACGGGGATCTATTTAACTCTCTATCCAGTTTTGAATATTTAGTTTTTGATAAGATAATATTGATTTCCCCTCTCTGGCAAATGCTCTCCAGTTAGAAATGTACTTTGCTATTCTGTTTAATTCACATGTTGTTTCTAACATGCCTTTGTGTTTTGGTAAGTGCGATAGATGAGACATTAGACCTGTCCCCTCTAGTTCAAACAGACCATACAGTAGTGGTTAACTTGTCCACGTTAATGCGTTTGTTGAGACATTATTCATCCAGCAACACAACGTAAACAAGCTCCGGCTGTTTCTCTGAGCTCTCCAGCCTCGACGCCTCTCATCTGTCATGTGGGCGAGCTCCGTCAACACGGCAGCACAGACAAAAGAAAGATATCAGGTCATGTGACATCTGGTGGTGCGCACACACACTTACAGAGAGGAAAAAAAGAGCAAACCGATCATTTGTGCCTCTGTTTGTGGCTCTTGAGATGAATGGCTCCCAGACGAGGCCACTGTGGCATGAAATGCTAAGATGTAATCATCGTCGCGCAACAGGATGCTGTTTCATGGGAGGGGAATGAACTCCAATGTCTCTTTCACTTTTTGTATTGCTTGCTGCGTTTATATTTTCTTTTCACTGAGTTGGCATTATACACCATCTACCATGCCTCTGAATTGTGAAGGAAATCAAAGTACTTGAATTTCTTATTGATTCCGAGACGCTCCACTTTTTATTATTGAAATATTCTGGCAAAAAAAAAAAAATAGGTTTCTATCTTTTCTAGTGTTTTTTTGGCCTGCCTTAATGTGTGCTTTAAATATAGATTTTTACAAATATACGTTTTTTTCTATTTAACACCAAAAGGCTCTTTGGATACATTTAAGTCAAAAAGACAGAAATAACCTTATGACTCTCAGGTCATGATATCTTTGTGTCAGTCATGACAATTGATCTTTTGATTTCATTTTAAATTTGAATTTAAATCCAAATAGCTGCTTTTGTGCAAAGTTGATTCATTCATCTTATTATATAAGACTTCAGATACAGTAATGGGGGACCACTAAGGTCTACATAAAAGAGACTTCAGATAGAGTATTAAGAGACCACTAAGACCTATGTAAAAAAGACTTCAGATACAGGATTAGGGGACCGCTAAGACCTATATAAAGAGACTTCAGCTACAGTATTAGGGGACCACTAAGGTCTATATAAAAGAGACTTCAGATACAGTGTTAGGAGATCACTAAGACCCATATAAAAGAGATTTCAGATGCAGAATTAGGGGATCACTAAGACCTATATAAAAGAGACTTCAGATACAATATTAGGGGACCACTAAGACCTATATAAAAGATACTTCAGATACAGTATTAGGGAACCACTAAGGCCTATATAAAGAGACTTCAGATACAGTATTAGGGGACCACTAAGGCCTATATAAAGAGACTTCAGATACAGTATTAGGGGACCACTAAGGCCTATATAAAGAGACTTCAGATACAGTATTAGTGGACCACTAAGCCCTATATAAAAGCACCTAAAGAGCACCTTGTCATGGGACCTTTAACGAACGGATGACTAACTCTCTGCCTTACGGTTTGGGAAAGATGGTGGTTTTGGTTTTAAAACATATTGTATTAACATTATACTGTTACTCAAAATAAAACCAATAACTGACTTGAAGATGGTGGCAGAGTGTAGATACAATTTATTTGAAACTATTATAAATGTTAGTTTGTCATCAATGCTGTCTCAAATTTAAAAGGACTTAAAGCTTTTCCTTCAACTTCAACTCCATTCTTGGCCGAAGCAACTCCCATGTTCTTTGCTCATTTCTTGTATCGTTCTTTCCAAAGACTCCTTTCTCACTTTTTTTCCCTTAAGCCACTGTTATTGATCAAATGACCCATGAAGGAAAGCAACATGCTCCTGAAGCCTTTTGGATATTTGCTCTCTGCTGCAGTGGCCACACCACTCATCAAACTGTGTCTTACTTCTGTCAGTGAGCTTGATTACTTTTCTGTGTGCAATCACTCTGACGTGGGATTAGAGCTTTCTTTGAAATATGTTCCATGACCTTTATGACTTAAATGAAATGGATCATTTTTCTTCAAGTGTTGTTTCACTCTTTCTTGGAGACGTGATGTATTTTTCCCTACTATATACTTCTTATGTACTGTATATTTAGAAATAAGGGGAGAAAGAGGGTCTGAATTCTGTTCTTGCTGGTTAACATTATAGAAAGTTTGTTTTGCCAATCCAAGCTAAATTATGATTATATCTGAGAGTGTACTTTACACTTGTCACACAACGTTCCGTTTTTTAAATTAATTATTTCATTCATGCTTATAGGTACAAGAGTTAGTGTGAAATCTCCAATACGCAAAAAATATACACACAAACAGCACATAAAAGCTTTCCTAGTTTCCAACCGTTCCCATAAATTCTACCAATTCAATTCAATTACCCGTGCCGTACATTCACCATTAACCATGGGATGAGATGTTTTTCTCTGACGGACGCACCAGCCGACAACTCTGCAAGCAGCAACACTGGGAACCAAATGTTTTAGAACTGCTTTTTGCGTCACATGTTGTTTGTGAGAATTTACACAATAACGTTGTGAGTCAAAAAATAATACTGGGAACCATACTGCACTAGTCTTCTAAAAAAAGCAACTGATGGAGTGATTTAATAAGTGGTCAAAAATAACAATTTAAGTCTTCCTTTTTCCTGGGGAAAGCTCAGATGCAATCAAGGCTGCTGGATAATGGAATAAAATAATTATCAAAATAATGTTTTTTTTCTCCATTATGTTCTTCTTGTGATCGTGAGGAGCCAAACACATAATCCTGATTAAAATTAGAACCCCCTTGTAGAGTTGTTGGCTGGCAGACCCGTCAGAGAGAAACATCTCATCCTATGGTTAATGGTGAATGCACTGCATTTGGATTTAAGGTTGGTGTGTAACATTACTTAAACCTATAGCATGCTGTCTAACTTAACACATTTCCAATGTGGTTTTCTAACAAAATGCCCGTTTTAGCCTGCTATATTAGGGATGGCGGGTAATTGAATTGAATTGGTAGAATAGTGGGAACGATGGAAAACTATGCAAGCTTTTAACATGATGTGTTGTTGGTCTGTATGTCTTTGCATGTTGGAGATTTCACACATACTCAAACTCTTTTGCCTGTAAGCATGAATAAAATAATTAATTTAAATCAGACAAGCTAACCAGGATGTTAAAGACAGGGTAGGTACCGACAATAGGACTATACCAAAGTACTGATCCAATACCTTTGTGTCTTATATTTTATTATAAACTAATATCGCTGTAAAGATGTGATATAATCGCAATCGTTACACTCTTTGTGAAACATGAAAGAACATAAACAATGAATTATTTTAAACTTTCTTTCATTATCCAGTATGACAACGAGTCATAACCACCGTACCGACTGACTATAACAGAACATAAGTAAACTACTTTAAAGTAGACTGTCATCGGGGTTAAATTACTGTATGTATCAGTTTGGTGCATAAACTCTAGTAATTGCCGATACCAGCATTTTATGCTGTATTGGAGATTTTTTTCCAATACTGGAGTCGGCATTGGAACATCCCCCAATGAAAAGAACAACATTGTCAGTACCATATAGACTCTTCTCATGCACACAGTAAAGCAGCCCATTTGAAGGCACCATAATAAACAACTATGACTGGACAATATATCAATATTACATCAACATCGATATATGAGGCTACTGTAAAAGTTACATTTTGGGTATTGCAATTTCCTGATGTGACACAAGTGTTTTCTTTTCCTGGTTTTAAATGCTGCGTTACAGTAAAGTGATGTCCTTTTCTGAACTTAGCAGACTTACTAGCTGTTTAATTAATTACCTTTACACAGTCCTTAGTCCTTAGTCAATTATAGGTGATTATGTCTCTAAACTGTTATTGTGTTAATATTTTGTGAAAGCACCAATAATCAACCCTACAACATCGCTGCAATATCCACATTGATGTATTTGGAAAATATTTTGATATTTGATTTCTTTTCCATATCGCCCAGCTCTATTCACAATGTGGGGACCACCCAAACACAATATTTTCTCTTTTCACTCAATAAGTGCATTTAAAGGATCTATTGTGTATCTTAAATCTGAAGGACAACAAGGTTTCTTACAGGAAACTTTTTAATAAATCTCAACATAACCAGGATAAAACATGAAAGGACAAGTGTTCCTGCTTCCTGTCCTTCATCATTGAGTCATTGGCCATCATTTAGTGTTGAAAACATACTTCTGTCATTAGTAATTACCGCCAAATTGAGGACACAGGAGAGTGTATTCAAGTATGGTCCGTTTTAGGTGTAAAATTGTTGTGGTATGGTCGGATATTCTGAATTAATTATTATTATTACTGTTTTTAATGCATACAGTGTAGGAACTGAAAGGATAACATCACAGTGAAAATTGAATTTTTTATGATTTCAAGTGAGAAATAAATGAAATGATTGATTGATTGCTTCACAGCATGAGATGACAACTCATAGGGTGGGCTGATTGCTATGGTAACCGTGCAATTATGCGGCTATGGGATGTGGATATATCATCTTATGTACAGTACATTGCATCTTGAGCTGTGCAATTAATCATTTCATAATGAGTTGGCTTTGTGTTGGCAATGTGTAACATTCAATTCAATTTATTTATATTTATCAAATCATAACAGTTATCATGAGACACTTTACAGATAGTGTAGATCAAGACCACACTCTATAATTTATAAAGTCCAAACAATTCTTGTAATTCATGCACCAATATCTTCAGTAATGGAAGCTAATGATGTTGGTTCACTCTGCTATCAATTTCTTTCTTGTTCCTCAACTGGATGTTGAAACGCACAAAGATCAAATCAGTCCCTGTTTTTGAACAAATAATGAACCCAGCATCCATTATTGTCTGTTACTTAGCAACAGCTATCCACAAATTAAACCACTTGTTAGACTTAGCCACATTTCATAGCTGCAGAACTGCAAATGGTTTGTCACAGTGAAGCCAAGAGAGACTTGCTTTAATGTGTGAGATATAAGTTAACTTTTCTGTTTCAGGGTTAGAAATGTTCCAATGTGTCTTCAGCACAGAATTCTTTAACAGAACTTGTTCAGATGTGTTGGTGTGCCCCCGGAGACCGGTGGAGCGTTTTCGGGATCTTCGACCAGAAGAAGTGGCAGACTTATTCAGCACTGCTCAGAGAGTCGCCAACCTGGTGGAGAAGCACTTCAATGCCACCTCCCTCACCATTGCCATCCAGGTAAAACACACATTGACCCCTAAATACCACAAGGCGTGCCTGTGCTGCCGGCAGCAATTGTAAAGAATCCAAATGTCCACTCGAGTCTTAGGCTTCAATAAATACTTTGTCTTGTTAAGCAAACGTGCAGGCAACGTACAGGCAAGAGGTAAAACCTAACTCTCCACTACTGTGTGAGTTTTTTGGTTACAGGAGCCATGTGCGTACGTGCATAGGAGTAGGATCCCTTTAAGGTATACAGCCACATTTACATGGGCACATTATATGACAACAATCATGGCCACTTAAGACAATGCTTGTTATTCCACCAGCTGCGGCGTGTCCCAGAAGTGAGTCCCCGCTCTGCTCTGCTAAAAATATGTACCAGCTCTATTTTTGACGGCACCGCGAGGAAGTGTTAGGAAATGGAAGGGTTAGAGCATTCGTTCAGATTTCAAAATACGTTGGGTAGACTCCTGATCGTATATCCCATCAGTAAACTATTTCAGCAACTAAGACACAGCCACAAATCTGTGATGTTCATAACTGGACTAAATGGGAGAAACCCTTTAAAACCAGTAGGGGCTTGTTAGAGTTAGTGCAGGATGGGTACCAAA
Source organism: Percina caprodes (assembly GCA_013375575.1). NCBI lineage: Eukaryota > Metazoa > Chordata > Actinopteri > Perciformes > Percidae > Percina > Percina caprodes. The sequence goes on along the minus strand of JABXJD010000241.1, from coordinate 687,078 downwards.
TTATGCAAAAAAACTCTATTGGCAAAGATAAATTGGCATATTTGTGAAAATTACATTGAAGATAAGTTTACTGTAGGTAACGTAGCCCCTATGATAGCCAAATAGTTAAGCTTACAGTAAGTCTGTTTACTACAACGTTACAGTAAAACATTATGTATAAATTATATCCTTTTATTTTCATCAATTCTGCACAGTTTACAGTAATATACAACTCAATGGTATACAAAAGATGCAGTAGGGGGACCAAATAGGGTATTTGGTCTGTCTTTCAGCTTACGACGTTGAAGAGCCCTTATGTAATGGTAGAAGCACAAATATCCAGGAAAAATGACCAAAACAACAATATCTGCGATTAGAACAGTCTTAGGCGCTCCCAGTGTGGCGACGGAATAAAATCACTTCACAGCCGGAACGCTGCACATATACACACACACATATATATATATATATATATATATATATATATATATATATATATATATCTCAGGGCATCCACAACAATCACACCATATTAGTTATTCATATGACCCTGATATTCAAAAGGGATAAGTAGTCATTTTCTCCTGTTTGTTCCAGGCCTTCCAAAACCAAAAACATGGTTATATATCTGTTGGCCAGTTTATTAGGTCTACCTTTGGAAAAATGAATGCAGTATTCCAGCATTCCTGGAAAATCCATCCCTTTATGATGGTTCTTATGTTCACTTTGTGTTTGATTTTGGAGAATGGCGATCGTGGAAGGGCTGCACAATATATCATTTTGTTGTCATCATGGCGATATCAACTGCGGCATTATAAACATAGAGAAAAGCTGCAACATACCGTGTTTCTTTTTCATTCATTTGCTTTGCTTTTGGAAGCACTTTGTAAGTTTTTGAAAGTGCTATATAAATAAAGTGTTACTTTGCTTACCCTGTTGCATGTGCAAGCGCTCTGCCTTTTTATTAACACCAGTTTACAGGCACGTCTCTGCTGATTGGGTATAACCTGTGACACAGCTAATAAACGACAGACACACCCACCAAACGAGGGAAAACATCATTCAAAGCTATTGCAAACCGTGTTTCACACCGTTCCGAGGAAACCTGTTGTTCAACCAGGAAACCACAGCCAAATGGTGCACACCAGTTTCAGACTGAACGCGAGCTGTATCTCATGTCGCTTAAACTGCCTCCTCAAGTCCTCCTCTTGGCCCCCTTCCTCGGTTCTTAGTCCTTCCCACTGAGGAGGCACAGGAGATACGTGACGAAATCATGGGAGGAGAGAGGCAATGAAGAAATATGTGTTAGAGGGATGAGACATCCTTTCCTCTGAAGCGTCACAGGAATTTGTCACCTGTTAGGACAGAATTAGCAACTCCTTCAGCTGCACGACTTCCAGGAAGGCTGCTCTCTGTGTATCCTCGCCTGTAGCTCCTCCACGATCCCGCCACGATGCTCGATCCTCAACCCAAAGGCTGAAATAAGAGCTTTGAGACGGCCCTTGGGACAGAACAACTTCCGTTTCAGCCGAGGACCGAGGAGTCGAATAGCTATCAAAAACGGACACGGGATGTACCTATGTTTGTGATTTTCAGTTTGGTTATTTATTGCTTTATTTTGTCAATTCATTCCCTGTGTGTTTTGCCTGTGTACTGTTTCCTACTTGTGTATGTCTTCGTGCTTTACTTCCTGTATTATTTTGTAGTGCTCAGGTTTCCTGTTTGAGTTGGATGAGTCCCTGATGTGCCTGTTGGCTTTGCTAACTGCATGCCCTCTGTTCAGTCGCTGCAGTGTCCTCCTCTCAGCTTGTGTGTTTCCTGCTTCTGTACTTCTGTGTGTGTTGGATCGTTTGGACTCTTCTAGCCGTGTTGGATCTATCTTTATAGATCTATATATATTTATCTTATCTTCATTAAGACTTCCTCTCTTGTTTGATCATCTACTGTACACGAAAGCCCAGCTTTTCTGTTGTAATAAATTTTACACCTGCATCTGCTTCTGGTTGTGTAGTGCATCACCGGTACAGAAATCTTTTCCTGCCTCGGCACTCTGTCATCCGGTCTTTCTCATGTTAAAATCCTGAAAACCAGATCATCACATTCATCAGAATTTCTGTCAATAAGTGGAAAAAATCTGAAATTTCCTATCTTAACATGTGTAGAGGTTTACAATTGTTCATGTCTGCCGCAATACAATAGAGGCACATGTCATTATGTAAGTTAGTGGTCGGTGTAACTCTCCATACAGTAACTGTACTGTAAGAAATGGGAGACCAAAATGAATTCTAAAGTTTAGCTGAAGGGGATCTGATGCTTCAGCCATCTTGAGATAGACAAATCAATCTTTTTCTTTGCTGAGCGGCGGAAGAGCAGTGGTGGAAGTATTCAGATCCTTTACTATACTGTAAAAATACTCTGTTACAAGTAAAAGTCCTGCATTGAAAATGTTACTTAAGTATTAAAAGTAAAAGTACTCAATGCAGAAAAACTAGCCCTTTGTAGAAAGTGTAAAGGATCCAAACAGTTGTGTCTTTAATGGTCTAATCATTTCCGCTGGACTTGTGGACCGTTATATTGTTAGCTAGATTCATTTATAATAAAAAAAATCATATTTTATAAACTATTGTACATGTGTTTTGTGTGCAAAAATTTTAATGTGTAAAGTAACTAGTAACTAAAGTAGATGAATATAGTGGAGTAAAAAGTAGAATATTTCTTAAATGAACTACTTTTACTTGAGTAATTTTTCACATACAGTACAGGCCAAAGGTGTGGAACGCACCTTCTCATTCAATGCTTTTTCTTTATTTTCATGACTATTTACATGGTAGATTATCACTGAAGGCATCAACACTATGAATGAACACATGTGAAATAACTGAAAACATATATAACGTATTATATTTTAGTTTCTTCAAAGTAGCCACGCTTTGCTCCATGGTCGCGGGAACTAGGGATGCGGAGGGTGCTGCAGCACCCCCTAACAAAAGGACAAACAACTACAACCATAATTTAACAAACAAAAACATTTATTTTTAATAAATTCATTATTAATATAAACCTAATCCCTTTTATTAGAAATTAAATGTACTAAATTTTACAATTTGGTAAGTAAGAGATAAACACATAATTTGATTAGAATGAATCTGCCGATTTTGTGAAGAGAGTTGTGGAAACTTTCCCAGCAGGTCAACAGTACAGAAGTTCGCTAGCCATGTTACAAAAGCGCATTTTGGATTTCTTTATAAATCAACCACAGGCTAAAAAGCCTAAAAGATCGGCAGAAAACTCAGCAACTGTAACTGAAAGAAGTAGCAGCAGCACCTCACCTCCACACTCCCAGAGCGACCTGCTAGCAACAGACCACCAGGCAGCTAATGTTGTTAGCCAAGCTAGCAGCACCTCACCTCCACACTCCCAGAGCGACCTGCTAGCAACAGACCACCAGGCAGCTAATGTTGTTAGCCAAGCTAGCAGCACCTCTCCATCTCCACACTCCCAGAGTGACCTGCTAGCAACAGACCACCAGGCAGCTAATGTTGTTAGCCAAGCTAGCAGCACCTCACCTCCACACTCCCAGAGCGACCTGCTAGCAACAGACCACCAGGCAGCTAATGTTGTTAGCCAAGCTAGCAGCACCTCACCTCCACACTCCCAGAGCAACCTGCTAGCAACAGACCACCAGGCAGCTAATGTTGTTAGCCAAGCTAGCAGCACCTCACCTCCACACTCCCAGAGTGACCTGCTAGCAACAGACCACCAGGCAGCTAATGTTGTTAGCCTAGCTAGCAGCACCAAGGCAACCACGGAGGGAACCTAAACGTCAACTCAGTGCTGCAGCCTCGGGGGGTCACACTTTTCCTGGTAGACGTTTTGGAGATGAGGATTTTTTTGTGTTATGACTGCAACACAAGGTAAGACTGCTGGTTTATTATTATGCTGCCGCCGTGCAGTAAGTCGGCATCAACTGTTCAGTGACAGTTCAACTGAAAGTTTATACGATTTATTTAAATAATTTTTAATTTGATTAATTTTTAATAACTGTTTATATACGGCATAATATCAATATGCCTTGCATTTGCTATTGCTGTGCTACAAAAACTTAAGGCTGCATTCTTTTATTTCAATGTTTGTGTCAGGACATGGCTTGCTTTAATTTCATTTGATTTTTTATAATTCAGTGATGTGTTTAGTGACTCTGTTTTTTAACTTGTAGTAGACCTATTCTGTGCCATTGTCGCAGCCGTGTGCCTATATTCTGCGTTACCCATGTCTAGTTGGTCCTGTCTTGTATTATGGACTTTATTCTTGTTTTTATGCTTGTGGAGCGTGTAGCCTACATGTGTTCCAGTTTTATTATCAAAGCCTTAGTACTGTTTTGACACCACAAAGTGCCTTTGTTTTAATAAGAAGTCTTTATCTTGACAGTAGGCCTATGGGTAAGACAGAAATTTATATTTGGTTGAATAGCGATAATGGTGTATTATTATCTGGTGTTTCCCGGTCAGTAGCCTATGGAAGGCTAATTATTGTCTTGGATCGGCTATTTATAATTAATTGAATCTTTACAGAGTGAAATAAATCGTAATGGATGCAGTTAGGTGTGTGCTGGTTGACTTTGGCTGAAAACTTCAGTGGAAATTTGTCAGCACCCCCAATTCAAAATATGTTCTGATTACTGCTTTGCATACTCTTGGCATTCTCTTGATAAGCTTCAAGAGGTAGTCACCTGAAATTGTTTCCCAACAGTCTTGAAGGAGTTCCCAGAGATGTTTATTTGTTTATTTGTTTATTTCAAAGGATCCCCATTAGCTGACGCCAAGACGACAGCTAGTCTTCCTGGGGTTCAAACAATACATCCAAAAGACAATAAATACAATCAAAATTACTCACAAATATATCATATATAAATTCACAAACAAAACTGACAATGCAAAAAATACTAACAAACTAAATATAATAAAGAATAATATAGCACATGATACAGCCTCACTCAACCAATCCAGATAATATTATGATATCGAAAACAAATGTAGTCTAAGTCTTTTTTTAAAACCCTTTTTTCCCTTGTTGTCCCGAATCCCAACTGGAAGATTGTTTCAATATACAATTGACCTATAAAACACAGTCCTCTTCATACAGTCAGATTTAGGTAGTGGTAAAGAAATCTGTCGACTATTCACCCCTCTTGTATAATGTGAATGCATATCTGAGCAATAAGTTATATTATCATAAAGAAATTTAGGAATCCCAGTATTAATAATTCCATGAAAATATACTAACAAATTAACAGTTAGTCTATGCTTGACCTCCAACCAAGCAAGACGTTCATGCATCTCTGCAACCCTAGTTCTCGAAGAACAACCAAGAACCACTCTTGCAGCCTTATTTTGTGCAACTTGTAATTTTTTAAATGACTGCTTGATGCCGCAGACCATACAACAGAACAATAATCCAAATGACACAAAACCAATGAACAAACAACACGCCTAAACAACTGTGATTTTAAAAACTGTGCACATTTACGAACAACTGCCACTGCTCTACCCATTTTAGTAACAACATTATTAATATGATCCGACCTGACAATGTGGAATCAAGCCAAAGTCCCAAAAGCTTCACCTTTTTTACTTGCTGTACATTTTGACCATTTACGTATATATCAATTTTGGGATTATCAGATAATCTATACTTAGAACCGAATATTATACTCACAGTTTTTGAAATATTTAGGACAAGTTTATTCGTTTTGATCCAATTATACAGTTCGCTAATCTCACTAGACAGAACCTGATTAATCTCTAAACATGTAGGGGCTGCATACTAAAGAGTAGTATCATCAGCAAACATAGTCAATTTAGCCTTACTGAGTATATACAGCATATCATTTGTAAAAATTGAAAATAACAAAGGTCCAAGGCAACTTCCTTGAGGAACACCACAGTCCAGGGACTTGCTACTAGATAAAGTACCATTAAAATAAACTCTTTGCGACCTCTCAGACAAATAGCTCTTAAACCACTTGATTGCAGAGAAAGTAAAACCATAGCTAATAAGTTTAGAAATCAAAATTTCATGGTCAATCACATCAAAGGCAGCGCTGAAGTCTAGTAGTAGTGTACCCACAAGCATTGAGTTGTCAATAGATGTTAACCAGCTATCCGACATTTGTGTCATTGCAGTGCAGGTGGAATGACCACGTCTATAAGCATGCTGAAACATCGTAGTCAAATCATTGTTCGAAAAGTAATCTTGCACTTGCTTAAATACAATCTTTTCCAATAATTTACTTAAAATAGGCAAGATGCTAATAGGCCTACTATTTGAACCACAGAAAGTTGATTTTGTGTCTTTGGGTAAAGGAATTATCTTACCCTCCTTCCAAAGTTTTGGACAAACGCCACTAATCAAACATCTGTTGAAAATGTGACAAATTGGTTTAGAAATATGTCCAGCTGATAACTTCAACAGCCGACTATCCAGGTTGTCTGTACCAGCAGACCCCCCAACAGTCACAGATCGCAACAACCTTTCCACCTGCACAACATTAACCTGATTAAATTCAAAACTCCACCTTTTATCTTTCATAATACACATGTTCAGCACTTGTCGGCCCTCTGCGGTCCAGCTCACCCCAAACCATCTCGATTGGATTCAGGTCCGGTGACTGTGGAAGCACAGCACTCCATCACTCTCCTTCTTGGTCAAATAGCCCTTACACAGCCTGGAGGTGTGTTTGGGGTCATTGTCCTGTTGAAAAATAAATGATGATCAAACTTTTGTTAAGTACATAATTCCACATGTGTTTGTTCATAGTTTTGATGCCTTCAGTAAGAATCTACAATGTAAATAGTCATGAAAATAAAGGAAACACATTGGATGAGAAGGTGTGTCCAAACTTTTGGCCTGTGTAGGTAATTTCAGGTATTTCTTCAAAGTATTGGTACTTTTACTTGAGTACAAGATATTAGTACTTTTTCCATCTCTGCCTATTGGTGCTTTTTAGTATGGATGGGCTTTGCTGCCGTATGATGGGAGCTAAATACGGAGCTGACTCTGACACCCAGACAGGCTGTGGTCTCCGACTGAATGGCCTTGTTCTGCATAACCACTGATATATATGCTAATATCAAAATGGCAGCTAGCTCGCTCTGCGGTCCTGTCAGAGAAAATTGTTTTGCAGGTTAGAAGAGAGAAGGGAGGGAGTAATCTTTACTTGGATATCATTTTTTTTGACTGGTGAGGTGATGAGAATTGATGATGGGAGATTAGTTGTGACAGCTCCCGGGTTCCAGCCGACACATTAAAGGGGAACTCTCTGCAGGAGGGGGCAACTGTTCTCTGCAGTATGCCACTCCTGTGACAAATAATAATATGACACAAATCAACCTCACTTGACAAAAAAAGAAGAAAAAAAAAAGATCATTGTATTGGGGACACAAACGCTGTATTTAGTTTTCTAGATCAGTACTGTAAAATAACACGGGAGCTCATCAGAGTTCTTTTTTTTTTTTCGCCACACTGTGTGATAGAAATGAGAGCCCTGCAAATTCCAGTCATCATCTCCTAAGAAATAAATTATAATCCCAATGAATGTGATCACACCAAATGTGACTGAGTGTGTGAGAAGAAGACATGTGTTGAAAGGGTTTCATTGTCAGCTAATGAAGAAGTAGTTGTGCTCCGGAGCAGTCAGCCTCGAAGAAAGAGAAAGAAAAAGAGAGATCTGAACACTTTCTCTCTCTACCTTTTTAACTGATAGTTCCCATTTCAGTAATGACTGTGTGTAATAACTGTACCGGCACTGTCAGAAAAGTCTGTACAGGCTAATATGCAGTGTTGGCATGATGGAGTTTTTCTTTGATCTATATCTTTTAGTACAAATAGTGTATGTTATCCATTGATCTACTCATGTGTATATTACATATCAACACAGTCTTAGGGAATTGTGTAAAATGGTCAAGTAATCTATTTATTTTGTAGAGACAAACGCGTCTACCTTGGCTTTTTCATGATGGTCAGCACTTTTTTATATACTGTATACAGCGGGGAAGTTTGGGTTTAGGAAACTCCGGAGTGAAAGTCCTGTGTTTGACCCGTCCACCACCCCGACCAACCTCCCTATGCAGATTTTTGGGCTTTTGTACGACTCGCTACCGTAGTCGCTCCTAATGCTACGTCATCTTCTCAGATGCTTCCCATTGAAATACATTCATTTAAAAACGTGTTGACGAAAATAATGGAAAAAAAACAAGATAAACGTGTTCATATACACAAATCAAATAGATTAACTTACGTGACCATTTCACTAACTGCCGTATAACTGGGTTGTTCATATTGTATATTTCCGTGTACAAAGTGTAGAAAAATACAAATTAGTCTTCTTTTCCCTCCACTGGAAGAAACATGAAATAATAAATGGTCATAGAGAAATAAATTTCAGCACAGAAGGGAATGAAATAATCTTTTTTGTTAATTGGAAGAAAGAAGTGAGGTACTGTAGCTTGTCAGGAATTAAAATGTGTCTGAATTATTGATGTAAATATTTCTGAATTCCCAACTCTATTCTAATTACCTCTTTCTGTTCCCACCAGGACGGCCCTGAAGCTGGACAAACCGTGAAGGTGAGAACTTAATAATTCACTGCCTTTTTAAATATGTCATGAGGCCCCTGCAACAATTAAATAATCATCACATTTGTGGTGCGTAACTCTTGGCAGGGCTGAATAATTTAGAGATCTTTTCTCTGAAAGGTTTAAATCAGTTTTTGGTTTGGTTGGAGGCGGTATGGAATGATTCAGGTGACTGACTGGGGACCCACCAAGGTCTCAGGTTAAAGTGTAAGGGACCCAAATCATTAGCAGTCACTGCAGCTCAGAGCTCTTCTCAACCCTTTATACACTACTATACTGTACTATCCGCTACCAGCTATATCACATTCATTTTGAAAACCCTTTTGTCACATTGAAGGGTAGGCTTAAAGGCCCTGAAAGCATTTTTCTCTCTTAGTTTCTTATTGCACAAGGGTCTGGCGTGAACAAACTTTTTTGTAAGAGAAATGTGTGTCTGTGCTCAGAAACTACAAAAACAAAGATGTTTGTTTCTAAATCAAACAGAATGCATCAGGAGAACGTGAAATGAAAAAAAAAAAAATACATTTGAGCTATTCTCGAAAGTGACTGCCCCTCCAGAAACCACCATTCAAGAATCTTAATTCCAAGGAGATAACCAAGACACCGAGCGGTCTGGGGGGCATTGGGATGCAGGCAGAAGGATGCCGGGACCGCAGGCATGCAGTCTATCCCGTCCGCCCGTGTGGTTCTGAACAAACAGTCAGGGAAGTCACGCACGCCTAAAACACGGCCACAGCTAACAGTAGCACCTCCCTGGACGCTGATTGGTTGGGTCCACTGGTAGTTCAGACTCAAACACATCAGGTTGGAGTTCCATGTGATGTGATACCGCGATTCTCTCGTGATCTCATGATATCCCGACAATTCAGCTGTCGTGCAAGGTAACTAAGTCCCTCTATACATATAAACAGTTTTAGATCTGCAAAGACTAATCAATTACTGGATTAGTTCTCAACTATTAAATTAGTCGCTAACTATTTTGATAATCGGTTTGAGTCATTTTTTTCAATTTTCAATTCAGTTTTATTTATAATCTTAATTCATAAGTGTTATCTCAAGACAATTTACAGATGGGGTAGGTCTAAACCACACTCTATAATCTAGAAGGCCCCAACAGTTCTAGTAGTTCCCTCCAGATCAAGCAACAAGGAAAATCTCCTTTAGGAAAAAACCTGGGACAGACCCAGGCTCTTGGTAGGCGGAGTCTGACGGCCGGTTGGGGTTGAAATAAATAGTGGCAATAATAGTCACAGTAAAAGATAATGGAACAGTGACGAAAATAGTAGATTGTCTACAAACTACTATTGTAGTAGTTCATGGCATAGCAGGGCACACAGCAGAGCATAGCAGGATGTAACATGGCATCGCAGGACGTGTAGCAGAACCACGGCAACAGCTGCAAACACGATTTTGGAGCCTCCCTGATCCAAGGAAACATGCTGGGGGAAAAGAACATAAGAACTCCGGGGAATGACTCCCCAGGGTTAGGTTAGGTTAACAAGCATTTCTGGGACATGGATGCACACAAATGGAATGACAAAGGAGAGAGGAGCTCAGTGTGTCAAAGGAAGTCCCCCGGCAGTCTAAAACTATTACAGCATAACTAAGAGACAGGGCAAAGAGAGGAGCCCGGTCGGGCTGTACTGCCCTACCTCTCTCTAGTTTTATTATATTATTGATTAAATGGTAGATTAATCTGACGACTGTGATGAGAAGCAGTTGGGCCGGGTTAGGCAGACGCTGTGACTCATCACTCCCTAACTATAAGCTTTATCAAAGAGGAGAGTTTTAAGCTTATTCTTAAATGTGGTGACAGTGTCTGCCTCCCGAACCCAGACCGGAAGCTGATTCCACAGGAGAGGAGCCTGATAGCTGAAGGCTCTGGCTCCCATTCTACTTTTAGAAACTCTAGGAACAAGAAGTAACTCTAGTAAGTAAGTAATTCTGGGAGTGCAGTGCTCTTGTGGGACAATAAGGCACTAAGAGCTCTTCAAGATAAGATGGTGCTTGACCATTTAGAGCTTTTTTAGGTCAGGAGTAGGATTTTAAATTCAATCCTGGATTTTACAGGAAGCCAATGCAGCGAATCTGATACAGGAGAAATATGATCTCTTTTCTTAGTTCTTGTCAGAACACGCTCTGCAACATTCTGGATCTGCTGGAAAGTCTTAAGGGACTTATTTTATAATAAAGAATTACAGTAGTACAGCCTGGAAGTAACAAGTTCATGGACTAGTTTTTCAGCATCGTTTTGAGACAGGATGTTCCTAATTTTGGCAATGTTACAAAGATGAAAGAAGACTGTTCTTGAGGTTTGTTTTAGATGGGCGTTAAAGGATATATCCTCATCAAAAAAAAACTCCTGACAGTAGTGCTGGAGGCCAGGGCAATGCCATTCAGAGTAGCTCTATCCTTAGATAATGAGGTTTGTAGGTGTTTAGGGACCAGCACAATAACTTCAGTTTTGTCTGAGTTTAACATCAGAAAATTGTAGGTCATCCATGCATTCTTGAAGTTTAGCTAACTGACTTGTTTTGTCTGGCTTGATTGATAGATATAACTGGGTGTCATCTGCATAACCATGAAAGATAATTGAGTGTTTCCTAATAAAATCGCCTAGAGGAAGCATTTATAAGGAGAATAGAACTGGTCCAAGCACTGACCCTTGTGGAACACCATGGCTAACTTTAGTGTACTTTGAGGATTTATTGTTAACATTAACAAATTGAGATTGATCGGATAAATATGACTTAAACTAATGGTGTTTTTCCACTGCGTGGTATCTACTCGACTCTACTCGCCTTTTTTGGTTTTCCATTACGAAGAAAAGTCCCTGGGACCTGCTACCAGGTACTTTTTTTAGTACTACCTCAGTCGAGGTTCCAAGCGAGCTGAGGCGATACCAAAAGGTGACGTGAAAACCTGCAGACTACTGGTTGGTCGGAGGACCGTCACTTATGACTGCGTTTTTAGCAAACAGGAGTGCGGAGTGTGTGTCCGGAACAACCGCGCCACTTAAAAAAAAAAATTTTAAATCTAGCCAGACACCGACTTTTCTATTCTCACTATTCAATATTAAGGGCTATTATTTTGCATGTCGTTTCTAATATTGCACACTGTTACTTTAAAAAAAAAAGACAATATATCAAAGAAAAGATTTTATTTAGCTATTCAAGTAGCGCATCAAACCCTCCCGTACTGTGACGCTGTACACATGCAAATGTTAGCTAACGTTACCAGGAAACTTAACTTACCTTTTTGTGTCACGTCGACGTCTGAACTCCGTCGGAATTCCGTCGGAATTCCCAAACTCCTGTTTTTTTTTTTCAGCAGTGATTTTTGTTGCTTCCTTCACCTTCTTTTCAAACTAATTTTCTTCTGGCCGAGAATCAAAACAAACACCTTCAACGTGCTGTTGTGAGTCGCATTAAAAAAATTACATCATGGCAGTTACCGGCTGCGTAGCTATGGTGACCAGCCACGCTGAGGCGTTACTCAATCTGCAATGGAAAACGGACGCAGATTGCGTCAAGTCGAGTAGAGTCGAGCTGTTACCATCAGTGGAAAAACGGCATAACTTAGTGTGATTCCTTCAAGGCCAACTTAATGTTCCAGTCTCTGTAACAGGATGGTATGTCAATGGTGTTGAATGCAGCAGTAAGATCTCGTAAAACCAATACAGTCCTTTGTCTGCAGCTGTTGGGTCATTATTAATTTTCCCCAGTGCTGTTTCTGTTCTAGGATGCTTTGTAAATCCTGACTGAAAGTCCTCAAGTAAACTATTGCTATGTAGAAAATCACATAACTGATTTTAAGGGTCTTGGAGATAAAGGGAAGGTTAGATATACAGTAGGTCTATAGTTTGCTAAGACCTAAGGGTCAAGGGAGTGTTTTTTTAGAACAGGTTTTATCATGGCTATTTTAAATGAACGTGGTACATAACCTGGTAATAGAGACATATTGATCATATCTAATTGAGTGTTAGAAGTCTAATTATGTCGGGTCTTGTCATTTTTTCTAGTGCTACTGTGTTTAAAGGAGAATCGTTAGAAATTGAGGGCAAAAGGTGATGAATTGTATCTCTAATTTTTATAATTTTATCATTAAAGAAGCTCATAAATTCGTCACTACTCAGAGCTATAGGAATAGTTGGCTCAATAGAGCTGTGACTATCTGTCAGCCTAGCTACAGTGCTGAAAAGAAACCTTGGGTTGTTCTTATTTTCTTCTGTTAGTGATGAGTAATAGTCTGAGCTGGCATTTCTGAGGGCCTTCCTATACATTTTCAGACTGTCTTGCCAATCTAAACGAGATTCTTCCACTTGGAACGCCCTTTACTTTCAAGTTTTCGCGAGATTTGTTTACATTTTTTGAGTTATACCAAGGTGCTAGTTTCCTTTGCTTCATCATCTTCTTTTTGAGAGGAGCAACAGAGTCTACAGTCGTCTGTAGGCTGGTAGTAGCACCATCTACAAATGTATCAAGCAGGGACTAAAGTTAACATAAAGGTCCTCTGTTATATTAAGGAACGTAATTAAATTAAATGCTGTTGGAATATCTTCCTTATATTTAGCTATAGTACAGTCAGATAGGCATCTAGTGTAGAAGCTTTTATTTACTTTTGTATAGTAAGAATGGTTTGATAATATAGGAATCTGCAGAAATACTATTAAATCTTCAATTCCGATGCCATATGTCAGTACAAGGTCGAGGGTGTGGTTAAAACAGTGAGTGCCTAATGCACACTCTGACTAAAACCAATAGAATCTAGTAGTGAGTTGAAAGCAATCCTAAGGCTATAGTTGTCAACGTCCACATGGATATTAAAATTACCTACTATAAGTACTTTGTCTGATTTAAAGACTACACCTGATAAAAACTCTGAGAATTCAGATTTTGAAAATCAGAATATGGTCCTGGAGCTCCTGGTCCTGGAGTAAATAACAAATATAATTGACTGTAATTTTCATTTGTAGTTGGTTACATGTTTGTTTTCATGAACTTATTTTGAAATCCACTTTTTGTCTTCATTCACTTCAGTTGTCTTCCTGCTTCTGTTCATTTCCTATCTGTATGATTACTATCTCCACCCCTAATTTGATTCACCTGTTTGTTTTCAGCTTCCCTAGTTCCCAGTGCTTATTTACTCACCATTCCCACTCACCGTTGCCAGATTGTAGTTGTCCGTTTGTCACTCTCTCCAGCGTTTTTCTTTTTGTTTCCCTGGTATTTTTGGACTATTATAACGATTATTGCCTGCTCCTATTGTACTTTTGCCTGCATTGTTCTTGGAGCAGTACATCTGCTTACCTGTGATTCCTTGTCCGAGTCAACATTGTCTTTGCATATACACAAAGTGACTCAACATTAATTTTAGTGATCTCCAATTTTTTAGATAGCATTTTGTATCGCCCGCTCTGGCCCCAGGGACACACACGGCCGGAGCCGCTGGAGCCACCAACTTTACATTCCGCAGTATAGAGCTCCCAATAACCAGATTTGGCCTCTCAGCCGGTGTGTTACATAGTGGGGAGAAACTGTTAGAAAGGCTCCGATTTGGAGCGGCCGCCTCTGTGTGCGCTCCCCGGTTTAGAGCTAGCGCTATGCTTCTTTTGGACAGTCACCCACTCGCCCGGCTGCTCAGGGTCCGCCGGGAGACTGCTAACAGAAGCTGCAGTATGTTAGCCCACATCAGCTACGGGGCCGCTGGCTAGCTACGGAAGCATATGATTTTGATTCCATGGTGCGTGAGCTTTGCCTCAAACTCACTAAGCCTCACTTCGAGCAATGAATATACTACATTTATTACGTGTACCGTCATCAATAAAGGAGGCAGAGGAATAGCTAAACTTTTGACACACAGAGCAAGAGAGAGCAGGGGAGGGACAGGAATTATCCATTACTAATGGCTAAGCTGAGTAGCTAACAATGTTCTAACAATTGAGATCAGCAAGGGAGTTGCTGTAGGATAATGAAATTATAAGTGCTTGAGTATAACTAGTGTTTAAATACAAACAGGCACAGTCCATGAATTAAGCAAATTCTTATGCCCATGCTCCGTTGATGCGGGCTCTAAGAAAAGCAAGTGTAGTTTAATGCACAACACTTATCTCCAATTCCAGACACTTAGCCACCAGATTTAAATAATAAAGCAGAGTTCAGTAAGTTTTTGCTGGAGCAGAAAAATGGCGTCCGTGAGATTGGAGCACCGGAAATGAGACAACACGCTTACCGTAAACGTCAGCACGTCCAAGTCCCTTTTTTATGAAAAAATAAACATTCTCTGATTCCAGCTTGTTAAATGTAAATGATTTTCAAGTTTCTTGCCTCCCCTGTGACAGTACACTGAATATCTTTGAGTTTTTGGACAAAACAAGACGTGAGGACGTCATCTTGAGCTTTGGGAAATACTGATTTACATTTTTCATAAGCAACAAGCAATCAATTAATCGAGAAAATAATAAATAAGTTTATAATAAACAATAAACAGTTTAATCAACAATTAAAATAATAGTTAGTTGCAGCCCTAAACAGTATAGGCATGTGAATTAGCCTCTAAAGCTCTGTTGTAATACATTGCTGCTTGCTGAATCAGCTCCAAAGTGCACTAACTCATCCTTCAGTTAGTACCAAAGGCAAAGGTCACTCTGTCCAGCATGATGTTTTCAAAGCCACCACCTCCCTCTCCCTAAAAAAAAAAATCTCCACTGTGTGCCCTAAGAGAACAATGTCTTTTTAAAAAGATCTTTATTTTTCCATTTCCACAACAACCCCCATTTTTCATCTACAGGTTGTTTGAGATGAAATGTCATTCATCTTGCAACACAAACAAGGTCAAAGAGTAATGCATTTTTGCTTGAGTTCAGTAAGATTCACACCAGAAAGTAGGTAATATTTTAGCGTTACCAGAATATCAGCAGCTCTGAAATATTCCTGCAGGCCCGTCTGTTGAGGGCCTTCACTGCAGGAAAGCAGACGGGGGGAGCAGTGAATCAAGGCGGTAATAAAGGAGCTGTTGTTTCCCACTGAGCCTTAACTCACTGAAATAATCTACATATTTTATCAAGTAATTTTAACACAAAGCAACTCTTGATGTGTAGACCTGTCTGGTCTTTTTATAAAAACAGATTATTTTAGCGTATATAGCACACCTGCTACAGTGGTGGCCCACCCCATCTATCAACTAGGTTATTGCAATCAGGTGCCTGCGCTCCAGCAATAAAAGTGGTCCTTTGATTGAATAAGAGTGAGGCAAATGCGCTCTTATAAACTCACTGCCTGGAGTCGCACAGACACAAGACAAATCTTTGCGTTTTGAGTGATGGAATTGGATTTTATTTCTGTCTTGTGGAAAATGCAGAAGGGATTATAGTGATTTATCATGCAGAGGTGTATGTATAGAACAGGCTTGTTTACTAAGCAAGCCTGGCTATTATACATGGGTGTTTTATAGATAAAGATGATTAGATATAATATGCACCGAGTTTTAGCAGTGGATATGGAATGCTGAGACAGACAATGTCTTGCAAGCTCAGAGTTCTATTGTGATATGTCATCCAAGCTCTAGTGGCTGTAATTCTGCACCAAGGCTGAAAAGGCTATAAAAGACACTTCAGAGACAGTATTATGGGACCACTAAGGTCTATATAAAAGAGACTTCAGATACAGTATTAGGGGACCACTAAGGTCTATATAAAAGAGACTTCAGATAAAGTATTAGGGGACCACTAAGGTCTATATAAAAGAGACTTCAGATACAGTATTAGGGGACCACTAAAGCCTATACAAAAGAGTCTTCAGATACAGTATTAGCGGACCACTAAGGCCTATTTAAAAGAGACCTCAGATACAGTATTAGCGGACCACTAAGGCTTATATAAAAGAAACTTCAGATACAGTATTAGTGGACCACTAAGGTCTATATAAAAGAGACTTCAGATACAGTATTAGGGACCACTAAGGTCTATATAAAAGCATCCAAAGAGCACCATGTCATGGGACCTTTATAACTCCCACTCATTCTCACAAATGTAAGTTATACAGATCTCAGCTGTCAGATTATTAGTACCACCCACTAGTGAGAAGTGACTTGGCGTGGATATTCTCTATCCAATCAGCAAATACTTTAATGATGTGGAAAGTTGCTACCTTTTCAAACTCCTGATGCTTTGTGAAGAAATATTTCTTTGTGAGTGAAATGAGAAGATAGGATATCACGCTCATGTCTTTGTGTTACAGACGGAGCTGGAGTCAGGGAGTGGTAAGCCAAGCTTTGCAAAAAGACTGGAAGCATGCCGAGTTAGCTACCCTGGCCTAGCCTGTGTAAGTAAGAAACAAAAAGAAGTTCACTGATTAGCAGTGACCCCTATATTCCACCTGACCTGCGCTGCGCTAAAAATACACACCAGGTCTATTTTTGATACAAGTCATGTGCCGTTAAACAGGGAGTGGAAGGGCTGGAGGAAAAATGCTCCACTTTGGACACTTCCGGTGTGGTATGACGCATTAGGGGATGCCAGAACAAAACCAAAACACGCCGCACCTGCGCCTCGTGAAAGGTCAGGGTCAGGCATCAGGATTACTTGATTAAAAAGAAATGTAAACATGACAGTTTTTAGATTTAGTGGGTTGCTGCCATACGTATTTCTTGGAGAATTATTTCATGGAATAATATCAATACCCAGTATTCCCAGTGTTCCATCACAACCGTGTTTGTGGTGATGCAATCATCACAAACACGGTTGGTGTTTTTGAGGGTGGGTGGTTGTTCAGCTGTGTAGGTATTATGGAGCATCCTGGTTGTACTGTACACATGTCGTCAGGAAATCCTGAGGGTTCTAGTGTTTGTGACTGAGTGTGTTCGAGGGCTTAAAGCTCTTTGTCACACAGATTTGATGCATTGTTTCATTACATTCTTTCAGCACACGTTGTCCAGTCTGCACACATGCTGCTGGGTAATAGTGAAATAAGCAGTTGGTCAGGCCATAGAAGATCTACGTGCACTGATTGGGCTTGATACAGTTCTACTGAAACAAAGAAATAGTTTGGTTTATCGCTACTTCATTATATTTATTATGAGAAGATGTCCATTATATAATGCAAATTCATGCACACAAATTATCAATTAGAGGGACCAAATTAAGTATTTAGTTGCACAAGTTATTCATTTGCATGCACAAATTACACAACTGTTTACCCCCCGATACCTGCAGGCTTTGTATATTTCAGTTTGTAATGCAAATAATCCTCTGCAAGCAATTTTCTGGCAATAAGTGTCAGTATAATGAAACAATACAGAAAAGTGTGAATGTCTAGTCAGATATAAAGACAATGAAAATCTGGAACTCTTGAAACAAGTTGATTTCTAATTTTCTAATTCTCTTACACCACTTGGAGATTTGTGGTGCTCCAAAAAATGCCAAATTACATTGTCTGTCCATGTCGTACTAGAACAGCTACTACTATCAGCAGGAGGATGTCGTTGTTGACATTTGGCCTTTCCAAAACTGTTGCAAATCATTCTTCCAGGATCTGACAACGCTATTGCTAATGTTAGGCAGAGATGGCAAAAGTACTCACTTCCCGTACTCAAATAGAAGTACAGATAATTGTGTTAAAAAATACTCTGGTAAAAGTAGAAGTACTGATTTAATTTCTTTAATCAAGTAAAAGTAACAAAGTAGAGGCTTGTAAATTTACTTAAAGTATAAAAGTAAAAGTAGCCTTGCAAATGACAAAGCTACCTGGACCAGACAGATGTTACTAGAGAGCACGCTGAGAAACTACAGTGGACATGGAGAAAAAGGCTCTTTATATGTCATTGGTTACATTTTAAATGGATGTCTACCAATATGCCTAAAACATATAGCTTATTTATTGTGACAGAGACTGGGACTCCAGGTTAATAAGATTCTGACCGAGGAGCAAGATATGAATTCAAGTGGGATTTAGTGAGAAGTCTGTATATTCCCATCCAATTAGATTCAAATTTAAAGCTGATTCTGGTTTCCAACTTCGGCCCAGGTGTGTCTGTTAAACCACGGACGGAGACAACTTCTCTCTGTTGATGCTTTCTTACAATCAAGCATCAGTATAAACATGGGCGTGGGTAGCTCTGCTATGGCTTTGTGTGGTAATGAAAGAAATAAATAACATTGTAAAGGCTACCATACACAATGCATAGGAATCATATACACTAGTAAATAATAACAATAAACCCACTCTTAATTACATTATCTTAATGAGCAAGGGCGTTTAACAATTGCCACAGGCATGAACTGACAACATAAGTTCCATGACTTATAGTTCCCAAAGACGCACACGATTTCAACTGGTTACCTCCAGACAGCTAGTTTCTTTTTCTTTTCTCTCACTTTCTTTTCCGTGTGGCGTGCGCGCCCGCTCGTGTTGTGAGGCGCATGTCCGCGCTATTCCCCGATATGCACTCACACCTGATAGACGACCTTTGTACAAAACTAAAGTAACGAGCCAATTTTGTAAAATGTAAGGAGTAGAAAGTACCGATATTCGTGTTAAAATGTAAGGAGTGAAAGTAAAAAGTCGCCAAAAATATAAATAGTGAAATAAAAATAACTGAAAAATCTACTTGAGTACAGTAACAAAGTATTTGTACTTCGTTACTTCCCATCTCTGATGTTGGGTTAGGTTTGGGCACAACTACCAAACTTCATTCTTCCTATTTCGGAACAGTTCATAATGTTCATACTGTTCATATTGTAATATAATAACATAATACTGTTTTGTATGTGTAAGCACATTGTGAGCAACTATGCGCCAAAGAAAAATTCCTTGTATGTGTCTTCATACCTGGCAAATAAAGCTGATTCTGATTCATTAGGTGTATGTTAAAGGGAGTGGGGATCTTTTTATTGCCATGGTGAAACACTTGGTAAGGGTTACGTAACCAGAGATATCAACATTGACTAAAACAAGCAGCGAGTTCCTGAAACAAACTACATGTTTTGTTTACACATTCATCCACCAAAACCTTTAAGATTTAGGATGGAGGACTCATTGGCAAAACTACAACCCATGACATTATATATGCCCATTCAGTGAAAAAAAAACTCAGTTATAGATAGATAAGTAACAACTACATTGTAAAGCCTATGTATTCATTTATTTATTCTGCATCTACAAAGTTCATTATTTTCATATCCACCTAAGCCTTTGTAAAATATGGCTTACCTCTTCAGTAAATATGAGGATAATTTAAGTCAATTTATTTATAGAGCACATTTAAAACCAACCTAGGCTGAACAACGTGCAGTACAATGTTATGTTATGTTATAAAAACAAAGGAAGTCCAATATGGGCACAGTAGAGGAGGACCTAATATGTATGGGAAGTTTATTCCGGAGTCTCGGTGCGAGTCTCGTTTTCATCAAACACATCTCCACTACTATGTGTGATCTCTATTTTATATTGAGTTATGAAACCATCCTGAAGTCCTCCTTGTCCTGTTATGCAGAAAAATCTTTTCAGTGGCTGTTTAATCCCAATTTATTTCCCAACAGAATTTAGAAGGAAAATTGAACTGAAACAAGATGGATCGGATTCTCATGTGATCTACTGAAGAAATTCACCTTTGCTTTCAGGTGATGTGGGCCTGTGAAAGGGGGGATGTTGTGGGAAGAATCTCACTCTTCTTGTTGCTAATTAGAGCTCTCTAGAAGACCTTCTTCTTTTCCTTTAATGGGGATCACATCTGATTGTGTCTATTTGTCAGACTAGATTCCACCCTTATATTGATATGGCTGTTATTGGCCTTGTTTGTTTCTGCAGTTTCAGATTAATTAAGAGACATCTGGTTTGATTATTTGGAGTGTGCACTACTGCTTTATCTTTTGCAAACACTGAGCAAATAAGCAGACTTTCTTAGACTCCAAAATTGGTGCAGTCGATGGGATGTGATCATGTGGCTTTGCATAAAGGACGTTGTGTTTGAGTGCACATAATCTCCAAGCAGTGTATGATTGACTAATTATCGACGGGACATGCAGCCTGGGGAGGTGCTCACCTAGAGCCCGACTGAAGGACACTTACAGTGAACACTGACCTCAACATCTGCAGGGTGTGTGACCAGGAAGCACCAAAGAGAGGAACAACAGGGAGAGGAACAATACTGTGACTCTGTGTCAAGGACACAAAGTGTCTGAGGACAGCAGAAAAGTAATGGTATTCCAGTACAGAGAGGAGAGTTACGTTGGACATACATTTTTCTACTTAAAAATAGAGGTATGCTCCTGTATTCTCAGTGCTACCACTGCAGGCTTACTGTATCTGAAGTCTCTATTATATAGGCCTTAGTGGTCCCCTCATACTGTATCTGAAGTCTCTATTATATAGGCCTTAGTGGTCCCCTAATACTGTATCTGAAGTCTCTATTATATAGGCCTTAGTGGTCCCCTAATACTGTATCTGAAGTCTCTATTATATAGGCCTTAGTGGTCCCCTCATACTGTATCTGAAGTCTCTATTATATAGGCCTTAGTGGTCCCCTAATACTGTATCTGAAGTCTCTATTATATAGGCCTTAGTGGTCCCCTCATACTGTATCTGAAGTCTCTATTATATAGGCCTTAGTGGTCCCCTAATACTGTATCTGAAGTCTCTATTATATAGGCCTTAGTGGTCCCCTAATACTGTATCTGAAGTCTCTATTATATAGGCCTTAGTGGTCCCCTAATACTGTATCTGAAGTCTTTATTATATAGGCCTTAGTGGTCCCCTAATACTGTATCTGAACTCTCTATTATATAGGCCTTAGTGGTCCCCTAATACTGTATCTGAAGTCTTTATTATATAGGCCTTAGTGGTCCCCTAATACTGTAGGGCAAGGTGGAGGCTGGGGGTGTGGCCTTAACCAAGTGTGGCCACTTTGCTCATTTGAAAGCTATGATGTCTTTCTCATGAGTGGGCCAAATTCTCTGGGTGGGCAAAGCAGAGAAAGGGGAGGACAATTTGGCCCTTATGACCTCATAAGGGGCAAGATTCCAGATCGGCCCATCTGAGCTTTCATTTTCAACGGCTGAGCAGGATACCCAGGGCTCGGTTTACACCTATCGCCATTTCTAGCCACAGAGGGATAGGCATATTAATGTTACAAAAACATCAAAAAGTGACATTCTCATGCCATGGGACGTTTAATATTGGCTGATATATTTTTGGTGGCACAATTGTTCCCAAATGGATTTCTAGCATCAAGATTTGTGTAAAATCCCTCTCAAAGAACATCTACTTTATTTGTCTGGAATTAATGCCGAATGCCTCCTTTTTATCAACCGAGAACATGTTGTTATTTCCAGCACTTGCTGTGGTAGAGAGAGCTGGCAGGGGGAGGCAGAGCCCTGTCTCACCACAGGTGTGCCTCGCAGATATACTGTACACACACTCTGCACTGTTAGTGTCTTGGAAAAACCCTCTCAGGGGTTTAATGCCTTACTTTAGGGCATGGATACAATGAAGGAAATGCATGCTTCTCCCCCCACCGTCCACGCTGAGCTTGAAAAAGCAAAACGTTTTCTTATTCTGATTTAATTCAATCTAGTTAAGTCAATATTTAAAAAAAAATGCTAAGTCAAAGATGACTGAAATCATTAGTTCAGTGGTAAGTGCAATAATTGCACAATGTTTACAGAATACCACAAATGGTGAAATTATGACTGCACTTCTCTCCTCTTCAACAAACACAATTAAGAAGGTTTGACTTTTCATAATCATATCAAGCATTATGTTTGTTAGCTATCTATAAAGATTTGAGCTCAATATATTTGAAATTTCTGGAAGTGTAGATAACATTCATGAAAGCAAGCACATCATTTTTCAATTTCCAGTCGAAAGGGAATCCCCACATTTTGAAGTTGTTTGTGGTTAGTCATTGTTTACATGTGAATTATCTGTTTCCAGCTACAATGATAGTGCTATGGTGATCTTTATTGTACCGTGGTTAAGACAGCTCTATGGCAACTTACTGAAATGCCTACATTCACAGCAGGGGGCACATTGTATGGGGTCTATTTATGCCTCCTTTCTTCTATTGTGTGAAAGGGATAAAGCTGGCAATCATCTTGCAATCTTCTATGCTTCTCTTATTGACAACAAATATCATACTAAGATCAGAACCAAAAATGTCTTAGTCCATCTCTCAATACTTTCTGACTGCCCTGCCCTGTCTGTTGCTCTCAGCCCCAAGCTCAATGATTTCTACTGAAGTCATAAATCTTTCACAAATGCATTGATTCTATCTTTGATTAAAGCTTAGTGATTTTCTAAAACAGCAGGACACTGTAGCGTTTAGCAAATGTTACCAAACAGGAAACAGTATGTCCTGCAGCAGAACGGTGTATGTGGCATGTGTGAAAATGAGCTACTGTGTTTTCATGGTAATAAAGGAGCATGTCAGTCAGTGCAACAGTGATTACGTTTACATGCACATAATATTCCCATTTTTGCCCTTATTCTGGAAAAGACAAAATTCCAACTTAGCATTTAAACATACACACTGTGGTTTATTGATGTGTTTTTGACAACAATGGGGCTTTAAGGCACAGCTAACACAAAAATCATGTGTGGTCAAAACTATAACATGTTATAAAATTGCGCAATATTCCTTTATTAATGGAGAACCCATGCGATGTGCCCCTTCCCATGCATGTGGGCATTTAAATGTCTGGAACCCGCCACAAACGCACAAACACTGCTGTGTCAGGCCACTATAATTTCCCTTAACACCCATAGAGCTCAACAGTCCTGCCCACAGCGGGTTCCGGAAATAAAAATACAAAGCAATTTCTCCATTGACAATTGGGGTATGAGCCATAAAATTGTAACCGTCGATGGTAGACTAAAAACTTGCTACCACATGACTAAGCAATTGTATATGCTCATATAGACGGCAAAAGTTCATGGGGCACCAACTTTGTTTTAATATATCTTTTATTTGCGATGTCTTGGATAAGTAGGCTACAAACCCAATCCCACAGTGATGCCTCTGATTGGTCTCATGTTGGTGAGGAGGGGGGGCTGTTGATACCTGCTATGTGAGCATGCGCAAGATGAGAATCCTGTTTCACAAGGATTTACGACACTGCACAAATCACCTAAATCACCATCTGTTCCACGCTTCTGCCGTTAGCCTTCACCGGGAAGCTATTGTTAGTTAAGCTAACAGCTAATTTGGCTAACCGCTAGCTGTCAGCTTGATTCAGTCTAAAATAACGTTAACTCAAACTTAACACTGGGAAAAGCAGGCTATAGCTGACGTAACAGCTGTTAAATATTGTAACTGTTATTTTTAGGTTTTATTTTGAGTCTTTTAAAGTTATTACATGCATCATGTCTCAGCTAGCAGTTACCCAAATTAGCTGTTAGCTAAACTAACCTTAGCTTCCTTTATTCAGTGGTGCGCGGTGGTTTATGGAATGAGTAGTTCCTTTGTTCGATAATGAAAATATGTACACAATCTTGTACCTTTGACTTTTTTGGGGATTTTCTATTTGTTTTTTCACTTGAAATGATATATTGTATGTTTATGTCACGTGGTAGCTGGTTAGCCTAAGGCTTGGTCTAGAACTCTTTAAATACTGATTTTTCCAGACATCAATGGGAGAAATGAATGGGAAATTTACTTCTGAAACCCAAGGTCTCTCGGGAGAGGGGCGGGACTGTTGAGCTCTATACCATCCTCCCAGTTGCTGGTACACACACATGCACACACAAACACACTCACACACACACACACATACAAACAGTGTCGAGGGGCTGCTGCCTCATTCATTCAGCAGTCATCAAGAAAGCCTGTGATAAATGGCGCTTCACCCATGATGTGTTATTTTTTTCTGCTTCAGAAGTTTTCCTCAAGGTAGGCAAATTTAATAATGCAGACATTATGTAAATGACCTCATTAAATAGAAAATGCATCCTAAAAAGAGCAGACGCCTCCAAACATGCTATCTTGTTTGTAGCATTTATAAACATTCATTCAGACTGCCTCCACAGTTTATCACAATGTAGTAATGGAAAATGAAAAACAGACCCACAATTAGGTTATTATGCTCTTGATGATACATACACACAAGCAAATAGACACACACATCTCAGAACAAGGCCAAACATTGCGTGTGGGGTTTATGGCACATCACACAACACTAACCCATCTGAAGCTAAAAGACAATTAGTAAATACACTGTATCACAGCAATAGGACCAACATCACTGTTAACCCTTATAACGCATTGTTCCACTTAAAGGTGGAAACAAGGAAAAATGCCTAAAATATGACTAAAAATATGACAAATGTGGATAGGTGGCGCAGATATCTATTGTGGGCACATCTGCAGTTATTCTAGAGTAAATGTAGATGGGGAAAAAGGAAAGATCAATGTTCACCTAAATAATATCAAACCAAATTTAAGGAAATTTCCATAACTAAGATCCTGTAACACAGTATAATGCACCTAGATCTTGAGTCTCTAAATTGTTTATAATATATAAAAAGCTCAACAATTATACCATGTTCAGAGTGGACATACACCCTAACCTGATTCTGTCAAATACTACTTTTACATGCACATAATATTCCAGTTTGTGCCCTTATTTCAAAAGGGACGATATGTTGACTAAGCCGTTTACACGGCTAATGAAAGTGTTATATTCCAAAATACGATGTATTCAAAGTTTACAAGCGGTGGAGGACTTGTTGGACCGTGTGAACACAACGTCCCATTTCCATTCCTTCATCCAGCTTCTTGAAAAGGTCGGCGCATATCCAAAAACTTGTTGATATCCAAGTCTTTGATAATGTCTAAAAGTAGCTGTTTCTCCTTCTTATCGGGTCTGCAGCCTTAAACTGTTGGCTGGTTGGTTTGTGTACTGTAACCATGGCAACTCACAGAGCTGACCATCAGCCGTGACAGGCAAGCGGCCTTAATCTGTCCCAAACTGCAGTAAAAACCTGACTGAGACGCATATTCCGAATGTAATGTGTCCAAAGAATGCCTCTGAAACCCGAATAATACCGGAATACTCCACGTCTTAATCAGTAAATGCTAATTTCGGAAAAAGGCCTTATTAAGAATATTTAACCAGAGTATCCTGTTTACATGACCCGTATCAAATTCTGAATATTGTCATATTCAGAATATAGTGGAACATTTGTGTGCATGAAAACATACTCACTGAGAGACTGCTGGCCAAAACTGCAGAATAGAGCAGTATCAATCAAAGAAGGACACAAATAAGGCCTTTTTTCAGTTACATTCATCAAATAAAAAATAAAATCTTTTTGAAGAATGTTTGTTATTAGTATTTGTATTATAATTATTTATAGTAGTAGAGCATAGAACAAACATGCAGTTTTAAGTTCCAAGCAGGTTCAACATTAACACACATTCAACACTTTGACAATCTAGTATTGTGAAGCAGGGTAAATTAAAGAATGAAATAAACAGCTTTCCTTCATGAAAAGTGATGTAAAATAGAAATGTTAAAACACATCAAAACATACCAGTTTACAGGTCACTGCGCACATGTGACAGTATTTCAAAAAGGTTTTTTGTTATGAGTTATTGTTTTGAGATTACAGAGTTTCAAAGTCAAAAGAGTGATGCAAAAGATAGATGTTAACACCCAATAAAAACAATTGAGTGATGTTTTAGTTGTATGATCATGGCTGAAAAATAAACAATATGAAATTGTCTGGCTCTAGTGGACAGAGAGCATAAATGTGCTCATGAAGACACGTCATGTTTGTCTATGTACGCACAAACCACCAAGGCAAATTCCTTGTTTTTACTTTTATGCTAAACGGATTTACTCAACAATAAATCCTTTTCTGATTAACTATAATGGCAATGTATCCATTAAATACACATGTTTCTTGCTTACAAGGTAGGGCTTGGGAAAAAAATATTGAAATGAAATGATTGTTTAAAACATTGACTTTTGGAAAGATGTTGATATTACTGAATTAAAAAAAAATTAGGGCGCCTGGGTATCACCGTCAGAGTGTGCGTTCATGTATAGAGGTTTACTCCTCAACGCAATGGCCGCGGGTTCGACTCTGACCTGCAGCCCTTCGCTGCGTGTCACCCCCGTCCCCCCGTCCCTTTTATGAATAAAGGCCTAAAAATGCCCAAAAAAATCTTTAAAAAAACAGAGAAATTTGACCCATTGTCTAAATATTTTAAATTATCAGACATATGGGTGTCTTTTTAACTACCTAATTTTGACTACCCAAAAATAACATGGATCATTCCATTCAAAGCGCTTTGCAAGTAGTACAAAAATCCATACTTTCACTGAATGTTTTGTTCAATTTTTTTGCATTTGAAAAAATAATTAAATTCTTTGAAACAGTACATTGGCTGAACATTGACATATGCCATTCTGTGATTATCCTTCTTTTAATATTAATCTAAAAAAGGTTTTTAATTCAAATTTAATTTCTGCTTTTTAACTCAAGAATTAGGTATAATTTCCTTTAAATAAGACTTATTGACAGTGAACTACAAAAATGAGTGAGTTTGTGTTACTGGTGTTTATATGGTAGTGAAAAGATGTGTTAAATGTCAAAAAAAGTATCAATAACATTGAAAAATCGCCAGATAAGAAGAATTTTCAGTTTTGACCTGGGAGGATGATGCATGGTCGAAAGGGAAGGTAACCCAAATCAACAGTAAAAACACATGTATAAACGTTGTTGCATACTGAATAAAAGCTGGTTTCACGAACACTTTAAAAAAATTAACTTGAAGTGAGAACGTGCCGGCCGTCAGGTCTGCAAAGTCTTTCTGTAACGTGGTGAATTCTAATTGAAAATCACCAAACATTACAAAATAATGTTTCCACTTCACTTACTGGTATATGTCTGTGATGTTGTCTATGAAAAAATAAATAAAAATAAAAATAAAAGTTTGATCATTTATGTGGATAATGTTACAAATCTTTCACAATATCTTACTCACTGTGCAACAAAAAGATCGGCACGGAAAAATGCAACAGTGTCTGTGAGTCTGTAGTTGCTGAGGCTTAGACACCCATGGTCGAGTCAGGAGGAGGGCCACACGGCTCCATCTCGCCAGTAACAAACCCTGATTGATCCCGTGGATGCTATGTAAGTGAACAAGGTGTACCCGGTCCACCAAACACAGGGCCGTTTTGGCTGTCTTGATTCTGCACACATCTCTGTTACTGAAGTCCTATTTACTAGTTAATTATTTCATTCATGCATGGCACGCACTGTCACCCGCCGTGGAGACGCTGGCCTCACTAACCTCTCCTCCTCTGAGTCGGATCTCCCTCGCGCTGGACTCAGTTTCACTGAGTGTACTAACACTTAGAAAATAAATGCCATTACATCAGTAAGTTCCAACTGCTTCTTGTGCGTAATTTGGACTGACACTGAGATGCATGTTTTTCTGTATCTGGTATGGCACTGTCACAATTGGCTTGATTTCCACTTTGACTTTTTTTTATTTCTGCCATGGTTTGGTGCATTCACTGCCCGTCACCACTTTCCACTCTGGGCGTTTTCTTTTATTGCTTATTTGAGATGACAAACCTCCAAACAGTACAATTTTTTTCTTGCCTCCACCTAGGCCTCAGCATGTCTAACACATTTTTTTGTCTGCAGCGGGATAACCCATAGTGATTGGACAAAGAATGACGTTGTGGGCGCATTTAGAGTCATTTCCATATTAATTTATTGGAGGAGGCAAGGCAGGGTCGGTCGCTCATTCATGTGCGCTCAACTTCACGTTGATTGTTGATTGTGATGTATGAAGAAAAGGTGCGCAAGACCTGGCGTACGCCCGGTTTTATACATGTGAATATTTCTGTGCGTAGGTACTTTTCATGTTTTGGCCGTACGCCATCTTCTGGTATGAAAGCTGCCCAATCTTGGCAACTGTGACATTTCCCTTAATACTTTTCCTATTGGAATTTTTTCTCATTCGGAACAAAACGTAATGTGCAAAATAATCGTGTTTCCTCGATCATATTGTTTTTGTCATCATTAGGAGCTGGAATTGCAATCCTGTTAAAATTTCCATTAATGCACAGCCCTGGTACGAGTTGAAATGTTGTTAGTCCACAGTACCAGTATTTTTTGCACAGTCCATTACAAAGGTTTCAGCTGTTGTTGATTGATTGATGAATAATAGATACAAGGCCAACATGTTCCTGATGTATCCTCAAGCATGTGCAGTAATGTCACTACTGTCATTAAAGCTTTGTGGGTCTGGATTTGCAGTTCATGCCAGAGAAATGTTTTCAGGACTCTAAAAGTGTTGAAGGGTGCACTTTGTGATGATTGAAGGGATTGATATTGAGGATGTCAGTAGGCACCGAACAAAGGCTGCTCATTTTATTCATGTCATATCCATTATGTGCACATGTTAGCTGTATATTCACAGACACCATCGTGCCCACTCAGCTATTGCACCAAGGGCCTTTTTTAGTTATTGTTGATTCTATAGTCATTGTTCCCAGCAAGAAAAGGCAGTTTTTTTAACACTGTCAATAAAAGCTCCTCTGTTCCTGTGTGGGTTCATCCCAACAGCACGAAGACGTCTTCTACATCTTTACTTGAATTTTTCAGGCTAAGAAACATTGTTAGAATAGGCCTGTCCCTGTCCCTGTCCAGTCTTGTAACATGTCATTTACCTCAGCCAGTCTCCACTAGCTTGGGTCCTACTAGTCCAGTTCTCTGTAACGAGGCTCTTAGCACTGGTCCAACTGGTCCCAAACTTTTCAGCAGGGCTACTAACCAGGGCTAACTGGTCCTGGAATCTAAAGCAAGGGTCTTAGCCCAGGTTCAAACTCTACAGTGAAACTCTGATTCTACATCTCACTGGTCTTGAACTCTGCAACAAGGCTCTTAGCATGGGTCCATCTAGTCTCCAACTGGTTTCAAACTCTGCACCAAGGCCAGTAACCAAGTCTAATTGATCCCGGATTTTAATGCAAGGCTCATAGCCCAGGTCCGAAATGGTCTAAAACTCTACAACAAAACTCTGATTCTACATCCTAGTGGTTTAGAACTCTGCAGCAAGGCTGATATTGATACCACGCTCTGTGTCAAGGCCTTTAACCACGTTTTGTGTCCATGTCCTCTAGAATGACATACAGAAGTGTCACTGTTAAAACATGTCTCCTGATTAGGTTTTACGCAAACTGTGTGGTTTAAGGTACAAGGAGTACCCTATTAAGGATAGGGTAGCTTTCACATCATGCTTAACCCTTGTGTTGTCCTCGGGTCGAATTGACCCGTTTTTCTATATCAATGTTCTACCTACCCAACTACCCAAAATAACATGATTGATTCCACACAACGCTCTTTGGCAAGTACAAATCTCTACTTTCATGAATTTTGGGGTGTCTTATTAAACAATTGAAGTGGTTTTGAAATAGTATTGAGTAAAAGTTGACATATTCCAGTCTGTTATTATCCATCAACATCCATTTCTTTAATTGTATTCAAAATAATTCCTAATTTCTGCTTTTCTAACTCAAACATTAGGTATCATTTCCTAAAAATTAGGTTTATTGACCATAAATTCCAAATAACTGTAAAACTAAAGTTAATAAGTGACAAAAATTGGAAAAAGTGTTGAAAAAAGGGACAAAAATGTAAACAAAAGTTAAAAATATTGACTGAAAAGCGTCAACAAAAATGTTGACTTTCAATTTTGACAGGGGGACAACACAAGGGTTAAAAAAAAAACAGTGTTGCCAACTCTTTTCCAATGAAAGCCCTTAGCACTAGCTCCAAAAGTTGCTAAAGTTGGATACATCATACGATCAATTGCATATTGGTGCCATCATTGTGAATCATGTTTATAAAGCTCAGTAGTTGTGAAAGGTGAGAGGGAATAGAGACCCTGTGCTGTTGGCAGAAGAGCCGTCACTAGGCTTAAATACTTGCTGCTTATTGTATAACCACACATTAATGTTAAGGCTTAACTTTATGTACTGATGGAAGTATTGGATCAATGTTTATCATGGTAAACAGCTTGTTGTTTCTGCTTTAGTGAGTGTAGTGTGTGTTTTTGCTAAATGTGTATTCTGTCAGCTAAATCAGTTTCTTAGGGACTTTACCATATCATAGATTTAAAGTAAATAAAAGTTAACCATACAGACGGCCAGGTTTGTGACAGCAGGGGGGTTGACACCAGAAGGGGGGAAGTAAATGAAACCTTTAAAAGCATAAAAATAAGGAGTCTCTGTGGTGTGCAGGTAGCACGCTTGTTGAAATGCACAGTCACCCTCCTGTGATTTGTGGCACGGCAGTGACGCTCCGCTCTGGCTTCTCCAATGTACTGTGAAGTAATGAAGAATCTCTATGGAGAGCGTCTCTGTCACATCAGTCTGTCAGACAACTCCCCGGTGAAAAAAGTACCAGTTTGTTTTCTCTAGACCGAGCACCACATTTAAACCATGGTCTTCTCTTGTTTGTTTGTTTGCTCACAGCACGTCCATGTCCATGTGCTGCCCAGGAAGGCGGGGGACTTTGAGCGGAATGACAGCGTCTACGATGAGGTCAGTTGGCAGATTTTAGACCATCCTACCTACTTTATGCTTGCAGATTGCAAATGCAAAAGACAACTTGTATCTGACCTATACTACGCATGGCTGGACTACTGTTCTGCTCATAGTCACACCATGAGCAGCAGTAGAATAGATGATGAAATATAAGACAAGTAGACAGTATTGTCATTATAATAAAAAGAAATACAACAAAATTGTGAATGCCCCTCCCAGCAGTATGAATTAGGGCTGCAAGAAATGAGGAAATTATCTAATTGTGATTATTTAGACTGATATTGCAGTTGCAATATGAGTCACGATATTAGAGGGAATGATAATTTTTCTATCATTATTTTCATTTTGATTGAAAAATATCAAAATCTAAAACATGAAAATGATTTATAGTGTGATTTTTGCGAGGATCTGTACAAAACAAAGATTTGTTCTTTAGTCTGTAGGATATGATTTGTAGGCCAGGACGTCTATGCAGCGCGACAATACTTCATTCAGAATGGTTTGACACATTTTGCCTTTAACAAAAATGGGGCCCCACCTGCAACGTTGCACCCACACTGCGATTTGGATATTGCAGTACTCCATATTGCGATTTTGATAAAATTGTAAACAATTGTACAGCCCTAATCTGTATATAACAGACAAACCACACTGATTCAACCAGCAACATTCATCATAGAACCAGGGCAGGTTGTGTTAGTACTGTAAGTCAATAGCATTTCCATCTCTGTATTGTTTTCCCTATCCATCCTAAGATGCACTTGGTTTTCTCTGTAGATCAGCATGGACTACATATCTCGTAAACAACCTGAGTAAATGTGTTATAATTCCAATTTAAACCTAATTTTTCTAAGTATTTTTTATTTTTTATTATTGTCATTATGTGGCCAGAGTTAAAAATAAAACACCATGGCATAGTTTACTTTTAGTACTACTTTGTTTTCTACAGGTACCTTTTATCATTTCAAGTGTAAATGTAAAAATAAATGTTCCAGAAGATTCCAGCCCATAAATAATTCATAAACACTTACTGTATGGTTTGGTTTACACTCAAATGTATTGCTCCCAAATTGAAACCTGTTAAAATGAACAGAAACAAAACTTAGATTGTATTCTCAGTTATCCAGGTCATGACACGAAGAGGTTGTTTATGTCACTGGTTTAACTGCCGTGCATGGATGTAGAAGTGCAGGGTGTGAGTATACCGATTTAAATAAAAAAATAGATGCAGCTCCACTATGCTGTGTTGTTCTGCTCACAGTGACGTGTTGTGATGTCATCAGTGTTCCTTCCCTGAACAACTGAGAGAAGAGCCACTTTTGGCAATGCATGAGCCTTCATGCATTGGTGGGTAAAGAAAGGCAAGGTAATTTATTTATATAGCACGGTTTAACATGCTTTACACAAGCATAAACGTGAAAAGCAAATACTGAACATCTTCATTCAAGTAAGTTACTTTTTTGCAAAGATACTGCCAATGAAAACTAGATTTTACTCAACTAAAAGTCAAAATCACCATTAGTGAAACACAGTCAAGTAAATAGTCTGACAGGTGAATGATGTTTAGGACCAAAACGTAGTGAAGAGGCAAGCAGGCAGGCGGGTTAACGAGGGTTTATTAACAATGGCAGAGTCTCAACAAACACAGGGAGTAAGTGGCAACAACGAGACTCGAGGAAACATGTCAACAAATCCAAAAATCCCCACAACCCAAAATTCCAAAAAGACCAAAAGAGAAAAGGAAAAAACCAAAAACTGGATGCGGGAGAAACAGCAACTGGAAAAGACTCACAGGGAAGGTCAGGAACACAGACTGAAAGGCTGACAGGACAAAAATGATCTGACTAGAGACAAAGGGAACACAGAGGTTAAATACAAGAGATAACAAGGAACATGTGATACATCAGGTGAATCACATTAGGGCAGGGCAATGAGATAGACAAGCAAAACTATAGGCCCGACTTACTTCTAAAACAGGAAACAGAACATACAGACAGACACTCACAGGGGAACACAAGACAAGAACAGCAACACAAGACACAAACACAAGGAGACAAGACCAAAAAAAACACAGGAGGAGGAAAAGAAAACAAAGTAAAACCCCAAACTATAACAGTACCCCTGGAGACAGAGGGTACAGGGAAACTAGGGCACCAGGAAAAAGGGCACTAGGGGAACGAAGGCAGCGGGGACCGAGGAGCTAGGGAACGAGGGTAAGGGGCCAAGGACACAGGGGAACTAGGGCAAAGGGGAACTAGGACAAGGTTCCAGGAACACATAGGAGCCAGGGCACAAGGGACTGGAGACACAACCAGAGAGGAAGGGAGAGGCCAAACGAGAGGACGAGCATGAGGAGGAACCAAAGAGCGAGCGAGAGAGGGATTGAGAGGGCAAGTGAGAGAGGGAACGAGAGGGGACAAGAGGATGTACGAGAAAGGGGTAGAACGAGAGAGGAGACGATGGAGGACATGAGGGAAAGAGAGAGGGATCTAGAAAGGAAACGAGGATGAGCGAGAGAAGGAACGAGACAATGAGCAAGAGAAGGGACGAAAGGGTGAACGAGAGGAGGAATGAGAGGGTGAGCAAGAGGAGAACAAGAAGGAACAAGAGAAAGGCACGAGGGAGAGCACAAGGAGACTAGAAAGGGACCTGAGACAGGGAATGAGAGGGCACGAGAGGGGAAACTAGGAATAGAGGGCACGTGGGGCTGGACAGGCTTGGACACAGACGGGACAGGCTTGGACAAGTCCGACACTGGGGTAGGGAGGAAGACAGGGACTGAGACAAGTAACGAGGTAATGAGGAACAGGTGAATCACATTAGGGCTGGGTAGGACAATCAGACAGACAAGAAGTAAAACTACAGACCCAACTTCAAAATAAAACAGGAACCAGATAGGGGTGGGAATCACCAGAGGCACCACGATACGATATACGATATTATCACGATACTTGGGTCACGATACGATATTATTGCGATTTTAAACATATTGCGATATTCTGCACTTTATTATTCTCTCCAACTTCATTATTTTGTCCCCAAAGGAAAACGTTGTCAACATCTGTTTGTTCATCTCAC
This sequence comes from Percina caprodes, assembly GCA_013375575.1. NCBI lineage: Eukaryota > Metazoa > Chordata > Actinopteri > Perciformes > Percidae > Percina > Percina caprodes. The sequence goes on along the minus strand of JABXJD010000241.1, from coordinate 652,827 downwards.
ATGAATTTTATTGCTGTAAAATATGACTGTCAAGCTGACTAACTAACCAACACTTTCATGAATTTGTTATGTTATACATATGTATGCATATTATATGTATATATATATTCACCTGGAAAACGGAACTGTTTGCATTTAATTAAGGTGGACTAGACTGTAATACAAACAGTTATGCACTGTTGTGCTATTACAGGTATATTTTTATAATGCAACTTCAGCCCTTCAGCCCCTAGGGAATTAGAAAGGCAATAACTGTTACATTTTAAATAAAACATGTAGCCTTACATTAAAATAAAATGTTAAAATTAAATAAAATGCAACATGTACTCTTTAAGTAAACAATGTGCTACTGTTTGCTGCCAACCTTGGTACTAACAAAAGTTCAAAAACATTTGGCCAGTGAAGGAATGTCGGCGTTGTTGCTCAGAAAGAGGAGCTGATCAACGGGCTCTGGCTCCGAGTGTCCTTCGTGCTGGGACAATGTCTCCAGCCGTTGAGAAGACTCTTTCGGCTGAGACTACTACCTGGGATGCAAAGGTATCTTTTTGCCAGCTTGGCCAGGAAAGGACAGACTCGCTCATGTGATTTCCACCAGCTTAGTGGATCTTCTGTGAGTGACGGTGATTTGACCTCCTGGTAGTTAATGATTCTGTTGGGGCTCCGACATCACCATAAGTCTGTTAGCCCACATGACTTCCTCATCTTGGCTGGTCCAGGTTCCTCTTCAGTATAGCCAGGATCCTCCTGATGCTCCTGGACGTCTGGCTCAGAGATGGTCTGCTGTCTAATTTCTTCCTGTAGAATATACACACACACACACACACAATAAATATGTACTATATCTTTAATTAAGTATGCAGAAAAAGTTGTTTCTCTTTGATAATTTATAGTTAATTGTCTTTATTTCTATTTTTTAGAGAGTGACATGTGGGTAAAAAAGTATTCTGCTTCTTATTTAAATGTTTGATTACCTGAAGGATTACTGCCTCTGCAACCACTCTGTCTCTCCTCTGGGGACAGGAAGGACAGGGTTTAAACCGGGGGTCCAGGGAGGATGCTGTGTAGAGGGTGTTCTTCTCTGCTGCGCTGGCTTATCTCTCTTTTAAAGATCTGATGCTTTGTTTGACGCTTCTGATCAGCGCTGTGTCCCCAATGCTGTCCTGAGTGTCATCAACAGCTGTGAGCAGCGGTGCTACGAGTGAGAGAGGAGATTCTTCTCCTCAGACATCACGGTGGCCACTTGCATCGACTTCAGCGTTCCCAATATCAGACTCATTTAACGTGAAGACATCTGTGCTACTCTTTCTTACTTCGGGACACAACAGCGCTGCACAAACGGCAGGCTGCTGTTCAGGAAACCGCAGTAGCATTTCATAAGCACAGTCCATCTCGTGCTGACATCAGTCTTCAGTTCATGGGTCTGTAACATCATCTGTTTTTTCTCCAATGCGTGGCGTGCCACCGTGCTTCTGTTGAAAAAGTTGGTTATTCGCCGGACTCTCCCCATGAGCCTGGCCACTGTTGGCAGATTTAAGGCCCGCTGCGACGCCAGATTCAGCGTGTGCGCAAAACACTTGACGTGGAGGTGTCCCGCTAACTGAACAGCAACGGCCATATTAGAAGCGTTGTCGGTGACAACCACCAGGTTTTTGTCTGCAATCCCCCATTCTCGTGCTGCATTTTGCAGAAGGTGAGCAATGTTCGCCCCGGTGTGACTTTCGTGTACTGCTCTAGTTTGGAGAACGTGAGACAGCAGTTGCCAGTCTTCTGAGAGATAATGAGCTGTAATAGTCACACAGGAATCCACTGCCCGGGACGTCCATGCATCACAAGTCAATGCAACCCGTTCTGCTGTTTTTAAACTTTCTTGAACTTTAACCTTAACTTCTCTGTAGAGCTCGGGTACGGCTGGACGTGAAAAAGCGGCGCGACGGAGTTATTTTCTTCCCTCGCTCTGAATTGGGAGGTAGCTTTGTCGAGCTAAGTGTGTCCAGTGTTGGTTGGTTTAGCATTAGCTTTACCGTCCTCGGCTAAACCTAACGCTGGATGGTGGCGTATGAGATGAGCCCGCATGTTGGTGGTATTTTATTTGCATACGACACTCCTTGCAAATCGCATGTCTCATATCATCTCAGTTGTCCCCTCCTTGTTAAAAAATCCGTAAAAGTTCCACACTCTTGATTTAAACGCAGACGGTGCATTTCTGATTTCTTTCTCTGATGCTGCCGTGTTTATTTAATCTACGTCCTCCTGCACCTGACCGTCACCAGGAAACAAACAGCGCCATCTGGTGGACTGAATACGCAATTGATTTTATTATTTTACTACCAAAAAGTTAAATTCTCACGTGCAGTTTAAATGATAAAAGATCGATACTTGGCGTCTGTGTATCGATACAGTATTGCCACGGGAAATATCGCGATACTATGCTGTATCGATTTTTTCCCCCACCCCTAGAACCAGAACATACAGACAGACACTCACAGGGGAACACAAGACACAAACACAATGAAACCAGACAAGACAGGACCAAAAAACCACAGGAGTAGGAAAAGGAAACAAAGTAAAACCCCAAACTATAACAAGTAGAGGGTTCTTAATGAATATAATTAACATAATGTCTGTCAATATACAGTGGCTTGAGAAGCTTTACACACCCAGGCATGGGGAACTTTCCATAAGATCATCTCTCAATGCAAATCAAACCAGCTATTAAGCTAACTGAAATTAAACCATGCCAATCTCTAGGCATGGTGAAGGGAATGTGATAATGGGGGGCTATTTTAATTCCAAAGGCCAAGGGAACTTTATCAGGATGCATAATATCTTGGATCCATGAAATAACTGGCCTTTTATAATAAAAATCTACCTGCCTCTATGGGAATTTAACATAGGAGTGTGTATACTTATGCCCCCTGTATTTTTAAGGAAAAACATTTGTGTAGAATACATTATTCATTGACAAAGAAAATTGGTGTCCTGGTTGGATTTTCCTAATTCTTTTGAATTAAGGCATTAAGATCAATTTTCAAAATATGTTTTTATTCTTATTCCTACACCTTCTATGGAAAGGAAAGTATGTCTGCCAAATTGTGAAAGTGCAATGTAGGCTGCAGGTAGGAAAGGACCAAAGAAAACAATCCAACTATCTGTACCATAATAATTTGTAAAGCACCATATCGTTGAATCTCGTCATACTGCATTAAATGACATTGGTTTGAATCAAATTATGTTGAATCGCCCTGCATTGCAATAAAAGGGGGAATGGGATCAGGTGAGTAATTGCTGCACATGTATCTTTAATGTTTTGGATTGTTAGCAATGCTTAAAGATGCGTACCATCAACGTACCTTTCTACCAACTGAGCTATCTGGGCGCCCAAAATCGTTCCTTAGAGGGAGATGGGTTTGCTGCTTTTGCTTCTGTTGCTTGTGTTTCCTTTTTACCTTAGATGTTTCATAAGATCTACATGATATCTATAAAAGTTGCTTTTAAAAAGTTTGAATGCTTGTTGAACTGAGAAAAACCTGCTTGAACATTACCCACCACTCTGCATCCCTCTAAATGCAATGGTCACATTGTTAACCTCTTTGATGGCCATTTAAAAGTTGCTGGGGCAGCTTTGCTTCTTTTCCTGGCTGATGGCACTCTAGCCCATCACCTAGTTCCCCTTCGCCCCCACTACACAAAACATACACATACAAATACATAACTAAATCAAAACAGCAGTGCTGCACAATTGGCATTGTTCTCCAGGAGCAAGCTTCCTGTGTGTTACCGCAGGAATTTAAAAAAAAAGAAGAAAAAAAAACACAATTCACTGCTAATGAACTGATTCACCTGTGGCTCCTAATAACTTTAATTAAACATCTGAGAGATGAGTATGAACAAATATCAGTGGGCTCTACAGCCCCCTGGAGCCTGAATCTCCAAACCAATGAACCACAACACTTCAATAAGAAAATAATGAACATGCCTTTCAGGCTGTTTTAAATTTCACTCTGACATTTTGAATTTGTAACAAGAGAGTCTGTAGCAAATGAATATCAATGACTGGTGAGTTTCATATGAATATTCCAATAACCACGTTTAATGAAAAAGAACTTCACTATGCTTCCCTCGTTGTGCCTGGGGGGAGAAATGAAACATGCAGTTCCACAGCCGATTCCCAGCAGCAAAATATAAATAGGTATGTTTTTAATTTGCATGTGATCATAAGGGTTATTGTGAGAGCAGCGGCATTGCCGCCATTTATATTTTCCATGTCACAGCCAGCAAATGAGAACATTTTTCTCTGAGCTGTTTTCTTTGCAATGAATAATCGCCCAGGGTTTGTTCCCCTCATACCTTACCACTGTTAAGTGTTTTATAGATATAACACGTTTATCTGTTCATAAAGACTATTTAAAAGGCAATAGAGCAGGTAAAGCCCTGTTTTTCTCTACACTGTAAAAATGGGAGAAAATGTAACCAGTTTAATGCTGCACTTATGGATCATATTGCATGAGGCAACTGTCAATTTTTTGACTTAAAAGACCAGAAATGACATGTTTACCATTTCACCTTACTATGCAGATGGGTGAAGAATCTAAGCAAAAGCTGATTAAATGAGTGGAGGGAGAAGCCTAATGCATGCACATGCTTTCAGGCTCACTAAATTGTTTGATTGATTATGAAAAGGATTTAAATAATATATAAAATATAAACGTAGTCTCCGTGACGTTACCCATAGGTTTCTGAAAGCCAAAAGGAAGTTCAAAGTGGGCAGCTCTCAGTGGTACTGCATATCCCTGTGTTATAGTTTGTATTAGAGCCGCCCAATTATAAGTTTTGGTCAATATTAAAATCACGATTATCAAACACGATTATTCATTGTCTTTTGGAAAGATGTTGCAATTATTGAACTTAAAAAACAGTGAAAACAGTTCAAGAAATCAACAGTGAAAACATCTTGAACTGTGACATTTCCCTTAGTACTTTTCCCGTTTGAAATTTTTTTTTCCATTCAGAACAAAAGACAAAATTGAAATAATTTTCCACGATTACATTGTTTTTGTGGTTGTTAGGAGACAAAATCGTAATCGAGATTCAAAGTTTTAAGATTAATTGCACAGCCCTAATTTGTATGTTTGCACTTCAATTCAACTGTATGTATAGTGAGGGTGGGAATCAGCAGACCCCTCCCGACACAATATCATAATGATACTTACGACATGATACAATATTATTGCGATTTTAAACATGTTGCAATATTCTGCAATATTTTGCAATTTATAACCTTTTTTCCAACTTCAAATTTTTCCCAATTTCAAACGTTGTCCCCAAAGGAAACTTTTGTCAACATGTTTTATCTAAAAATAATATTGTTAGGGCGGCTGTGGCTCAGCGGTAGAGCGGTTGCCTGCTAATTGGAAGGTTGGTGGTTCAATCCCTTGCCTTGATTCATCATAACAGACTCAGGACACTTTACAGATAGGGTAGGTCGAGTCCACAGTCTCATTGACAGAGACCAGACCATTCCCTCAGGAGCAAGCATTTTGCAGCTTTGGGTTAACTGGAGTTTTGGTTATGGTCAGTAATGGATAATTTTGGTCTGGTTTGGTACTGATACAGATTTCAATATTAGGCCAGTGGAAAAACTTACCTGAACATGCATGTGATAAACATATTTCAAGATGTCTCCAAAATGGAAAGGGTTCAGCATGTTCGGTTCATTTTAAAATCTAGCCATTCGAATTTGAATAATGCAATTTCTGCTGTACGCATGGCAATTTTGAGCTGATTGGTGACATTGAGGAAAAGTTCAGGGAATGACACGAGGAGTCCTTCTCTGGGAATTGAGACACAACAATTTGCCCAAGATGCATGCATTTGGTGTGACACCGGCAAGGACAAAAACGTCTCAGTTAATCACATCTGAATGTGATAATATGAGATGTCATCTGTTGTCTATCCGCTGTGCACTGAGAAATGTCCGAATGCCTTGGTGCCCATGATATAATTCCTGACTGCGGACCCTTTTGTTGCTTACATACCCCTTTTCCTTTACATGTTTCCTATCTCTCTCTATTGCCTGTCAAATAAAGGCAAAAGACCCACATAATCATCTTAAAAAACAAGCTGGCATGTGACAATGCTAACTCAAGTGAAGGCATTAGTAATTAGAGTTGCAAGTCATTTTGAATTTGTCCAAAAGTCTTTATTTTACTCTATTGTTGTTCAATAATGCTATGGAAATGAGTCCATCAAGACGAGTACAAATGTAGGAAGTGTTGAGTCTGCTTGAACATCAAATGGGATCGATTTTAAATTATCAAAAAGCAGGGATGCTTCTAACAGACTCATTTAACATAAAGGCCTGCTTTCTTTCTGCAGTTAAAAGCAAAAGGCCACTTTTACTATAAAAAAGCCAGTGGTTGCTTATGGTTCACCACTGTTATGGCCCACTGTTCTTACAAAAGTAGGTAGAGTTTTGAAAATTGCAACTTGAATATGTGGTTCTTTTTCAACATCTTCCAAAAAGTCACTCACAAAATGTGCACATAAGTATGAAGTACAGCGCAATGAAGTACACTACTTGAGTCACAATATACTTGAATGAAGGTGCAATAACAAAGTGAATTTCCGAAACAGCTCCTCACAGTAAGACAGGTAAAAAGCAATTTATTACCTCCATCCCGACTGCCAGGTCCAGTGCTTTATCAGATGCAGATAGTGCATGACAGGGAAGCCACAGTAAACAGGCTGTTTATCGCTGTAAAGAGAAGGGATGGGACTCGGGAGTGCTGTTGCATTGTCATTTCATTTAGATGAGGTGGAGCAGCACGGGAGGCCAGCGCTGTACGGTCTATCCAGCGGGCTGACAGCAGCTCTGTGATAGAAAATACAGTCAGCAGCTAAACACTGTTGTAGCTATCTGTCTCTGTGTTTGCTTAGTCCACCTGTCTCTTGCTCTGTCTCTCTAGTTGGTATATCTGTCTCCCTCTGATGTACCAGATGGCACATTCAATTTTCTTTACAGCTTCACCTTGCCCAAAAACAGCTGTCACAACGCATCATACTTGCTTTGTGAGCCTTGTTTGTATCTTTTTTTAATCATTTTTTAACCTTTTTTCACTTTTTGCCTTTGCTTTGTTTATTTTAGTCATTTAAACCCCTAAGCAATAGACGCAATGATAAGTGATCTATTTCAGTCTCTGTAAAGCTCTTGCTGTTTTTCACAGCACCATGAGCCTTCTTAAAATCCATACATCTGACATTCATGGCTGATGACATTCATGGAGATAATAATATCCTTCTTGTCCTGAAGGGGGTGCTAGAAGAATGGTCATTGGGGTCATTATAATCAAAAGTGTTCAATCACTGAAAAGAGCTCAGCTACCCAATCTGAATTTAACGGGTTCCAACAAAAGATCAGGTTTTAGGTCCGGTTTGGGCTGTTTTGTAGCTTAAAGCTTTGGGTTTACTAGAGTGATATGGTCGGTAATGGATGAAATAATCCACTCCCATCACCCACACAGTAACACAGTGTTTCAGCACACTGCTGATTTTGGTCTGGTTGTGCAGTTCTGATACAGATTTAGGCCAGTGGAGACACTGGGAGCATAAATGTGATCCACAACTTTAGGCCAGTGGTTTCCCAATACTTAGACCGCCAAATGAAGCTTTGTGAAACAGTGTCTTTATTTTCTGAGCCAACTAGATGGTGGTCTTGGTTTTAAGAGAAAGGCCTAAGGCATTGCAATTCAGTGTATTCTCAACCAGTTGTTGAACAGAGAACGCCATCTAGTGGGCTCAGAAAATAAAGACACTAGTTCATGAAGCTTCAAGCCATCACTACTTGTACTCCACCTTTGTCGAGTCCAACACAAGTCCGAGACCAGGACTAGTCGAGTCCTAGTCAAGACCGAGTCCAAACAGGTTCGAGTCCGAGTCAAGACCGAGTCCAAAGAGGTTCAAGTCCGAGTCAAGACCGAGTCCGGGACAGAAAAAAAGGTCTTATGCATGACAGTATCAAGACAATCAATTTTGGTTATTTGTTGATATAAAAGCAAAAACAGTGTCAGAACATCCAGGATTTATGAGTATAGCAATTCCCCTTGATATTATATGGTGATAACTCATAATAGCTACATAGACAATACTGCTGCAGTAGGTACTAGTACTGAGCATTTGAGCAACTAAATGACAACATAGCTTCACTCCAGATGTAGTGTAAATGAAGTGACCAGTATTACAGAATGTAGCCCTATGGTTGGTTTATGGCTTCCCTAAAAAATATTGTATTCTATTGTTATTTGGACGTGGGCTAACAGGAAATACATGTATTTTCAGAAAACATTAAAGTTTGGTTAAACAATGAACAGAGTGTAATTTAACATATGTTCGTTTTATTTGAGACAAATTGCAGAATTTAAAAATAAATCCATCAGGAAGAAGTTGTTTAGGGAACACAGACACACAGACACACACACACACACACACACACACACGCACACACACAGCTGGCTCTACAACGTTAGCTAATGTCTGCTAGCATACAAACGGGCTAACTATAGCCAGTTAGGTTTTTTATAACGTAACAAAAACCCACCCATCTCGTAGGAGCAAAGCTTATTTAATGAAATAAAATGATGGCTCAAAAGGAGCACTAATGCCACAGGTCTTATGATGACAACGTGGACTCCGAAGTCAGCCGTAATATTTTTAAGCTAGGCTAACTTGTAAAAAGCCGAACAATATCCCTACCTGAACTGTGTTTCACTTTCCCTTCAATACTATCATCAACATAATAAAGACACCTGGACTCGGTCGAGACCAAAAGCAAAATTTGGCAAGACCAGTGGCCGAGTCCGAGACAAGTCCGAGTCCATGGAAAAATTGAGTCCAAGACCGGACTCGAGTACTACAGCCCTGATATATATATATATATATATATATATATATATATATATATATATATATATATATATATATATACGGTATAGACTGCTCAGCCAAAATGATTGCAATGCTTGAGATGGCATCCAAAGTCTGAACGATGTGGGAAAAAATGGTCGAATGGCAAAGGCTCAACCAATGATCAGCTCCAGGGAAATGAAAGAAGACTTAAAGTTACCTGTGAGTACTGTTACGATCAGAAGAAGGCTGTGAAGCAAAGCTATCAGCCCCCTCAAAGTCCGATTGCTGAAAACAAACATGTACTGAATAGGTTGAAATTTGCCAAAGGACACATTGACTGGCCAAAGGAGAAATGGAGCAACATTCTGTGGACTGATCAAGGCAAAATTGTTCTTTTTGGGTCTAGGACAGTTTGTCCAACAACCCCCATTGCACTGAATTCAAGCCACAGTACATGGTGAAGACAGTAAAGCATGGTGGTGCAAAATTCATGTTATGGGGATGTTTCTCATACTGTGGTGTTGGGCCTATTTATCACATACCAGGGATCATACATCAAAATACTGGAAGAGTTCATTTTGCCTTCTGCTGAAGAGGAAATGCCTTTGAAATGGGTCTTTCAACAAGACAATGACCCAAAACACACCAGTAAGCGAGCAAAGTCTTGGTTCCAGAAGAACAAGATTGATGTTATGGAGTGGCCATCCCAATCCCCGGACCTCAATCCCATAGAACACTTGTGGGGTGACATCAAAAATGCTGTCATAAAAAATGCAATTGTCCTGGGCTGGAATACCTGTTCACAGGTGCCAGAAGTGATCAGAGGTGAAGCAGTTCTCAGAAATAACGGTTATGTAACTAAATATTAGTGCAGTGATTCAAAGTACAGACAACCCTTGAGACATGTTTCAAATTGTACAGTAAATTTTTGAGTTTGTAAAGAAAAATGCAAATGCTGCTATTTTTTTTAACAGCGTAATATTCCTTTTTCTTCACTTTCTGTAAAGGTAGAACACAAACTTGATCAATTTTGGTCATGTTTTGATTTGGAATTGAATATGCAGGGTTCCCAAAAACTATTCTAAGGATTTTGAGCACTTTTTTAAACACACTGCTATTATTCTGAAAACAACTGTATATGATCCATGGGTAAACAGATGTAGAGTGCAGCCTCCAGAAAGTTAATATTCAGCAACAGAAAAGCCAGAGGAAACTGTGCCCCAGTGACAGACAAGTGAGTCAAAGTAGTTCAGCAATACTGACCAAAACCATCATTGATTAAACTATATCAATTCGATAATGCACAGTGTGAATGCTAAGCGTGCTTAATTTTTCTGAACTGCATTGGTCAATGTGAATCATCTTGCATATGTGAGTGCATTTGTTCTTTTCACTGGAAAGCCAGTAGATTTATATTTATTTCTAAGTGGAAGGTTTGTGGTTTGATCCCTGATCCTGCAGTCCCACATGCAAGAACAGAACTCGGAATTGCTCCCGATGTGGTGCCATTGGTGTGGAAATGTGTGTGAATGTTTATCTGATGAGCAGGTGGCACCTTGTATATATCAGCCTTGTATGAAGGTGTGTGAATGGTTCCTCTACTATGTTTAAAGCGCTTTGAGGAGTTAAGACTAGAAAAGTCCATACTAGAATACAGTCCATTTACATTACTATGTTAGAACTGTGTAGTTTTCTTAAGATAATGGACACTCTCTGAGTCCATAATACCTCTTGCCTGGTCTTCACAGGGTCTCATCTGTAGCACGCGTCCTTTACAAAATAGCCTCCAACCAATTGGGTACTTTGACATAACTATAACAAAGATAACATTAATTGGGGATTGTTAGAAAATGCCTGTGTGTGTGTGTTTTTGTGCGTGCGTGTGTGTGTGTGTGTGTGTGTGTGTGTGTGTGTGTGTGTGTGTGTGTGTGTGTGTGTGTGTGTGTCAGAGACAAAGAGAAAGCAGTAGAGAGATTCTATGTGATTTGCTCTTTCATCCATTCCTTACCATGCCCCTACAATTTGAAATGCGGTGAGCCCTGGAATGTGCAATGAAATGACTCATCCAAAAGGTCACTTAGGATAAGCGTCCAAACATGATTAGAGAGGTGAACGTCAGCAATATGATTGTGCAGACAGTGATTATGCAGACAGATACAGTGTTAAAAACGACACACAAAAAAAGATTATAACCCACTGAGTTCCCAGTTAAGAATGACAAATTCTCTTCTCTTTGCAAGTTCATACGGATGAATGATGGCTTGAAATAGCTACCAAAGTGTGTAGATCAAGGGTGTTTCTCAGAAAATTTGTGTCTAAAAGCCTGCTTTATAAAAAGAAAAACACCTTTTATAAGACACCAGTTAAGTCAGTAAACTAATCCACAGCAGAGTTGTCCTCAAAAGAAAATGAAAAGTCAGGCTTTAAGTAATTTTCTGCCGAAAACAAACTTGCGTTGGAGGTAAAACACTTATTAGTTGGTAGGCAAATGCCTAATTCAAAGTCAAAGACCTTGGAATCCAGACAGTTTACAAGCGAAGGAGTTAAAAACAGCCATTTCTGTCCCACATTGTTACACTACTACAGTGAATCAGAGTACAGACACCCAGCGTAGGACTACACTGCTGAATGTGTTGAGGTAATGTAATTTTCAATTATTTTTCTTTATACCATCTCCTGAGCTGAAGGCATTAGACCTCAGAAAGGTCAATTCATTATTTTCCAAACTAAAGTGTTTTGACCTTTTATTCAACTGTATGGTGCAAGAAGCCAGTTACCACTGGTCTGACAACTTTGATCTTTGTCATTGTTGATAGAGCTGGAGCTCTTTCGAGATACTTGGAGTCACAAATGCTTCAAAAGCCACCATGTGGTCAGCAGGATAGACTGTGAAACTGTGACTATGAGGCAGTGTTGTGGTACTCAAGATCAGTCTAGAGACAGGTCTTGAGACCATTTGTTTTAAATCTCAGTCTCTTCTCGGAATCAAACACATTTTTACTCGGTCTTGTCTTGGTCTCGGATAAAGAGGACTCAGGATTTTATTTCAAGACCAGTCAGGACCACAACTGACTTTTAATGACGATATCATGGCATTACTCATGGTACACTTATGGCAATAAAAGCGGTGAATGAAGAGGACACCTAATTTGTTTTCTGTGGGTGTTTTTTAAGGAAATGTAGATCTTTCAGATAATTTTGAGCAGTGTCAATAGTTAGCATTTTCCACATTTTATTATGTCATGCATGTTGGGACCTGCACTTCTCTGGTCTTGGTCTTATATCAGTCTTGATACACTCTGGTATGGCGATGACTTGGTTTAGGTGGTCTTGACTACAACATTGCTGCTTTTGTGGCTTCTTAAAAGTGTCTAAATAGATCCAAAACAGAAACATCAATAATCACAAAATACATTATACTATACTACTGTAGTTATTGTACTTTGACCTTTGTCTTACCTTTTTAAACAATAGGTTCAGTCCACACTGGCTGTGAAATGATGCCTTCCTACTTTCAATGTAGAGCATTCTTATTGCAAAACTGCATTTTAAAGTTAAGCCAAAGTTCATTTGAGACTTCAGCAGTCTCAATTAGCCAAATCATCACAGGCTTTTCTGTGTTCTTTACAAAATATGCCTTTAAACTAGAAAAATAGCTTATTAAATCCCTCTAATTCAAGAACAATAAAAAGTTTATCTAAGACGTCATCATGCTTAGTTGATTCTAAACCAATCAGCTGTTTGATCAGCTGAGAGCCAGGTGTTTTCCCTCATGCCCTGGGTCTTGCAGTCTGTGGAAAGCAACTGCAGCGCCCTGCTCTAGAAACTAGAAATTTGCATGTGCATGACGTCAGAGGAAGTCGGGATCAAGTCGGACACAAATCTAACCAGCATGCATTGTGATCGTGGTGATGGATTCTGCGCAGGCCTGGCTCATTTCAAACAGGCTTATTGTGAGATGCTATGGCACAGAGCTAACATCATGGTAGAGATAGAGAGGGAGTGACAGGCTGCGGCTGGGAATCAAATGGGTTTGGCTGTCCAGGCTTCTTGAAATAAAGGTCCCATTCATTTGTTTTTTAGAGACAGTGTTGGGAGATTGACGTACTTAGAGGCTAGGATGAACTCAAAACTCTTCTTATTATTTGATGAAAAGTCAAAGGCAAAAGCATGTGTTCATAAAAAGTGAAGGTGAAAGGTATAACCAGCTTCTGCTGTGTGTACCAATAAGGTTGAGCTGATGCTAAATATTACACAGAAATATAAACCTTCAACAGTTGAAATCAGTTGACTTTCAGATTCTGGGTACATTTCTGAAGAATTTGAAAGCTAGTGTTTAGTTCAACGTTGCAACGAGTAAAGGCTCTGAATTAGCTAAAACTTGAATATTTAGAACTGACTTCCCCATAGCAATGGCTCCTAAGGCTCATAGATATTGAGAGCTATGCCAAACTGACAAAACAATATTTATCTGACACATAACTTAAACCTATGATCCAGGAGACTCCTGTGTTTCTATGTTGTGGAGTTTTGAGGATGTAATTTAGCAAACACTGACATGTTAACTTACAGTGTGCAATGCCGGGTTCTCCTCTTCACAACTGCCTTACTTTTCAATATATCAAGCATAATTTCACAGTTAGTAATGGATATTATACAAGTCACTATATGTTTAAATGTTTAATGTGCTAGAACATGTTCAAACTTGTTACTTGGTAAGATGTTGCCTTTCTAGTAGTTTTGTAATTTTAAAAATTGGATAATTATGGCATCTAGTTATAATTATACACATATAATATTATATCTACAATAGAGGTTCAATTAGGGGTTCAAATTAATCAAAAATATTATTCCCAGAAATCAGCTGCCAGTGCTTTGCCGAGCTTCCTTCCTCGCCAGAGCAACTGACTCCATCTAATGAAACGCTGATCAAGTGTCTGTTCGTCCTATAAATATTTGAATGAAGCTTTTAATCAAAATGTCTTTTTAAATGAAGATGCCACTCAAGCTCATTGCCTCCTCTTAAGCTTGTTACTGCTTTTATCAGCGTGACATTTCCAACTCATCTCATCTCAAAGCTGAGAGGAGTGTCAATAGACACAATCTGTCCTCTAATAACCACACAGCTGTGTAGCAGAGCACTGGCGGGCCTCTACAGTTATTAGCTACATGGACGCCATGGATTCAAGCTGGGCTTCTTATGAACACTAGGCTATTTCTTACAGAATCAATAAATAGAGAATGATTTGGAGAGTCCATGCCTCTTCCTCCTCTCTGCACTCAGCCTCCTCTGGGGAACTCAATTCCATTTGTGCCGTGATTGCGATTAGGGCTGCACAGTTTTTTTTTTATAGTTCTCGCGATATTAACTAGCAAAATAAACCAAGAAATTATCAGTATACAGTATATCAGCATTCATTCAGCACTCATTCTTTTTTGTAGTGATGCCTATTATATTACATTCAATAAGTAATATTGTTATCGCAATTCAAAATGTTCCCAAAATATGCAAATTACAGTGTATTTCTTTTCGTAGCTATACGTATATGTACGCATGGTTCTTGGGAACAGCCTGTATAATGTTGTCTTCTGCTGTTGAGGGGGACTTTTTCTTAGTCTTTGCATTCTGTGTGGATTAGGTTTAGACACTTGTATTAGGAACCTACCTACCATTGCTCTAAAGCAAGGCACTGCAATTGCCAAAATTCTAAACACAACACTTTTGTTTTTGCCAGATACTGACTGTTTTTTTGCTAATATGTTGAATATGAACATCACAGCTAATATTAGTGCTGCTTCTACTCATTAAGATGTGTTTAATACATAGGTAAAATATCCACAATGGACTCAAGTTTGACTGGACCTGATGAAAGCTGATTTTGATTTGATATTTTTAAAGCACACCAAAACTAATGTGCTACTCCTATAATCCTCAAAAACTAGACAAGGTGATTCCCTGACCTCCACACAAAAAATAAAAACAACAGATGGCAACTGGGTCGGTGCGGTTTGCAAATCCAGTGACCATGTTTGTTTGAGTTAAGTATTCTGGTTTAACAAAATCAACATGGTTTCAAAAAACTTTAATATATTTGTGAGGAAAACCGTCTTATTTGAGTCCCGCCATGTAGTTATCACTGCAAAAGTCTCCGACATGAAAATGATGACGATAAGAGGATAAAACCAGACCGGCTTCTAAGATCTTTTGAAAATGGATTCAGTGATTTATTTTATTTTCCTTACCTGATATCTGTGGCTGTGGCAGCAGTGGTGCTGTGGATGAGATTTGACCCATATAGGCTTTAGAATTTAATCACAGCAGTGACCTGTATTTTATAGTTTCCTATGCCCATTGTAGAGAAGGTAATGAATCTGCCTGGCAATCAGATAAACAATATACTATCTAGGGCAGAGTAATTGCTGAATACATTCAGTTTGGACCCCTTGATAATAGGAATGCTGATACTGAGGTTGACTTGTGCCATCCATCTTTTTGAGTGTATTTTCTAATACTTCAGTATACCGAGTCCCAACAAAAAGGATAATTGTGATTATTTTCAACCTTATTGTTTTATTTCTATACTTATTTTAATTGGAAGGGTGTATTCTGGTCAATATTTGGTTTGCTGAGCCAAAGTTTACAAAGATACCCGTAGGATATTTCACAATTACACACAGGCACACCACTAGCAAGACATGGGTTACCAACAATCAGAAAATTAGCCAAACATATATGGAAGTGGTGAGGTGACACTCTGCTCGCAGTTTGCACTCAGTACGTTGGGACTGCCAAAAGTGAGCGGGATCACTTTGAATCTTTACAAGCGTGAGGATCTCTGTTGCTGGTTTAGAATCAGAATCAGAATCAGATTCAGCTTTATTGGCCAGCTATGAAGACACACAAGGAATTTTTCTTTGGAGCATAGTTGCTGACAATGTGCTTACACATACAAAACCACAAACAATATATACACACTAATATATACATACTCTAAACAGAAACATAAACACTATAGAGGCATGAGTGCAATAAGGAGTTCAATAAGAATGATTTAAATGTGGAATATAGTGCAAAGGATGCTGGGATAAATAGTATTATGCTATTGTATTACAATATGAACATTATGAACAGTTCTGAAATAGGAAATGAGAATGATAAATAACAAATAAGTGAGATATGAGAATGGGAATGATGATTAAATAATAAATAATTAGTGAGATATGACAATGATGAATAATACTAAATAAGTGGAATAATAGTGGAACCAGTAAACAGGTGCTGTAGAGACAGTGTTACTGGGTTATTGACCAGAAGTGAACCTGACACTGTGGGTCAGTAGTCAGCTGTTCATCAGTGAGATGGTTTGTGGGTAGAAACTGTTCCTGAGTCTGTTGGTTTTGGTGTACAGTGCTTTGTAGCGCCTACCAGAGGGGAGAAGCTGGAACAGGTTGTGACCGGGGTGAGATGGATCTGCAGTGATGGTTCCTGCCCGTTTCCTGAACACTGGAAGAGTATAAATCATGAATCATGAACGGAAGGCAGGTTGGCACCAATTATCTTTTCTGCAGTCCTAACTGTCCGTTGTAGTCTGCTCCGGTCCTTTTTGGTGGCAGATCCAAACCAGACAGTGATGGACGTGCAGTGGACCAGCAACTCCTTAGGCAGGTTGACCTTCCTGAGCTGGCGCAGGAAGTACATCCTCTGCTGGGCCTTTTTGATGATGGTGTCTGTGTTGGGCCCACTTCAGGTCCTGGGATATAGTGGATCCCAGAAACCTGAAGGATTCCACAGCAGACACAGGGCTGTTGAGTATGGTGATGGGGGGAAGAGTGGGGGGGCTCCTCCTGAAGTCCATGATCATCTCCACAGTTTTGAGCGTGTTAAGCTCAAGGTTGTTCTGACTGCACCAGAGAGCCAGCTGATCCACCTCCTGTCTGTAGGTCGACTCATCACCGTCCCGGATGAGGCCGATGACCGTTGTGTCATCAGCAAACTTCAGGAGTTTAACAGATGGGTCTCCTGAGGTGCAGTTGTTGGTGTAGAGGGAGAAAAGCAGTGGGGAGAGCACACACCCCTGGGGGGCGCCAGTGCTGATAGTCCGTATGCTGGATGTCATGTTCCCCAGCCTTACCTGCTGACTCCTGTCAGTCAGGACATTTGTGACCCACTGACAGGTGGAGGCTGGCACAGTGAGCTGGGAGAGTTTTGTGCTGAGGATGTCTGGGATGATGGTGTTGAACGCCGAGCTGTAGTCCACAAACAGGATCCTTGCATAAGCCCCTGGAGAGTTGAGGTGTTGCAGGATGTAATGCAGTCCTAAGCTGACTGCATCATCTACAGACCTGTTAGCCCTGTAGGCAAACTGCAGGGGGTCCAGCAAGGGGACTGTGATGTCCTTCAGGTGGGCCAACACTAGTCTTTCAAAGGACTTCATGACTACAGTTGTCAGGGCGACAGGCTTGTAGTCAATTAGTCCAGAGATGGAAGTATTTTTGGGAACTGGGATGATTGTGGAGCGTTTGAAGCAGGAGGGAACTTCAGATAGCTCCAGAGATCTGTTGAAGATCTGAGTGAAGATGGGGGCCAGCTGGTCTGCACAGATTTTCAGGCAGGATGGTGACACATCTGGTCTTTCTGGTCTTCTGGTCTTCTTCCCCTGGAAGAGCTGGCGCACATCCACTTCACACATCGTAAGTGCAGGTGAGGGGTCGGGGGGGGAGGTGACAGCGTACAGGTGGGGGGAGGTGACTGACCGAAGTATGAGTTGGTGAGTTGGTGTGGGGGAGGGGTATGACTGTGGGCTTTTCAAACCTACAGTAAAAGCTATTCAGCTCGTCAGCCAGTCGTTGAGGACCAGCAGTGTTGTGGGGATGGTCTCCTGTAGTTAGTGAGTGTCTGCAGACCTCTCCACACTGACTGAGGATCGTTGTTTGTAAAGCTGTTTTCCAGCTTGTTAGCATAGCTCCTCTTAGCTGCTTTGATCTCTTTGGTCAGTGTGTTCCTGGCCTGGTTATATAGGACTCTGTCCCCACTTCTGAAGGCCTCCTCTTTTGACTGACGGAGCTGCCTGAGTCTTGCTGTGAACCAGGGTTTTTGGTTGTTGTATGTGCAGAAGGTTTTAGTCGGCACACACATGTCCTCACAAAAACCTTTTTCTGCCTGTATGTTGGGACAAGATGAACCAGACAGTGATCAGAGAGTCCCAAGGCTGCACGTGGGACAGAGCGATAGGCGTCCTTTAATGTAGTATAGCAGTGGTCCAGCATGGTAGTGTCCCTGGTGGTACACTTAATATGCTGTCTATACTTTGGAAGTTCATGGCTGAGGTTTTCTCTTTTGAAGTCCCCAAGAACAATAAGCAGGGAGTCAGGATGTTTTTTCTCCACGTTTAAATGTAGTTACACAATTCCTCCTGCTGCTCAAATCATCTGTTACTCTCATTGTTCTGTCCTCCCTCACACACAAATCTAATTCTGCTCTTACGAACCTGTGCCTACGCGCCCTCAAAGGTTCACCCAAAGTTGAGCTAGAATTAGTTTTGTGCTCTCTCAAATCTTTTTCTTTCACCATACTTCCATATGCTGTCACCCTCTTCCACAACGAGTCCCATCGGTGCCCGCGGAAAAATGACCCACTTATTAAGTTCCATTCCACTCTGTACCTGCCTGATCGATGGCTCCTATCCGTCCACATCCATTTCATTTTCTGCAGACTACATCTAAATGCACCATTGACACTACCCCAGCAATGAAATGCAGTGATTCAAGTCTTTTTCTCACGGTCTCTGATACTGTCTGATCGTATTCTTCTTCATATCTTTGATCGATAGATGTTGAGTGTTCATCATGTATTATAGTTCTTTTTATCTTTATTTTTAACTTTGATTTCTCATCCAATGTGCAAGAATTATTATGGAAACAGTAATGGGTTAGGACTTCTTGTGCTGTATGGATTCTCATGTCTGTGGACACGGTGACAGGCTGCTTTTGTATTTGTCTTTACACTTTAACATATAAGATTCATATCAAAAACAAATTTGTCGCTTCAGCCCCACTCTCCGTGAGAAAGGAAGGTATGAATTATTTCCTATTTCATGGCTAATAACCTGACTGCTTGTTGTTTGGATGACGGGCAATCATTGCTGAGTAGAGCCGTCATTTATGATAGCTTTCACCAAACTGTAGGTTGGACAGAAAGCACGGTAATCAAAGGTTTTACTGCAGCTAATGTAAAATGGCAGCGCCTTCTCTTTGATTCATTCAACAGCGCAAATCACATTCTCTGTCTATTATCTCTGAAAAGTTATCTTTCTTTCTGTAGGTTTGCATCATGTTGAGCAAGAATCGTTTCATTCGCTGAAAATAAAAATGAATTGTTAACCATAAAGAAGAATTAAAAGGCTATGAAAAAAATAAAAGAATTGTTTATATATATATATATATATATATATATATATATATATATATATATATATATATATATATATACTTTTTGACATTTCCAAAAAGTCAGCAAAAGCAATTATGATGTACACTTATATATCTAGTGGTAAATGAATATTCTCAACCTCACAACAAGATAACAGAATACAAGGAACTTCTGTGTATGTCAGTTAAATTAGGCCATAATATTATGCTAATCCATTGCTGCTTCCCTAGGATGAGATTTATATTACTAAACAATAATTTCTCTCTCTTCTGCCAACACACTCTCTTTTAAATTCTTCATTATTTTGTCTTTCTGGTGGAGTGTAAGATGGATGGATGGATGGATGGATAGGGTGCCATCTATTAAAAAAATGTGTTTCCATTTGAGTTTTAACAATTTTTTCTCAAAATGGCCAGAAATGTGTTGTCTGAGTCAGGAACAAAACCTACATGAGGCCATGACACAGCAGCGCCTTTACCTTCTCCGTAGGCTTGGATCCTTGTGAAGCAGAAGCCAGATTATCTCTGGGTTTTATAACTGTGATTCAGAGTGTCATGCCGTACTGCAGCACAGCCTGGCTCAGCAGCCTATCTGCTAAACCTAATGACTTATATCATCAAGTCAAAGTTGCACACTCCTTTCAAACAAAGAGCAAGCTTAGACTTGATACAACAGGCTAAAATACTCTTTTTATACATCAGTCTATGCTGTTGCTAAACCAAAATCTGTGTGCTGCCAATAAAGGTCTGGATCCAAGAACATCATTTTTCATCATTTTCTTTTTTCTTTTGAGCAAATGTGCTCGGGAACGCTAAATTAATTTTGTATGTAAAATTGGTATCAAATGAAATATAGCTATGCCAGTCAACATCCATTCAAAAAGAAGGCAGTTTAGTTTTTCCTTGTACCCAAAAAATAACACGTGCCACGGCACCATTGTAAGCAGGTGTTGCAATCAAGCGGTGATCATTAACCATATTCTCAAGACGTGTCCTTAGGTTTAGTCCAGACTTGGGTCAGTGACTCTGGTCATATTTACAGCTGAAATACATTTTTATTGAGTTTTAGTTTTTTTTAAATGTCTTCTGTTGTACTGACACACCACCACACCAGCAGTTTTTTTCTGAATGCCTAAACACTGTCAGTGATGCATAGATAGATAGATGTTCAAGTCCTGATGTACAGAGGAAATAATTCATATATTATAACATTCAAGTGTTCTGATAGTCCCTATGTGCAAAGGAAAAATTGTTTAGTCCGTAAGAATTTCAGTGTCAGCAGGCCTGACAATATTAATTATAGCCTCTCCTTCTTTCTTCCTTTGGAGCCCCATTAACACTACCATTGCTCTACTAGGGGTCCAAACCAGGAATGCCAATTTCTTATTTTTTCTGACCGATAGCCAACCCTTCGTTAATCGATTATTAACGGTTAACTGACAAGCAGGCGACGGAGTCCCAGTTCACCCGTTCAGGACAAACGTCTTGCACTCCGCAACTGAAGCCAGCTGAGGATCTGTACCGGTCGTACTTTCCTGGAACAGGAACTGCGAGGCTGTGAGCCGTGTGCCTGCCTGGCAAACTCTTTGTGTAGGTCAGACAATTTAACCCACCAGTCCTCATCATCACATAGCTCTTTGCTGTAAGCGCCGTCTAGCAGAGGGCCACCAACTTACAGGAGAAAAATAGCAACTCTGACACATTTATTTCTAACTCTAAACGGTGTACTGTAAACAGTGCTTATCGTCTCGTCTTCCTGCATACTCTCTTTCCCAGCTCCTTTTCGTAGCGTGATACGTTTCACTGCTTCCCGCTGCGCCTTGCGATTTAGCATCACAGCTAGCTGCCTGCAGGGAACCATGCCTTTCAAATGCATTCCCTGTAATGTCCTGTCGACAGCATTTGCCAACGATGAAACTGTTAATTATTTCACAGACTGTGGGATGCGGTGAGCTTATTTAGCGCAGCATATGGAAGAGACTGTCATGTTGTTGTACTATTTTTGCATCTTGTCCACATTTCACAGCAGTTTGTAACTCAAACTCGCTCTTTGTCATTTCCTCTCATCTCAAACACTTTACCTCACCCCTCTCAATATGCTAATTCAGTTGTACTCACCCAGGACCTCTGGTAAATTGCCCAATGAAGACGGGACCATCTGATGTGCTGCCGTTCACTCGAGCAGTTACAGCTTGAACTCAATTTTCGTTGTTAGCTAAGTGTGAGTGCAGTTCAGAAGATGTCAGGGAAAGTGTTGATTCACGCCTCATTCAGCATGCAAATGTATGTATGAAACCTGAGCTGTGATTGGCACCATATTCCAAATGACCCCCCTCTTCATTGCAGGATTTATTGTTTGTCTCTTTGAATCAGTCTGCGGTGATGAAAAGGCACTACTCAACAAGGGTGACATAAACCCAAGATATTTAGCTGGTGGCTGAATGTAGTTTACTCTGTTGTGAAAGTTACACGTGTCACACACATGCTAACATTTGTCAAATGTCTTAATAACAGTATAATTAAACTGATAGTAAAGTACGACGCTATGGTAGGTATTACACTTTAAAAAATGAAACAAATGAAAGCCAGATCAATTTACTTATTGAGCGAGATGGTTCCCGGCCACTTTAACCCCTGATTCTGTTTAGTATTGTCACGATTTGTCTACTACTGGAACCCAGAAGCAGACCAGGACAAGGTAAGTAGGAATAATAAGGTGAATATTTATTTGGAATATCAATGCAGCAATGGGTAAGTCCAGATGGTAGGCAGTGGATGGAATTGGGAGGCTGGAGGATTAGTGCAGTTCTGGGAATATAACTGAAGTAGTCAGCCAGGCAGGTTTGAGTTTCAATCCAGGTGATTCTGCAGACAGAGAAACAGGAGGCAGATTAGCGGCAGGCATACCGAGACATGATAGCAACAGACTTTCAAAACTAGAGGCTAGAGACGAGAGCTAAACGTACTGGTTACGCTAATGATCCGGCTGGGAGTGGCTGTCTGGTCACTGCTTATATGGAGCAGAGGTGATAATCAGGACCGGCTTTGCAGATTGCAGATGATGACAGGTGTGTGTAGTTGGAGAATTAGCCGGGATGCGTTCAGGAAACTCAGGACAAACGGATTTCAGGTTAGAGCAAAACAAAACACAGGCTACACAGAGTCTTTGATGCCGGAGTCATGACAAGTATTGAGTTGTGTTGTCTACTGTGTCTTAAAATCAGGCTAGTTTCTTAAAGGCAACCCATTGCTGGCACATGATGTGTGTCGAAACATATGGACAGACAGGGTGGCATGGACACGGACTATTGTACTGTAGGTTGGTCAGGATACACAACTGTGTGGTGGCTGCACATGCAGCATGGTGGCCCAATGGTTGGCACTGTGGCCTCACAGCAAGAAAGTAACGGGTTAGAACCCTGGTCGTCCTGGGCCTTTCTGTGTGGAGCCCTTCCCCGTGTGTGCGTGGGTTTTCTCCGGGTACTCCCCACGGGTTTTCCTCACCACTAAAAACATGTTTTCCCCCCTCTCTACCAAGCTGATATGTAGTGAGCGTCTGGCGTCATAAGTCTGCGTGCATCACCCGGGTGGGTGCTACACATGGTTGGTGTTAGACAGTAGTACCCCTGAAGAGCTTTGAGTGTCTATGATAAAGCGCTATATAAATGTAATGAATTATTATTATTATTTTCAACACTGGGAAATAGGACAACAGCAATTTTATCCCTTTTGCTTCATGGTTGGCACATCAGTTATCAGCAGTTTCTGGTGGTTTCTAGAAATGGCATTATATACTACTAATGTGCAACTGGAAATACATTTTTAAAGTAGTGCTGCCAAAATTACCTTTTATTTAATCAAAATTCTTGGAAACCTTTTTAATAGACCTATCTTCCACATTGCAAAAATGAATAAAGTAATCCCATGTTTTTCAAAGTGAGCACTGAGTTGCCAGGACCTGAGCGATGAAGCTATGTGGCGTGTTTTGTATAAATGGAAGATGGCAGCATTTTGTTAGCATGTTCCATGGATCTCATCAGAGTCACTGTTACGCTGGCTCGTTGTGTCAACTGAATTGCTCCACTGTCATACTTCTTACGGGTGTGTAAATAGCTTCACTGACACGCCGTCACCTCTCAGATGTCAGCTTGTCACCACAATTGACTGTCCACTCCATTTGTCTGCCTCTTCACTTCCTCTGAGTTTGGAAAAGCCGGGGAGGGGATTTCAGAAGTTCTGAGTTTCATAAAGAGTCTGAGATCGTTATGGGGGCCAGTATGAACCTCCCCAGTGTCCTCCATGTTTTCTGTAACAACAATGCTCTTGTGGTTCAATTAGGAGCATTAGATGGAAATGGACTACGCTGCACAAAAAACACCCACACACTGCATGCATTCTGGAGGTCACCAATTGTGTATATTGAAATAGCAAGGGGGATGTGAGCCAAGGTTTGCAAAAACTAGATGTACCGAGCCTGCATACATTGATGGTCCTCAAGAAACACCTCCACCACGTAACTGCAAAACATTTCTGTTCATGCACAGATAAAAATAAAAAAAAACAACACATTGTGTAAATCAATTAATTAGAAGTCAATGGCATTATACATTTTTCTCACTTGCCATGATTTGAATGTGGTGCCTGGCTTCACTTTAGTTTTTTTTCTTGACCATTTAGGGTGTTTACATATTGGGTGGGATTGATTCGTACGCTGAACGAGTACTACTGCATCATTGTCTAGGTGACTTTTGTTTATGTAGTCACTACAGTGTAGTAAAGCTCGCTGCAGATAACTCTGTTAACACTCAAACATACTGTATATTTCACATTAACATCTATGTCACCAGTGTGAACCAGGAGTAGATGCACAGACAGGACAAGTGAAGCCAAACATCTGCCTACTGGTGGCTGGCTACAGTATAGGTCAAACAGCCCGTCCTCTTTATGTTAGCGGATGGACTAAAAAATGAATACATAAGTACACAAACATATTTTTCCCAAAAGATGGTTTCTGTCATTTTAGGTAGTTCTTATCATGCTAATGTTAGTTCAAGTGTATATTTTTCTGATAATTTTTTATGACTTATTTAATGCTATAAACATAGTGGTGAAACAACATGATTGACAGCTCTGATTGCCTTACGATTAGTCAGGCAGGTGTATGGGCCTGATCACTACTGCGCAGACTTTGGCCCATATCCAGGATATTTTGGCTTCACTTTTTACAGTGCAAGATCTTGTGAAACGCCGTTGGTGTGAACACCCTACAGAACTAATACACAGAATAATGTGTAGAGCAGGTTTTCTGTTATAACTCTGCTTGCTTTCTGTATATAATAATGGACACACCCACATAGCTGAACTGCTAGTAAGGTCAGAGAATCTCTGATAAACAACAGTGAGGTTGAACATTTTGTTGAGTGAAAAAAGGGTGAAAATTGTCATTAATATGTTTTAGATTAGCGGAAGATGCCCTATCAAGAGAGACAGGAGGCTCCAAAGAGAGCCTTTGGAAGAGCCAGCTAACCTTCAGCAGAAATTATTTGTCATTTACTTTCCATATCTAGAGATAGGCATTGGGAACTTTCCATAAGCTCATCTCTCAATGCAAATCAAACCAGCTATTAAGCTAACACCATGCCAATCTCTAGGTATAGTGAAGGGTATGTTATGATGTGGGGGGGTATTTTAATTCCAAAGGTTAAGGGAAATTTGTGAAATAACTGGCCTTTAAAAATAAAAATCTGACTGCTTCTATGGGAATTTAACATAGGGGTGTGTATACTTATCTCCCCTGTATTATAAGGAAGAACATTTATTTATTTACAATACATTATTCATTCCCATTGGTGAATATTGAAAATTGGTGTTCTTAAAAGGTTGGATTTTCCTAATTGTTTTTGAATGAAGGCATTAAGATCAATTTCCAAAAGATGTTTTTTTATTCCTCTATTTAATCGACTTTAGCATGGGTGTGTAAACTTATGCAAGCCACTGTAATTGTGGATAATAAAAAAATTAAGTGCATGTCCTTCAAAGGGTACTTTGAAACAATAAAAAAGAATAAAACAAATAAAAGTAATAAGATATAAAATTCTCTATTTATTAAGCTTTGTATTGTAAGACATATTTAGCCGGTAGCCATGCCGTGCTTTTATCTTCCCCTAATAAAAAAGGAAGCTTTTTGTCCTCAGTGTAGGTAGTAAAGCCTTGTATATGCTTTTTCAATTTTTAGAAATATTTGGGTCTTAAGTCTTCATATTTGGGACATGTACATAGGAAATGTAATTCTGTTTCAATATCCTGGTGGCAGTGTGTACAGACATGTACCTCTATTGGTCTCCACACTTTTAAATGGCGACCTCTTTCAATTTCCAGAGCTTGCGTTGTATTTTATTTTCATTTTGCCATTGTTGTTTATACTTTAGTTTAGTTGCTCAGGAGAGCTTTGGATGCAATGGAAATTTTAAAAGCTTGATTCAAATGCTGCCAAAATTTAATTGACCTTTTTTTCTATTTGAATTTTCAGAAGGAATATACAGAGTTCTGCTCTGCATGCATTGTTTGTGGTGTTAGGGCAAACGTTTACTCTCTCTCTCTTTCTTTCTCTCTCTCTCTCTCTCTCTCTGTCTGTCTCCTGCTACCTCTCTCTGTGTCTCTGTCTCCCTCTACCTCTCTCTTTCTTTGTCTCCCTCACTCCCAATCTGTGTGGCACTCTGTCTTTCTGTCCATTCTGTCTCTCTCTCTCTCTCTCTCTCTCTCTCTCTGTGTGCCTGAGTGAGTGTCTCAATGTAGACACAGCTGAGAAGTCAAGACAGCCCAAATCAACATAAACCTGGGTGTTATGAAATTTGTCGAGTATCTAGCAGCACTGTAGCCTTCCTGTATTTCATTACCTGCCTGACTTTGCATCGTATCGCAGCCAGTGTGGCCAGACAGTCAGACAAAATGAAAATTGCCCCACTTTGTGGTTATTCTCGGCGCTTCCACGGTGTGTTTCCGGCCTTACATTTATCACAGTGCTCTTTGATAGTGTAACATGACATGCATTTAATATCTGTGTGTTTGACCGTGTGCTGCTGCAGTCTTTATGTTAATCTGATATTTACCAAGTCGTGCTCGACCAGTGTTGGATGTTTTACAGAAATGTTAACAGTTTTGTACTTCAAGTAACTTGAGCACTTATGCAGACATAAGGCCATCATCTAAAATTGCCATTACATTTATGTAACAAGGTAGGCCTTGCAATAGAAGCTTCATGAACGGGACACCTGTGGACGACTACGGTAAGCGTACCTGACTCATTTCCGTTTCCGGTGCTTGTGTGTGTTGGTAGCGTGTTGCTGCTCACTAAATACCAGTTCAATTTGTTAGATTTGCTATTGCAGCGGCTAACAGTCCGCTAAACAATTATTCTTATAGTAGTTCTGCCTAAGCACTTACAGGTCTTTACATTTGTCTGCGACTTTCGTTAAATAACAGTTGTTTTTAACGCTTGGTAGCTAACGCTACCGTAGGCTACTTTAGCTTAGCTGCTAGCGACTTTAGCTTAGCAGTTAGCCATGTCGTCTCCCTTCCTACTTTCTCTTGCTCGATGTGTGAGATGTTTAGTTACTCCTCTGCATCCTTTAGCGACAATGGTATGTGTAACAAGTGTAGTTTATTTATAGACATGGAGGCAAGGCTTAGTGAGTTAGAAGTCCGGATCTGCACCATTATAGATCAATCGTTAGTTACTGTAGCTAACCACCCCCCGGTAGTCGGTGTGGGCCGGCTTGAGTTAGCCTCTGGTAGCCACCTCCCGGCAACTCCTGAGCAGCCAGGAAAAGGTGCCCCTGCCAAATCTAACCAGCGATGATATGTATAGCCGCATGTCATCATTTCGCCGCTGGCTGTCGAGGTGGTGTCCAGATAATGATGTGGGCTTTGTGGATCACTGGCAGTCTTTCTGGGGAAGACCTGGTCTGATTTGGAGAGACGGCATTCATCCCACTTGGGATGGAGCAGCTCTCATTTCTAGAAATCTTGACAAGTTTATTGATGGACCTAATCCTTGACAATCCAGAGTTGGGACCAGGAGGCAGAGTCGCAGTCTAACACACTTCTCTGCTCCTCCATTCCAGGAGTTACCTAGTAAAACCCCATAGTGATGGTGTCTGCCCCCCGTCCATTGAAATTATTTAAATCAAAGGTAAACAGAAGAGGAGCTGTGCATTAAATTAAAACCACAAGTGCAATAGTGCAAAAGAATAGGAGAATTAAATGTGGACTCTTAAACATCAGATCTCTCTTCTAAAGGTGTACTAGTAAATGAATTAATATCAGATTCTAATATTGATTTATTTTGTCTTACTGAAACCTGGCTGGGTGATGGAGAATATGTTAGCCTAAATGAATCCACCCCCCCCCCCAGTCATACTCACATTCCTCGAGGCACAGGCCGAGGAGGTGGAGTTGCAGCTATCTTTGAGGCTACTAATTAGCTCTAAACCTAAACTAAATTATAACTCATTTGAAAGTCTTGTTCTTAGTCTTTCACACCCAAGTTGGAAATCACTGCAGCCAGTTCTATTTGTTCTAGTGTACCGAGCACCTGGTCCATACTCTAAATTCTTATCTGAATTTGCTGAGTTTTTGTCAAATTTAGTGCTAAAAACGGACAAAGTTATTATTGTAGGGGATTTTAATATTCATGTGTATGATGAGAATGATAGCCTTAGTACAGCGTTTATCTCTCTATTAGATTCTATTGGCTTCTCTCAAAGTGTTCATAAACCGACTCACCGTTTTAACCACACCCTCGACCTTGTTCTGGTATATGGTGTTGAAATTGAACATTTAATAGTGTTCCCACAGAATTCCTTTTTATCTGACCACTGTTTGATAACTTTTGAGTTTATACTGCTGAACTACACGCCAGTAGGCAAAATGTCTATACAAGATGTCTATACAAGATGTCTATCTGATAGTGCTGTAGCTAAATTTAAGGATGTGATTCCATTCAAGTCCCAAAGTAAGGTAGGACTCCTATGCTAATTTCAGTACCTCCCAAATCGATCATTTTGTTGATAGTGCAGCAGGCTCGCTGCGAACGATATTCGACTCTGTTGCCCCTCTAAAAAAGAAGAAAATAAAACAAAGACGGTTAGCTCCATGGTATAACACTGAAACTCACAAATTAAAGAAAGTATCGCGGAAACTTGAAAAGATTTGACATTCCACCAAACTGGAAAATTCGCGTTTAATCTGGCAAGATAGTCTTAAAACATATAGGAAGGCCCTCCGTAATGCCAGAGCAGCGTACTACTCGTCATTAATAGAGGAAAATAGGAACAACCCCAGGTTTCTTTTCAGCACTGTAGCCAGGCTAACGGAAGGTCACAGCTCTACTGAGCCAAGTATTCCCATAGCTCTTAGTAGTAACGACTTTATGAGGTTCTTCAATGATAATATTATAACTATTAGAAGCAAAATTCACCAAGACCTGCCTTGACTGGCATTGACTTATCTCTAAACTCAGGAACCTTAGAAACAGCTGTAAAACCAGATATATGTTTAGACTGCTTTGCTTCACTTGATCTTTATCAATTTAATTCAATTATTTCTTCAGCTAAACCATCAACCTGACTCTTAGACCCCATCCCGACTAGGCTACTTAAAGAAGTTTTACCCTTAGTCAACACTTCTCTACTAGAAATAACCAATCTGTCTTTATTAACAGGCTATGTACCACAGCACTTTAAAGTAGCTGTAATTAAACCTCTTCTGAAAAAGCGCAACCTTGATCCAGATGTTTTAGCCAACTATAGACCTATATCCAATCTTCCATTTCTCTCTAAAATTCTTGAGAAAGCAGTCGCCAAACAGCTGTGTGACTTTCTGCATAGCAACAGCTTATTTGAGGATTTTCAGTCAGGATTTAGAGTTCATCATAGCACAGAGACAGCACTTGTGAAAATTACTAATGACCTCCTAATTGCATCAGACAAAGGACTAATCTCTGTACTGGTGTTATTAGATCTTAGTGCTGCATTTGATACCATTGACCATCATATCCTATTACAGAGATTGGAACATTTAATTGGCATTAAAGAAACTGCTCTAAGCTGGTTTAAGTCTTATTTATCAGATTGATCTCAGTTTGTTCATGTTAACGATGAATACTCTGTGCACGCCAAAGTACGTCATGGAGTCCCACAAGGATCTGTGCTCGGTCCAATCCGGTTCACTTTATATATGCTTCCTTTAGGCAATATTATCAGGAAGCACTCCATAAACTTTCATTGTTATGCAGATGGTACTCAATTATATCTATCGATCAAGCCGGATGAAACTAATCAGTTAGCTAAACTTCAAATGTGCCTTCAGGATATTAAAACCTGGATGAGCTGTAATTTTCTAATGTTAAACTCAGATAAAACTGAAGTTATTGCTCTTTCCTAAACTTTTCCCTAGGGGTCAGTCTAGCAACTCTCCATTGGATTGTGAGCTGGAAAAACCAAATTCTGGTCAGGCCAATCACATCGTGTATAGAGTCAGTGGGAGGGCAGAACATAAGGACGACAAAGTTGCGACGGTTCCGTGTGAATTCCCTGCTACTTGAAAACAAAGAAGATGGCTGCTCCTGCTAGTGAACTGTGGTCTTTCCAATCAAGTCATTCTTAAATTAATTAAAAAGTTGAATCTATCAACCAGCATTGCTGTGCTTGGTTGTAGCGCTATCCTATTGCGTGCAGAGGTAGTTTTAAAGACAACCGTTTATCCTGACCCTCAGATTGAGCCATGCCAATGATGAGATCCCAGACACAACATCTTGATGTGGTCTGGCTTGTCAGGCTATACATGTCAGTGGTTTTGGAAGAAATAACCAATGACCTATTTTACTGTCTAGGTATGAGTATTAGTTGGTATAAAGACATTTCATTTGAAATTAACAACTTGATTTGTAGTGGAGACAGGTGGTCACCAATCCCACTAACAGATTATGTAATTTAAAAAATAAGTGTCTTCAGTGTAAAAGCAGGAATAAAACTCAGCAACCCCTTCAGATTCACCCATAAGATAGTGCTATATTTCTTTACCCCCTCCCTCCTCTACTCTATTTCTCATGAGAGTGCTCCCTTTTCCACCCCTTCATTTGAAGGATTGTGAACTTGAAAGGCACCCATGTATGTCAGTGTCCGGTGGGGACTGTCACAGTTGCGTAGGAGCATGGATGATGACATGATACAAGCCGCCAGTTAGACTGTTTTTAATTTCTTTGGGGAATCTGGACAGAGCCATGCTCAAGCAGGGGGATATTTTAAACATGTCTTCTCCCCCATTTAATAACGTGTCTCTGTAGTGCAAATGACTTTGGTTGTGTGATGAGGGGAGCTGGGAGGAAAGGCGCTGAAAATGGCTTCCATATGTAGTCCCTGCTGACAGTGGAAGTGGAATAGTAAACAGTGGGACAGTTCGAGGATGGCCGGGGGATGGTATGGAGGACAGTGTGAATGTCCCCAGCTGATCAGTTTCCTTAGTGTACTACAACCAGCAATGCTCCTGTGGTTTAATTAGGAGAATTCAATGGACATGGACCCTGCAGCACAACAAACACTCAACACCAACACGCAACTTAGTGCAGGTCTAAGTGAGTGGTGGGGGTCAGAATGACAGTATTTGAGTCATTGAAAATAAAATTATACTTAATGAAGTTCAATCAAAGTTTAATGATGGAGATGGTTATTATCTGTTACCTTTGTGTTTGTAACACACTATACCAATACTTCAAACTAAACAATACAGGTAAAAGCCAGTAAATTAGAATATTTTGAAAAACTTGATTTATTTCAGTAATTGCATTCAAAAGGTGTAACTTGTACATTATATTTATTCATTGCACACAGACTGATGCATTCAAATGTTTATTTCATTTAATTTTGATGATTTGAAGTGGCAACAAATGAAAATCCAAAATTCCGTGTGTCACAAAATTAGAATATTACTTAAGGCTAATACAAAAAAGGGAGTTTTTAGAAATGTTGGCCAACTGAAAAGTATGAAAATGAAAAATATGAGCATGTACAATACTCAATACTTGGTTGGAGCTCCTTTTGCCTCAATTACTGCATTAATGCGGCGTGGCATGGAGTCGATGAGTTTCTGGCACTGCTCAGGTGTTATGAGAGCCCAGGTTGCTCTGATAGTGGCCTTCAACTCTTCTGCGTTTTTGGGTCTGGCATTCTGCATCTTCCTTTTCACAATACCCCACAGATTTTCTATGGGGCTAAGGTCAGGGAGTTGGCTGGCCAATTTAGAACAGAAATACCATGGTCCGTAAACCAGGCACGGGTAGATTTTGCGCTGTGTGCAGGCGCCAAGTCCTGTTGGAACCTGAAATCTCCATCTCCATAGAGCAGGTCAGCAGCAGGAAGCATGAAGTGCTCTAAAACTTGCTGGTAGACGGCTGCGTTGACCCTGGATCTCAGGAAACAGAGTGGACCGACACCAGCAGATGACATGGCACCCCAAACCATCACTGATGGTGGAAACTTTACACTAGACTTCAGGCAACGTGGATCCTGTGCCTCTCCTGTCTTCCTCCAGACTCTGGGACCTCGATTTCCAAAGGAAATGCAAAATTTGCTTTCGTCAGAAAACATGACTTTGGACCACTCAGCAGCAGTCCAGCTCTTTTTTCCTTAGCCCAGGTGAGACGCTTTTCGCGCTGTTTCTTGGTCAACAGTGGCTTGACACGAGGTATGCGGCAGTTGAAACCCATGTCTTTCAAGCGTCTCTTGGTGGTGGATCTTGAAGCACTGACTCCAGCAGCTGTCCACTCCTTGTGAATCTCCCCACATTTTTGAATGGGTTTTTTTCACAATCTTGACTAGGCGCGGTGATCCCTATCGCTTGTACACTTTTTCTGACCACAGTTTTTCCTTCCCTTTGCCTCTCTATTAATGTGTTTGGACACAGAGCTCTGAGAACAGCCAGCCTCTTCAGCAATAACCTTTTGTGTCTTTCCCTCCTTGTGCAATGTGTCGATGGTCGCCTTTTGGACAGCTGTCAAATCTGAAGTCTTCCCCATGTTTGTGTAGGCTTCAGAACTGGACTGAGAGACAATTTAAAGCCCTTTGCAGGTGTTTTGAGTTAATCAGCTGATTACTTTGTGGCACCAGGTGTCTTCAAAATTTAACCCTTACACAATATTCTAATTTTGTGACACACGGAATTTTGGATTTTCATTTGTTGCCACTTCAAATCATCAAAATTAAATGAAATAAACATTTGAATGCATCAGTCTGTGTGCAATGAATAAATATAATATACAAGTTACACCTTTTGAATGCAATTACTGAAATAAATCAAGTTTTTCAAAATATTCTAATTTACTGGCTTTTACCTGTACACCAACGAGTAAAAAAAAAACATGAGTAATAACAGTTTAAAGTCTCCGAGTGTACCTTCATTTAGTGTTTGGATGATGATGATCACTCCAAAGAAATGTTTAGTTGGGTTGAGATCTGGTCACTTTGAAGGCCTTAGCATATGATTCGCAATTATTTTCTGAGATCCCATTTCCTACATGGATTGTTTCATGTTTCTCCACTAATTTGGTTAGGGCTCTCCTGTAATTTTCTCAACTGCCCGTAGTTTGCAGCTGGACCAAATTTTTCAAAACAGTATCCTTGGTTAAAGGTTTCCGAAGACATTTTGTCTATCATCCAAGAGACCTCTTCAGTTCTGACTGAAGGTGGGGGAAACCAGTTATTTTACCTCTCTGGAGTCGTCAAGATGAACAATACCCCTTTGTGCATAAGTGCTTGTGGCTACTCTGATACAGTCGTTAGGGTCATCTGTTCTGAGAAGGCCCAACACTTCATGTCACCACTCAGCAGTTCACTTATGGTGTTTTTCCATTAATGGTACCTGCTCGGCTTGACTCGGCCGCGGGGCCCCGTCCTCCTTTTCCATTGCTGATTGGTATCGCCTCAGGCGTGAGGCAAGCGTGTCTGGTTGTCATAGCAGCAAACTGCCGTGACCTAATGCGACACACACACACACACACACACGTAGAACGTCGAAGGTGTGTTGCTTTTGATTCTTGGCATGTGACTGTTTGCCAGAAGACACATTTAGTTACAAAAGAAGCTGGAGGCAGCAAAAACAACAACGGCTGGCTTAACAATTGAAGTAGTTTGTTGCATTAGCCTAACCTCTGACCTCTGAAACATAAGAGGTGGTTTCAGAACGGCATTGCATTTACAAGGTTACTGTTTTTGAGTATTTTAGGTTGTTTTTTAGGCTTTTCTTGCCTTTATAAGATTGTCGGGCCAGCTACATTTATGTAGTTATTGTTATCATTTATGGAGTAATATATCTTTATTCAAGAGTGCATTGTTTCAATTTGAGAGCACGGGGAAATTTCCTTATTACAGCAGCAGGAATACAGCAAAAAACAAAAACAAAAAACACACAAACAAGTAAACACACAAGAAATACAGGCAAACAATAGACAATAATTATAAGGTAGACAGAAAGTAGCAAAATGGTGTCAAATAAAGGTATTTTAAAGTGCGGCCATGATACAAGAAACAATATTGCAGTGTAATGTTGTAGACAATGTTGCAATGTTGTAGACAACAGCCTAAATTAGCGGTTAATAATTAGTATAGTATGTATTAAGTTTACATGTCTAAAGACAACAGTGCTGTATGTATTGAGTTGAATAGAAATAAATGCATAATGTTATAATATTTAAAAAAAACTAGAGAGAGCCAGAGCCCTGACTCCAGTTTAGCAGTCCACACGCCTGCTTGAAGTGAGACAGACTCTTCTAATGGCCTGACTTCTGACACACTTGCCGAGCACAGCGTTTTTTCAACTCTATAATTTGGTCACTGGTCCAGCAGTGTCATTAGCCTACTAGCCTGACAAATGGGATGTTTTTACTCAGCAGGACAAAATCTAGATCAAAAGTCTTGACTGACCAAAAAATAGAAAAGACAGAAATGCCAGAGGCATGATCCAGTCATGTGAAAATGGCAGGTGATGATGACAGGCTTTTGAGGTTTGAAAGGAAAGCTTTGGGTTTCTTGTGAATGTAGTAATATGTGTAATTGAAGATGATTACCACTGCAGTGGAAGAGAGTTTCAGATTGTGTTTCTTTCCAGAAGGCAGTAATGTGGAAAGAGTGAGAGACAGAAACAGACTATTGTTATACTTTTTTTAAATTCCTTAACAGAAATGACCTCTCGTGTAAATGGCATTTTTTCACCTAATAATAGCCCATTATTGTCTCTAAAAGGGTTATTTTGTGACGCATGGCCACAGTTTGAAGGAGAGCTCAGAAGAAAAAAAGTAAACCATTCATTCTGTAATAGTACTTTCTCTCTTAGAGAGGGTTTAAATAACGCTCAATTTAACATAATTAGAAAAGATTGGCAAATTTATATGGTAAAACCTCAGTAAAAGGTGTTCTGCCTGATTTTGTTATAGCATCATTGTGTACCCAGAGCACATTAATACATTTCAGAGTACTTCAACTATTTCTATACTTGTTTTCATTTTTGATCTGACTTGTGATGGGCCAGGAAATCCTCATACGTAAATGACAAACTAGATCTTGGTCAGCTTCTAAAATGCCTTATGTCCTTGTTCCAAAACTGATTAGTGTTGAGGTCACATACTTCTTACACTTAACCATGCACCCAACCTCCTTTCATACACCTCTTCTGCCTTCGCTACTTTCTCAGGATTTGCAGGACTGGAGAAATAATCTCAACTCACGAACTGATGACTAGCTCTTTCTGGAGTTTTTAACAGCATCTCACAATCCTCTTCAGCAGATGGAGTTTGCTTAGTTTGCATCACATGACCGAAATATTTTGGTCTGCTGTCGTCAGACTGCTAATGTTTTAAATCACATAATTGGGTCCTAAACCACCACCTTGACAACTCAGCAACTCCATCTATTAAGGAAGGCCAAAAGATGTGCTTTGGGAATACAAAACAAGTGGAACTTGTGTTAATCATATTCTTCACCTTATATATATATTTTGTATGTAAAGTTTAACTGACACTGGCATGCTTAGGTCACAGTTTGATTGATGCTCACTGACAAATGCATTGTATCTTGACTCGTTAGTATAAAATAGTAAACTGTGCTAGTTATGTTTAGATATAAGGACGCTCCTGTGTGTTGTACTTCCTGCCACAGCAAGGTGAGTTAATTTATAAAATGGTCTTATGGGTATTATGGGAGGGTAAGAAAAAAAGGACCTACAGTGTATGGTTGGATGGTTTGGAGGGCTTGTTGCCAGTTAACTGTGTTGGTTTTTCATTTACTGCCTGCAAACACAGCATACCATAGCAACTGTTTGACATATTTGCTGCATGTATTATATAATTTCTTATTAGTGCAAAACATTTACATTTTCTTATTTAGATTTAGATCTAGTTATCCCATGATGGTTATTACCTGGTGCATAATGTATACTCAACACATTCTTACTCCCAGCATGTCAAAAAGCAGGTGGTCAGTTGCCTTTCTCTTTTGTTACTAATTCAAAAAGTTGCCTTTAGTAGGCATATTGCCATATGTAGACGTGCTTGGTTGTGACTCCTGGTGTGACTTTTTGATGCGTTGGGTCAACATGTATGTTTAACTGACATGCAACACAAAAACGGGACAGTTAGGTTTAGGAAAAACTCGTGGGGGAGGTTACAAAATCTGACACGCCGGACAAGAAAGGGACACAAACCCCGGTCTCCTGGGTGAAAGTAGAGCTGCTGCTCTGCTTGGTGCGTCCCACAGACGCTAAACGGGGATTTTTGCATCTGTATCTGTTGCTGAGAGCCACTGACCAAGCGTCAGTATTTGATGAGTTGGATGTGAGAACTGGTTGGAATATATTCAGTATTTAATGGAAATGCCGCAGAAGTAGAAAGTCAGTACCAATAACATCCCTAGTTTATGCCGTACTATCTTTTCTTTTTACATTTTAGACTTTGTCATCAGTCCTTGACCTCAACAAAAAAGACAACCAGAAATGTTGTAGCTAACTCAAATTCTCATTCTTTTGAGAATTATAACCAGTCTTCTAAAACAGGGTTAGAAATAATACTATTTTAAAAAGTTTCACTTTGATAGATGTTTGTTCCAGCATCAAGCGGCATGTTACACAAACATAATTATCATGCAATGATCTTAAATATAAAACATTTATTGATATTATGATGTAGAGTAACTACTGTATTATCTATTTAGCTAAGATTGCGCGAGAAGCGAGAGGTTTTGTGGTAGCAGATAATACCTGTACTCATCGGAAAAGAGGTGGAAGGTCAGGCTATGTTATAATCAGCATCCAGAAAATCCAGTCAGCTTTGCAAACATTTTCCAACATGTACCCAATGCGTAATTCAGTCTGCACACCTGCACTGTCATCACTCCAGTGCCAGCACACCACCAGTCAATCAGCATCTGGCCTGTTGGGGCCATCCAGCAGCCTGCTGGCCTGGCACACACCCCGAGCTTCAACAACGAGCATGTTTACCCTGGCACAAAGTGCCGCAAATTAGCTGCCGTTTTGGTGGCGAGCCACAGCGGGGTCAGATTTAATGTAAGAAGGAGCCCACTTTCAGCCGTCACAGCACAGCAAAGCATTCACCCTGATCTGAAACCGCTGAAACCAAGGCTGAGTTCAGTAATGGTCTCTTTGTGTCGAACCATGGCTGAAGAGCTTGTTGGCGTGTCTGTAAAGCCCACCATCTCACCATCTGCATGTTGGTGCACTCATATAACTGTTGTGACTAATCCTACACATTAATTTGCACTAAGTGACTTGAAAAAACAAAAAGCATAGTAATAACTGCTATTGATCGCTATTGTCTCTGAACATATTTGTTCTTGTTAGGAAACAATTGTTTTGAGGTTTGTATCCTATCATGTTCTGGCTTGACCTCTGTGAATTGATTCTGAAAGCAATTACGAGATCTTGGAAATTACAGTGACATGAAGCAGGGTTCAGTTCATAATGTACTAAAGGTGTAATGAGACACACAAGGATATATATATACACCCACATTTTCTAACAATCGCTCCATTCATTAAGATGATGTGAGAGTAGATTTATAAGGTGGAGTCACCAGAGGAAGCGAGAATAGGTTCAAGGTTGGTTCACACAACTACATCTTTAGGAAGGAAAAGAGTGTCACAATTTATGATACAATTTTATGATACCAATTAAAACACATGAGAGAGGCTTTGTTCAGACTTTTTTTTCTAAATGGAATATAACATATTCACAACAGTCAAAAAATTAAGGCAAAAGAAGGCAAAAAAATTCAAAAACTGAAACGCATGTTAATTGGGACATTGTTACTGAGTATTATATTGAAAAAAAACTAACTTCACAAATGCATAAAGCAAAATAGTTGTTTTACAGCACATAAAGTCATATTGAAATGTTTCCAATATCCAGCCCTAGACATTTCTACATCAGACAAAGTGATCTGTATTTGTAGTTTTATTTATTTGATTTAATAATGCATATTATTTATATGCATGTTTTTGCAAAACCTTCACTTTATTTACTTGAATGAAGTTGGTTAGAAGTATGCTCCTAATTAGATTTTTGCCACACAGTGTACTGTAGTGCGGGCCAGAACTAAACAAACATTTCTAGCAGTTATTTCCTGAGTGTGATTCAAACCAAGTCTGCACATGTACGTTCTTCCTCCATGAAGTAGTGTGTGACCAAGTTCCCGTTGCTTTAAGCACTGTAGGTGGTAACTGACTGACAAGTGTGATCCCCCTCGGGTCCTCACAAGAGAACATCATTTGTTTTGTTCAAATCCACTAAAACTACGTTTACATTTCCTCTACACGGAACATGGTGTGACATTGTTATAGAGCCAGGGATAGGATGGAAGGAAGTTGGGTAGGATAGATAGGTCAACGGAGTGTGTGACTGCGACATAGTAGACTGCTGTTAACCATGGCTGTGATCTTTCTTTAACCTAAACCCAAACTGTTATCTTTTCCTTAGCAACTGTTCTTCCCATAGTTTCTCGAGGTCTCATCCAAATCCCTTATTCAGCTCTGAGAAGTCTGAAGTCTTCAGAAGTCTGAAAGTGCACTCTCTTCCTTACAGGAATATAGATATTTAACCTGTTAAAGGTCTGTCCTCAAAGACTCCTGATGTGTGACTGACCCATGTGGTGGCACATCACAACCCAGTCTCACAGCAGTTCATGACGTGGTCACATTATTCAATCTATTGATTTGTGTACACAGACACGTTTATGGATTTTTTTTCTAATGTATTTCAATGGGAAGCACCTTTTGTGATAGCGAGCAGTATGAAAAGACGAACACTCGCGCAGGGAGGTTGGTCGGGGGTGGGTGGATGTTTCAAACAACACAGGAATTTCACCCCAGAGACCGGGGATTGTCTACGCGTGTGGCAGTTAATTTCCCTTATGTTCTTTTCCTAAACCCAACTGTCCCATTGTCGCGCATCCCCCAGAGACCGCAGCCATCTTCCTCGTGTGGAGTGTCATTTCCCCGTTGTTCTTTTCCTTTTTTTTGTAATCACATTTTTATTTATTTTTATTTTACAAATTAAGAATAATAACAAGCAAAAACTGGGACATAAGAATGTGTATTTTTGTACAATGTTGTATTTGTTTTAATATCAAACCATGTTTTTAACCTATGTCACATGGAGCTGCACATCTAACCTTGTTGACATAAAGCTAGATAACGATTTATTTTTTTAAACAGAAACAATGGTCTTTTTGGACTGTGGGTGTCTCTAGACACACCATGGACAAAGATTTATGCTGAAAAAATGCCATGAAGTAATGCATTTCAATTACTGAACGTTTTACTACAGAGGCTTTTACAGTTTTTTTTCAGGCACAGATGGCATACTGCCCCAAACACATGCAGTGTATTTATCACAAGCACCAGGCTGGAGGTGCAGTGTGCATGACATTGGTACAAGTGTGTGCTAGGTGCATCGCTCTCTTCACTGCATATGCACTAGCGGGAGGATCACACAAATAATAGGGGATGGGTGTCACATACCCATATTCAGTTAAATTCAATTCAATTTTATTTATAGAGTCAATCATAACATTAGATAGAGTAGGTCTAGCCCACACTCTAATTTACAGATCCCCCCACCCCCATGTACTGTACATCAGAGATGGCAAAAGTACTTATTTGCCGTACACAAGTAGAAGTACAGATACTTGTGTTAAAAATACTCTGGTAAAAGTAAAACTACTGATTTAACTTCTTTACTCAAGTACAGGCTTGGAAATGTACTTTAAGTATAAAAATAAAAGTAGCCTTGCGAATGACAACCATTTCTTAGAGTGCAAGCTGAGAATCTTCAGTGGACATGGAGAAAAAGGCTCTTTATATGCCATTGGCTCCATTTTAAATGGATGTCTGCCAATAGGCCTAAAACATCCGATATATGATGATTGTGACAGAGACTGGGACTCCAGGTTAATAAGATTCTGACTGAGCAGCGAGATATGAATTCAGTTTTGATTCTGCGAGAATTCACAGATCCAGTTTCTCTTTTTTAATCTTCCCCTTAACATTTAAAGGAATCTATATTTATGTGCGTGGGCCCAAAAATGGCTTCTGGAAAGAAAATAAAGGAGGAAATATGGAGAAGTTCCCCATACTTTAGAGTTACGCTGAACATTGGCCGGGAGTCCTTCTTGATGCCTACTATCTCAAATATCTCTCTCAGATAAGGCCGAGGATGATTGAGAATGTCTTGCTGCTTGTCTGCTGAATATCTGGGATCTCCATTTTCTTCACTTTCAATCATGTCACCATCCATACTACTATGTGCTAACGTAAGTGCCATAAAGCTGCAATGCAATAAGTCCAGTCATCTTGTAGTGGTGCATCAAGTGCGACATATGTTCCCATCAAATTAGATTGAATTCGGTAGGCCTTCTGATGACGGGAAAATAATGATGGTAGTGAAATGATTTGAAACTTGTTAGTTAGGACTGTATTTAAAGTTGATTCTGGTTTCCAACTGGGTCCCAGGTGTGTCTGTTAAAACACGGACAGAGACAACTTCTCTCTGTTGATGCTTTATTACAATCAAGCATCAGTACAAATGAATATGCTAGCAAATGATAACAATAAACCCACTATTAAATATGTTATCTTAATGCCAGGTGCAACCTAGCTTACAAGTTTTGAACACAAACAATATAATCACTAGCCAACTTATTTTAAATTTGCAAGAACTATAGACCAATACAACAACAGAATAAAAGAACTGACAACATCAGTTATACGACTTAGGCAAGGCAAGGCAGCTTTATTTGTATAGCACATTTCAGCAACAGGGAAATTCAAAGTGCTTTACACAAAAACAGTTTAAAAAAATAAATAAAAAAAAACGGAAAAAAACTTTTAAAAATAAAAAAAATTAAAACAGATGAAACACAGGAATAAAAGTTACAGTGCAGTATAAGAAATTAAACATTAAAGAAATGAACATCATTTAAAGAAAGGCAACATCAAAAAGAAAGGTCTTCAGCCTTGATTTAAAAGAACTGAGAGTAGCAGCAGATCTGCAGGTTTCTGGGAGTTTGTTCCAGATATGAACTAAACTGAATGCTGCTTCCCCCTGTTAAGTTCTGACTCTAGGAACAGAAAGTAGACATGTCCCAGATGACCTTAGAGGTCTGGGGGGGGGGTCATAGTGTACTAGCAGATCAGAAATGTACTAAACCGTTTAGTGATTTATAAACTAGCAAAAGAACTTTGAAATCAATTCTTTGGGGCACAGGAAGCCAGTGTAAAGACTTCAGAACTGGAGTGATGTGATCCAGTCTCTTGGTCTTAGTGAGGACTCGAGCAGCAGCGTTCTGACTTACAGTTCTCAAGGACGCACACACATAATCTCAGCTGATTATCCTCCGGACAGCTAGTCTCTTTTTCTTTTCTCTCACTTTTTTCTCTGTGTGGCGTGAGCGCCGCTCGCGGTGTGAGGTGCGTGTCCGCGCTATTCTCCTACATGCACTCACAATCACACCTGATAGACGACCTCTTGTACAAAACTGAAGTAACGAGCCAATTTTGTAAAATGTAAGGAGTAGAAAGTATCGATATTAGTGTTTAAAAGTAAGGAGTAAAAGTAAAAAGTTGCCACGAAAGTAAATAGTAAAGTAAAAAATATCTGAAAAATCTACTTAAGTACAGTAACAAAGTATTTGTACTTCGTTACTTCCCATCTCTGATGTACATACAGGATATCTTGTACAGTGCAAGAATTTTGGTCTCTGTAGTTGTTCCTCCTGTCCATAGTCATCACCATCACCTCACCATCCACAGTTCTAGTGCTGGGCTAAAATACATTCTTAGACTCGAGTGAATTTGGGGCTCGAGCAGTGGATGTTTTTCAAAGTTGTGAAATTCCTTCATTCTGAAATGTCTAAATATTATTGTTTTTGCATTTTACCTTAATTGGACAGGGAACATGGGGTATTTCTGTATGTTATGTGCCTCAGCTACAGTATTAGGCTACCAGGGAACCCTTGGACCATGTTTCCTATCTGCATTGCATTGGAGGAATAATGACCCAACAAGGACATTTTGAGATTAATACAATAGTCGAAAAATACCCACTTAATTTGTCAAACTCTGAAGGCCTCATTTTAGCTTCAGTGGAATTCTAGAATGTATTTTTGCACATTTTGAACAGTTTTTTAATGAATGTGAAATTAGTCTGAATCTGAATTAAATTATTAACCATATTTTCTCAACTAATTAACTTCTAAATTTGAAAGATTACTAATGTGCAGAGCAATTCACCTTTTCTTCTTATCACACACTATATATTATTTCCATGGACTTGAATAGTCCTTTTCTTGTGACCATGATTAAATTATTATGGGCCTTTTTTTCCTTCCTATACGCTATTTGAATCATATAGTGACTAAATATAAATATTAAAAATATTTATTTTTATCCTTTAACCCTCTATGAGTGAGACTGAGCATGGATGCCAGTGGAAGAGACAGAGATAGAGATAAACCTTGCTGTTGAATAATGACTCAGCAGTCTTTGTTCCCAGATGTATGAACTTCTGACCCACCTAGCGTGGCCAGAACCGTTTTCCCTTCTTATTGAAACGCTGTCAGCAATAAAAAGAAAAAAGAAAAAAAGATGGAGAATAAGGAACTCATTTCAAAGTGATGCTGTGTCCACACTAATGCCAAGAAAAAGATCTTTTCTCTCTTTTGCAGCCTTCCATCTACTGTACTGCAGTGTCTCCCACCAAAGAAAAAACAGAATCGGAAAAAAGCTCTCCAGAAAAAAATGAATTAGAAAATGTCAGTCTCACTATGTCATTCTGACTTTTGTAAAACTGAGTAACATTAGGAAGCCAACTTTCTGTCACTTCTGATTCCCTCTGTAATGGTGCACTTTGCCTATCAATTTAGCTGATGAGTCAGTCCAGGTGTTATAGATATACTGTATAACATCTTGTCTGGCAACTGCACAATTATCAAATGGAAATTTGGGGATGGGTCCCCATGCAGATCCAGACCTGCTTGCCTTGGCAGAATACATAAGTGAATCTTATTGGTGCAGTTGTCTGTTAACCCAAACAATGATATGTCAATGACTACCTTTAAATGAACAAAATATTCTGGCTTTTGCACTTGTTTACATAGCTAATGGAAATTAAAATTCTACTAATATTCCAGTTTACATACAGCCGTGTAAAATAGGACATTTATCAAAGTTTTCCACCAGTGGCAGAATTGTTTGACCGTGTGAAAACATCATCCCCCTCTATCAGTCCTTCAACCAGCTTTTTGAAAAAGTTGGATTAGTCATGTTTGAGCACATCCAAAAACCTGTTTATACCCAAGTCTTTCATAATGTATCAAAGCAGCTTTGTTTCACCTTCCGCCCAGAAATGTGTTGTACGCATCTCTACCACAGCCGGCACATCCCACGTCGGAAAATGTTATATTCAGAAAAAAGCCTTATTCAGAATATACAAACAGAATATGCTGTTTTCATGACCTAAAATTCCAAATTGTGGTGGAAAGGGTCGTATTCTGAATAATAGTGGAATATTAGTGTGCATGAAAACATACTCAATGACAGCACCTGAATTGTGCGATCAGAGTAGGAGGAAGAACTGATCATCAGCCTACATGTTTGTCATAAACAGCACAAAGCATGCCACAAGGGTATTAAGGTAGTGTCATCCACACTGTGGAAAGCAGCTGGTGGAGTTCTATCCTGCCATCAAAGGGTGGGCGAGATATGAACATAGACAGGCTGTGGTAGAGCGGTTGCCTGCCAATCGGAAGGTTGGCGGTTTGATCCCTCGCCCTGCAATGTCCCATGTGGAAGTGTCCTTGGTCAAGACATTAAACCCATGCATCAGAGTGTATGTGTGTGTGAGTGCTTATCTGGTGAGCAGGTGGCACCTTGTGCAATAAATACGTGTGAATGGTTCCTATACAATGTAAAAGCGCTTTGAGTAGTTGAGACTAGACAAACTCAATATAAAAACAGTCCATTTACATTTACATAGACAGGCTGAGAAACACAGCAGAAAACAAAGGGAGAAAAAAAAGTACAATGTTGT
Source organism: Percina caprodes (assembly GCA_013375575.1). Lineage (NCBI taxonomy): Eukaryota > Metazoa > Chordata > Actinopteri > Perciformes > Percidae > Percina > Percina caprodes. Next base: position 608,853 of record JABXJD010000241.1, on the reverse strand, counting down.
AATTCGGTGGCCTTTTTTATGACATTCTGAACAGGTGAAGTTATATTAGACATGCTTTGGTAATACTGAACTTGAATATGGACATGGCCATAATGCACATTTTAATTTGACAGAAAGGGGCACAGGGTGCAAAACAGAGAGTGAAAGAGAAGCACACAACAGACAGAACTAAAACCTAAAACATACTGTACATATCCAGACTCAAACATAAAATATGAAAAAAGTGTGAAATGTTTAGAGATGTACAGAATTTCCGGGTGGGCAACAATAACCAATAATTATCCGTTTGTTGCGGCTGTTACAAATACGATAACTGATATTAATCTTACTATTGCAAAACACGAAGAGGGAAAGAAATGTATATTTTTAGATTGACAAGTTTATTTTTCTAATACAACACCAATATTTAAATAGCCTTGACTAGCTCTAGAATAACGACTACATTAGTTATTGTTTTTTTTTTAAAGTTAGGTCTTCCTGAAAGAATTTACGCTGAGCTACATTTTAGTCAGGAGAGACATATTTGCAGATATCTAAAAACAGTGTATTGTAAAACGCAATAAAAAATACAAAGTCTTTGGAGATTAGACTCCATCGTTATAGTAATAGTTCGTATATATGGGTAGAGAACTATCATACGCCCCCGATGGAATCTAGATGTCGGGGGTGGCAACAAAGGAGCCCGAAGACCAGGCCGAAGGCTCCGACCGGTCAGCTGGAGTAGATGACTGGAGGTGGAAGGGGGGGGTGGAGGGTTGCACTCTTTGCCTGAAACGACAGCTGAATGGAAAAGGTTGAGAAACAGATTTAACCCTCATGTTGTCCTCGGGTCAAATTGACCCGTTTTCCTATATCAATATTCGTTTTAATTCCTCAAAATAACATGATTGATTCCACACAACGCTCTTTGGCAAGTACATATCTCTACTTTTATTAATTTTGGGGTGTCTTATTCAATTTTATAGCATTTGGAGAAAAAAAAATGTAAGTGGTTTTGAAATAGTATTGAGTAAAGTAAAGTAAAAGTATTCATAAATATATAATCCAGTCTGTGATTATCCATCAACATACTTAATCGAAACAATTTCTAATTTCTGCTTTTCTAACTCTAACTCTAACATTAGGTATAATTTCCTAAAAATTAGGTTTATTGACCTAAAATTTCAAAAATAACTGTAAAACTAAAGTTAATAAGTTAGTGTTAAGCGTTGAAAAAGGGACAAACATTGAAAAAAGTGTTGAAAAACAGAACAAAAATGTAAGAAAAAGTTAAAAACATTGAGTAAAAAGCATCAACAAAAGTGCTGATTTTCAATTTTGATGGGAAGACAACACTAAGGTTAAAGCTGGGTTGTGACTCTGTGATTGGCCCGTGCAATTTGTGTACAATTCTGATTGGTTAAGCAGGAAGGTGAACGCCTCCAACAGCTGATTCGAATTAGGTAGAGCATTGATTAAGTGTGAGGTCTTCCTGAAAGAATTTACGCTGAGCTACATTAGGGTCGTATTTTTGTTTGATGTGTACATATATATATATATATATATATATATATATATATATATATATATATATATATATATATATATATATATATATATGATGTGTGTATTATATTTGTATATTGTTAAACATGCTGCAGCATGGGTAAAGTGCCCAAGAAGCATTTCCCACCTTGTGGGTCAATAAAATTGAAAATGGGTCGTATATTCTTACCATCTAATACAACCCATGGGAGCGGTTTCCCGCCTCATATTTAAACCAGAGAATATCACAGTCGTGGTTTTAAACATATCGTGGAAGGTGTGAAAAGGTTATCTTTAGGCACCAAAACTACTTAGTTAAGTTCAGACAAAAGATTGTGGTTTGGGTTAAAATCAGATGTTGCAGATATGACTATTCTGTGTCGGTCAAATAACTTATAGATGCAAATTCATAGTAGCCTAAAACCCTTGGACTCCACTGTTTAGAAAGGTTGTAGGTATTTTACAATAAACTGTCAGTTTAGTATTAGCACATTATTCAATTCAATTTTATTTGTAGTATCAAATCATAACAAAAGTTATCTCGAGACCACACTCTATAATTTACAAAGACCCAGCAATTCTAGTAATTACCCCAAGAGCAAGCAATTAGCGAAGAAAATCTCCCTTTTAGGAAGAAACCCGGGACAGACCCAGGCTCTTGGGAGGCAGAGTCTGATGGTGCCTGTTGGGGGGGTGATACCCAGTGGCGGAAATAGTCATTATATGAGCATTTCTATTTATACGTCTCCTCCACTGCATTTCAGGGGGAAATATTGGACGAATTATTCCACTACATTTATGTGCCGATATTATTAACAGGGTTTTCTCACACTTTTCCATGACTTTTTTAGGACCCATAATGAAGTTGTCATGACGATTCACAACGTATAACCCAAACAGAGTTGCAGAGAATACTTTACTCCAAATTAAAAGTTATTTATTGTATAAAAATGAACAGTAACCTTTATCAATCTCAAACAGACCCCAGTGTTAGTTACCTTACAGTTTAAGATTTAAAATTCAACATATATCATGATATATCACTGCTTTGTTTTTGCCCCTTTGCTGCTGTCTGTGCATCTGTTTGGTCCTGTCTTGTGTCTTTCTGGCTCTTTTGTTTGTTTGTGCGCCTTGGTGTGTCTGTTTTTATGTGTCTTGTTGGTGAGCTGTGAGCTCCGTTCCTGCTGTTGTGTTTTTGTCATGTGCCCCCTCCCCACCCCCTTCCTCTCTGTGTATCTTTTTTTCTTTTGGGACACATTCCAGTGTTCCAGTGTATTGTTTTTTAATTGTTCTGAATATAAATACAAAAATATATAAATATTCGATCACAAAAACAAATGATATATCACTGCTGTCAGTTAAAATGTGGCATCTCCCATGAGTCACGCGGTAACAGCCGGCCTTTTGAAGCACCCGTTTTACCCCCCGGCTGACTTCACCCTCGACTGTTTTGCTGAGGAAGCTAAATATGAGAGCACAAAGGGTTATGTTGTTCTGAAATCTATGTTAGCCTATTGCACTTTACATTTGCATAACAATATAAAATGTTTTAGAGACAGCACCTATACATACTGAAGCACTACTTAAGCTTGTGTGGGCGTGCAGGTTGTCCTCTCTCTAAGCAGCTTGCGTGTTCCAGCCTTTATGAATATAATATGTATTGTGGATTATATAAACTCTCCAAACAAATGCTTATTATTTCCAGAAGAAAATGAGCCTTTGCAATTACTGAGTAAAGTTTGTCTTTACTTTTTCAACTTAATGCACTCATCTTTTTGAGTTAACTTTTGCTTAAAAAATGCTTAAAATGACAACATACAATGACTGTAGATAGTATGTTCAACCACAAAACAAGGTAAAGTAAAAAGTGCCAGAAGAAGGTTCCCAGGACTACAGTTTTGTGACAGCACAAAGACTCGCCCATGACAAGTAATCATTCGAAAAGTTGAAAATATGACTATAACCATCTGTTTGGTTTTTCCCCAGTCAGGAGGTAGAGGGAGAGGTACAAAGACATTCAAAACAAGGAAGTCAGATTATTAGTATTTTTCTGAAAATTTAGTTTTTGATGTTACCCTGAAAATAGACATCCAATCTTTTAGTTAAGCATTTGAACTTTTATTTAGATAGTGGATAGTAGCGAGGAATTTCAGCAAAGGTCCTACCGCAGACCCGAACAGCGATATTGTGATTCTGCATTCTGTATGTGAAATGCCTTAGTCACTGAACCCAAGAAATGCAGAAATATATGTTTTGAATGAAATATGTTTGGTTTTTCTGGGGTTGTCAAATGTCCATACTTCCAATATCCAGAAGCTTTACCAATCCAGCCTGGAACTACTTGTATCTTTGTACAATGAATCCATAACCATGAATCCATTAATCAATTTATTTAATGTTTGATATCGCTTCAAGCTAGAATCATTCTCATTGGTTATCATGATAGCTAAGAAGCAGGCCTTTCCAAGGAGGTCTTCTGTGTGATCCTAGTCCTTCTTGGACAGTGTTAAACATAAAAAACAGGGTTGCCTAGCTCCTTTCAGGAATAACCCAGTTTGCGTGCATGTGTGCGTGTGTGCTGGTTGAGAGAGAGAGAGAGACACAGTGGGTGAGCCTCAGAGCAGACAGCTGTTGGCAATCTGTACAGAGAAGAAATTAACAATAATGTTGTGAAGTGGTAGTAAATGCAGTGTGGTGTTCAATATTTAAATTTAGTTTTTTTAAAGTTTTGATGCTAACTTTAAGATAATGGAGATACACTCAGCTGAGTCGTCCAAAACAGTGCCAATCAGCGAAGAAATAGGGTTTAAAAGAATGTACTGTACGGACGGTCTTAAAAACAGTCACAGAGAAATGCACATGAAGGGGTTGGTGAATATGTGATTGAAAAACAAAATGAGGGACTGATTTCAAATAAATATGTTTTTGGGTCACAATTTGGTCCTCATTAGTCACAAGATGAGTCTTAAAAAGAAGGAGGGGTGGTCGTCCAAAAATTGGGGTTGTCTCATATGTCATAGGGGTCAATGCGGTACATTTTAATGACAGCTGATATCATTAGAAAACAGATCCCAACAACCAAAATATCTATTTGAGTTCCTTTGCTTTGTGTCCTGAGGGCCCAAACACCTCCTGTTCTTCATTCATGTGAAACTAACAGCTTTGCCTTGGCCAATCACTGATGAAAATTACCACAAATTGACCTCTAATACACCACAAAAGCCAAGTTTGCCACACATTAAGGCGGCGATAAAGAAAGCCCAAAGAGTTGCTATTAAGATTGACACATGAGCTTGACGTTCATTTCTACAATGACATGCTTGAATAACTGTCATGATGGCAACATGGCATAAACACCAGATGTCTGAACAGATGAGGTTTTTCCCCAAGAAAGACAAGTGAGTGAAAATATGGGTGCATTTTGGAGTCAGAGTTGCTGCTGCCTTATTTTGTACCTTCTTTATCTCTAATGATCTCCACCAGGAGAGCAAAACCTCTTCAAAATGACTGACGTGTGAGCAGGAGGGATTTGATCAGAGCACCACGACAGCATGTGAGGTGCCAAAAATGCTGCTATCAATAAGCAGCACAAAAAAACTGCTTACCCCCTGAGGAATTGAAAGAAAATGCAAATTTTTCCAGACGGATACTGACGGAATAAAGCACAGTTGTGTGATGTTTGGCTGTGTTGATGTGAAATAAACTCACCTAAGACCATCTTGTCAATTTGACCTTGGCCTGTCAGATCTGAATACCTCCATGTAAACAAGTAACAGCTGCTGCTGTGGGTCTAAAGTCAATGAGAAGCAGAACACAAATATCTCTAGAGACTTTTCAAACTGAACATCTCATATATTTCGTGCTGTAGCTAGATAAACCAGGAAAAGTACACATTTAATACAAAGAGAGACAACGCCTTTACCATGGAGTATACACAGCATATGTATTTTATTAATGTCAATTAATAATATGATATAACCAAGACAGGCTTTGTACGGTCAGAATAACTCCATTCAGATTTAGTGTTTACTATGCCTAGAACTATACTTACAGTACAGGAGAATGTATTTTCCAACCTGATTTCACGAATTCCGTGAAATGAACACGGCCCCTTAAAGATGAACTGAACTGAAAGAAGAAATGTTGATACCTTGTTGGTTATGATTATTAAAAATCATATGACACTTAAAATTTTAATTAGACATTTTTTAAGCAACAAAATTGCGTTTGTTAGTATTAGACCGCTGACAATTTCGATGACGTCACTGGCGTGGTAGGACTTGCAAAGTTATCTAAGCAACGGCTGCAGCCTATTATATACACACGAAAATGAGTGATTTTAATGGCGTGGGTTACGCATTTGACCCTGTGAGGGACAGGCCTGTAGAGTCTGACTACCACCACAGGCTTCACCTTCAGTCCAGAATCATTTGGGGGGGAGTGACAGTGACCTGTGTGTGTGTGTGTGTGTGTGTGTGTGTGAAGCCTACTGTCATGCACTCTCATCTATTATATCCAAGCACATGCAGACCAGCTGGCCCCCATCTTCACTCAGCTATCTGAAGTTCCCTCCTGCTTCAAACGCTCCACAATCATCCCAGTCCCCAAAAAACCCTCCATCTCTGGACTAAATGACTACAGACCTGTTGCCCTGACATCTGTAGTCATGAAGTCCTTTAAAAGACTGGTGTTGGCCCACCTGAAGGACATCACAGTCCCCTTGCTGGACGCCCTGCAGTTTGCCTACAGGGCTAAAAGGTCGGTGGATGATGCAGTCAGCTTGGGACTGCATTACATCCTGCAACACCTCGACTCTCCAGGGGCTTATGCAAGGATCCTGTTCGTGGACTTCAGCTCGGCGTTCAACACCATCATCCCGGACATCCTCAGCACAAAACTCTCCCAGCTCACTGTGCCAGCCTCCACCTGTCAGTGGGTCACAAACTTCCTGACTGACAGGAGGTAGCAGGTGAGGCTGGGGAACATCACATCCAGCACACGGACTATTAGAACTGGCGCCCCCCAGGGGTGTGTGCTCCCCCCACTGCTTTTCTCCCTCTACACCAATGACTGCACCTCAGGAGACCCATCTGTTAAACTCCTGAAGTTCGCTGACGACACAACGGTAATCGGCCTCATCCGGGACGGTGATGAGTCAGCCTACAGACGGGAGGTTGAGCAGCTGGCTCTCTGGTGCAATCAGAACAACCTTGAGCTTAACATGCTCAAGACTGTGGAGATGATCGTAGACTTCGGGAAGAGACCCCCCACTCTTCCCCCCATCACCATATTCAACAGCCCTGTGTCTGCTGTGGAATCCTTCAGGTTTCTGGGATCCACTATATCCCAGGACCTGAAGTGGGAGCCCAACACAGACACCATCATCAAAAAGGCCCAGCAGAGGATGTACTTCCTGCGCCAGCTCAGGAGGCTCAACCTGCCTAAGGAGCTGCTGGTCCACTTCTATACAGCCATTGTCCAGTCTGTCCACTGCACGTCCATCACTGTCTGGTTTGGATCTGCCACCAAAAAGGACCGGAGCAGACTACAACGGACAGTTAGGACAGCAGAAAAGATGATCGGTGCCAACCTGCCCTCCGTTCATGACTTATACACATCCAGAGTCAGGAAACGGGCAGGAACCATCACTACAGACCCATCTCACCCCGGACACAACCTGTTCCAGCTTCTCCCCTCTGGTAGGCGCTACAGAGAACTCTTCGCCAAAACCAACAGATTCAGGAACAGTTTCTACCCACAAGCCATTTCTCTGATGAACAGCTGACTTTCTACCCACAGTGTCATGAGCTCTCTCTCTGCCTGGCAACACGCTGATTGGGGTTTGATGACTTTCACCTGTTTCTGCTCTGCTCTGCCTCACCCTCGTTACCTACCAGCTGCACTGCATTCACCACTCATCATGTTCCTGTATATAACGCCTTGTTTTTCAGTCCTCACTTGTCAGATCGTCTGCTACCAGTACCGGTTACCTGTCTGTTTTGGGAAAAGCCTTTTTGACTCTCTTCTGATGATCCCGGATCCGCTCACTTGCTTCCGTGTTCTCCTGCTCTGGACTTCTAGGATCATCCAGCTCCTGCTCTCTACTGGGGATCTACACATGTGCTGATTTTTGGATTTCCCGGTACCTCTGAAACTCCCATACCCCCAAGCCTTTAATAAACTATCTAACGTGACGCTTTTGTGGTCCTCATCTTGTTTGGTGTCTGACAGTACGATCTGACCAAACTTGGACCCAGCGCACAGTCAAAACAGCATGGAAACCGACGGCTCAGAACCACCCACCGCCATGCAACGCCTGGCAGAGACAGAGAGAGAGGTGGATCGCAACACGGCTAACATTGCCTCTCTACTCCAAGCCGGCTTCCAACAGCGTCAGCAGTTCCAGCAGCAACAGCAACAGCAACAACAACTTGCAATGATTATTCAACTTCTCACCAACCTTTCTCCTCTGCCTGCTCCCACCGGCCCAGCTCCAGTCAGCCTGCTCACTGGCCCAGCACCGAGTCTCCTGCCCAGTCCCCTACTGCCGCAGCTGTCGGTGTCCCAGAACCCAGGATCGGCAATCCAGAACGGTTCAGCGCGACCCTACCCAGGTACGAGCGTTCCTGACGAGCTGCCGTGTCCAGTTCACCCTGCAACCCAGGACTTTTGCCACTGAAGGCGAAGGTCGGTTACGTGATTACTCACCTGACGGGCCGAGCTCGTCTCTGGGGAACGGCAGAGTTCGAGCGTCAGACCCCAGCATGTTCGACCTTCGACCTATTCGCAGCGGAGATGCTCAAGGTATTTGATTTGGAATCCACAACTGCCGAGGCATCTCAGACTCTAATGAGTATTCGCCAAGGTGGTAGGACTGTTGCAGATTACTCCATTGACTTTCGAACTGTGGCAAGTCGGAGCTCCTGGAACATGGAAGCATTGGTGGATGCTTTTCTCCACGGCCTGGCGGACTGCGTAAAGGACAAGCTGGTTTCCCATGATCAACCCCCCACTCTCGATGAAGCCATTGCCCTGGCTGTCCGCATCGACCGCAGGATTCAGGCCCGCCGTCGTGAGAGAGGGCGCCAGGGTCCATCCACCAGCACACGGAGCGTCCCAACTGCCCTTCTGTCCTCACCTGCCACACCATCTAGCCAGCTGGACCAGTCTGAACCGATGGAGATCGGCCGCGCCTCCCTAACCCCTGCAGAGCGCCAGCGACGCCTCACCTCCAACTTGTGCCTGTACTGTGGTGGGGATGGTCATCGAGTCGCCACCTGTCCAGCAAAGCCGGAGCTCACCGGATGTAAGAGGAATCCGGATGAGCTCAATGAACATTCCGCCCTCCATCAGTCGTAAATTCCTTATCCAAGTCTGTCTTCACCTGTCTGATTCTACCCACACTCTGGCAGCTCTCATTATTGACACGGGACTTGCTCGTCAGCTCGGCTTGGAAAACCATCGCTTGTCCACTCCTGTTCCAGCCCGGGCCCTGGATGGTCACTTACTTGGCACGGTTACCAGCATCACAGCTCCCGTATCTATGATGGTGTCAGGAAACCATCGTGAGACCATCCGCTTCCATCTGCTCAGCTCTCCAGGCCAACCCCTAATCCTGGGCTACCCTTGGCTCCGTCTCCACAATCCTCACCTCGATTGGGCCTCCGGAACTGTGAAAGAGTGGGGGGTCACCTGCCACCTGACCTGTTTGCGTGCTGCCTCGCTGTCCCCGGCTCAGTACCCCCAGCATTGCCCCGACATGTCGAATGTTCCTGACTGTTACCATGGTCTCCGAGAGGTGTTCAACAAGACCAAAGCCACATCACTGCCCCCACACCGTCCGTACGACTGTGCCATTGAACTTCTCCCTGGTACTACTCCACCCAAAGGTCACCTCTACTCACTATCCCCTCCTGAAAGAAAAACTATGGAGGAGTACGTCAGGAACTCCCTGGCAGCTGGACTTATCCGCCCGTCCTCCTCTCCTGCTGGTGCCGGGTTCTTCTTTGTGGGAAAAAAAGATGGTTCTCTTCGCCCCTGCATTGATTATCGTGGTCTCAATGATGTCACAGTGAAGAACCGGTACCCTCTGCCTTTACTCACCTCTGCTTTTGAGTTGCTCCAGGGATCCACTGTTTTCACAAAACTGGACCTTAGGAATGCTTACCACCTAGTGCGAGTAAGGGAGGGTGACGAGTGGAAGACTGCATTCAACACCCACACCGGCCATTACGAGTACCTGGTAATGCCATTTGGCCTCACCAACGCCCCAGCGGTATTCCAGGCGCTGGTAAATGATGTGCTGCGGGACATGCTGAATAAATTCGTCTTCGTGTACCTGGATGACATATTAATATTCTCCAGAACTCTGTCTGAACACATCCGTCATGTCCAGCTGGTTCTTCGTCGACTTCTGGAGAACTCTCTCTATGTTAAAGCGGAGAAATGTGAGTTCCATGCTAAGACTGTGTCATTCCTGGGATACATCGTCGCTGAAGGCAATATCCAGATGGATCCCGCAAAGGTCTCGGCAGTCACCTCCTGGCCAGTTCCGGGGAACAGAAAGATATTGCAGCAATTCCTCGGTTTTGCCAATTTCTACCGGAAATTCATCCGGAGCTACAGCTCCGTCGCGCTCCCTCACAGCTCTGACCAGCATTAAACACCCTTTTTTCTGGTCCCCAGAGGCCAACACCGCCTTTCATACCCTCAAGGCCCGGTTCACCACTGCCCCTATCCTCCAGATGCCGGATTCAGACCGGCAGTTCGTTGTCGAGGTGGATGCTTCAGACATGGGTGTCGGGGCCATACTCTCTCAACGGGCAGAAGAGGACAACAAGCTGCACCCCTGTGCATTTTTTTCTCGCCGGCTTTCTCCTGCAGAGCACAATTATGATGTTGGAGACCGTGAGCTGTTGGCTGTCAAGCTTGCCCTGGAGGAGTGGCGTCACTGGCTGGAGGGGTCCACAGTTCCGTTTCTGGTCTGGACTGATCACAAAAATCTCGAATACATCCGCAATGCCAAACGTCTTAACCCCAGACAGTCCCGCTGGGCTTTGTTCTTCACCAGATTCAACTTCACCCTGTCATACCGCCCCGGTTCTCGGAACACCAAGCCGGACGCTCTCTCCCGTCAGTTCCAGAAGGATGACACCCCTTCCCAGGACCCTGCATCAATTTTGCCTGATCCCTGCGTTGTAGCTACCCTGACCTGGGATATCGAGGTGGAACTTCAAGAGGCCCTCCGTGGTCATCCCAGCCCCAGTGCATGCCCGGACGGTCGTCTCTTTGTCCCAGAGAATTTGAGGTCCCGGGTCATACAGTGGGGACACAACTCCCGCCTTGCCTGCCACCCGGGCTCCGCCCGCACCTGCCATCTCCTTGCCCAGCGATTCTGGTGGTCTTCTTTGAGAAAGGATGTCCGGGAATTTGTCCATGCCTGCCCCACCTGCAATCAGAACAAGTCCTCCACTCGGCCCCCCGCTGTTTTACTCCAGCCCTTGCCTGTGCCCACACGACCTTGGTCCCACGTCTCCTTGGACTTTGTAACTGGCCTCCCACCATCAGGTGGGATGACGGTCATTCTCACTGTGGTTGATCGGTTCAGTAAGATGGCACACTTCATCCCCCTTCCTAAACTGCCATCGGCCAGAGAGACTGCCCAGGCTGTTCTTGACCACGTCTTCCGTCTTCACGGGCTGCCCAGGGATGTTGTTTCTGACCGAGGCCCGCAATTCACCTCTACATTCTGGAAGGAGTTCTGCCGTCTGCTAGGGGCCACAGTGAGTCTCACCTCTGGGTTCCACCCCAGTCCAATGGACAGTCCGAGCGGGCAAACCAGGAGCTGGAGAAGGCACTGCGGTGCATGGTTTCTCGCAAACCTCTGGCTTGGGCGCAACAACTGACGTGGATAGAATATGCTCACAACTCTCTCACCTGTTCCGCCACTGGTATGTCACCTTTCCAGTGTGTGTATGGTTACCAGCCCCCCCTGTTTCCCAGCCAGGAAGGAGACGTGTCCTGCCCGTCTGCCCTCGCCTATGCCCGCCGTTGCCGTCGTACCTGGTCACAAGCTCGTGCCACGCTACTCAAGTCAGCTGTCAGCTATGCCATTGGGGCTAACCGCCGAAGGACGCCGGCACCCATCTATCGTGTTGGCCAGAAGGTGTGGCTGTCAGCCAAGGACCTCCCTCTGCGGGTGGAATCGCGTAAGCTTGCACCTCGATTCCTCGGCCCATACCCTATCCAGAGGGTCATCAGCCCTACCGCAGTCCGGCTCCAGTTGCCGACGTCCATGAGGGTGCACCCTACGTTTCATGTTTCGAAAGTCAAGCCGACACATGAAAGCCCGCTGGTTCCCGTGGTGCCTCCGCCTCCTCCTCCTCGCCTCGTTGACGGTGGGCTGGTGTACACCGTTCGACGCCTGCTTCGGTCCAGACGGAGAGGTAGGGGCCTTCAGTATCTCGTCGACTGGGAGGGCTATGGGCCTGAGGAGAGAACCTGGGTGCCTGCCTGTCGGATTTTGGACCGGACACTCGTCGCCAACTTCCACCGCATGCATCCTGGCCTACCTGCCCTCCGTAGGGGCCGCCCCAGAGGGGTCCCTAGCCGTCCTACCCGCCCGGCTCCCTGTCCGGTGCCTGACCCTGACTCTGTTTCGGTGCCTGTCCCGTCTTCGGTCCGTGGCCCTCCAGCTCTCTCTGAGGATGAGGGTGTTCTCTCGGAGGAGTTTTGACCCTCCGCCGGCTCCCCTCCGCCCTCCCGGTGTGGTGGTTCTCTTGGGGACTTCTGGGGCCGTCCCTTGGGGGTTCTGTCATGAGCTCTCTCTCTGCCTGGCAACACGCTGATTGGGGTTTGATGACTTTCACCTGTTTCTGCTCTGCTCTGCCTCACCCTCGTTACCTACCAGCTGCACTGCATTCACCACTCATCATGTTCCTGTATATAACGCCTTGTTTTTCAGTCCACACTTGTCAGATCGTCTGCTACCAGTACCGGTTACCTGTCTGTTTTGGGAAAAGCCTTTTTGACTCTCTTCTGATGATCCCGGATCCGCTCACTTGCTTCCGTGTTCTCCTGCTCTGGACTTCTAGGATCATCCAGCTCCTGCTCTCTACTGGGGATCTACACATGTGCTAATTTTTGGATTTCCCGGTACCTCTGAAACTCCCATACCCCCAACCCTTTAATAAACTATCTAACGTGACGCTTTTGTGGTCCTCATCTTGTTTGGTGTCTGACACACAGTGTCAGGTTCAATTCTAGTCAATAACCCAGTAATCACTGTCTCTACAGTACCTGTTTACTGGTTCCACTTATTATTCCACTTATTTAGTATTATTCATCATTCTCATTCCCACTTATTATTTATTATTTACTATTTACTCATCATTCCCATTCTCACATCTCTCTTATTTGTTATTTATTCATCATCTCATTTCCTATTTTAGAACGGTCCATAATGTTCATACTGTTCATATAATAACATAATACTATTTATCCCAGTATCCTTGCACTATGCTCCATATTTCAATTTTTGTTCTGTTTAGAGTATGTATATATTGTGTATATATTAGTGTGTATATTTTTTGTTTTTGGTTGTTTTGTATGTAAGCACAGTGTGAGCGAACGATGCTCCAAAAAAAAAAAATCCTCGTATGTGTCCTCATACCTGGCAATAAAGCTGATTCTGACATTATACATTTTAGGAAATAGACTGCAATTGTGTGCATTTAGAGAAAATAGAAAAACATGGTTAAGGTCCTGTTTAAGAAAATAGACGCAGATAAATGGAAAATGTGATTGGACGAATTAATCCAATGGGATCGCTTGTTAGCTGCACATAGGAGAGTTACCCCAGTTTGACCATAGATACACAGAGGATTTACGAGTTTTGCTGTTTACTCTACTTTAGGCAAGTGCAGAGTTGGCAGATTTTTCACTATGGAACTAGCAGCTGTTTCTGCATCAACAATGTGCCCTGAGACGGCAAACATCAGCTAGCTTCAGGGTGAGTAGAGAGGGACGTTGGATTCTGTGGTTTAGTTAGCAGCTAGTAAACGCATTTTTATCGATCTGTGATATCGTCGGAGTCTTGGTTTATTCATGCAGTCTATGGTCGGCGTGCTAGCTTGTGGAGTTTGTCATAAGAGTGCTTCCAACGTATTTAGTTGTTAGCCCTTTCCCTAGGTTGGATCGTTTGCTATCTAGCTTGGTGTTGTGTCTCAATTGCAAGTAATGCCCAGTGTGTCAGTCTCAGTTTTGTTGAACGCTATAAAGCCTATATATATTGGGCTTTATTTTTGTAAGTGAATATGTCCGTGTTGTGTGTATGTGACAACAACATTACATCCAGCCCTTTGCCTAGTAGAATTGATAGATCTGTCCTCTATCGGTGGTGTTACTTGCCGGTGGTCTATAGGTCTGCCCTGTACTGGAGCCTGAAGGCCTCAGGTTTCAGTTTGAACCCTCACCAGTGACCCTGTTGCATTGAAAGTACAGTTCTCTAAATAGTCTGTCGCTAAAATATGCTACAGACTCGAAATCCAGGGGCTGTCAGAGGGCTAGCCAGTTTTTAAGACAGCTAGCGAGTTGAGGACTGGTTTCCTGGTCAAAGGTAGCCTGTGGAAATGTGTCGTAACCCCTGCTGCCTTAGCTCTATACAATTCATTACTGCAGCTAGGGGCAATACAGTATGGGGCAAAATCTGTGGCACTTTCACGGAATCGCCGAAGATTCTGTGATATGCCTACAGAATAATTCTGTAAAATGAACATGGCCCCTTAAAGGTGCTCTAAGCGATGTTGGGTGACGTTACTTCTTGTTGACGTATTTTCAAACGAAACGAGACAAGCTCGCCCCTCCCTCCTCCTCATCTCGTCCCCTCCCCCTCCCTTCTGTGCTTCCGCGCATTAACCCCTCAAATCCTTGTTGTCGGTTATTGTCTGGAAAGCTGGACCACTGTTAGTGTATGCTTCTTGGTGCAGGTGGGCACAGTTGGTTTTTGTTGCCATTTGGAGACCCTGGGCTGTCTACAGAGACCGTGTTTTTCAGTGTGTTCAGAACATAGTGAGGAGATGTTTTTTACAGTGTCTTCTGGAGACAGGCAGCTAGCAGATAGTGAGGAGATGTTTTTTACAGTGTTGTTTCTGGGGACAGACAGCTAGCAGATAGTGAGGAGATGTTTCTTACAGTGTGTTCTGGGGACAGGCAGCTAGCAGATAGTGAGGAGATGTTTCTTACAGTGTGTTCTGGGGACAGGCAGCTAGCTATACTACTCGCTACCGTAGTCGCTCTTAATGCTACGTCATCTGGTGGCCACACAGAATTTTCACACATTCCACCACCAATTATCTTGGTATTCATATTTCATTAAATATAAATAACCAGATGTCTTAATATAAATAAGCAGATTTCTGAAATATGTGGTGGCATTACATGATGCCACCACCACGCTATGCATTGGTAACAGTTCGTGATCATTTCACAGAATTCTGTAAGACCAGGCTGGTATTTTCTTTAGCATCTTAACAAAGCACTGCCCAAGCACTCAATTATTTAATTAGCAACCAGTGCATTAGCAACCAGTGCATTTATTTTAGTAACCAGGTTATTTCCACTAAATATAAATAACCAGGTTTCTTAAATATGTAAACTAAAGAAAAATTGTTTATAATGACTGTGGTTTTATTTTCATAGCTTTGGCCTTCCGCGTAGCCAGACATTACTCCACAGCGCTGGAGATTGGTCTGGCAATTTGAGACTACCCCCCCAACCCATGCTATGAAGTGTGAAGTGTAAACTGTGAGCTATAGAGACAGAAAATTTTTTTTTGTACCAGGCCTTGGGGGACTAGGGGGATTGACTCCCTTTTGCAGCCAGCATCAGGTGGCCATTTGAGGGAACTGCAGTTATTGGCATTTACACATTGGCTTAATTTTTCCTTCACTGGAGGTTGTTGCTTAAACCAACACCCATTACAGGGCTACATGTACAATATACTCAAATAACTGGAGCTATAGTAGGCTACATCCAGGTAACTAAAGTGTTTGTGGGAAATGCAAACACAATACATTTTTCTATAATAACAGCCAAAAATTAACTAACGGGGAAAAAACACAAGACCTTTATGGTGCAAGAACAGTGACAAGGAGATGGAACATCAGACCAGGTTGAATGCAGAATACATTAGTCATACAATAGATTATTCAGCTTGTCCAGGAGTAACTACTTTTCACTTTCAAAAAGCTCCATCCATAAGAACCACCATGCAATTACAGCATGTACCAATATTCTAAGTGATTTGAAGTAGCCACTTCTGTACATATGTTGTTCATGGAAAAATGATGGAATTAAGACACAAAGCCGAATCCTCCAAGCCTCTTTAAATTGCTAATTGTGAGTAATTACTGTGCCGATTCAACCTGTGAATAGGTAATGGGGGTCTCTGTGTGGGCGGTAATATAATGTCCCAGTTTTTAAATGCTGCACTGTTCTCTTCCCTTGACATTCACCTTCCTCACTGAGGGGGTGTAATAAGTAGACCTGCTTTATAGTGACATCTCCCTTTATTCACATTGACCACAAAAGCGCTGCTATACAGTCATTTAAGAGGGTATTTGTTTTTGGATTCATAATTGAATTGGGTTTATTTGTCAACTGAAATTATGTTTAATTATGTATTAAAGAGTAATCCTATTACTGAAGATGATTACCGTAAAAGTATTCTTTATATACATAGTATTATGAGCTATACAGGCAACAATAGATACAATTCTGTATTCATGTTTTACTTTTTCAGCTCTTTATTTTAGCTTCACAGCACTGCAATATTTCAGAATGCATTGCTGTGAATACTTTTCAGTGTGTATAAGTTTTTGTTTCTTTCTCTGAAGAGCCTAAGCTATGTCTGTCCTAAGTATAGAGTAGGACATGCTGAAAATGACTGTCTCTAGTTTCTTGGCTTCTTGGATAATTGTGGTGTTCATGGGCGTTTTCTGATGCCCCTGTGGCAGAATGTCACTGTCTGTCAGTGCCTTCCAGAACTCTTGCAACTGGCCAAATGATTCATGATGTCAGTGATTCATGTGACAATTTTGCTGATCTGCAACACAGTTTCAGGGCAGTTTGTGAAATGGACACGTTATTTTTAATCTATTGAATTTTTTTTTGTGGCGGTGAGCAGGAATTTTAATGTAATGTATCTCAATAGTTCCTTTTTTTCATGCTATTTAGCATGTAATTGGAAGCATCTATATGGAGGTTGTGTTTAGGAAAAGAACAACGGGGAAATGAATTGCCACGCGCGGGAGACGATCCCCGGGCTCCGGGGTGAAAGTCCTGTGTTTTTTTGACCCATCCGCCACACCAACCAACCTCCCTGCGTGAATTTTTCACTTTTCATACTACTCGTGCTGTGATCACGAAAAATGCTTCCCATTGAAATAAATTAGATTAAATGTTGTGCTCACCACCATGAAAAAAAATTACATAAACATGTCCGTGGACACAAATCAATTAAATTACATGACCATTTCATGAACTGCCGTGAGACTGGGTTGGACTGTTGGAGGAGCTGGGTGGATGGTTTTGTGCTGAGGTACTAAGCGGAAGCGGCATTAAGCAGAAGCTTGACCCCTATAGTCCAATAGGCACAGAGCCACTCAAGACAATGCTTGTGATTTCACTAGTCATGACGCATGTGGGATGTGCACTCTGAAGGTGCTTTCTGCTCTACTTTGTTAAAAATACAGGAGTTTTTTTTAGTTGCAATAGGTCAGGTTGGATGTGGAACGCCTTGAGAATCCGATCAAAGTTCAAAATAAAGTGTACAACACATCAGTACAATATTTTAACAACTAAAACACAGCTGCAAATTTTTGATCTGTGTTCTTAACTGGACTAAATGGAAGAAACCCTTTAACTATGAGTAAGTAAGACTACTTACTTTTATGGTAGAAGCATGGTAGAATATCCAGGAAAAATGACAAAATCAACCAAATCTGCAAGCAAAAAAACCTTGCTAATGAAACCTCTTCCGGTGTGGTATGACACATGGCACAAGAGGAAACAAAACCACAGCCGTGGTGGCGAATGATAGCTAAGACACATAATTACCACCAAAAGTTACTGCTAGAGGGTTGTTTTTGGACATGTGGTAAACCAACTCATGCTGTTTATTATGCTTATTATGTTGGGAGGACAGTCTTCCTAGAGCCTTGCCAGTAAAGGAGCTTACATTTAAAATGTGTCCTAACAGCTACACTACAGAACAGGTCATGTAATAATTTTCATAAAAGAGGGTATTTAATGTGGACAATTAAAAATGTAATTCCAATGTTTATTCTCAAAGTCAAGGGATCACACGGCACATAAGGATTCATCCTCTATTATAGATATAGATATAGATAGATATCAATTGTTACTTCCATGCAAACCCAGCCATTCTTTTCAGAGCTATCATCATCAGATCAGTATAAGTCAAGGGGACATTCTATCATTGGGGTGGCTCTAGAGGAAGGATTAGGTGCTCACCAAAATCATTAGCAGTTCTTCTCTGAAAAACATGTGTCGGACTGATCAAGGTATCTCCATCACTTTCATTGTCCAATCTTTCACACAAATGTGAATGTAAGGGTGGATTGTGGAGTTGACATTAAACATAAGACAAGATTAGTTAAAACAAAGTAAAAATTGTCTTTCAGGTAACAGTTCTTGACAGTAATAATCTAAAACCAAAGCTTAGCCTTTCAACAACTTCCTCTGGTCACTTTACTGCTATTTTAAAGGAAATGCAAATGTGAGAAGTTATTTTTATTGGCAGCCACTGTCTTTTGGAAATCATGAAAACACCTGTCAACTTGTAAAATGTTCTCACTCTGTCTGTGCTGTGTCCTGCTGTAACTCATTAAGGCAGTCAGTCAGTTTATGTTTGGGGAGATGACAGTTTTATCATTAATTTGCAGCATTTTTCACCTTCAGAAAATGTATCTACAAAGCTCACTGAGACTTAATAATGAGAGTCGCTGCCACAGATTATTCTGAGAAGCGATCCTTACATCAATGCAGGCAGGAGAAGAGTGTGCTGCTTAATATAGATTCTGCATTAATTAGAAAGAGATCAGATGATAACAGAACGTTAGAGAAAGATGGATTCTAGGAGAGACATATGGCATAACTGGATACCATGCTCTGAGAATGTAAACAGTACATTCCAAAGAAAAGGCTTATAATGTCCAGAATCTTTCAAATTATATTTTCATATACTATAAAACAGTATAACAAAAATGAACATTCATGTTACAGAAGGCTATGCCGCATAATGTTAATATATTTAAATGCTAAACGGACTGCATTTATATGGAGCTCTTCTAGTCTGTGACCACTCAGAGGTCTACACCAGGTTTTTTGTATTAAACCAAAACTAAAATAAACGGTGATGAAAAGTTTTAGCAAACGAAAACTAAATGAAAACTAAAACCTTCAAGAAAAACTAAAGCTAAACTGAAACCATATTGACAGGTTTTTGAACGCTTGTTTACAGAAATTGAATGACATTCCAGGAGATGGCGCTGTGCTGTAGTTATTTCACATCGGACACTAAAGCAACTCAAAAATGAAAAATTCCACATAATGGCCATTCTCCAACCATGCACTCTGTATATGTAGCCACATACTTCTGTGATATGAAACTAGATCATCTAAGGGATCCATTTAATGCTAAATAATGCTTCAAAGTTAGGTTAAATTTTGGCAAGGGAAAAACTACCATGGCTAGTTTCAAAGATGTATGGCTGTAGGTGTACTGTCTCTGCATCACACCCTCTGCACTATAGCTAACACTTTTTATGTTTCCATGTGCTTTGAGCTTCACTTCACAACAATATAAATGTGTGTAGTAATGCAGCAGGTTAAAGAACTCCTTGTACAATTTACAACATAGGTTTTCTGAGAATCTCTTTCACATCCAAGCAAAATTGGGATTGTTACTGAAATATCCCTTATCAAATCAATTTGAAATCTAATCAAATTAAATTGGGACCTTGTGAATCTGAATGGATTCAGGAAATTAGTGGCGATACCTAGCCCTAATTGTCCTGCTAAAACAAATCTTTTGACATGCAAGGTTTTCACCAGCCACTGTGATGTTATCATTTCACAAAATGCCACAGGTCCTTGTTGATGCTCCTGTGACTAATACAGTATAATAAAGCAAGACTAGGACGATCAAATTTCTCAGGTGTAGTTTGATGGACAGACTGGGGTCTTAACCCAGTCTGGTCTCATTCAGGATTCTTGTATGCAGGGCCTTCACCATTTGGGCCTATGGGTATATAGACTAGGGCTACTGTACTTATAGGGCTTGTTATCTGTTCTGTGGATGTGGATGGCGCCGAGGTCAGGATGACCTCTCGGTCACCCTTTGGGGTCACTGTTTAATGAAAGCGTGTCCTGTCTGACGTATAGGGTTGCGGCCTGTGTGCCGTCCAACACCCAGTCGCCACAGGAGAAAATGGGGTTGCCAGAGGTTAATCAAGTGCAATTTCTTTCTCTCCTGCCTGCTATTTCTTCCTCCACTTTGAGTAGTATGTTCTGAAAGAGCTGCACACTCTGTTGCTCCAAATGTGTCTAGAATCCAGTTCTTCAAAAGCTTTATGGTTCACTCTGCATGTACAGTGTCAGCCTGATTTAGGAAGGTCCTGTTTGCAGAAGAAGGCATGGTAAATAGAAATAGAACAGAAGGTTCCATTAGTCTGGATGTACTTAAATAATGACTCTCACAGGTAACATAATACAATAAGAATGGTTTTAGCTGTTAGGATCAATCCTGAAGAGCAGTGCTTCTAAACCAAATACTCAATAACAGGACATGTTCCAGCATAAATTTGAGCTGACGTTGGGCAGAAAATAACATCTGCAAACAAGATTACAATTTTCCCCTGACATTAGCATGACATTAGCAAAACAACTGTTGAAAGCAGAGCATTCAGAACATTGAATGCTGTGAAATTGGAGATTTTGGCTTAAAGAGATTTCTTTCAAATATGTTTACATCATTATTTGAAGCTTTGGCCACGTTTACCATGAACATCCAACATTGTAACATGGATTTGATTTTATTAAAGTACTAATAACAGTGCCTTTTTACAGTACTTTTAGTGTACTTTTTTTAAGGTAAGGATTTTGAGAAATTGAGTAAATACCAGCTACCAAACTTAGTTATGTAAGGTTAAGAAATGTGAACAGTTCTTGTTTCATGTAATGCATTTGATTGGATCAGTTTTTTTGCATACATTTTTAATATACATTTTATTTCAATAATTTCAAATGCGATTTTACATACAATATTGAAAAAAATTATTATTATGGTGTCAAACATATTGCCCACAGAAGTGTGTTCAAAGTTTTAATGAGTTCTTAAAAAGCAGATACCCGGCCCTGCCTGTCCCCGAGGTAAAGGGAAGAACCACACAATTAGAAAAGCTTAACCCTGTGGAATTAATTAATAAAGTATAATAAAAAAAGAAAAAAAAAAGAATACTTTGGAAAATGGTCACCTATCACCATTTCTAGCCACTGGGGGACCATAGGCAGGCTGGGGGAATGAATATTAATGTTAGAAAAAAACACGCATAAAATGACATTTTCATGTCACGGGACCTTTGAAATAACCAAAACCGTGGTTATACATTTATATTGTACATAATCAAGGGCAGAAGGAGTTGACTCCAAACTGCGTACAGTAGTCCACATAGTGTAGCCCGAAGAACCCTTTTAAAGACTGAGCTGAGGTGAGCCAAAAATGTTGTTAAGTATGTTATCACCCCGTTGAAAAACTAAACCCAGAGACACTTTGTCAAGTTTGCTAATTAGATTCATGGAAATATGTCTGGGAAAAGACCCAATTGCCGTTGGTAATTACCAAAGATTAAAAGATTTTCAGTCCTAGCTGCCTTCTTAGCCTTGGGGGCTCTGGGAGAAGCATGAGGTATCCTGAAAATGCACATTTTGGCTAAAAATACACACTTTTGGAGGAACAAATGCCTGCACTTTAGAACAAAGGCAAATTGATAACAATATTTTCACTCACTTT
This sequence comes from Percina caprodes, assembly GCA_013375575.1. Taxonomy (NCBI): domain Eukaryota; kingdom Metazoa; phylum Chordata; class Actinopteri; order Perciformes; family Percidae; genus Percina; species Percina caprodes. Next base: position 587,237 of record JABXJD010000241.1, on the reverse strand, counting down.
ATTTAGCTTCCTGAATTCCCACCCTTTCTGAAGCCGTCTAGAAATTAAATGTGGGGTTGTGTCTGCCTCTTTGTCTGAGTTAGCAAGAACAACCAAGCTAATCAGACTCTTTCATGGCAGGACAGAGGTTGGAAAAAGTCTCTTTCTTCTCCTATGCTGTCTGGGCGTTTCGCTGCTGGTGGGATGGCAAATCCGATGGTCTGGGTCATAGGATCGCCGGGGTGGGAGGAAAGTTGTGTTCGATCTGAAAGCTTTGTGGTGATCTCTGAAGTAAATGAACTGGGATCAATCACATGTTAAAAGCTACTGCTTTACTGATAAAAAAATAGACAGATTTAGAGATAATAATATTATTATACTATACTTATATTACTAGAACTAAAATGAGTGAGCCGAGCCGTTTCTGACAGCCATCTATTTGAAATTTCTAGATGTGGTGTTTGTAGTGTTTCCACCCTCACTGTCAGTGTTTCTCTCACATACTCTGCTACATGTAACGTTGCATGCTAACATGCTCTGTTCTCTTCAGAACAAAGGCTTTCTTCTTTACTGGGCCCTGTAGGACACTTCTCAAATGTGATGTCAAATGTCCGTGTATGTTTACGATTTGCAGATGCATATATACAAATCTGACATGGTTGGGTGTAGGCATACCTGATCATGGGAAAGTAATCTTTTGTTGATAGTCTTTCTGGTGATTCTGAAGTAACTGAACTGGGATAAAGCTGTGTAAAAGCTGCTTTACTGAAAAAAAATAGACAGATTTAGAGAAATATATATATATATATATATATATATATATATATATTCTGAGAACTAAAATGAGTGAGCCGAGCCGTTGCATCTGCACATGCTGCCATCTTTAAATTTGTTTCCAAATTTGAAACCCTATTAGTAGTATGTAGTGTTTGTAGTGTTTTCCACCCCTCACTGTCAGTGTTTCTCTCACATACTCTGCTACATGTAACGTTGCATGCTAACATGCTCTGTATCTCTTCAGAACAAAGGCTTTCTTCTTTACTGGGCCCTGTAGGACACTTCTAACAAATGTGATGTCAAATGTAAAACCGTGTATGTTTACGATTTACAGATGCATATATACATATATGACATGGCTAATGAAAGGGAATATTCCACTAATATTCCTGTTTACATGTAGCCGTGTCCCACATGTCTAAATCAGAAAATGCTATATTTGGAAAAAGGCGTTATTTGGAAAATCCTACCGGAATGTGCTGTGTACATGACCTGATCAAATTCAGAATATTGTCATATTTGGAATAATAGTGGAATATTGGTGTGCATGTAAATGTACTCCGTGAAGGCTGCCAAAATGTCGGTATCGGAGCAGATGCGTAACACCAGACACACTGGGAAGGAGGCCTGAAAGAGCCTAAAGTGATTCACTGTTGCAGACAGTTTGAGGATATATAGGAGCTGCAACAAAGGACAGTATGAAAAAAAAAAGTGTATATATATATATATATATATATATATATATATATATATATATATATATCTTTGGACAGCACTAGAACATTTTCCAATAAACCTCAGAAAAAAGTATGAACCTGAATGAACTCAAAAAATACAAGTATGGAAATATTAGCAAAAATGGATCCCTAAATGACTTAACTAAAGTTAATGCTGTAATGAATAAATTCTCATCTGATCCATGGCCATTTTAGGGACTCTTAGACGCAGCTTGTCAGGCTTATTTTTGTTAAGCTTGGTCTAGCTTTCATTAAGCAAATTTTTACTGCTAACGTCCTAGGTTTGGTTTGTCAGCCTCAACCGTTCAATGTCAACCTGGACGGCTGAAAGTAAGACGCAGTAATCTCTGCTTTATATGACATGTAACAGCTACACATATTAATTCTACATATTCTTGGGTCAACCAAGTGTGACAGATGTCAGTCTTTGCTCTCCTATCAAAGAAGAACAGGTTCACCATGTGTATATTAACCCTCCTGTTGTCCTGGGTTCAAATTAAACCCGATTTCAAAGTTGAAATGTGGTTTTCTTTCAAGAAAATTGCCCCCAAAATAACATGGATGGCTCCATTTTCATTACATTTTATCGCATTTGAAAAAACAATGAAATGGTTTCCAACCAGTATCCTGACTAAACGTTGGCAGTCTGTGATCATCCACTCAAAATAACGTATTAATGAAGTTTTATGCATCATAAAATATTGTAAAATTAGTGGTATGATGTAAGTATCCGGTGGTAAAGAAAAAAAAAAAGAAACCTCAAAAAAGCGAAAGAAACATTAAAAAAAGCTTATAAAAGAGGGGTTAACCAGGGAAGACAGCGCAAGGGGTTTTCCTTTTGCAGCATGGTTAAATGTTAGTGAGGAGCGAGGAAATGCATTGTTTTCATGATTCTTTCATTTCAAACAGTGTTATGCTGAACCAAAGACAAATGTTACGGTTTGCCGGAATAATGGGTTAGGCATTTTCAAACTTTGTACAAGGATTTCTATCGGATAATTGCATCATTCAGTTATTAGGCTGTTGTTACCCTTCTTCACTCTACACATCGTAGCACCCATCTTGTTAAATTCAAACACAATGACCAAGCCAAAATAAAGAAACAATATATCAAATCCCTGTGTAGTTTCCAACATATAGTATCACATCAAAATGATCAAAGTTAAAGTTAGTTTGTTAGAAAGCCATTGGCAACACATACAGGTGCTTTAATGGATACATTGGATTCTATTTTTCTGATAATTAAATTATAACTTGGAAGTTTTCAAAACAAGACATCATTGGTAAAATCACTTGTTGTTGTCATCAATATAACAGAAAATAGATGAATAATTTTAGCAGCCATGAATTGAACCACAAATAGAAAAAATGCTTTTTATTCTTTTTAGAATCCATTGAATTCCATAAGATTAATTTAAATAAGTATAATCTGAATATTGACTATAGTTTGAGTTAGACTGATATAAAAAACTTAAGCTCACAAACTTTTTCTGTGTCTTCAGCACAGTGCAATGTAGTCAACATTGTAAGTAATTACTGCATTCATTTTGCACACCTAATGCAATTTCAACGTGTGGATGCAAGTACTTAAAAGTGCATACTTTTTTTGTTCTATGTTAGAATTTTGTTTGACATTTGTTTTGTTAATTGTGCTTTGCAGTTCGTTCATGTACTGTTGCTGTGACATGCAAATGTCCCCACTGGGATAAATCAATTATCCATCCATTCAATCATATTAACTCTTTCAAATTGGTTTGTAATTGTAATAGTACAATATCAAATAAATGTATTTATTAGGACAACACACATTAATCAACATTTCTGTAAATGCGCCAGTGTTAGCCAGTTGGCTAATTTTCAACTGTAGTCCTAGTTACCTAGCATGCATGTCTTTATGTTGAGAAGACACCGGAGCACCCAGTGGAAACCCTCGCCAATATAGGGAGAACATGCAAACTCTACACAGAAAGGCCCTGAACGACCTGGATTTGAACCCAGAACCTTCTTGCTGTGAGGCAGAAGTTCTAAGCACTGAGCCACCGCCTCGTTCAATGTATCAAACTTCAATGGCCTACAATATAATAATAACTGCGTTATACACAGTGGTGTCATTATACGGCCCGATTAACCCAGTGTTTGCTTTAGCCAGCAGTATTTGAAGACAAACGCAGGACATTAGTATTCACGGACATGTTGTGGACATCACTGTCAGAGCACGCAGGGTTTTTCTGTCCAAACTGGCAGCTCTGCAACATAGAAGACGAGCTGTACTAAAGAGGTTTAACAAAGCTCTACACATACACATACACACACGTTTGGACATCAGCTTTGCTGCCAGTAGAGGGGCCACTGGAGCACCACAAGACTCTCACTTCTCCATTTTTAATACCATCTCTCATTTTTCAGTCTTAATAATGTGGATACAAAAACACGGCTTCAATCAACACTAAGCCAGCATAGCCCCCCCAAATGATTACGCAATCTGTGATCTTTTTTGTTATTTTTCCCTAACTTGTGGCAATGTTTGAAAGTTGTCAGGCTTTGGGAAACATGTAATAATAAAAATAATAACTTCCAGTAAAAGTGCACATTATCTTCAAAACATGTATTGCAGCCGGTCTTTAAATAACCATTGTAATGTGTAACAAAGGCGGGGAGAAAATCAAATCCTCAAACATCAATTATACTGGTTTAATGTCTTTTCTCAAAGTCAGTTGAGGGCTTCAAAATATTCATGGAAGAACATGCATATGCTCTCTTCTCATTTGGTTTTCTTTGAAGTGAAGGGAGTGGTATAAAATGTCAAAAATTAGAATTAAAACCAGCTTTTATTCAGCTGTTTAATAAGCTGAGCATTGAATAGTATTGTAGCAGACTGGGTAACATGTCAGTGTTTAATTGTTATGTTTTCAGTGTCACTGTGTTAAGAGATAGATGTTCAGCCAAGAAGAGATGACTGTTTATTGCAGGTACTGAGATTTCCAGGGTGTCAGTGAACAAGTTTCTTGTTTAGAAACTGTCAGCTACCTGTGACAGATGAGATGTGTGAGAAAGTGTACCTGGGATTGGCAGAGAGTTGGGGGGATGCTTCTTGTTCTTTCTGCTAGTGTGGCGATCTAGGAGTTAACAGGTAGTGTCATTTGTATTCATTGTAAGTAAGTCAATTTCAATTCAATTTTATTTATCTTGAAACACTTTACAGATAGAGTAGGTCTAGACTACACTCCATAATTTATAAGGACCCAACAGTTCTAGTAGTTCCACACAACAGTACAGTACTAGTCGTGGTGTGTAAGCAGTCGGACAATGCATTTTGCTAAAATCAAGAGCGTAAGGGTTGAGTTGCCTGCCCCTTAATGTGCATAAAGCTGAGATGTAGGCAACATTATGCAAATCAGGGACGTCCAGCTCAACTCGCTGCCTCTGGTAAACTCATGAATATTTTTAAAACTGACCTTTGCGGATCTAAAATGACAATTCAGCAGCTGAAGCTTATTTCTTTCATAAAATGTTTTCGGAAACACATTGTAAAATTAGCGAAAGTTTCCAAAGAAACCGACATGTCAGTCTGTTTTGAAGTCCAGGAGCCCACGAGTGAAGCGTTCATCCAATCAGGTGCAGCCATTGCGGTCTTAGGATGGAGTAGACCGTTTTATTTGCTTGTCAATGGTTATTAAAGAAAGGTTGATGCTGGGACGTGGGGTGATTCCTCCCATGAACATCTGGGCCCTGGACATCTACCGTTCATAAGTCGTGTTGGGAGTCATTGACACTTGACCTTTTCTGTCATTAAGGTTTGAAGATGTTCAGTCAGCTGACAACTCTCCCTTGTCAGCCAACTGCCTGCTGAGGTTGGCCAGGATAGTGGGAGGGTTGTCAAAGGACCAACACAATCCACTCTAGTCTTGATTGGATGCTGTTCACAGTTGGGAAATAAAACTAAAGCATTAGTGCATAACTTTTTCATATAAATTAACATCTGTTACATTTAAGCCAAAGCCAAATGAGTTGATACAACTTCAGATCTACAAAACTCTCTCAGTATTTCTTATTATGGCTACGTTAAGAAAATGGGCTCGGATTGGAAAATTGGATTTTTGCACTCAGGAACTCAAGTAAAGATAATTTCCTCTTCTGAAGAGTCCATGTTTTTCTAATTCTCCGTGTCCTCCTTGGTAACAAGCAACCAGGTGAGGAAGGGTGGGGGAGGTGCATAATTACGCTTCTGGGTGCAACAACAGGGGAGTTGTTATTACTTTATTACTTAAGTCCTCATGGGGAAGACAGAAACCACGCACTATAGCTTTAAGGATTATGTCATTTAAAATCTATCACTTCCATCTCAAACAGATGTACCCGGCAGCTCCAAACAGGACCTTTTTATTGTGTGGTCTCTTAGTTTTATTCAGTATATTAAAATGCAAATTCCAAACGCCAAGTTCAAGTGGTACCCAGCAATACACCTGCTAAGTGTGAAGTAGATTGGATGAACAGTGAATAAGTGCCTTAAAATTGAAGTCTATATAACTTCCAGTAGGGGGTGACTTCAATGAAGTCCATTTGAATATAATCCTACTTATCACTTGATTTATTACCTCAGTAATCATTTTCAAATCAACAAGTTTAGCATGATGTTTTTATTTTTAAATTATGGTCCCATTTATTTTAAAATAGATTATTAAGCATAGTATGCATCAGGGGCGTGGCTACATGTCCACCTGTCAATCACGACGGAGGCTTAGCAATGCTAACCATGGCCAATAGGTTAATTGGAACAGTATGGTCACCTATAAATGTATTGTTCAGCATTCTGTCAACCAAGCTAGCTAGCGGTATCTAGTAACTTAAAGGTCCCATGACATGGTGCTTTTTGGATGCTTTTATATGGTCCCCTAATACTGTTTCTGAAGTCTCTTTCCCGAAATTCAGCCCTGGTGCAGAATTAAAGCCACTACAGCCAGTCCCACAATGAGCTTTCCTTAGGACCTGCCATTTCTGAGTCTGTAGCTAATGAGGAGGAGAGAGGGGGGGTAAGGTGGAGGATGAGGATGTGACCTTGACCACTTTGCTAGTTTGAAAGCCATGATGTCTCTCTCTCATGAGTGGGCCAAATTCTCTGGACAGGCTAAGCAGAGAAAGGGGAGGTAACCTTACCCCTTATGACCTCATAAGGGGCAATATTCCAGATTGGCCCATCTGATCTTTCATTTTCTCAAAGGCAGAGCAGGATACCCAGGGCTCAGTTTACACCTATCACCATTTCTAGCCACTGGGGGACCATAGGCAGGCTGGGGGAATGCAAAAATAATGTTAAAAAAACTCATAAAGTGAAAATAGCATGCCAAGGGACCTAATAAGGGAAAGTTTGCCAATTTCCTGTGTACTGCCTGTACTGTCCTCGTGGAGGTTTCACAACATCAACTAGACAGCCAGCAAAACTCTGTAATTTAATCCAGACTCTTTGTACATATAGTTTATTGGGTTTATTGGGCGATTTAGCAGTGAAACTGAAAAATAAAGTACAATACCATTAACAAAATGTCCACTATACACATAAGATGTATTTATGAAAATAAACAATAAAAAAGCTATGGCATGTATTTAGCATGGACAGTATATGTAATTTAAATCACAAAAATCTAAAGATAAACAGCTAAATAAACATATAAAAACTTACAAGCAATGCATCTACTGGGGAACAACCGAATGCCATCGGACTATGACATTAGCTCCTGCCATACATTTCTAGCTGCTTATCAAAACTTCTTACTTCCGGTTTTCACAGAAAGTGTTGCAAAACCGGCACTATACAACATAGTTAAAAAACACAAATTGCCTTGAAGGGAATATACTGCCTACATGCAGATGAAGGGTTTCAGTACCAAGAGGTCCACGTTTACCCGCCGGTAAATCTGCACTAGATGACTCGCTTCAGAATGGTTCAAATTGCCAAATTTCTTGCTTTAGTGTTTAGCTTAGCATAGCACCATTGCAACTATCAACATGACAGTCTTCCTGTGCCATCCACCCTAGATCTGTAGCTCCACCCTTGCGTCCCATATTGCCAAACTTAAGGCTTCAAAATGGCAGTCCACAAACCGATGGGTGACGTCACTGCTGCTCAGTCAATGTGTGGTCCAACTCTTTCAAATGGTATTCATGAGGAGCACTTGAGTAAACTGTCTTTTGAGAAGGAGAAGCTTGGTTAAATTCCTGTCCTGACAAGCTCTCCACCCAGGGCCACGGAACACAGATGTAGCCAACAAAAGAGGACAGTGCTGAGAGGAGGACACAGCTCTAAACCCCGGTGCTTTAGCTTGCAGAAATGTTAAGAGTGAGAGACTGCAAACTATGCAGGTCAGCAAGAAGCCTGTATGATATGTTTTATGTGACATAACGCAATGTATTTTTTACTAAGCCAAAGCATTTTAGTTGTTGTCCATAATGGACAACAAGAATCATTTAACAGGAAAAAAGAACACTCCGCAGACATATCTCAAGGACATAATGTTAAAGTCCTTTACTGTTGTTTTTAGGCTGGTGTACAAGACATCTCATTGTAGGATACTTGCCTCTGGGACAGTCTGGCACACAGCACTGTTTAAACAATAACTGCATATGACATCTCCCCATGTGCAGAGCAACAGCATGGGGCCTGGTTTGAATGGCCTAATGGGTTAAAGCTATGCATATTTGATTTGTTGGGGCAATGTGTGGAGTCACATTAGGGTCAAAGCTAAACAAAATTATTTGGATGAATTACTAAAATGATGCCTGAGCTCACAACTACATCTTACAGTATTTTGCCTAAAAGAGAGGCATGCTCAGAGCATTGACATTTTTAAAGAAAACTATTTTGGATGAAATTAAGAATTAACATTAACATTTGACGACATTGGAATTAGAGTTTTTTCAATGGTTTTTCTTTAATTTCCTTTTTTGAGAATAATTGGCATTGTAAATTAATTTGGGACCATATGAGCCTCATATCTGATTTCAAAATGAAGAACATTTGTTAAGCTATGGACTTGGCTGTGTGAAAGAGTTGCAGCAGTAACTCAAGTCAGACATAATTATTTGCAGAACACTACCACTGAGATATACGTCACCTTTATTATAGCTAAGTAAATGAGTTCATATAAATTTAAGAAGGCATAATCCCTTGTTTAATCCACTTTGTTTTACCAGTTTTAGCATGAGAGTTTTACTAGGAAAGTATTAATCATTACCTGAGGGTTTAACCAATAACCAAACAGTAAAAAAAAAGCATATACGAGAAGTATAGTCTAAATCCACAACCTTCCACTTGTGGGATTGCTCCGTTGCCACCGGAAAGTCCTGAATGTGCTTTTTTTTGGCCAGATGTCCGTTACTTTTTGCTTTCTTTGTGTTAACATTCTAAACTCTGATCGATTTCTGTGGACTATGGTTAACTACTCCCCAGATCTCAGCAAGGTAAATCGAGGCTGCTAGGTAGAATGATTACTCCAATTTGAGATTTCTTGAACGTACTTACGTACATGTTCCACCAAAATACGTTCATTCCCAAGGCTATTCTGCAGCGGCACCAGGGCTCCGTGCGCCACCCAAGACGTTTGTGACTGGTTTAAAGACATGCCAATAAACAAGAGCACGTTTTTCTCCCATCCCGGAATGCTGTAATGCAGTGTGGACTAGCCAGACCCCCCTCCTCAGCAATGTGGAGGAAGGTCTGGTGAAACAAGACTAACAACAGTATAGTAACAAATGTAAATGAACTGTTCTTGTATAACACTTTTCTAGTCTCAACGACTACTCAAAGCGCTAGTAGTATATACTAGTACATAGTACAGGAACCATTCACCATTCACACACATTCATACACAGTGGCCGAGGCTGCCGTATGGTGCCACCTGCTCATCAGATAAACACTCACACACATTTGGCGCAGCATCAGGGGCAACTCGGGGTTCAGTGTGTTGCCCAAGGACACTTCGACATGGGACTGCAGGGCCAGGGATTGAACCACCAACCTTCCGACATTCCAATATGTACAATATCTGTAAGCTCAATTTAGATTTAGACAACACTATTGTCGGCAAAACCACTGCGTATACTAAAATTCCACTGTGTTTAGTCACAAATTAAGCTTTAAAGGCACACTGTGCAGTTTCTGTTTGTTGTCAAACAGCGACCCCTAGAGTCACTGTGGAGTACTCATATTTAGTTACTGTTGTATGCAGTCATCTCTGCACTCATGGCCTGATTCCCCCCCGCCCCCCCCCCGCGAGATTTTGCGGCACGCACCAATCAAACTCTCCCCCACATTGCTATCAGGATAATTTGTCCTACTAAGAGTTTGTTTACCACTGAAATTTTTGCAAAGCTGTTGTATTAATGTACAAATCTTGCATAGTTGGCCTTTAATAAGCACAAGTTCTGCTCCAATTTTGAAAAATAAAAATAGCCCAGACTGATCTATTTAAGATGGATAAACAGAATTTAAATCCCAAACATAAAGCATATTTACCATTAATATAACATATATACAGTACATGACTATGTTCTGTGTGAGTTACATCATTTTAGAAGAAAACCACTTGATTGGGCTATCTTGGACAGCTGAATCCTCATCTTCAGCCGCACTTCACAATGCATTTCTACACTGTCGAATAATGTGGAGTTTGTCCATCACTTTAATGTGAGACACCTTGTAGGTAGTTTTTTAAGGCCACATAAACTGAAAAACTGATTACAGTGACCAATAAATCTGTTAATACACAAACGGGCAAGTTAGTAATGTTTCAACACATTACAGACTACAAACCTGGCATTCCGAACTATTTTCTACTGTGAGTTTATTAACTAAAGTAACTTTAGCCAATATTTCATTTCTATTAATCATTCATCCATAGACATTTTTATGGCAAACATTTAGTATTATAACAAGTAAAGCAAAATGCATTAGTAATACCTATAATAATATTTCAAGCACCGGTAACTCTAACTCTCTCTCTGTTCTGACTCGACTGTCTGGGTCTGTTTCCCAACGGTTCAGTAAACTGTTGTTAACATCCTTCGTTCCGGAGTTAAGTGCTGGCCGGGATGGTTGTGGATGTGTCTCCAGGCCGGGGTGTAATGATAGTGGATGGTTGCTAGCTGACTGGGGGCTGACCGTGGATGTGTCCCCCAGCTGGTGCTGTAATGATAGTGGATGGTTGCTGCTGAGCTGACTGGTTGCTAGCTGACTGGGGCTGACTGTGGATGTGTCCCCAGCTGGTGCTGTAATGATAGTGGATGGTTGCTAGCTGACTGGGGGCTGACTGTGGATGTGTCCCCAGCTGGTGCTGTAATGATAGTGGATGGTTGCTAGCTGAGCTGAGCTGGTGCTGTGGTTGCTAGCTGACTGGGGCTGACTGTGGATGTGTCCCCCAGCTGGTGCTGTAATGATAGTGGATGGTTGCTAGCTGACTGGGGGCTGACTGTGGATGTGTCCCCCAGCTGGTGCTGTAATGATAGTGGATGGTTGCTAGCTGACTGGGGGCTGACTGTGGATGTGTCCCCCAGCTGGTGCTGTAATGATAGTGGGTGGTTGCTAGCTGACTGGGGCTGCTAGCTGACTGGGGGCTGACTGTGGATGTGTCCCCCAGCTGGTGCTGTAATGATAGTGGATGGTTGCTAGCTGACTGGGGGCTGACTGTGGATGTGTCCGCCGGGAGTCTTAGGCAGAAGACAGTGCTATGCTAGTTAGCTAAATTACCATTAGATTTGTCGTCTATCTATACAGTTAACGTTACTGGTTAATTTGTGGGTTAGCTAGCCCAGAGTTGTTAACCGTGGTCAAAACAATCATACTAAAAACAACTGAGCAACTGAGCAACGGTGTTGTAATCTTATCCACCAAGAATTACATTAGCATTAGCTACTTGTCAACCAGCACCTTTACAGTAGGCACCAAAGCACTTTTTCTCTTTGTTCCCCCTACAGGTTGGGAGTGGAACCGTTACCATTATTCTTATGTCTCATTCCAACGAGTTAATGAACCACTGAAACAATTTTGTAAACATTATTTTAAAGTACAAAAGAATCTTTGGTGTTCGATCGATTGATATTGAAATCACAAACTGCCATGACATTGGGCTGCTCTGCGGGACGCAACAAAGAGGAAATGAAATGCCACAGTCCAGCGACAACAACGGGACGGACCGTCACACACGGGACGCGATCCCCGGGCACAAAACAATGGGGAAATGAAACACCACACGCTGCCCACAACAACGGCACGGGTGTGGTTAGGAAGAAAATAACACAGAAAGGAACTGCAACACGCGGGACACGATCCCCGGTCTCTGGGGTGTTGTTTGACCCATCCAACCTCCCTGCGCGGATTTTCGGCTTTTCAATATTACTTGTACCGTAATCATTCTGTTATCACAAAAGATGCTTCCCATTGAAGTAAATTACTTTACAATTTGTAATTAACACACAAAAACAACATCATTAACGTGACCTGTACACAAATCAATAGATTAAATAACTGCCTTGGTTTTACTGTGTGCCATTTTAGCTTCAGAGACATTTCACACAAGGATCCATGATCATAAAATTGAATGGTAAACAAAAAAACTGGAGCTCCTTTGTTCTGACATTACACTGTTGGTTTTTGCAGTTGCAGAAGCATGACCAAGAAGATGAGGACGTTCCTTCCAAGTGGCGATCGGAAGAGGAGATGGCAGCAGAAGCTTCAGGTTTGAGGAAACTGCTCGAGACGCCCTAAATGGTAAAAACAAAAGGGGAAAAGAATTATGTTTTGTACAAATACTACTTGAATAACATTGACTACAATAGGCAGTCACTTGGCTGTTTTTAAGGTCAGTTTAGGATTCAGTGGATTTTGGATGGACTAACATAGTGGGGATTAGCCAGGGGGAAAAAACATGTGTATCCAAACTGTTTAAATTGTATAACAGTGTCACAAAATCACAAAGTATTATGCGCAATAACGTAATCTATCATCTTAATATTTTATATATCAACTGGCTGTTGGCATAACAATGTCAGTCAACTTTGGTCTTTACTGAACTTGCTCAACAACTATCTCATGGATTTAATTTTATATAGACATCCTTGTTGCCAGGGGTGAATCCTGGTCACCTAAGATATAAATATCCTGTGAAATATCTTAAAGTGCCCATATTATGTCATATATGACATATATATATATATATATATATATATATATATATATATATATATGTCATTTTGGGTGTAATGTTCATGACACATCTAATTTTGTACAGCATCCTGCTCTATTATTCAGCCAGTGGCCCACTGAAAGGGCGTTATGTCTTTGGTGCTTCCACACGCATACAAACTTGGAAAGAAAACTATTCATGTTGTTTTGAGTGAGATACGGTTTCTGAATGTCCTCTGCCTTCAGTCTCCGGGTGAGCTGTTCAAAATCTCCACGGCTTTCTACCTTACTAGCCGAGACGAGGTCGCTAACCATAGCACATGCTAGCTCGTTCTCAATGGCAAAACACTGCTATGTCCCTGTTCTGCAGGTATTCCACAAGTGCCCCTTGTCTAGAAGAAGTCTCCCAGCTAATCCTGCCTTGGACTGACCAAAGTTGGAGAAAGAGTTATCTACCTGATGGGATCTTACCTAGCTACTGAGCATGTGCGACTTCCAACAAAGATAGTATAGAAGTGAGATGTCTCACTATGTAGCTAAAACAAATGAGATGTCTCACTATGTAGCTAAAACCTAAACACACAGGGTGAAAATAGGATCTGCAGCAATGTGCAGTACAACAGAAATATTGTGTTTTTTGAAAATGAAACCATGTAAACTAATTCTGGTACAACCTCAAAATACAGTTATGAACCTTAAAATGAGCAAAATATGGGCGCTTTTACATACTTAATGGAGTGGCACACATCTTTTAACAGACAGTATTGGTTCCCAGGTGATGTATCCTAATCTAATGGAGGTCCTCTGGCCTCAACATCAGGTGGATATTTGTGCAAACCACAGTGGGGAATGAGCAGGGCCCTACAGGCAATCAGAGAGGGCCAAAAAAAAATGCAATAATTGACAACCAACATCTTAACAAATATGCTTGAAACCACCTGTTAAACCAGCCTATAGGTTTGTGGTGGAATGTGATGGGTTAAATGAACTGTCGACCTAAATGAATTGTGCTTCCTCTGCAGTTGCTAGGGAGAAAATATGTGTGCTTTCAGATCTCTGATTAGTGGTCAAGCTATGGATTTACAGAGGGCTGAGCAATAGATGTCAATGAAAGACACATTTCAAATGACATTTTGACCAATCATATTTTCACTCTATATGGGCATGGGTTATCATGAACTTTATTAGACGTTCTGCCTACTGAAGGGGGCAAAAATCACAAGCTAGCATCGCCAGTAAACTACAAAGCTAGCCTGTTGGTTCATCATTGTAGCCAGAAGTAACTTGCTGCCGCTGTTGAGGACCATACTGTAGCTATGACGAGGACATTGTTTTCCACACTGTTAAGTTAAACTTTTAATAAAAAGTTGTAGTTAATCAGCAAAGAATGGCCTCCACCAGAGCTTCATTTGGTGCAGAACATCAAGGCTTTTGAGAAGCATTTACACGTTAACTTCATGTTCAGGTAATGCAACCATCAAAGGGTAAGGTGTGTAAAATTGAATAGGCTGCCATGCCAAATAAGTTTATTTTGGAAATCATGCAGAATTACTGGTCAGTCTTTAAAGGTACCAACATCATGCAGAGTGTCTGTAAATCTGCATAATGGCCTTTTCCCTAAATACTTCACAACATACCAATTTAATATTATCAACAATATTGCTTGAGTTGGTGGGTTCACTGTCCATGGTCTGAAGACTCTGTTACAAATGGTTACTTCATGATGTGTAGGCACATTCATTTTTTTTTTTATTTTTTTTTTTTAAACAAGGTGGAATGATTTCTGCGTTTTGAATAGCTTGTGTGATGGTGCGATTATTTCTAAAAGGATTTGGATTTTGCTTAAGAAATCTATTTTCATGTAATGAAATATAATCACATAATTGTTCTTTTGTAATAAGAAATCTTTATTTCACTTTTGATGAACTCGCAGGTAGGAAGTGTGAAAAATAAGTCGTTATTATGAAGTTTAATTACATGTATGCATATTTTGTACTTCAAATGACAAGTGAAAACTATGTGTATGATGAATTTAGTTATTTAATTGTTATTCCATGTTTCATATGTTTTCATTTCCCAACTGACAATTACTTTTGGAAAATCTAAACAGTAAAACAGTTTACTGTTCATGTCTCTTCAGGATGGTTTCCAACACTTCATGCACGGGTCAACAGTGGACTGGACTGGAAGATTACATCAACACCTGACAGTAATGTGGAACTATAACTGCTTGTCACTGCTACTTGTATGTATGGATGGATGCATTTCTGTTCCAGAATAAAATTAAAAACTAAACAGCTTGTGAATACTGGCATTCTTTTAAACAACAACTGATAGTAGTAGTAGTAGTAGTAGTAGTAGTAGTAGTAGTAGTAAGAATGAGATCAGTAACATATTGGTCCAGTCGAAATTACTCAGTGCCGATATCCATCCATCCATCTTCAACCGCTTATCGGGTCGCAGGGGAAGCAGCTCCAGTAGGGAACCCCAAACCTCCCTTTCCACATCAACTGCCGATATTGAGTAATAGTTAAATTAATCATTAAGTTATTTGACAAATATGCATGCAGTTTAAGGGATTGTTTCTATTTTACTTATTTTTTGTGTCTAATTGAACAATAATCTTTAAACTTTGTCCAGTATTAAGCAAGATTGCTGCAGTTGGAAGAGGCAAAAGAAGCTGCAGTGTACTGTAATGTGCGCACCTTTAATTTACGTCCACTTAAAGTGCTGAACACATTATTCAAAGGGTATAACATCATGAAAAGGATCCCTGCAGATCAACCTTTTTGTAAAGAGTAAAATCCTATTTTTGTCCATTCCGATAGATATTTCTTACCTGACAGAATGAGCTACCCTACGTTTAATTACAATTATAGAGGAAGTCGTAGATATTTCCTATCCTGACAAAATGACCTACACTATTTTGATTACATTTATAGGAGGTAGTAGTCCACTCTATTTCATACCTGACAGAATGAGCTACCCTACCTTTAACTGCATTTATAGAGGAAGCAGTCCATTCTCATAGACATTTCCTACATGTCATAATGAGCAACCATACTTTTAACTACATATATGCATAAAGTAGCCTATTCTGATCAATATTTCCCAACTGACAGAATGACCTTATCTAGCTTTAACTACATGTATGGATGAAGTAGTACTGATAGATATTTTCAACCTGACAGAATGAGCTATACTACTTCAACTTCTGCCAGTTAGGAGTATATATATATATATATATATATATATATATATATATATATATATATATATATATATATATCTACAGAGTAAGTATTCCATTCTGATAGATATTTCCTACCTGACAGAATGAGCTGCCATCATTTTAACCTGTTTAAATCCACCTCTTTTTGCTTGATTTTCACCTATTTCCCTTTCCCAAAGGGAAACGCTTATGACAGAAGAACTGCAAGGCCAAATGCAGGTACTTAACTTCTTCTAGTTTATGAAAACGTGCTATAAACGCAAAATACACTACAGCAATTCAAACATGGTTCAAATAGTTATTTTGGTCCGCGTCTAAAAAAAATAACTAAGACATTAGTGCCATCCTATGAAGAACACAACACATACGTTTTACAACAAAAACTGTTTAATGTTTCAGTACTCACCTAATGGGAGAGTATTTGGTGTCAGTGGTGTGCCCAAATCTCTCCAAAACCTCTCCAGTAACCACATTTTTCTAAATACTTTTACTCATTTCCATGCTATTAGATTAAACATACTAAATACTTAAATTACTTACAAAACCTTTTTACATTTATTCAAACGCTGTTGAACAGATTTTCTTTCACATAAAACACATGTAGGCCAATGTGACTGTTGGTTCAGGGAAGGTGGGGCTTGGTTCTGTTGCACATTCATTTGGACTGGCTCCCATTGGATGTGCTTATCACGCTATATACCGTTGGAAAGGGAAAGTTTCATTTTGTAGGCAGCCACCTGGAGAAAACAAAATGGTGCAGGGCATGGAGAAGGACCAAGAACACCAAATAAAGATAGCAGACAGCATGGACTCTACAGGACAATAGCTATAACCTGGATTAATTCTTTTTAAAAAAAAAACTTGTAAGTCTTTTGATCTGTGGACTCCTACAGACTCGAGTAAATTAAATAAGCCAGGAATGGGGAACGAATGGGGAGCCTACAGGTAGGGAACGTCATAACCGTTTTTTTTTCAAGAACATGAGCACTGAGATTATGAATCGTTGGTGCTTATGGTTTCAGTCAAATTAGCTGAGTGAGTCAATTGCAGAGAATTTAGCCAACGATGTACATACTTTTGTGCTTTTGTACGTTTGTGTTCAAACGCTTATTATGAAACATGTCTGAACTGAAGCAGGTTATTTATGGGTTTGGTCATCACCTTGTCACCCCTATTTGCCCGTTTGAGTTCACCTGGTCACTGCACTTCCTCTCAGTCCCTCTCACCTTTACATGAAACAGCAGCTGGTAAGAGGAGTTGTTTTTACTTTTTATTATGTGCACACTTTTTTTCTTTATTTCTTGAAGATGGACTTACAAGAATAGTTGACGTTTTAAGTTCTAAAATGTCTTTGTGTTCTTTCATATTCTCAAGCTCATGTGTGTTTTGTTGTACTGCTTATCATTTGTGCCGCCAATTTGAGTGGATGACATTTCCTGGCTCTTGCCATCTAACCGATGCCGCATGATGATGCCACTCACAGGATATATGACTGGTTTCACCCCAAAGACCGTTTTTTGTATGTCTTGGTTACTTGTGATGGACACACTTCCTTTCTTTCGCTTCCAGTAATAAATACATGGAATACAATCAAAGCAAAGTAAATTACTTTAATTATATGTACAAATTGTTAATGAGAGCAACCTGCTGATTTAAATGATTTTTCTAATTTAACTCTTCATAACAGTTCTTATAATTCAAATAAGAAGTATCCTATTTATATATGTATTTTGATATATGACATATTGTGGGAGATGCAATGTTTGAGGACAATTTCCTATAAATTTCCTATTTGTAAAATTGTATCTAGTGTTCAGAAACTAACCCATGACCCGAACTAATAAAAATGACACCCACGTTGTAATAAATAGGAAATGTCCATTAGTGAAATAGTGTTTAAACACCTCAGACATGGACAATTTTAACCAGTGTTTGTTTATCTACGCTGATTTATTAGGTCACTTTCACAACACTGACACATTGAATAACACATTCTCAATAGTAATACGCAGCAACAGATTAAAATTGGCAAACAGTGAGGAGTCCCCTCAAAAACAGAAAAATTAGTCTTTTGTTGCAAGACTCCACACTTGTTCAGAATCAAATCCTGCCTTTTCTTCAAATTACAAGACTGGTTGCTGCCACTTTTATATCTGTACTGGATTACGGTGATATTTTATACATGCATGCTTTGTCTCAAAGTTTACATGCGCTGGACCCTTTATACTATGGAATTTGGAGGTTCTTCACTGATTATGAAGCCCTCACTAATCATTGTGAACTGTATGATGTTGGATGGCATATATATATATATATATATATATATATGTAACTTTAATAATAATAATACTTGTAATTGATATATCACCTTTAATAGACAAAGTCACAAAGTGCTTCACAAGATAAGCATTACACAGTACAACCCTACAGATAATAAACAAGAGAAAAAAGAGAATAATTTGTGATTGACCCCTGAAAATGATTTCAAGGACTGAAATCTAAAACCCAAAGACAAATGTGTCTTCAGCTGCTTTTTAACCCTCATGTTGTCCTCGGGTACTGTAATTTACGGTGGCCGACACTTTCAATTTCAGAAAACCACTTCACTAATTTGGCAACACATGTGCATCACTGTAGTGTAGGCCTCCTCAAGTGTCATATTGTAATTATACAACAAGGGTTACCAACAAAATGAGTAATAAAATGCTCTTGAAAAAAAATAAAAACGACAGACAGGAATTCTGGTCCTCCCTGTAAACCAGTCATTGAAATAGCTTTATAGAGACTGTGGGATTTATCAAACTGAATAAATCCCGCCCAAACACAAAACTGCTAACTCCATCGTGTTGTAAGTAAGACATCTGCTGAAAAAGTTGTATTCAGTAGCAGGATTGTCAAAGCAAAAACATCCAAGACACCAAAGTTGCCTACAAAGACATAGCGGACCAGACGCAAGCTTTTATTTTGAAAAGTCAAAGCTTGGTGACGGCAACAGTCGGGAGGAAATAAAACGGGAGCATAGACTATATATTATTCATATATTAAATAAACAATATTAATTTAATGTACAGTCTATAGATGGGAGGCATGAGATGGGAGGCCTCCAGGCTGCAAGTCCATACCAGATGCTAATAAAAAGGCAGAGCGCTCTCTCTCTCTCTCTCTCTCTCTCTCTCTCTCTCTTTCTCACCCGTGGGGTCGAAGATCCAGCTGTTCCACTTAGCGCTCCCTCTAGAGGCCTGGAGCACTTCTGTTGTGGAATCTGATGCAGCGGGGTTTTTTGCATTTGTTTTCATGGTTTGTGTGCTTTTCTTTTTGCATCGTTTTTTATTTGCAGCGCGTTTATATATTTGTTTGTGTTGTGTGTATATGCAGCGCGTTTGCTGAATTCTGCGCATGTGTTGTCAAATTAATTAAGTTGTTTTTCTTTTTGCATCGGTTTTTATTTGCATCGCGTTTATGCATCTTTGGTTGTGTTGTGTGTATATGCAGCGCGTTTGCTGAATGCTGCGCATGTGCTGCCAAATTAGTGAAGTTGTTTTCCTAAATTGCTTGTGTTTTGTCTATGTGCATGTGTTTTCTGAAGTTGCAGGGCATTTGCCCACGTCGGCCACCGTAGTAATTACCCAAAATAACATGACTGTACAGATCTCTACTTTCATTAATTTTGGGGTGTCTTATTCAATTGTATAGCATTTTAAAAAATTGAAGTGGTTTTGAAAAAGTTAACATAATCCAGTCTGTGATTATCCATCAACATACAGTACATTCCTTTAATTTTAGTCTAAATAATTCCTAATGTCTGCTTTTCTAACTCAAACATTAGGTAAAATTTCCTATAAATGAGGTTTATTGAACATCAATTCCAAATATAACTGTAAAACTAAAGTTAATAAGTTAGTGTTACGGAGTGTTGAAAACGTAAAAAAAATGTGACATATATGTTAAAAAGAGTTAAAAATATTGATAAGAAAGCCTCAGAGTGCGGAGAGAGAGAGAGAGAGAGGTTTGCTCATAAAAGTTAAAACATTTAGAGATTGTCAACTCCGTTAATGTTCCCTGATGGGTGTTTTTATGAAATATATAGATTTTCAGCGGAGGTTATTTCATATAGGATATTTGTCGGCTTGTTGAGCTGTGTGTTTCCAATGCGCACAACACTGCCAGGGTTGCAACTGAAATAAAAGGCTAAAGCATTAACAGTTTATGGAAAGCACCAGTGTAATTATGGTCAGATCTTGGTCCTGACTGATGGGGAAGTGATATTGATAAGCATTGTGATTCACGCATAACGGCGTTGGCTTTTTTGCCAGCTTTACTTCCTATTTTAGGAAGCAGTGACTGTTTTGTAGAATCATAGTTTGTTCTTCTTATGTATATTTTGCGGCCCTGGTAGAAGTTTGTGATTGGTAGTGCTGTGCAAACACCGGCTCTTTTATGTGAACGTGCGCGTCGCTGGATTGGGACACCCTGGGAGGATTGAATTAGTTGTTAACCAGCGTCGTGACACAGTTTATGGATTAGGTGAAGCCGGGTAACTGAAAGAAATCCAGGGCATGTTGGTCTTGATTCGTAGTACAGGTATAAATCTCATTATATTGACTTAGTATCTCTATATATTGACTTAGTATATCAATATTTTGACTTAGTATCTCTATATATTGACTTAGTATCTCATTATATTGACTTAGTATCTCTATATATTGACTTAATATCTATATATTGACTTAGTATCTCTATATATTGACTTAGTATCTCATTATATTGACTTAGTATCTCTATATATTGACTTAGTATCTATATATTGACTTAGTATCTGACTTAGTATGTATATATTGACTTAGTATCTCTATATATTGACTTAGTATCTATTATATTGACTTAGTATGTCATTATATTGACTTAGTATCTCATTATATTGACTTAGTATCTCAATATATTGACTTAGTATCTCTATATGTTGACTTAGTATCTCTATTATTGACTTAGTATCTCATTATATTGACTTAGTATCTCCTCATATTGACTTAGTATCTCTATATATTGACTTAGTCTCCTATATATTGACTTAGTATCTCTATTAATTGACTTAGAATCTCATTATATTGACTTAGTATCTCATTATATTGACTTAGCATCTCCTCATATTGACTTAGTATCTCTATATATTGACTTAGTATCCTATATATTGACTTAGTATCTCATTATATTGACTTAGTATCTCTATATATTGACTTAGTATCTCTATATATTGACTTAGTATCTATATATTGACTTAGTATCTTTATATATTGACTTAGTATGAGTATCCTATATATTGACTTCGTATCTCATTATATTGACTTCGTATCTCATTATATTGACTTAGCATCTCCTCATATTGACTTAGAATCTCTATATATTGACTTAGTATCCTATATATGGACTTAGTATCTCATTATATTTACTTAGTATCTCTATATATTGACTTAGTATCTCATTATATTGACTTAGTATCTCAATATATTGACTTAGTATCTCTATATATAGACTTAGTATCTCTATTAATTGACTTAGTATCTCTATATATTGACTTAATATCTCTATATATTGACTTAGTATCTCATTATATTTACTTAGTATCTATATATTTACTTAGTATCTCTATATATTGACTTAGTATCTCTATATATTGACTTAGTTTCTCTATTTATTGACTTAGTATCTCATTATATTGACTTATTTTCTCTATATATTGACTTAGTATCTATATATTGACTTAGTATCTCTATATATTGACTTAGTATCTCATTATATTGACTTAGTATCTCAATATATTGACTTAGTATCTCTATATATTGACTTAGTATCTCTATTAATTGACTTAGTATCTCTATATATTGACTTAGTATCTCATTATATTGACTTAGTATCTCATTATATTGACTAAGGATCTCAGAATATAAACCAAAAATCTCAAAGTAATGAGAAACTTTAAATTATTGACTTAGAATATCAAAATAATAATCTCAGGTACCTCCAAAGACACTACAACAAATCCAACAACAATTCTTTAGGCAATAATGGATACACTTGACAACTGTCATTCAAAAGAACATTCTTATCTGGATTCAATCTTTAAAAACAAAAACAAAAAAACTGAAAAATGTTTTTGTAAAGCCTCTTACACATTTAATAAATCTCTCCATTACTTGTGGGATTTTCCCCAGTAAATGGATTAGCAAGAGTGATCCCAATTTTTTAAAATCAGGAGCCATTGAGCAGACATGTAATTCCAATTATTATACTACCTATTTTTTTCTAAAGTTTTGGAGAAAGTTGTAGCTTGCCAGTTTATCAAGAATGTGGAATCCAATAACTATCTACATCCATTACAGTTTGGCTTCAGTCCGCACTTCTCCACAGTCTGCTTATTGTTTCCTCATAGAACAGCTGAATTCGTCATTGGACAAAAGATCAGCAGACTTTCTGGATATCAAAAAGGCATTTGATACATTAAACCATGATGTTCTGATTCATAAACTTACTATACTCACCTGATACATTACAGTGGTTTAATTCTTATCTTTCCAACCATGAACAATGTGTTGTTACCAATAATAAATAAACCTCCTCTATCCTAAAGACTAAAACAGGAGCACTTCAAGGTTTTGTACTTGGCCCACTTCTTTTTAGCTTATTAATAAATGCTACAATCGTGTCTGGGAGCTGACTTCCAGATGTACACAGACGATACAGTCATATGTGTACCTGCTAGAACAATCCTGTCTGTTTTTGTCCAGCTGTCAGATAATCTAAACCTAATAGCAGCTTGGTTTGAGAAATCATGCCTTTCAGTAAATGTTAAGAAAACTGTGTCTATTTGCTTTTCTACCAGGGCTTGTTTCACAAAAAAGTTAAGTGAGCTAAATTTCAAGATTAATGGACAACATTTAAAACAGGTTTCTGTACTAGACTCTCACCTCAAATTTGAATAACATGCCAAAATGGTGAGCAGGGTTGCAAAAACAAATACACATTGAGACTTATCAGGGACTGCCACCTATTAATGCTGCAAATACCTTCATGTACTCATTGATTGTTTCACATCTAAGTTATTGTGTAACCTCTTCGTCACAAGAAGCACCTACAATAACAAAGCCATTTTTATTGATACTATACAATCGAGCAGTTAAAATTTTGGACAGGAAGCCAATAAGATTTCATCATTGCCGTGTCCTCAAGAAATTAAATGTGTTATATTTCATCAATTTTATCAGGTTTGCTGATCTTAAACTTGTATATAAGTGGCTACATACAGTAGCCAAGCTCCTCAGGTGCTCAGTGCCCTAGTGGCTTCTTTTAGAGGTTTGGATTCGGTATCACTTGGTGCATCCAATGGGAATTGTAAGATGCGTAAATCTTCATTAAGTCAAACAGCCTTTTCTGTTTGGGAGATCAATACGTGGAATTCAGTACCTACAGAACGGGGTTCATGTTAATCTTCATCTGAAACAGGTTTTGAAGAGGGAGCAGTCATGTAGTCATGATTAACAGGGTGCTCCTGTTGTATGTTAGTTTATCATATTAGCTTGTGGGGTGTATTGCTTTATCTGTATTGTGAGATGTATTTTATGGTATATACAGTATCTATTGTTGGTTTTGTATTCTTCACTGTATTTTGTGTACCGTAAGTGTTGAATTATTGTATTTTAAAAAGGGGTCAATCTTAGGATGTGCATTGCAAATTAGCTTACACTATAAATTCTATGGTGTGTGGCATAGGTCTACGCTACATACTTGTACCTATACCCATAAACATAAAAAATAAAAATAATCAAGATGTACTTCCTGTGCCTAATTGTTGTTCATTAAGGTGATAATTCTGTCTTTGCGCTCTTGGGGGTGCTGGTTGTTTGATTTGCTGTGTGTGTGTGTGTGTGTGTGTGTGTGTGTGAGATCACATGGTGATATTCAATGCCATCCTTTTTTATGTCCTTATGTTTCTTGTGGCCACTTCCTGCATTGCATTTTTTCAATAAAACATCATGCAAATTAACGCTAAGCCACGCCTTTGTCTACTTACCTTTACACTTCACCTGTAGCTATATATAAGCTATTCCTGGGGGAACTGGGGGTTAAGGTGTGGTTTATGAGTGCATTATGCTCTCATTGGTCCAGTCAGATTTAGCTGCAGATGTTACTGGCTCCATTTGAGGCCATTGCTGCCACTTAAAGTTGTTACCGCGGCACAGTGAGAGGGTCAAAGTTGTAAGACAAAAACACATACAAGATCCAAAACATGTTTGCTGCTATTTCAAAATGAACAGTGCCATGGTTTATGATTAATGATAGTGAATGATTAGCAAGTAGTCACGCCCCTAAAGCATCCCCTGTTTTGTCGTCTTATTTTTTTTAATATTTATTTACTAAATGAAAACCGGTATTGGAGACCACTTGAAATTTGCATCTGAGACCAGGAACTCATTATGAACATGTTTACTGGGGTAATAAATAAATTTAGACTATCAAAGACTTAGGCTGAACCCCATTTCTTTATCTTACCCCTACCCCTTGACCCTCAAAACCAAGGGGTAAGGGCTAGGGGTGAAAACATACCCCTATGAAATGGGACACCACTTGGTGACATCACCATACAATATTGATCCCAAACTTCCAAGATGGCGTCTCTGTTGATTGTGTGGGTTTTGACAACAGTGTCATATGCATTTATATATGTTTTAGTTATGTTATGTTCACTTTGGTAGTGCAGAGGCAGATGTTATCTGTGTAATACTTAGGTCTGTTTGCAATACATATGTGTACACACACACACACACACACACGGTGTGTTGTGTATCTGTTTCAGTTATCACCGTTTTGAATGTCATTGATGTTCAGAAAAACAAAATTCAGTCTTTATTGCCTGATAAATTAAACATAACAGGCAAAAACATTACATTAAATATATTATATTACAGAACCATTATCAACTATTAGAACCATAACTTACATGTTACACACATAAAAAGGCTTCAAATGTGTAAAACCAAAAAAAGACACAAGACCACAAACAAACAAATTAACTAAAGCTGTTCTGATATTCCAGACTAGTCTGAAGCCTGTTGGCCAGTAACCCCCTGTGTGATACAGGACGGTATATGTAAAGTACGTAGCGATGTATCATAGACCGTTAATATTAATATATACAGTCTATGCGATGTATACAGTCCATTCAAGGCAGAGAAATGCGGGACTGTTATTCAAATCAACGTTAGCGATTAGCGTTAGCGATTAGTGGTAGCGCAAGCTAGCGATTTTTTAAAGTTTCAATTAAGAACATAGTTGCAAGTACATATGTACAGGACTGCATAGACCACAAAACAAGACTGTCGTAACTGTCATGTAATGTGCCCAAGTGAATGAGGCTGTATACTTTTAAGGGCATTCTGTTACGTCCCTACGTAAATATATGCACGCAGCTTCAGTAACGCGAGGTTCACGTGCTTGATAAGAGAAGTTCAGCACATGCTTGTATGTTTTACCGCTCCTTTGCTTTCCAATACAAGAATTCATTGAAGTCTAAGACCCGTGTGGACATTTGAATTCTTTACATGGTGTCAGAAGCGTTTGACGGACGCATTGCTTCTTCGAAAGATGGCCAAGTTTCACCCTCCGGGAAGTTTTGCCTTTGATCGCCCGAATGAATGGGCTGACTGGAAGCAACGTTTCCGGCGATTTTGGCTAGCCACTAAGCTGAGTGACGAGGACGGCGTGGTGCAGGTCAGTTCGCTGATTTATGCCATGGGGCCTGAGGCTGAAAACATCTTCAAGTCTTTCACCTTCGAGACGGAGGAGGATGAGAGTGACATTGACATTGTGTTGGGAAAATACGACGCATACTTCTATCCTAAACGCAACGTGATTCACGAGCGCGCCTGTTTTCACCCGGTGAGAAAGCTGAAATGTTTATCAGAGCCCTGTATGAGCTATCAGAACACTGTGACTTCGGTGCAAATAGAGAAGAACACATCCGTGACCGAATTGTTGTGGGCATTTTGGACAAAGAACTGTCACGTAAATTACAGCTAATGGCTGATCTTACACTTGCCCAAACCATTACAACTGTTCGCCATTCTGAGGAGGTTACGTTCCAAGTTCACCTGCAGGGCGAGTCGCTTGCAGCAGTGCAGGAAATCCGCGGGAGAGGATTAGGCAGAGGAAAGCCCAAGTGGAAACCTAAAAAGAGAGAAAATGATCAAAGAGACTCAAAATGTGGAAAATGTGGGAAATTGAAACACAAAGATCCGGAAAGGTGCCCAGCCATGAACTCTACATGCAACAAGTGTAAGAAGGTGGGTCACTGGGAAAAGAAATGTTACAGTAAATCAGTCAGAGAAGTGACAGAGACTGTTTCACAGACACAGTACTTCCTGGGTGCAGTCACAAATGAAAACAGAGATGATGAACAATGGACAATACAGTTTACAATTGGAACAACACCAGTCAAATTCAAAATTGACACGGGTGCAGATGTAAACATTATGGGAGAAGAGACTTTCAAGACATTAGTTCCTAACAATAAATTAGAGTCCTCTAATGTCACACTGTGCAGCCCAGGTGGTCAGTTGGACTGTTTAGGGAAGTTTCAAGCCATCACAGAATACAAAGGAAAGCCGTACTCTTTTCCTGTGTACGTCATCAGTGGCCGAAACGCAAACAACCTGTTAAGCAGAGTCACAGCAACGATGATGGGGCTTGTGAAACGTGTCGAAAAAGTCCACAAAGACATTTTTAAACATTTGGTGAACATGGAATCCTCAAAACCGAGCCTGTCAAAATCCTGTTAAGAGATAATGCTGAGCCATACACAGTGCACACCGCTCGTCGTGTCCCGTTGCCTTTACTGCAAAAAGTAAAAGAGGAATTAAAATGCATGGAGGAAAATGAGGTGATTGAGCCTGTGACTGAGCCCACTGACTGGTGTGCGCCTATGGTGCCAGTTCCAAGGAAAAATGGGAAGGTGCGCATCTGTGTTGATTTGAAGAGATTAAACGAGGCTGTAAGGAGAGAGAGGTATGTCCTTCCAACTGCTGAGGAAATCACTGCAAAACTCAGTGGCGCAACCATGTTCACGTCTTTGGATGCTGCTTCCTGGTTTTGGCAGATACCTCTACACTCAGAAAGCACCAAGTTAACCACCTTCATAACACCCTTTGGGAGATATGCGTTTAAAAGACTCCCGTTCGGGATCACAAGTGCTCCAGAAATCTTTCAACGCAAAATGACGGAGACACTCAACGGCCTGGAAGGCGTGGCTATCTTCATGGATGATGTCCTTGTGTTCGGAGATACTCCAGAACAGTACGACCAGCGTCTTAGCAAGGTGCTGGAAAGGATTGAGTCAGCCGGCCTGAAAGTAAACAAAGAAAAATGTAAGTTCAGGCAGGACCAGCTTCACTTCTTGGGTCAAGTCATTGACAAATCAGGTGTGAGACCTGACTCTGCTAAAGTCAAGGCAATCCGCGAGCTTCCACCACCACAGAATGTGCAAGACCTAAAGCGTATTCTGGGCATGTTTAACTACTTGGGGAAATACATTCCCAATCTGTCTACAGTAGGTCAGCCACTTTATGATCTGTTAAAGTCCAAGACAGCATGGATGTGGGACCACCCTCAGCAGGAGGCATTCCAGCGGATTAAAGACATCCTGTCCACTTCTCCAGTCCTGAAGTTCTACGATGTGAACCGCCCTACTGCTGTCTCAGCTGATGCCAGCAGTTATGGTATAGGCGGAGTACTACTGCAGCTACATGCAGGGGAATGGAAACCTGTAGCATACTGCTCACGTCGTCTGTCTGATGCCGAGACCAGATATGCACAGATCGAGAAGGAGTGTTTGGCGAGTGTCTGGGCCTGTGAAAGATTTGAAAAGTATCTGTGTGGCCTTGAGAGTTTCAAATTGGTCACCGACCACAAACCCCTAGTGCCACTCATGAATCAGAAAGACCTGGACAACGTGCCAATACGCAGAGATGGCAAAAGTACTCACTTTCCGTACTTAAGTAGAAGTACAAATACTTGAGTTAAAAAATACTCTGGTAAAAGTGGAAGTACTGATTAAACTTCTTTACTCAAGTAAAAGTAACAAAGTACAGGCTTGGAAATTTACTTAAAGTATAAAAGTAAAAGTAGCCTTAGAACTTCAGTGGACATGGAGAACACAGTCTTTATATGGCAATGCCTACATTTTAAATGGATGTCTGCCAATAGGCCTAAAACATCACATGATTATTATGACAGAAACTGGGACTCCAGGTTAATAAGAGACTGACTCATTAGCAACATATGAATTCAGTTGTGATTCTGTGAGAATTCACAGATCCAGTTTATATTTTTAATCTTCCCCTTAACATTTAAATGAATCTACATGTATGTGTGTGTGCTCAAATATGGCTTCTGGAAATAAAATAAAGGATTAAAATATGAATGACTAAACAGACATTTGAAGAAGTTCCCCAGCACATTGGCCAGGAGTCCTTCTTGATGCCTACTGTCTCAAACATCTCCCTCAGATAAGGCTGAGGATGATGCTTGTCTGCCGGATCTCCGTTTTCTTCATTTTCAATCATGTCTATGTGTAAGTAAGTAAGTAAGTAAGTAAGTAAGTAAGGTTTATTTGTATAGCAGCTTTCACAGATAAAAATCACAAAGTGCTTCACCGTAAAATGTAATACAATACCAACAATGTACAATACAATGCATATAACACTTAAAAACAAATGGAAAACATAAAAACAAAACCATAAAAAACGTTAGCGCCATCAAGCCGCAATGATTTGCTGTGAATTAATGCAGAATGCTAAATCTGTTGAGTTGCGTCAAATGCAACGTACAGTAGATATTCCCATCTATTTAGATTGAATATGGTATTGATGATGTAAACAATGATAACGATAACTCCAGTGAAATGATGTGAAAGTTGAGGACTAGATTAGGACTGGATTAAAAGCTGATTCTGGTTTCCAACGTCCCCCCAGGTGTGTCTGTTAAAACAGACAGAGACAACTTCTGTCTAGCTAAGTTTTCATCCACTTCAATTGAATTACAGTATCTGAAGTTGGTGAACAGTTGAAGACCACACCAAAACCACTAGCTAACTTACTTTAAATGTGAAGAACTATATACTAATAACAGGCTTAAGTGAACTGACAACATAAGTTATACGACTTACAGTTCTCAAAGACGCACACACACAATCTCAGCTGATTATCCTCCGGACAGATATTCTCTTTTTCTCCGTGTGGCGCGCACACC
Source organism: Percina caprodes (assembly GCA_013375575.1). Lineage (NCBI taxonomy): Eukaryota > Metazoa > Chordata > Actinopteri > Perciformes > Percidae > Percina > Percina caprodes. Next base: position 558,043 of record JABXJD010000241.1, on the reverse strand, counting down.
CGCTAGCGGTGTGTGGCGCGTGTCCGCGCTATTTTCTGACATGACAACCTCTTGTACAAAACAAAAGTAACGAGCCAATTTTGTAACATGTAAGGAGTAGAAAGTACCGATATTTGTGTTAAAATGTAAGGAGTAGAAGTAAAAAGTCGCCACAAAAATAAATAGTAAAGTAAAGTAAAAATATCAGAAAAATCTACTTGAGTACAGTAACGGAGTATTTGTACTTCGTTACTTCCCATCTCTGCCAATACGGTGCCAAAGACTACTCATGAGACTTATGAGATTTAAGCCAGTGGCAGAATATGCACCAGGGAAGACCTTAACTGTTGCTGACACACTCTCACGGAGTCCACTGCAGTTTCTGGAAAAGGAGGCTGACACTCACTCAGACGTAGCGTGCTACATATCAGCCGTTGTCGACGCCATGCCGGCAACTCCATGTAGGCTCGAGGCCATAAAGACAGCTACAGCAGCAGACTGTAACCTTCAGCTGGTGTTGCAGTACATAAAGTCGGGATGGCCAAAGTACATAGGCCACGTCCCAGCAGCAATCAGAGAGTACTTTCCCATGAAAGCTGAATTATCTGTATGCAATGGGATCGTCATCAGAGGCAGCCGCATGATGATTCCAGATGTGCTGAGATCAGACATCCTGAACCGAATACACGACGGACACCAAGGTTTGTCAAAGTGTAGGGAGCGAGCCCATGCGTCTGTTTGGTGGCCCGGCATCTCATCAGAAATCTATAAAAATCCAGTCCTGTCAGGTGTGCTGTGACATGAAACCCAGTCAGCGGAAAGAACCCCTCATCTCTACCCCCCTACCTGACCGGCCTTGGAAAAGACTTGCTATGGACCTGTGCGATTATGACAAAAACACTTACCTCGTTGTGTCTGACTAATTTTCCCGGTTCCTGGAAATTCTTCACCTGCCTACAACCACTGCCTCACAGGTAATCTTGAAGTTGAAGGCAGTGTTTGCCAGATTTGGCTGTCCAGACGAGGTCGTATCTGACAATGGGCCTCAATTTTCATGCCAAGAAGAAGAACTTTTAAATCAATTATTTAAGCCAAAATACTTACATTTATGTGTCTCTCTGGTCGATGCGGCAGCCATTGTTGCTTGTTGTGTTTACAAGTCAGCTTGCGTTGTCACTTGCTTTCAAGGGCCATACACCCCTTGATCTTTCCCCTACCCCTCGGTCACAAAAAGGATCGGGACACCACTAGGTCCTGCGTGAACGAGCAAAAACGAGGGGAAGGGGTAAGATAGAGAATTGAGATTCAGCCTTATATTGAAACAAACTTCTTTTTGGAGCTTGTGGAGTCTCCCCTGCTGGGCGTTAGAAAGAATGCAGATTTTAGGCACGTTGAGCAATGGCTTCACTTTTCACAGCCACGTCCGACCACTTCTTTTATAGTCTATTATCATAACAATTAAGAAAAGTTTACTGTACATGCCCAGCAGATAATATAACAGTGCTGTGACTCATGTCCAAATACTTTCATAGTGTTTCTTCTGTCTACCAACAGAGAAACAGCATCTGGTCTGCTCACATGTGGTAGTTGGTGAGCACCCCCAAATTGACGTCACAGCATTACCACTTCACTACGACGGTAATCTTGTGCACCCAGTGACAGCTGCAGCTTGCATGTTTTTATTTGTAGCATATTATGATAAACAATTTTGGTATGTTGTCACAGCTATATCATTTTTGACTCATTGAAATTAAGAACAAGAATATCATTACATTCAATACATTTGAGCACCAACCCTTGTGTAGAAAAGGGCTCACTGAATGGTTTGATGAGTATATAATGATGTATGAAGCAGTGAGTTAGACAGCGCTCTCCACCTCTATCTTTTTGGATGAATGCTGTTCATCCCTCAGCAGATTTCCACATGGTTTGAGAATCTATGATGAGCCAAATCCCAACTCTGTCCTAAAAGCTGCTTAAATTAATTTAAAAGACATAATGTTACTGACAAAATTAAGCAATTAGAGATGTCTTAACGCAGCTGGCCTTGGAAATGAGTAGTCCTGATGGAACTGTTGCTCGTGGCTGTTGCACCCATGAGCCTGTGTGTTGTTACAATGGTTCTTAAAGTGTCTTTCTCGGAGAGCAGACAAACAGTGGAGAGAATACAACATTGATGGAAAATCTGGATAAAATCCAACTCTTATATTTTCAAGATAATACTTGTATTTTGTGTTTGTACTAGAACATGTTTCGCCTTTCTGCGAATATAGTTCCTAGTTAGTATGCGGTTAGAATATGTCACGGTTTTGTCAAGTTTCTGATGTAGTATGTTTCATGTTTTCTGTTTGTTTATCTACTTCCTGTTTCGTTTTAAAATCCACTGTTTGGTTACATCCTTGGTCACTTGTCTTCCTGCCTTTGTCTGCTTTCCCGCCCGTTTGATTATCATCTCCACCCCTAATTAGATTCACCTGTTTGTTTTCAGCTTCCCCTAATCCCAGCACTTAAATAATCACTGTATTCTCAGGTTCGAATAAATAAGGATGACCATCAAACTCAAAAGGCTCTTCCCTGTGTTGTATATCTGCTATATTACTCCAAGCTTTTTCCCTTGTGAAAGACTTCGTGAATAACTTTGAGTCCGCTGTTCAAAAGGCTCGGCTATATTCTCCTAGTTGCGTTACTCCAAGCTTCTTCCCTTGTGAACAACTGCGCTCTTCAGCTAACATTAGCTTAGTCCAGTAGTTATCCAACCTGTCCTGGTAACATTAGCTTAGTCCAGTAGTTATCCAACCTTTTCTGGTAACATTAGGTTAGTCCAGTAGTTATCCAACCTGTTCTGGTAACATTAGCTTAGTCCAGTAGTTATCCAACCTGTTCTGGTAACATTAGCTTAGTCCAGTAGTTATCCAACCTGTTCTGGTAACATTAGGTTAGTCCAGTAGTTATCCAACCTGTTCTGGTAACATTAGGTTAGTCCAGTAGTTATCCTACCTGTTCTGGTAACATTAGCTTAGTCCAGTAGTTATCCAACCTGTTCTGGTAACATTAGGTTAGTCCAGTAGTTATCCTACCTGTTCTGGTAACATTAGCTTAGTCCAGTAGTTATCCAACCTGTCCTGGTTACATTAGAATTGTATCACAAGTATATTTAAGCATGCTGTAACATAAAGGTACTTTGTGTAACTTTGGAGTGGTGTAGTTTCTTCATCAAGGTCTTAACTGACATACTAACACGTACCTTGTGTGTTAGTGGGTGTGGATATTTTGCACTGCATTTGTTTGAAAACTAGAAGCTACTGAACAATGAGCTAATGTTACATGTATGAAATAAATTACAAGCTAATGTAAACTGTTAGCTACTGTAAGCTTAATGTAATTAAGATTAATTAATTCAATTCTCCTTACCAGTAAGTGTTATGACAACTACAAACATGAACTCTCACAAGTTTTTAATTTATTGGCAAAGGAATAAGAGATAACGACTATTGCTTACATCATAGCCTATTAGTGTCGGTAATGTTACCTACCAAAGTTGCCAACAGTAGATTCTCCTCCTGCAAGCAGACTGACGCTGATTCACCTTCTCCATCTCAACAAAAAAACTCAGGCAATGGTGACTCAACTCGGACTTGACTCAATTGTAAGTCGCTTTGGATAAAAGCGACAGCTAAATGACATGTAATAATGTAATGTGTTTACCAAGTTATGGTATGGTAGTTATGGTAGTCCAAATCCTTTATTCTCTGGGTTGAGGGCTGTCCCCCTCCCTCTGGTCTTCAGCAGGATGTGGGGGATGCTGTCTTCATGAACACCAGTGAAGCTGGATCCATGGTTTTTCTGCAAACGAGGTTGACCTCTAGTTTGTAGACAGAAACTGTTATCTTTACAAACCCACAGCACACAAGGTCGAGATCTTGTGCTAAACTTCATCATCTATTCTTGCAACCAACAATGCAACTCTATGCCATAAAAGCCTAAACTATTTTATGACTTAAGCTTTAACTTTCTGGGCAACTGAGGTCACTTTTAATCACTTCCTCAATGACCAACACACAGCTTCTTTTGCAATGTGAACAAATCTAATTTGAACTGCTAATATTCTATAATCATGTCTACAATAATAGAAATATTGTTCACATTCTAATGAGCTGCTTTAAAGAATGCTATGCTGCTCCTCATTTTGCGCATTACCTTGTTTAAATTATTTACTTGTGTAATAGCACAGCCTCTCGCCTCCTAATAAAATAATCAATGCTCGAAACCAGGGGCTGTTTGGCCATATGGTAATGCTGGCAAATGCCAGAGAGGCCAGGTCTTTTTTTTTTTTAAATATACAAATAAATTGTCTTTACAGCACATAGGAAGGGTTTTTATCATTTGCACAATTTCACTATGGTTATAATAATATAATAATGTATTAATAATAATAATAATAAATAATAAATATTGAGCATTTGGCCAGTTGGCAATGGCCGGCCTGGTCTTGAGATGACCTGACCGACCCAATCAGCGAGCTCAAATTGGGACGTTCAGTCAAAATCAAGCACGTCACCATCAAACGGAATCTCCTTTTGCAGGGTTCAGGCTGTAGCACACCCTCCCGGTGATCATGCTGCCCCGGGGGAGCGGCTGCGCAGCGAGAAACGGCTGCTGTCGGGGTGCAGAGCTTTGCTGGAGCTCCAACTGCTGTCTGTCCATGTGGCCGTCTGACTGAGTATTAAAATGAGACAGTTTCAATTACCGGTTAAAAACGTCTCGTCCTGTTAAATAGTAGTCTAATGTTTTTTTACAGATCGTTTTAACGCCTGATGAGAAGTGTAGGCCTATAGGAGTACACATGAGGACCCTGAACAAGCAGCGTCGTTCTGCTCTGTCTTTCTGCTGTGCCCCATTCACGTAGTGGTTAGTTTTACACCATGTACTGTAGGTTAAACTGCAATTAATCCGCAGTTCACACGGTACATGAACTGTGGCGGTCCATTACATTGTAGGCTATATTCAACATCACTGAACATTTTTGATCAATATGTGAAAAACATTACACTTTACAACATTTTGTATCCATAACATGATTGTGTTATTGTACAATTTAGCAGTAAAAGCAGTAGCCTATGTACGTCAATCCTACCTTTATCAATTTGGGACTAAAACGTGCTACTTGGGGGGAAAAAAGTTACCATAAGCCCTGTTCATGCTAATTAAACAACTGGTCAGGGGTCAAGTGTTGTCTAATACGGCCCATGTGCCAGATGTAAAAGCCGCCTTCCTGGACTACTGAATATAATAATATGCCATTATATTGTTTCCATCCGCACGTTTTTATCCGAATTAAGTGATATTGAATGAAAAATGGCTTATGGAAACAGACAAATTCGATGGAATTTCATGAATATCTACCCAAAGGAAATCTCACGTTCGGTCTCATCGGATTTTATCTTGGTCTTGGTTTTATATACGGCATATGCAATAAATGCTGATGGAAACGTTATTTGCAGAATAAATGAAAATAAAAGGTTTAGTTAATTGTTAGTTGGCGGGTGTTAACAAAGACAAATGGAAGTGGACGGACAAGGAGACAAGAGACTTTTTGAATTTAATTTATCAAGAACTCACGAAGGAAATGGCCGACAAAGGTTACGACAAAGGTTATTTGCCAAGCATTGTTTGCCAGTTACTTACATTAGATGTTTAAAAATATGTTATATAAAGTACTACTTATATTATTTCATCATCTGTACACAAATGTAATTTGTGAATACACGTGTCCGTGGGTGGGGCAGCATGGTTACATAGTGACTTATTGCAACACAATCTACAAGCTAACACTCTAACTAGTTAGTAACATCCCAGTAGAGAATCATGTGTTCACAGTTCACGCTGTCCCTTAATATAACACTGTATCTACCGGCACCAAAATCAAAAGGCCATCAATTTGGAAACATGTAGTTACTAATTCAAGTTTCATACTTTCAGACTCAATAGCTCAATAACTCAATCATTCCATTTGTCTTAAATTTTATTAGATTTACAATTTAATTTCATTAATTTACATTAGACAAAAAAAAACATAAAATTAAAAATGAAGCCACTAAAACTAATGCATTCTTCTCACACCGTCTAAAAATTTAGTCATATTTTTTCTGTCTAAAGCATAATTTGCATATTAAACAACTATTTATTTTCTAATTTTTGAAAAGCCCTTTCAAAATAAGAGCTTACCAGCTGCATTAGTTAGCCTGTGTGTTGATTTGCTTATATTTTACATGTACTTTTTATTGGAGCTTAAATTAACCTGTTCTGCCTCAGATGTATGCAATATGACAGGCTGTATGCGAGTAGATTTGAACCTGATAACTTTCTGTTATGTCCATGCCAGAGGTGACCATATTCTCATCAACTTCTTTCCTTTATGCTTTGCAGAATGTTGACACTTTTAACATTGAGGGGTTTTCTTTTCCATAATTAAAGCCATGTGAACTTGAAAGACTGTTTTTTTATAAAGCATGGTGAACTCAATCCCAATCTGACACATTAAATCCTCAATCTTTCAAGAAGTGCTGAGACATCCAAAGGGATGAGCTGAGGTAAAGTGTAGCTCCTTATCTATCACAGTCAGGCCCCTTTTTCCTTTGCAGGAATTTCTCGACGAGGAGTTTGAAGTATCAAATGGTTAGGGATGGAAATATCCTTCCTTGGTCCTTCAGTCTTCATGGTCCCAAGAGGATCGTTCATGCACATGGTGTAAATATGTACTCTTTAGATGTCCGTGTTGACCCTGTAAACCATTTAATAATGCATAGTATCTCATGTGTAAATAGACATGTGAACCATGTGAACTATATTGTTGATTTTGAGTTTTAGTTAACTAATTAATCCACTCTCCTGGGGCTGCACTGGATGATAAATCTGCTAACATTAGCTTGCCTTTTGCAAATGACTCTGTCAGCTATTTTTCCAAAGCAACCAACACCAGATCCCTACAGAGTAGTTGCAGCTAGCTGGGTAACCTCAGCTTGCTTAATCGCTATCCGATCATCTCCCAACCACCAAAAATAGAATACAACTAATTATTATCGTCCATGACTCTGTGAACATTATTTCTACCCGTCTTTAGGGCTGTTGGCGGTTGGCGGTTAAGACAACTACCATGATCTTACGCTACTTCACGACGTTGTCACACTGTCCATCTTTAGTAGTTTTGATTGTGAGAGCCCTAGCAGCAGAAAACTGCACAGTCTGTGTTTAATGCAAAATCCTTCAGTGAATCAATATCTTTACACACACTTTTACATTCAATCAAAATGGGCATATTTATTATGACCATGCTTAGTAGAAGATGCAGATGTTCTATCATTTGCCAACTCAAAAATTTCCTTTGGAATGAAAAAGTATCTATCTATCTGCTTGGAACTCTGAACAGAATGGCTATGAGTTCCCTAAATCCTGGACAGATTTCCCAATATTTCCAATTTGGCATTTTGCAATAGTGGTAAAAGCATACAGAATCCCGCACAGAATTTAGAGCTTGTGTTGAAGAAATTCCTACAGAAGAAGGAAGAGGAGGTCAACCAATACCTTCTGAGGATCACCCACTGGTCTGTACACAGTATCATCTGCTGATGGTGAGTCTCTGAGGGCAGCAGGAAGAAAACCTTGAGTTTTTCTAGCAGGTTTGCCAGGGGTCAGGAGCCAAAGCACACATATTTACTGTGACATGCCATTATCATAGACTCACCTAGGGAGACTTCTGCTGAATATGTGCATTCAGGTAGAGGTAATTACAGCTGTAGGCTATTATATGGCCGAGGCGACGGAGGTAAAGGAGAAGGAATATGATTTAAACCTGGATCATTTATCACTCCATCGCCTCTGTATCTCAAGGTTCAGTGCAGAAGGTTGCATATTTCCAATTTGTTCGACTCAATCCACCTTGTGCCCAAATCCCAGCAGAAGGGCCAGTGAGAGGAGCTGTGATTGGAGTCGTGAGGATGGCTGGGAGTGACAAAGAGAATGAAGAGTGGGATTTGGAATGTAATGTAAAAGGACTGTTCTTATATAGCTCTTTTCTAGTCGACGACCACTCAAAGCACTTTTACATAGTACAGGAACCATTCACCACACATTCATACACTGGCCCAGGCTGCCGTACAAGGTTCCACCTGCTCATCAGATAAACACTCACACACATTTACACACCAATGGTGCAGCATCGGGGGTTCAGTGTCTTGGACACTTTGACATGGGACTGCAGGGCCAGGGATTGAACCACCAACCTTTCGAGTCATTCACCTTCAAACAGAGACCACGCATGCATGACAGATGGACAGAAGCCTGGCAATTCCATCAACATCTGATCTTCTGAACTCTACCCACACTGACCTAGCTGCATGTTTTTGATTCTTTTTTTCCCTTGCCACCATGTGTATGTGCACTGGAGAGGGAAATGTGAGAGTTGCACTAGTGAAGTCCCGCAATGCCATCAAATCTCTTGTCTGTTGTACACATTTTTTTCCCATATTGCTGAAAGGCCAAAATATGGTTTATCCCTAATGTGGTCTAAATTATGTTATATAAATTAAATTACTTAGGAGGAAACATATGAAAAGGTAGGATATCAACAAAGTTCTTTTACCTCTTACACCCCCTTTAATCCTTTGGCCGACAATGCTTTCAGACCCACATAACTATTTTAAATAGTTTGTTTTCTCAAGACTGGAAAAAACATTAACAAAAAAACAGTACACAGAAATATGTGTATCATGTTACACAAGCAATCAAATTTCTATATGTCATGTAATGGGGTCACATTAAAAAGCACAGTGTAAGCCGTCTCTGTTTCATATGCCAACACAGGCCCACAATTTAATTAAATTAACACAATTCTCTAATGTACTAGCATTGTTTGTGTGGTATGTTGTGTGGTCATATTTTATTTTATTTTTTATAAATATTGACTGTATGAGGCTGGAACTGGCACTTATCATCTATACTTGAACAATATTCTCATGACATTCTACTAACAAGAAACACTGAGGTACAGTTAGTTAAAGTTCATGTTACACACACAAAAGTTTTTTCAGGTATTGCTCTTCTAAAGTCTTGGACAAAACAGCATTTGAAGCAACATACTGTAATTGTGCATCAAAATCAGTTAGTTCTAATACAATAAAGGGAATGAAACTAAACAAAAAGTTTCATTCCAGTATGCAGGTATTTTTCTCCTGTAACCTATGCTATGGCCTTCAAAGTCAACATATCTCAACCCAAATAATGGGAGATTTTAATGTTAGACATGCTTCATCTGCATCATAACAGCAAATTAAGGAATATTTTTCAGAAGAATGCTGTTCCTCATTCCAGCAAAGTTCCACGCACTTTAAGAATTTAGATAAATTCAGACATCTTGACCAACTGAAAAACTGAACTGAACGTCTTCAAGGATCTCTGACATTGCTGTGGAGACTTTGGGTTTTACTTTTATTTGCCACCCATCTGTGTATGTGTATATATATTGTCTATATGTTAATGATATGATCAAAAACCTAATTGGAGATTGAAGATAATCACCCGGCCTATTTTCAAAATTAACAGCCTGTACGTTCTCCCAATTGTATGGTACATCACTATTCAATTTTAACTGAAACATAGACACACATCTTTTATCTGTGTCGTTCATAACAGGATTAAATGGAAGAAACCATTTAACTATGTAAACTACATCATTTTGTTGTAGAAGCACAACTATCCAGATGCCTGACGCCTGGTAGAAAAAGGGAATAGAACCATGGTGCAGCTGAAAAACAAAGTTTTTCACCTCTGCATAACGGCTGGAAACATTGACAGCCCGGTGGACAGCCTTTTTAATGTCAACATCGCCTGCGTACATGTCCAACACATGTTGGAGGATGTTGATATTGCTGAATCTCAGGAGGCTGTTTACTGCTGTGCCATGCTCATCAGCAGACTCAGAGTGGGTTGGTTAAACCTGCGAGTGAAGTCAGAGGTGAGCAGGTCGACTACCTCAAATAACTGTCTCCTGTAGTAATCCTCTGGATTTTCCCACTAATGAGGTGCATTCCGATTACCGTAACAGCGTGGAGCCCGCCCACACCTTGTAAGCTGATGCCTGAACCATGCCATTAATGGCCGTTCTTTGGCCATCTTCAAAGATGCTGTGGAATGCCTCAGTGGACCTTAGGGTTTGGTAGTGTGTCTGGAGCATCTGCACTGCTGAGACATCTGTGGACTGCAGCACCAGAGCCACCTCTTCCGCAGAAGAGAACAGTTTGAGAAAAACATTCAACCCAATAAAATCACTGAATTGTGAACAATGTCTGTAGTCCTGGTGCTAGGTTCACTGGCTAGTTTAATGGTCAGCTCAACTGTAACATAACACACAACATTTTAAACGTTCATAATTTTATTGGTTGCAACTACACTATATGCCTTTAATTGGTGTGCAAATTAATCATACTTCTTTTTTTATCTGTTCTAAATTTTTCAACCTGTTCTCACACCAAACACGTAAAACACAACAGTGGCTGTCTGCGTATGATGCAACGAAAAAGGCACACTTTGGTGTGTGTGTAGTGGGTAACATACCGGGGAGAGCGGCATCTAGGTTTAGCAAGTAGTATGTAAGGGGCATTTTCCGCGTAGGGAGGGTGGTCGGGGGGGTGGATGGGTCAAACACAGGACTTTCACCCAGGAGAGCGGGGTCAGTGTCCTGCGTGTGTCCTTAACCAGCCCGTTATTCCCGCGTGTCACGGAACCGTAAGCCCACCAACGAGCTTTCCCTTAACCCAACCGTCTCGTTCCCACAAGTCACAAAACCAAACTTTTCCTTAACTTAACAATGTTAAAAGGGACACCAATAGTCCCGACCAAGCTCATTATATGATGCTAAAGGAGACCTTTAGCGTCAATAACAACGACAAAGGCACCTGACCAAGCGTCTGTATTTTACAAGATGGGAGTGAGAATGTGTTAATTTTAAAATTTCTAATGCTCCAGTGGTATTTGAGACTGGACTACACCATTGGAAACTCAGTACATTGAATAGATAGATAGTACATGGAAAAAACTTTAGTCTTGTGGGGAGAACTATCTGGAAGGGCTTTGAAACTTAACAAAGACAAACTGTTGTTGCCAGATGCATTGACGTGTTATAAAAATGAGAAAATGTGGGCATTTTAAAGGTAGATATTAGTCAGCCAAACAGGCTGTAATTACCGTTTAATACTCTGGTAATGACTGTGAAGTGCTAGTTTTGTCCTCTCTATTGCCCCCACATCCAGCAAGACCAATCATTAATGTGTTTCTCTGTTCTTGTATCACTGCTTCTCTCTTCCTTTTCTGTCAGTTTCCCCCTAATAATCCCTGAACCATACTGAAATTACCCAGCAGATGGAAACAAAGAACTCTGTAACTATTACTACTACTGCTTGGAATTGTGTGTGTGTGTGTGTGTGTGTGTAAGACAGCTAACCAAACCAGGCCTATTTGAAGCATTAATTACCTCAGCTGTGATTCATCAGTTGGCCAGAACGCCGATTGTCTGCAAGAAACTGTGGCTGGAGTATAAAAGAGGGAACGATGAGGTGGGCGTCGGTGGGTCAATGTCCAAATGAAAATGCTAACATCTGTGTTTCCGTCATGACTTGGCTGCAATGAAGAGAGCAAATTGATTTTATTTAGATAGAACGCTAATGGTATTGAGGCTATATAGCCTCCTTTCCTTAGTTCCACGCTCTGCTTTCCTCTTAAAGCAAGGATGGACACTGATCACAAACATGTTTTCAGAGACTCACAGCCATTTCCTCTGTAAGCCCCAGACAACACCATGCATCACATCATCTCTTTTATTTCCTCTGTTTGCAGCTCCATGGGTGATTGGCTTGGAAATGAATGTTTGGGGAATGGATTTACAGATATCCAGTGCACCTGGGCGCAAAGCACAGAATGGAATATATAAAACATCTTAAAGGCTGTGTTCACACCTAACTGATTTGGTGCAGTTTAAACTCTGCTGTGTTTAGGCTTGTTTGTTTGACTATACATATTGTATTTCGGAAACCACACATGTATGGATGAACATTGTAATGTTTTAGCCACGCTAGTGGAGTGACTTCAGGGACGGCGTGCCGGTTATCCACCACTTCAGACTGAAGTATATGTCAACAAATATTAGAATACTTCTGATATTTTTACAGAAATTTAAAAGATTTGGTGATTTCCAGGCTTGTCATCAGGGAAGAATGTGTCTAATTCAATGGTTTACAGGGCCCCCCTTTTTAGTGATCTGTTTAGGGATATGTAGGGCTAGTCAACGAGATAAAGTGCATTTGACTGGGATAGATGGAATTGAAATATATGTGGATATAACATGTATATATGTATATATTTTCTTGTCTTTGTTTTGGTTGTTGTGATGTTTGGGATAGCTTCATTTGTTGGCTTTATTTTTACTCGGGCCTGGACTGGTGTATAAAATCAGCCCTGGACTTTTGAGACCCAGACCAGCCCACCAAATTCAGCTGAACACCAACCATCCTTGCACTCCCCTTAAACACATGTACATACCAGCAGGGTTCAATATTAGCACCATTTACCAGCCAAATGCTGGTGAAATATGCAAGTGGATGGTATATTTGCTCTACTCACCAGCCAAACATTTTTTAAAGTGCCCATACTATGAAAAAATCACTTTCTCTGGGATTTGGAGTGTTATTTGTGTCTCCATTGATTCCACACGCATACAAACTTGGAAAATGTCTGAATGTCCTCTGCCTTAAGTCTCCGGGTGAGCAGTTCAAAAGCTCCACGGCTTTCTGCATCACTAACCGGAACGAGGTGGCTAACTGTAGAATGCTAGCTTTTTCTCAATGACAAAACACTGCTTTAACACACTAGTTGACCATAATCTCCAAAAGAACTACTTCCATGTCCCTGTTCTGCAGGTATTCCACAAGTGGCCCTCATCTAGAAGAAGTCTCCCAGCTAATCCTGTCTTGGACTGACCAAAATTGGAGAAAGAGTTATCTAGCTGATGTGATCTTACCTAGCTACTGAGCATGTGCCACTCCCAACAAAGATAGTATGGAAGTGAATTGTCTCACTCTGTAGCTAAAACAGAGACCCAAACACACATGGTGAAAAGAGGATCTGCAGCAATGTGCAAACATGGTGTTTTTTGAAAATTAACCATGTAACCTATTCTGGTACAACCTCAAAATACAATCATGATCCTGAAAAGGACCGTAATGTGGGTGCTTTAAATTTGAACATTTGGGCAACAACTGGGCCAATGATCTGTCTTTTCTTTATGGACCGATCTAAAAAGTTTTCAACCAGACTGCGGCCTATTCAGCCTATACAAATAGACCCACCGGAATACCTCCCGGTACTCCTGATGGCCAATCTAGGCCTGTGTTTTCCTGGCAGTCCTTTCACATACTTCTCCATGCTTCCCTAGCAGTGCAGCAAAATCATGCATTATTTATTGATATTTAGCCTTCCACAGCCAGGTAACAGGTTGAACCAACACACAACTGGTGAACTCTCAGCAGTGTAAAGTGTATAATCATCCCTAAATGATGCAGTTGTTTCCTAACAGAAAATTTAATTAAAATTCATGGCAAAATACATTGCCCATGCCATCAAGAACGATATGACTGTGACGGATGACAGATTACAAACCAGGTCAATGCGGTACTGAAACGGACAACAGACAAACATTTGTCACTCAGTTTGGTTTCTTGTGTGCTTGCTTTTTGTGGTTGATAAAGTTTTTTAAATAAATCAAAAGTTCAAAGCCACAACAATAAAAATAAAACTTTGATCACAAAACGCTTATCAGACTCAACTGCATACATTAAAAATCTTAAATAGTTATTTATCTCATCTGCATAGAGAAGCAGTTATTTTTCATGTTTTTGTTCTTTGAAATGTTTTTTTTCATTTTTTTTCCAAAGTCTATTTTGTAATATTTCTTAAGACTTATATCTGTGTCCTGTTTGTGAAACATTTGTAAAAGTGCAGAAGCTTAACATCATGAAATCAAACATTAATTGGAATAACTAAAAACTTAAATAATTGTGACAGAGAGAAATTTAAATGGGAAATTCACATTGACATATTACAGATTGAGAAAAGTAGAATAGTTATATTGTATTATTTTGATAAAGAGACTAGATATTTCTCATATTCCGCCCCCCGTTGCTTTGACTCCCTTCGGCCCACTTCTGTAACTCAGCCTGAGCTACATAACGTGCAACCACATAACCATGTATTTTACTGTTCCTTTGGAAGCAGCACAAACCAATTTCAAAGGATATGCAGTACAAACGACAGAAAGGTCAAGGATTTAAGGCAATGCCGCACTGGATCCAGGACTTTTATCAATTTCACTTAGGTCACATGTGTCAATCACTGTGGCAGACGTCCCCTCTGTGACCTTTGTTGACTACATTTTCAATCTACTACACACTGACAGGAATAATCCACTCTCACTTTCATAAACCCCATTCCCTCCCTGCAGACACTTTAAGCATGATTGTTTGTGCTGCATACATGCTGAAATAATAGATTTGAAGAAAACAACAACATTTAACAAAATGATTGTTCTGGAGACATTTTTGCGAAATACAAAAAAAGTATGCTGTAGGAGTTGCTTTCTCTTTATCTGAGCAACAATGCTGAGTTCACGCTGTTAATTTGATCCAAATGAAGTGTCCCCCACACCTTGCTCTGCCTCTCAAATTGCTACACTTACGGATGAGCCTGCAATGATCATGATACACTTATTAACAATATTTGATTGGGCTGTTCATTTATCCTTGACAAAGGAGCTGAAGAGACAATTCACATCCAGCCCCCACTCTTGTTATCTCCCGCTCCGCCATTGTTGTTTTGCACAAGACATGCGAGCACACATCCGCTCTCGGCCCTGGGGATTAAAGTCTCGTACAAGAAACACTTCCAAACACTGTGCAGTAATCAATTTGATGTTGCATAAAGGTCATTTTATCCTCTTTTAAAGAAATGGAGAACTCTGATTAATATTTCATACATTCATCGATTCTCACTGACCTTTACATGTTAGAGGGGGTCAGTTATCTTACACAGAAAATCGTGACTGAATGTGTTCCCTCTGCTGCGTTCATCATAGTTTTCAGGACATGCATAAAGAATACACCGTGATTGGAGTATGTGTTTTTTTTTTTCATTGATTGGTTTCCTTTCAGTCCATACTTGGATAATAAGATGGGACAGGGAGAGTTAAGACATAGTTCACACTGTAGGCTAAGTAGGATGAGGGCTGGTTGATAAGTCAAAGACAACCTGAGGCAGAACATACGATAAAGACAACTGAGGCAGGGCCCGTTGGGGGGAGCTTAAAACAAAGTGCAGCGGCCTGCGGCAAGAGCTGGTCGCTTTTGAAGCAGTGTAAGAGTGCCGTGCAGGAAACATGCCACAACAAAGGTATAAAAACTATGAGGGTAGAAAAAGGAAATACAAGCACTGAACTGCCTGGGAGTTTGTATACGAGCTTGTCTGAATTGACGACAGTTAATTTCCAGGATAATTGCTGACCGCTGGGTGTTCCGCTCTCTGTGTGTTGCAGTTGTCTAACTCTTTTCTTTTTGGGAAAACAACAAAAAACTTCAAGCTAGCAATCGCAAGCTGAAAATGGCAAATTTTAAAGAAAATTTGGATTGTGCAACAAGTTAGGCCTGATTGGTTCTTTGGGAGTATGATTGTAAAGATTTACAAAGAATATTTTTACAGCATTTACTCTCTAACTGGGATGTTTGGGGGCTGATGGGTGGGATTTGTTATGGTCAAAATACACAGAGTGTTACTTTTCTGTCCTCAGCTTGGAATCATTTGAAATCATGCCACCTATTGACTTTTCTATACAGGTGTATGACACACAGGAAGCAGGAAACAGGAAGTAGGAAATAGATATTTTTCTAATAGTCTTCCATCCTCATGCTTCACTGTTTGCCAGCAATGCACCATGACCAGAACAAATCCTGGGTTGCAATGCTTAAGAAAGCAATGGCTGTAAGTGTATGTTTTTACCTTTGTATAGAAGCCTGTATTGAAGGATTTGTGGCAGGTCATGCTTAATGGTGTTAAGCATCTCCTGCCACAAATACCCTTGAGTTGAGCACATGTGAGATTGTTTCTGTGTTGAGGATAAGTAACACTAGCTGAGCCTAGGCATGGTGAATTGTAGAAAACTCTTTTTGCAACCACATGCTCAGGAATTTACGGTACATTCTCAAACAAAAGTAGGTATTCAAATAATGACTAAGTAGATCACTTCGAAAGGCAGATTTGTAATACATGCTGGGTAAAAACATTGAGGGGGAGCAGAATGACCTATAATGGCTAATATGGTTTATTCAAGATAATTTCCGTAGCTACTGAGCTGAGTCCGTGGGGACTTGGGTTGGGTTGGGAAGTGGAGGGATGCTAGTTTGAGTCCATCTCAGACAAAGTACAGAGCTTGGACTGGTAGCTGGAGAGTTTTCCTCCTGACCATTACTCAGGTGTCTCCCTCTCTCTAACATCTCTCCATACATGAATGCATGTGTATAGCTCCACGCATTTGCATTACAGGCCTGAACGTATTAAAAAAAAATTTAACAAAATTAATTTCCACTGAAGGAATTAATGTAGTATCCCTTCTCTTTCTTCTCATTCTAATAACATCAGTACAATATTAGAGCCATGTTATACTCAGCACTGCTCTCACTTTGTCCTTAAATCACTAATACTCTTTTAATTCACATCAATAATTCCAATCATTTTTACTTTGACAGTCTTTTGTTAGTGTTGAACAATGAACACTGCAAATGTTACACATTAAAAGACTTCAAAGAAAGGCGTGGATTAAGCCATTAAAGGCAGTTTTTAATGTATAAAATCTGGGCAGGAAGTCTTGAGTTTCACTGACAGTAATTCAACAGCGATTAAAAAGCAGCATTACTGTCTAACAGTGTTGTGGATATGACTTGACCAAGACAAGCGGTAAATAGGGGAGCAGAGTTTGCATTAACAGCAGACTGCATCAACAAATTAAAAACAAAAAAAGATAGAATATTCTTGCATAACACAGGGAATTAGGAATAGAGGCTTCTCATTTACACTTCTAGTCACACTGTGTTACATTATATGTGGATATGCTGCTCATGTTAATTGGCCACCAACAGGCACCAGATGCAACAATACAGATGTTAACTATAGCAAACATAAGGCAACTCTGTGTGTGCGTGCATGCTACAGAGACTCCAAATACTTTTTCCATGTCTACGGCTTTAGGAGTAATGGATGCAGCTTTGTTTTACGTCTTTTTCATCATATTTGTGTGTTGCCTCTAATTTTTGCTCTGTTTGAACGCAACTATTTAGTTGTTTATACATGTTTACTTGTTTGAATATTTCAATTGACAGTGTCTGTCACACTAGCAGCGTAAGGATGCCAGGGTTTTCTCATCTTTTCATCACTTTACAGAGGTCCAGAGAAAGATATACTGTACAGTATACATGTGTAGTTAGCTCATTGTCTATTGATTGATGTGGATATCCAGCTGACAATAGTCCCCAACAAATGCATTATTTACTCTCTGGCTTTACACCTTAACCATTGTGTTGTCCTTGGTTTAAATTAACCCGTTTCAAAGTGTTTTATATCAGAAATATGGATTTCTTTCAACCAAATTGCCCAATAATAACATGGATGATTCCATACAACGTTCTTCAGGTAAAATTAATTACTTTCATTGAAATTTTTTGGGTGTTTTATTTAATCTTATAGCATTCAAATTCTTTTTTTTTTAACTGATTTAAAAACCGTATCCAGACTAAACTTTGACATTTACCCATCTGTGATCATCCTCAGATCTTAACTATTAGTCGAAATAATTCATAATTTGTGCCTTTTTAATTAAAAAAACCAGCTCAGGTTTTTAAAAAAAAGCCCCAATAGCATGGAAAAAGTGACAAATAAATCAGAAAAAGCAACAAAAACATCAGAAAAGCACAAAAAAATGTTAATTTTCAATTTTGACCTGGAAGGACAAGTTCATGGTTAACGGGAAGACAACACAAGGGTTAAAAACAACCCAGTTTTTGCTCTTAAAAAAAATAACTCCGCAGCAGCTCAAACTCTTTTTGCAACCAGTGGTTTACCTTTTAACCTCACTTCAGTGGTGAAAAGATCTTCTTGAGATGAGATGTTACCCTTTAGAGTGCCATTTAGTGGATTTAGAAAATGGTTAACGACGCATCATGAGGCTTCAATTGGCCATCACTTGTCTCGCATTGCCAGCTCCATCTCCACAGCGCTGTGGAGTAAGGTCTGGCTACACCACACATACATTCTGAGATAGGAGAAAAAACACACTAGGTTGGTTGAATTTCTTTAAATCAATCACAATGGTCTTGGGCGGCGCTAAGCTCCAGACGCAGAGACGGTAGCTCTGCTGAATAGTCTCAGGAAGGAACTTGTTTTTGTGGAACATTTGCACACCGCAAAAGAGTATGCCACATGAAATATTAATGAAGTAAACCGTTAACGGGAGCCATAGGTGCCGATACTAGAAAATACTGAGCCCCCATGTGTGCCAGACTGCCTGTAGGCTACATTCATTTAAAATTAAACATTGCAGTTGGTGCTAAGTGTTTGTCATAGTCTGATTGGTTATGTTGCTGTCATACGTTAATGACATGGCAGACTCCTGTTCATGTGAACTATTTCTGTGTCATAAACACTAATCCTCACTAGAGAGCACCCTGAGCTCAGAGCTATCTTCTGTAAACAACTGGCTGATTAATAATATGCTATCCCTACATTTTGGTAAGACAGAGGCCATCTTGTTCGGTTCAAAATACAGATTGAATAGAATTTAGGGTCATTTTGAATAATGTAGAATGTATAGTATGTATAGGAAAGTAGTAATGTAAAGAAAACAATTTGGATGGCAGGAATATGGCCAGCAAGGTAACGCATTTGGAGAAAATAAATTAAAGTGTTTTTGAAATAGTATTGATTAAAAGTTGACATATTCCAGTCTGTGATTATCCATCAACATACATTCCTTTAATTTTGGTCTAAATAATTTCTAATTTCTGCTTTTCTAACTCAAACATTAGGTATAATTTCCTATAAATGAGGTTTATTGACATTCCAACATTCAAAAAAGCGTTGTTGACAAAAGGGACAAAAACTTAAGAAAAAGTTAAAAACATCAATAAACATCAAGAAAAGTGGTGACAACACAAGGGTTACATAAATTGAATCAAATCAAAAGTAAGTCCCCTGCTCCACATCCTATCCACCAATCACAGCGTCTCTCGGATGAAAATCTGAATTTGTGAGAAGTGGCACTGTCCTGAGTTGAAAGATACTACTTTACTGATTCATTATCAAGTTAATAGGTGTTTGTGTTGGCCGCTGTCCATTTCTTAAGGTTCTGAAATGCAAAAAAATGTTGACTACTTTTTTTTATTTATAAAGGGCGTGCGGCCGTGAGCACCCACTGAGGAAAACCTCAACCAGTGGCTATGATGTGATCTATTTGAATAAGCTGGATACATGGTTAGTGTATCACTGTGTGTGTTTTGGCCATACAAAATCACTGCCAATCAGTCCCAAAATGTGCCAGTTAGCCTCTTCACAAATCACTTCAAAATATATGTTTTTCTCGCCTAAATTTTTCCCCAAAAAAAATTGCTACAGTTTCCCCATCCTTTGGCCCTCTGGGAGGGTCCCGAGGTCATTAGGAATCTAACACTCTCAATTTTTTGTTTCTTGTGTCAGTGTGACACTAGGTCTTACTGACACAGAGCTGAAGAGGTTAGAATAGAGAATTTCTATTTCCATCCATCCATCCATCCATCTTCATCCGCTTATCCGGTATCGGGTCGCGGGGGCAGCAGCTCCAGTAGGGGACCCCAAACTTCCCTTTCCCGAGCCACATCAACCAGCTCCGACTGGGGGATCCCGAGGCGTTCCCAGGCCAGGTTGGAGATATAATCTCCCACCTAGTCCTGGGTCTTCCCCGAGGCCTCCTCCCAGCTGGACGTGCCTGGAACACCTCCCTAGGGAGGCGCCCTGGAGGCATCCTTACCAGATGCCCGAACCACCTCAACTGGCTCCTTTCGACGCGAAGGAGCAGCGGCTCTACTCCGAGCTCCTCTCGGATGACTGAGCTTCTCACCCTATCTCTAAGGGAGACGCCAGCCACCCTCCTGAGGAAACCCATTTCGCCGCTTGTACCCTGGACCTCGTTCTTTCGGTCATGACCCAGCCTTCATGACCATAGGTGAGGGTAGGAACGAAAATTGCCCGGTAGATCGAAAGCTTTGCCTTCTGGCTCAGCTCTCTTTTCGTCACAACGGTGCGATAAACTGAATGTAATACCGCACCAGCTGCTCCGATTCTCCGACCAATCTCACGCTCCATAGTCCCCTCACTCGCGAACAAGACCCCAAGGTACTTAAACTCCTTCACTTGGGGTAAGGACTCACTCCCTACCCGAAGAAAGCACTCCATCGGTTTCCTGCTGAGAACCATGGCCTCAGATTTAGAGGTGCTGATCCTCATCCCAGCCGCTTCACACTCGGCTGCGAACCGATCCAGTGAGTGCTGGAGGTCACAGGCCGATGACGCCATCAAGACCACATCATCTGCAAAAGCAGCGATGAGATCCCGAGCCCACCGTACTGCAACCCTCCCCGCCCGACTACGCCTCGATATCCTGTCCATAAATATTACAAACAGGATTGGTGACAAAGCGCAGCCCTGGCGGAGGCCAACCCTCACCTGGAACGAGTCCGACTTACTGCCGAGAACCCGGACACAGCTCTCGCTTTGGTCATACAGAGATTGGATGGCCCTGAGAAGGGACCCTCACCCCATACTCCCGCAGCACCTCCCACAATTTCTCCCGGGGACCCGGTCATACGCCTTCTCCAGATCCACAAAACACATGTAGACTGGTTGGGCATACTCCCAGGCCCTCCAAGATCCTTGCGAGAGTGAAGATCTGATCCGTTGTTCCACGGCCAGGACGGAATCCACATTGTTCCTCTTCAATCCGAGGTTCGACTATCGGCCGAACCCTCCTTTCCAGCACCTTGGAGTAGACTTTACCGGGAGGCTGAGAAGTGTGATACCCCTGTAATTGGCACACACCCTCTGGTCCCCCTTTTGAATAGGGGAACCACCACCCCGGTCTGCCACTCCTTAGGCACCGTCCCAGACTTCCACGCAATGTTGAAGAGGCGTGTCAACCAAGACATCCCCTCCACACCCAGAGCTTTCAGCATTTCTGGACGGATCTCATCAATCCCTGGGGCTTTGCCGCTGTGGAGTTGTTTGACTACCTCAGCGACTTCCACCAGGGAAATTGACGACAATCCCCATCATCCTCCAGCTCTGCCTCTACCACAGAGGGCGTGTCAGCTGGATTTAGGAGTTCCTCAAAGTGCTCCTTCCACCGCTCTATTACCTCCCCAGTTGAGGTCAACAACGTCCCATCCTTACTGTATACAGCTTGGATGATTCTTCGCTTCCCCTCCTAAGGTGGCGAACGGTTTTCCAGAAGCACCTTGGTGCCGACCGAAAGTCCTTCTCCATGTCTTCTCCGAACTTCTCCCACACCCGCTGCTTTGCCTCTGTCACGGCAGAGGCTGCAGCCTTCGGGCCCGTCGGTACCCTGCAACTGCCTCCGGAGTCCTCCGGGATAACATATCCCGGAAAGACTCCTTCTTCAGTCGGACGGCTTCCTGACCACCGGTGTCCACCAGGGCGTTCGTGGGTTACCGCCCTTGAGGCACCTAAGACCCTATGACCACAGCTCGCCACCGCAGCTTCAGCAATGGAAACTTTGAACATTGTCCACTCAGGTTCAATGCCCCCAGCCTCCACAGGGATGCCCGAAAAGCTCCGCCGGAGGTGCGAGTTGAAAGTCCGTCGGACGGGGGCCTCCTCCAGACGTTCCCAATTCACCCGCACTACCCGTTTGGGTTTACCAGGTCTGTCCAGAGTCTTCCCCACCCCTGACCCAACTCACCACCAGATGGTGATCAGTTGACAGCTCTGCCCCTCTCTTCACCCGAGTGTCCAAAACATACGGCCTCAGATCAGATGAAACGATTATAAAATCGATCATTGACCTTTGGCCTAGGGTGCTCTGGTACCACGTACACTTATGAGCATCCCTATGTTCGAACATGGTGTTTGTGATGGACAATCCATGACTAGCACAGAAGTCCAACAACAGACAACCACTCTGGTTTAGATCAGGAGGCCGTTCCTCCCAATCACGCCTCTCCAAGTATCTCCATCATCACCCACGTGTGCGTTGAAGTCCCCCAGCAGAACTATGGATTCCCTACTGGAGCCCCATACAGGACTCCATTCAAGGTCTCCAAGAAGGCCGAATACTCCGAACTCTTGTTTGGTGCATATGCACAAACAACAGTCAGAGTTTTCCCCCATCACCCGCAGGCGTAGGGAGGCGACCCTCTCGTCCACCGGGTAAACTCCAACGCAGCGGCGCTCAGCCGGGACTTGTGAGTATCCCCACACCCGCCCGGCGCCTCACACCCTGGGCAACTCCGGAGTAGGAAAGAGTCCAACCCCTATCCAGGAGTACGGTTCCAGAACCGAGACTGTGCGTAGAGGTAAGCCCCACCAGATCTAACTGGTAGCGCTCCACCTCCCGCACAAGTTCCGGCTCCTTCCCCCACAGAGAGGTGACGTTCCACGTCCCCAGAGCCAGCCTCTGCCGCCCAGGTCTGGTCCGTCGAGGCCCCTGACCTTCGCCGCCACCCATATGGCAGCGCACCCGACCCCAGCGGTTCCTCCCACAGGTGGTGGGCCCATGGGATGGAGAGAGAGGAGCCACGTAGCTTTTCGGCTGTGCCCGACGGGCTCCGTGGCAAACCCGGCCACCAGGCGCTCGCTGACGAGCCCGCCGTCTGGGCCTGGCTCCAGACGGGGGCCCCGGGCTTCCTCCGGGCAGGGTCCCTCGATCCCTTCCTCGATTTGTCATAGGATTTTTGAAGGATAGGATTTTTCTATTTCCGTCCAAGTAAATCATCTGTAAAATTATTAAAAAACACTACTGTAAGCATATTACATGATCTACATACAAAAATAGTACCCCAGCCACATGTCTGAACTTAATACAGAAAAAATCCAGAAGAAAATGACTCAGAAAATGGCTATTTTATGAAGTTATTTCTACAGATTATTTTGTGCGTTTTTCTTATTTCCTCTCAGAAAAAAAGCCCAAAAAGTGCAAAATTAAAAACTTCTCAAATTAAAAAACACATCCCCATCACTCATACACATATCTAAAATAACTACATGCATAAATTTATAGAAATAAGTCATTATAATTTGATGAAATGGTGAAATGCAATAACTAAGGCCTTATTTTTGCTTTGACACAGCTGGAGCCATCACAGGGTTAACATTTTTTGGTCATGTTTGGTATCAATCAACTCGTCTTCTTATTGGCTACACAGGGAGGCTGGTTTCATAGCTTTTGATTCTAAATGGTTGGAAGAGCTGTCAATCTTTCCCACTTTGCCTTCTGTAAATCGTGTGACTTGATTGGCTTCCATAAGGGATAACTCAGGTTAGAGTAGACAGATTGGCTGAAACGACCTGTCAATCAAAAGCTGTTGATTTAACCTAACTTGCTGAATAGAAGGATACACTGGACCGTTAGCAGAGCCGGCAGTAGGAGCGATTAAAGTCCATAAATGATGGACTTTTTAGCTTTGTTTGCGAGGAAACACGGCCAGAATCTACAAGATTGTGAGGGGACCAGCTCGTTTTGGATTAAAAGGATTGGATGTACTTATTCTTTGAACTGTTGGCAAAGCAGGAAAAAAAAGTTTATGGCGATCTTTCACCGCTGTGAATAGAGACACGAGGAGAAAGGTAAGGACTCATGTTTGAATTTAGACACTATCGGCGCAGAATCCGTCTGTGTTTCTTTACTTTTAAACATGATTATAACCGCTGTAAGTTACCTTATGAGACTTAGACTTAGACTTTAAGCTTTCTAATGATGCGCTGCATGACCGTGTTCATGAAGAGATAAGCTTGCAATTTGAGTTAAGAAAACGTTTTCTCCTAAAAATGGAGAAAACTGTCCCGCTGACGGGACAGTGCTGTCCAAGAAGAAATGTGGTAAACATATTCTTGGCAAACCTTTACAATCATTCATGTTCCAGTGATTATCCTGGAAATTATCCAGACTAGGCCATCATTCATGTATACTATAGCTTCAATTTGATTGGCTACCTCAAAAACACCTTTTGGCCCATGGTCCTACTGTATTTGATCACAGGGTCCAACCGTTGCAGACATTGTGGTCACATTGACACGCTTGGAATAACAATGAACAGCGAAGTCGAACTCGCACAAACACAACTGTAAACTAGATACATAATTTCATTAAATTCCATCCAACTGGAGTATGATTGATGATTGAAGGTTCAGCAGAATTTAGTTAATTACCTCAAATCTCCACACATTGTCCAATTTCCACAACCAGTCATTATTCATACTCAAGCATGCAGTGTGGGAATGCTCAGCTGAAATGTTGTTTAGTCATTATCAGCCATAGAGTAAGAGCAAAGTGAAGGGTCAGTTTTTTGTTGTATTGAAAGTGTGAATGAATGCTGGAAACAGCATTTATTGTCAATACAGAACAAATTAGAAAAAAAGTGTGTGTGTGTGTGTGTGTGTGTGTGTGTGTGTGTAAACCAGTATGTATAAATTAAATTCCATGTGTGTGTCATGACATCCTTTGCATGAGAGAGATTTAATTTTTTTTTATTTGAAGAATTACGGTAGTAATAAT
This sequence comes from Percina caprodes, assembly GCA_013375575.1. Lineage (NCBI taxonomy): Eukaryota > Metazoa > Chordata > Actinopteri > Perciformes > Percidae > Percina > Percina caprodes. The sequence goes on along the minus strand of JABXJD010000241.1, from coordinate 533,160 downwards.
AAAAATAAAAGCCGGGACCTTTTATTTAGCCTACCTGAACCACAGAAGTTACCCAGCTTTAATTTGAAGCAGACTTTTATTAGAGGCAGACCTTTTGTTTCTAATTTCTAATTCTATTTCTAATCTGTTTGATAAGCATAATTGTTTTAAATAAACCGTTTTAAATGAAAAGCTGTGGCGTTCCAGTGGACAGAGATCATTCATTTCAAACATTTGCAAAAATATCCCCACATACAACAGCCAGAAGGGCGACAGAGCAATTTGGGTCAGAGATAATCAAACACCACCATTGTGCCAGTTTGAACCCTGTAAATGTACCGGGTATTTATTTCAAATACAGGTACTACAATACTGCTGGTAGATTACGATAAGAACACACAGTAGTTACACCAGTATCTGATTAATGTTACAGACGGTAGCTAGCTTTGTTTTTGTTTTTTTAGCTCTAGGCTAACTCTTCTCCTCCGACCTCCGGCAAGCTAGCTTTGTGTCTAGCTCCAGGCTAACTCTTCTCCTCCCACCTCCAGGTAGCTGGCTTTGTGTCTAGCTCCAGGCTAACTCTTCTCCTCCCACCTCCAGGTAGCTAGCTTTGTTTCTAGCTCCAGGCTAACTCTTTTCCTCCCACCTCCAGCTAGCTAGCTGTGCTCTGCTCATGTCGGCTAATCTCATTAGCTCATCCTTCTGTTTCTAACAGTCTCGGATTTTCCTGGAGTTGATGTTGAATTTTCATCCCAGTTTTCCTCCGCATACTTTAAAACTCTTTGTTTTTAGTTGAAAAGTCCGTCACTAGCACCAAAGCCCGTCATTCTCTGCTGTCACTAAATGAGACCCGTGTTACATCCAATATAGCTACTGCCATCTGTTGGCACCTGTACGTTACTACATTCACATACTACACGTAGCTGAGTAACACATACAGCCGCACTGACTAAAACACCGGTAGGACAATACTTTACATGAGTACCGTAATCCAGAACAACAAAGTGTGGAAAAAAGCATGAATATATTTTTAAATCTGTTAAATTGGTAGAAATTTACGATTATTATGATAAGGTAAACTTGAATGTACATTATATGAAAGGCACTTAGGAGATTATCCACAATCATTTTTCCTTGGCCTTAACTTGAGGCCGGCCTTTATTTGTCCGTGTTGACAACGCCCCCGCCACTATCAGAGGCCCGGCTTTTAATTGACTACCTTAACTGAACCGCTTTGGCGTCATTGGAATGGTTATATGACTTTTTTGAGTTGAATGGTGGTCGTCTCGCTCCCCCCTAGTGCCAGTTGGCGGAAAAACCACCCTCGCAACTTTTGTCTGGCGAGTTGCCGGCCTCAGCATCAGGAAGTACGGCATGATATCAGGTCTCGCGATGTAACAAATTGCTTCACGGCACTGCACGCATACGGCCATTCAGGAACCGGCTAACAAGGTAATGATGGAGTTTTTACACAAAAAAGAAACCGAAAGCTTGGAAACATTGTCAGAGGAACAGAGAAAGGACACGTCAGACTGACCAAGGGAGGGGTCAGACACAAGTAAACATAGGAGCTATGGGGGGGGAGGGCTCTATAGAGAAACCTGTAGAGCTGGCTCTATAGAGAAACCTGTGGGGGGCTACAGAGAAACCTGTTGGGGAGCTCTATAGAGAAACTTGTGGGGGGGGGATCTATAGAGAAACTTGCGAGCAAGAGGCTGCTATGCCCAGTGTGTTTCATACAGGCGATTGGGGGATTTTTGCATCTGTATCTTGAAATAAAGCTGTTGTATTTCTGAACAGCTGACATTTTGGAAATTCACAATTTTTCAAACCATTAATGCAATTTGCAGACGTAGAGCAACACATTTTCAAATATATCAAATCATACATCTACAGGGGGCAAGGGGGGGCAGCTAATCCTCCACTGTACAGCCTTGCCCCCCAAGCTGCCCCCTAACTTTGGTGTTCCAAAAACTACTTGTAAAAACAGACCACCACTATGTCCACAAGCTTCTCAAACCATTGAAACAGACATTTACAAAAATAATTGAAAATGTAATCTTATCCCCCCTAACCCTAAAATACTTAGCTGTGTGTCTGGGTTAGCTCAGTTGGTATAGCAGGTGCACATATACAAAGGTTTACTCCTCGACACGGTGACTGCATATTCGACTCTGACCTGCAGCCCTTTGCTGCATATCATTCTCTCTCTCTCTCTCTCTCTCTCTCATGTTTTTATTTGTCGTGGTTTCCCAAGGTAGAGTTTATATACACATGTTAAAATTAAATGTTAAATTTGAAATGTGTGTATTGTAGCCTATGCTAAAGGCGGTTCAGCAACATAACAGCTCATCTATAAGTCAAAAACACTGCTATGTTTTTTTTTTTTACATATTTTAAGATAAGAATCAAGTTTTGAAAATAGACATTTTGTACAGTATAGATTTTAAACAGAAAAAGACACAAAATTACAAAGCACAACAAATTATACATGAAAGGCCAAGAAAAAGAAACAAAGAATAAATAAATAAAATAAGGCACACAACTCACCCACCCCACCCTGGCTAAGTTGGAATAATATGCATTCATACAATGCAAAATATGAAATATGATAGAAAAGGCTGGAATATATGAAAAAAACGTATCAGTGTCACCTCTTTGTGTACCTAATTGTCTCAAGTTTAAAAAAAAAAAACATAACATCTTTGTGCCACCGTGAACTTAAAGGGTTTGGAGACTTCCACTGTAAGAGAAATCGACGTGTGGCTAGTAAATGTAGTCGATCTGACTCTTTTGAATTCCCAAAGATAGCAATTAAGGGGCACGGTTGAAAATGTATTCCTGTTATAATTGAAATTGTGTTAAAATAAACAGGCCAGAGAATGTGTAAGCGTGGACAAAGGAAAAACATGTGGCTCAAGTGGCAATGTGGTTCAGACAACTATCACACTTATTCTCTGCTTCCGGTAAAATAACAGTTTTGAGTTTAAAAAGTGCACCCTGTGTACAACCTTAAACTGAATCAACCCAAGACGTGCACAAAATTACGCAGTACTCAGTCCATCAACTTCAACTTCCTGCCACCACTCGTCAGTTAATTGGAGTCCCGGTTCCCCCTCCTTTGTTTTAGAGTTTGTGTGATCGCAAAGATCTAGAATGTGAATACACATTTCTGACATAGTCCCTCTTCGTTGTGGCTTAAAGTTAAGATCAGATTAGATTATACTTTATTAATCCCACAGCGGGGGAATTCCTTTATTACAGCAGCATTTTCTACAATAAAAGCAAAACAAACACACAAGTAAACACACAACAAACAAGCAAACAATAGACAGTGAGCAGAAGGTATGGCTGAATGTAAGTGGCATTAAATAAAGGTTACGCAAAGTGCGGAAGATATCCAGAGTGTGTGGAGTAAATGAAACGCAGGAACAGAAACTACAACAATATCAGGTAGTGTAGGTGTAGAGTCTGACAGCGGCCGGGTTGAAGGACCTGCGGTACCTCTCCTTCTTACACCGTGGGTGTATCAGTCTGCTGCTGAAGGAGCTGCTCAGGGACCCCACAGTGTCATGTAGGGGGTGAGAGGTGTTGTCCATGATGTCGACTTAGCTAACCTCCTTCTCTCCCCCACTTTCTCTATGGGGTCCAGAGGACAGTCCAGGACTATGTCAGGACTGTGTCTATTGAGTCTGCTCCTGTCCCGGTCCGAGCTGCCCCCCCTCCAGCAGACCACAGCATAAAGGATGGCAGAGGCCACCACAGAAACATAAAAAGTCCTGAGGAGAGTCCTGCACACTCCAAAGGACCTGAGTCTCCTCAGCAGATGGAGGCGACTCTGGCCCTTCTTGTAGAGTGCATTGGTGTTATCAGTCCAGTTCAGTTTATTGTTTAGGTGAACACCCAGGAATCTGTAGCTCTCCGCTTAGCAAAGTGACCAAGTTGAAGGTACAGTACCTAAAGAAATGGTTTGGTTCGGTAGGGCAAGACCAGCACCAAACTTACATGATTTATGGATCCGTGGAGGTCTTGCACCCCATATAAATTAACTTATCAATTTGTCTAAGGAGTAAAATAAAATGGATAGGAACAGAGGAATTGTTTGGAACAAATAAAGAAATTTAGACAAAACAATAATTTTGACAACATTAATCTTCCCAACAAGAGAGAAGGGCCGATTATTCCATCTTTGATGGTCGGACTCAATTTCCAGAGCAGACTAACGGCCAGGCTAAGATTAATCCTGGAGACTTGTGTTAAATCAGCTGTTGCTCTGATCCGACATAAACAAGTTTAACAGTTATTCCATTGTCTTTTTATTAACATGCATTACTTGTCACTATTGTTGTCATGAGGTTGATATAAACCCTACTATAGCAGTTGTTTAGATGGTTAGAAATGGTTGCATTGGCACCCAGATGCGGGGTTGAAATCAGGAGAATCAGGACTTTTCCCAGTGGGACAGTAGTGTTTGGAGGCTGCCTGGTGTGCGGCCGCTGCCCGGTGACCGCTGCCCAGTGACCGCTGCTTGCCGGCAGACCTGTGCGTCGCATCAGTGTTCACCCTCTCTGTTAAAGTAAAGATGAGCAGCGGCCTCTGTGGTCTGTGCAGTTTCAGGTGTATGCAGGACGCTCCGGAGATTAAGTGGGACAATGCAGCAATTTTCCCAAAGGTAGACCGGTCAGAGACCAATACATTCATGATTTAATTTTATTGTTGCTTGTCCTTCTCTAATAAAGGATAGTTTGTGTTACTGCTTAATATGTAGGCCTAATGTTTTTTTATTATAGCTTACTTTGGTTTCATAACCTTCTCAATTACTCTCACATCCCTGGGCTAAGTAGATATTTTTACATCCTTACACATTCAGTCTGTTGGGCTTTTTCTTTCCGTTTGATAACAGCCGTATTTCCCTTTCTGCATATTATATTCTTCACCGCCTCGTTACTTTCCATTAGAAGCTGCTGCTCATTGGGTGAAACATATGCCGAATGTGTCTTCTCCATTTCTGCATCAGTAAATCTGTGATCAATACCGTGGTCTATTTTAAAAAGTCGTGAACGTGCACTTATCCCAGCTATCTACACCTGGCTTGACATAGCTTCACCTTCTCATCCTGGCTCAGCAAACGTGCAACCGATTAAGCCGCGATGAGCGGATCACACTAAGTCTAGCTGCGCTTTTTCACTTCTCCTGGATATCTTTATTCTACTTTCGTGCAACAGGCCCCAAAAAATGTTTGTGTCACGTTAATGCCAAGATACTTGTAGCCAGAGTGACTGATTTTAAAATACAAATATGTTTGCCGAAGTTGCATGCATGTCTGGTTGATGGGATAGCATTCAACCTTTTGTAAATGTATCTAGAATAGACAGAATGCCCGAAAGACCAGAAACAAGGTCGGATACATACTGTATAACAACAAATCTTCCACATATAGCAATAAGCGATGTTCATAACACTATTTTGGAAAACAGGTGAAGGATCGTAATGCGATGGACAGGGGTTCAATATCAAATGCAAACAAAGATGGTGATAAAGACAGCCCTGATATGTCCCTCAGTCTAGTGAAAAACAATCAGAATGAGTGTTTGATTGGACACTACCTTGTAACCTTTTATCTCACCCATCTTATAAATTTATTTCCAAAGCTGACTTTTTTTTTTTTTTTTTTTTTAAATACTGCAAATAAGTATCTCCACTCTACCCTGTTGAATGCCTTCTCAGTGTCTAAATATATTACAATCTCAGATGAGTAAATGTTAAGATGTTAAGAGTGTTAAAAAATGATTGGGATCCTGAAGCCATTCTTGAATACGGTTGATGCACTCTGCATCATGAAATCAGTGAAATATTTAGACATAGATGAGAGGGACAAGGTGCGGGGACTAGAACGATCTAACACAGGGTTAAACACACAATTCAAATCACCTCCGAAGGTATACTGCTAGGTAATCTATTGGTAAATTCAACATCAATTAGGTGCATACATTAATGTGCCCACAACAATATTATAGCTGCCATTTTTATCTGCAATTACCTCACTAGATAGAATTTGAACTTTTTAGCAATTAAAATAGCAACTCCTCTGGCTTTGGATTTAAAATTGGAGTGGTAAATCTAACCTATCCAGGGAGATCAGAGACCCATCTTAGACTTAAGGATCATCATAGGATCCTTAAGTCTAAGATGGGTCTCCTAAAACTCAATGTCAGGATTAAGCCACTTCAGATGACTAAAAACTTTGGCTCTTTTAACAGGATTGCCCATAACACGTATATTCCAAGTGAGAAAACAAGTTGGCGTGCCTACATTAAGGGCGCTAGTATTCAAACTAGCAGAACACATTCAAGTGTAAATAAGAGAATCAAAAAGCCAGGGTGAAACACATCCATCCACCCACCCACCCACCCACTCAAACTCCCTCACACAGACACATACGTGTACAAATAATCACACATACCCACGTGCACCAAAACAAAGTCTCCATAAGGGAAACAGCAGGAAAAAAACAACAAATACAATGAAGTTGTTTAGTCTAACCATAACTATTGTTTGCATGTGTTAAATATTTTTGATTCTATAGGCTACTTAGCTACAGGGCCCTACAGTGTAATACAATGATGACCATCTTGATCTTTACAGGTCAGAGTAGCTAGAGAGATTAGCTGAAGCTGAAAAAGAAAGCTAAAAGTGGGGGTATTACCAGTTTTTTGCAAAGAAAATTCAGAGAAGTGGACAGGATGAAGAGAAGGAGGGAAATGAAGGAGAAGGCAATACACTGGAGAGACCAGGAGGGTCAGCCCTGAAGGCGGCCACAGAAGGAGATGCAGCAATAAGTGAAGACTGGTCAGGATGAAGAGGAGGCTGCAGATTCAGAGAGAGGGACAGATGCAGGGAGTGATCAGGAGGAGGCAGATGAAGATGACAGGGAGGAAGAGGGTAGGCCTGCAGTTACCCCTGGACCACATGCTATGTTTTTATTCTTTCATATAAATTGCAGTACAGTAGAATGTCATACATGTCATACAACTCAGTAAAATGAAATAGTGTCAGTTTGTGGCTATTTCTATTCTGTTGTACGTATATTATAGGGTTAGATATGTAAAGATTTACATGAAGTATGTTTTAGTTTGACATTTAGTTTGATCATAATTACCAATACGATCCAATCTATTTTCTATTCTATTTGTCTTACTTTATTAGTAATTATGATCAAACAAATGATAGAAAAACATGTATGTTATGCAGTTTTATAGTTTTTCCTCTATTTCTCATGCAAGCAATTTCTATATGTGGGTTTCTGTGTACCGTCTTCCAATGCCACCCTGAGTGTTTAGAGGTCTATTACTGCCAGGAAAGACAGGATGGACTCATCCCATGATTCCTCATAGGTTATTATCTTAATGGCAACAGTAAACTCTTTAGCTTTGACAGTGTTTGATGTTGGATTTAATAGCATGCCTTAAATGTTGTTTCCAGGCACAGATTCAGAATTTCCTGGCTTGTTAACTTTGGTAATTGTGTGGAGGCTGTGCAGGCAACACCCATCAGGGTTCTCCTGGGCTTTTGTGGCAGATTAATTTAAAAATAATTCCTACCTGCTTCATGGAGAGAGATGATTAGAGGGATGTGTCACAGTGAGGAGGCAGCTAGTGAATGACAGAGCTCTGTTGCACTGTTAGATGGGCCTCGCACATCCACACAGACACATCTTGCATTTCATTACTGAATTGAGTTGTACATTTATATAAATGTCCAAATCTTCAAATGAATATCTGAAATACATTGTTAAAAGTTATTCTGCGTGACAGTGACGAATCAATCTAATTTGAAACTGTTATTAAAGCAAAGGAATCTGGTCCTGCTGTTTTGCTCATCTCTCAGTACATACACACACACACACACACACACACACACACACACACACACACACACACACACACACACACACACACACACTGCAGTTGGTGTTGCTATTTTCACTGCTTCTCATTTGGGCTCAGTCTTTACATCTGCTGACAGAATTGGTGCATTGTGTGTTACCTAATTATAGATTATAACCGAAGGTTTTTGAAACTTTTTTTCAGGGGACCCATAGTTAATGGAGTTACAAAAACATATTCAAGTGCAAATTTTATTCAGATGCACGCTTATGTGTAATTTAAATTATGTAAGGTCTATAAAGAATACAACATTTGGGTGAAGCATCTTTTACAGATATGTGAATTTTCTTAATAGGATGAATGATAAGGTGCATTTAATCAAAAACATAAATTAAAAAAAGAATACAACAGGGGCGTTGGAAAGAAAAAAAGGTACACTTTAATTCTTGGGGAAATAAAGTTACTTTGAAGGGAAGCTTTAAAGACAAGTCTTTAATCCCAGCAGTTGTTTGATTACCATTAAAAACCTCTTCATCTTCTTTCAAAGTCCGACGGTAAGTGAGCAATAACAACTGGAGTATGCACTACTGAACCAACATATCTTAAGGATGGCTCCCCTTTTAAAATCACAGCTTTGTTCACAACAGTTTAAAACTGTTTGAAACCACTTGATGGCCCCAGCTAACCAAGCTGATGAAGTGTCCAGGTGGTCCCAGGTGTTTTGCACAACATTTACTGTATGACTGGAATGACCAGTGACCAGGGTTTTTTCTGGGCACCCCCCAAAGAGATTTTAGCCATCCCCAAAGGAAAATCACCAGCACCAAAATGACAAGAAATCAAATCATGTTAATGTGTTTAAGAGCAATTTATGCAGAATATAAACTTGAATAATAATAATCTTAGTTTTATCTCCAGGTGATTTTATTTATTTGTTTGGTTTATTGGGGTTTAATTTAGTCAAGCATAACATACATTTTTGTTTATCAAATTGTCAGAAACTAATGCATAAATTACTGCCAAATAAGGCAGCACAAACTCATTGCCTTTACTGTACGTGAACCAATCGTTCTTACTGCCGTGTGTAGCCAAGAGGCCGTAAACTGGGCGTAATATATGGTAAAAGCCCAGATGGAGATGCATATTCCCAACGTGCTGTCTACATGTTCAAAGAATGCCTGAAACCTGAATCATACCAGAATATTACACGTATTAATCAGAAAATGCTATATTCGAAAAAAGGCCTTACTAAGAATATCCAACCAAAACATGCTATTTACATGACCCGTATCAAATTTGGAAAATGTTCATATTCAGAATAATAGTGGGATATTGGTGTGCATGTAAACATACTCCGTGTCAGCCTAGTCTACATATACCCATGATGTTCCACTTCGAAAATTCCGCCGGATGTCACTGTTTTCGCCAATGTCCATCTTCTTCTTTCTTTGTGTTGGCGTTCTAACCTCCGGCTGATTCCTTAGAACTATGGCTCCTCGGATCTCTGCAGGGTAAACCCAGACAGCTAGCTAGACTATCTGTCCAATCAGAGTTTTCTGTTAAAACTACTTTTGAACATACACATGTTGCATCAATTAAATTCCTTCCCGAAGCTATTTAGCAGAGACAATTTTAAAAGTTGAATAAATAAATTGTCGCACAGGCCTCTATATATGTGCATGTGTGTGTTTCTCTCACTCTTTATTTAGACCAGCCCCCCAGGAACAGCCCTCAGCTTTGCAGCCAATTTTGTCAAGTGGCCATTCACTGTATTGCAATGAAAAATCCCCCGTGGCCCAAACAAGATTTTCCCCATAGACCACCATGGTAAAAGACATGCATGTCAAACTGTTGCCAGGACACCTACAACTGCAAACAAGGCCGGTTATGACTCTTTCTATTCAGAATTTTTAATCCATGGACATTTTATTTGAAAACTATCACTCTAATCAAGATTTAAATGTGACGTTACCACAATGTAAAGTCTCTAGGCTGAGCTGGAACTCGCGGGCGGGGCCAGCAGGAGAAACACTTCTGCACATATTCAGTGGATGTTATATCACGGAAGTAAACCTGGAAGCTTAGAAACCTTTTGAACAGCAAGGAGAGGTACAGCAATATCCAAAACGTTGGAAAGCTCGACCTTGAACAGACGTTACGTAAAAGTACATTGTGCTGATAATGCCTCTGACTCACACATAGATATTATATGGATCTATTTATAATTGATCTTCATGGGGAGAAAGCCGTAAAAGTGAGAGTAAGCATTTTGTTTTGTTGCAGTCACAAGTCTTAAGTAATGGAGTAATTTAACGTGTGTGAGTTTGGTTTTTAACAAGGTCAGAGGTTTTGTAGACAAATTACATTTACACAGCTGAGGGTTGTGTAATGAGTTGTAGGGGCCAAACTGCAAAGAATGAAACATCAAATGAGCAATTGTAGGAGAGCAATTGATTGACAGAAGCCCCTCATTCATTTAAATGTCAATACAACAAAACAAAACATGAACATTTTTTTCCTCCCTACTGGACAATGTTGGAAAAATGAACACCCATCTCCACACACACGCACACGCACAATAAACATCCAAGCTCCTCTCCAAGTCATTGGCAATTGCAGTGTCTGTGTGAATTATGTTGTATATTTTAATTATCTCCTCTGTATAACTTGTTTGCTACATCTACTGGTGGGTTTGTGAATAACAAGATCATGTTAGCCTATTGAACTCACTAATCTGTTACTTTTAGAATTACATCTACATTCTTACTTTATGCGCTGTGGGCATACACTTTCTTTCTTACTTCTTACTTTTTCTTACAAAGACTGTGATGAATGTTTCAATAAGCTTCTGTTACAGCTTATAATAAGGATAAACAATGTTGTGAACTCAAGTACTTTACATGGCAATCTCCATGCAATCACTTACATGTAGGCTGTGTATCACTCAAAACTCTCCCAGTCTCCTCACTGAATAATGTCCCTTAGCAAACATATATTGCAACAATGACAATGGGCACACAAATGTGGATTGCTATGTGGAGAAATCATTATGGGTCCGAACCATTACCAGGCCGGTGTACGCCTTGTAGGGGGAGTCTGCACACCATTTAAAAGGCACATCATATATCCGGCGCTACTAAGGAATGCCCTGTTTAAGTCCACCTGTTTTTTATTTGAAAATTAATGCAATACTGCTTTTATAGAATTGTCTTGTTTAAATTAATAATGGGAAAATAATGTGCTTTTACATTAAACAAATGTTAACTATCAGATTAAATCGTATTGCACCAAATCGCTTGGACATTGAATGGAATCGTCATTGTTCCATATTAAAATGTATGGTCCCTAAACCGTATCATAGCCCATGTATTGGACCATCATATATGGGAAAGATGCACACCCCTAGCCACAAAATATATATGAATACCATAAAATATACCATGAATTATACTTAACATCTTGTCAATGAATAATGAAACAATGAACCTTAATCGCTCTGACAGTGTCATGCTATGTTTATGGTGACGCTTCCTCCCGCCGGCAAATGTTTTCCCCTCTATTTAAAGAAAAATGTAGGGCTTTCATTGCCTTTATCATGGAGCAGCTGGAGAACGACAGGGAAGCGACAGGGGATTAAAAGCATTAAAGGGCTGCTGATCAGATTCAAACTCAGGCTGCTGCCAAGGACTCCGCCAACATGTGGCAGATGGGGATAACCCTAACCCCCTAATTCTAACCCATCGGGCACAGTTTTCATTTAGTTTTTGCCTATTGCTTACTCACTGAAAGTGAATGTTTAGCAACAACATCTTAACTTTTGTAACCAACAATTAGACACTTTGTTCAAGAATGAAAACTCTTGCAATCATTGGGAAAACACTTCACAATGCAAAACACCCTCTCACTAAGCCATGGCTTAGAAGGAAACAGTCCTGAAATAAAAGACAATTTTGCAATGAAAAAAAAACTTTTACCCATTTTTGGGTTAACTGTTGAAACGGTGTCAGTATGGACAGAAGGAACGATTACAGTGACCAATGACTCTTACGTTAACAAATGGGCACAGCTTATTGTGAAGATAGGCTTAAACAAATGTTAACCTGTCTTTTAATTACACTCACCGGCCACTTTATTAGGTACCCCATGCTAGTAACGGGTTGGACCCCCTTTTGCCTTCAGAACTGCCTCAATTCTTCGTGGCATAGATTCAACAAGGTGCTGGAAGCATTCCTCAGGGAGTTTGGTCCATATTGACATGATGGCATCACACAGTTGCCGCAGATTTGTCGGCTGCACATCCATGATGCGAATCTCCCGTTCCACCACATCCCAAAGATGCTCTATTGGATTGAGATCTGGTGACTGTGGAGGCCATTTGAGTACAGCGAACTCATTGTCATGTTCAAGAAACCAGTCTGTGATGATTCCAGCTTTATGACATGGCGCATTATCCTGCTGAAAGTAGCCATCAGAAGTTGGGTACATTATGGTCATAAAGGGATGGACATGGTCAGCAACAATACTCAGGTAGGCTGTGGCGTTGCAACGATGCTCAATTGGTACCAAGGGGCCCAAAGAGTGCCAAGAAAATATTCCCCACACCATGACACCACCACCACCAGCCTGAACCGTTGATACAAGGCAGGATGGATCCATGCTTTCATGTTGTAGACGCCAAATTCTGACCCTACCATCCGACTGTCGCAGCAGAAATCGAGACTCATCAGACCAGGCAACGTTTATCCAATCTTCTATTGTCCAATTTCGATGAGCTTGTGCAAATTGTAGTCTCAGTTTCCTGTTCTTAGCTGAAAGGAGTGGCACCCGATGTGGTCTTCTGCTGCTGTAGCCCATCTGCCTCAAAGTTCGACGTACTGTGCGTTCAGAGATGCTCTTCTGCCCACCTTGGTTGTAACGGGTGGTTATTTGAGTCACTGTTGCCCTTCTATTAGCTCGAACCAGTCTGGCCATTCTCCTCTGACCTCTGGCATCAACAAGGCATTTCCGCCCACAGAACTGCCGCTCACTGGATGTTTTTCTTTTCGGACCATTCTCTGTAAACCCTAGAGATGGTTGTGCGTGAAAATCCCAGTAGATTAGCAGTTTCTGAAATACTCAGACCAGCCCTTCTGGCACCAACAATCATGCCACGTTCAAAGTCACTCAAATCACCTTTCTTCCCCATACTGATGCTCGGTTTGAACTGCAGGAGATTCTCTTGACCATGTCTACATGCCTAAATGCACTGAGTTGCCGCCATGTGATTGGCTGCTTAGAAATTAAGTGTTAACGAGCAGTTGGACAGGTGTACCTAATAAAGTGGCCGGTGAGTGTATATTTGTTTGCATCCGCTCCTTACAGAAAGTCCAACCTATCCTGACACTCTTACAGTACAGATCCATTTTTGCAACACAACTGAAGCGTGGTGTTGTGACGTCATACATCCATGGTTGATGCTCCATGCCCCTGACTTGCAGCTGCTTGGACGAAAATGTGAAGTGCGTCTGGCTGCTGGAATTTCAAACCACTGTGATGGTGGCTCGGACGGAATACGATGTCACTGTCACTCTCCAATGTAGGTCAAGTGCAGGTTTGAGTTGCTCATGCTTCACTTTGCGACAAGTAGCATACAAGATGCTAACAAGAGACTTTTGTAATGTCAACACAGTAAAAATGGACCACCTTAACCGAGTTCATTCACTGCTGGCTACAAGTTAGCATCAAACACAACAAAGGCTGTCAGATGAAACGTGTTTTGAGCTGACGTTGGCAATCAAACAATCATAGATAACTACGTTTTTGAAATGATTTCCATCTTCTGTTATTGTTTGAAATGACAAAAGTTTATTATTTTATGGATGTCACAAATTTCAGTATGACAGTTATGCCGTAAATTGTTTAAATCTGAGCATGCACGACTCAAATCTGCACTTACTTATGACAGTCATATTTTACGAAAATAGTAAACGTGTTTCTGAAAACATTTTTAGCGAGGAATCTCTCCATTTCAGATCGATAAAGGTCAGTTTGAAAGATTTCGAAGTCTACTTCTACTGGATAGTCGCGTCACGTTCAATGGATTTATTTGCATAAAGATGGACATTGGCCAGCTTTCTGAAGCGCTGCATTTTTTCAAATACAGCACTACCTTCTCGGAATGCTTTGCGTGCACGTTGAAGTTGCTTGACGTCACCCATAGGTATAAAGTGGAAATGATGGAAACGTTGCATGGATAAATGGATAACCAGCGTTTTAACAGTCAGTATTGGTGTGCTTATTAGCCTCTTAAAAAACACTTAAATACATGCTTTTTCATTTAAACATCATACCAAAATAAAAGTGATACAGCGCCTATATACTTTGGCTCTCTGGATGTACTTGAGATCATTGGGAAGCTGACACTCTCAATCTTCTTTTCCAAGTGTCAGTTTGATTCTTGGCCTTACTGACACAGAGCTCCAGAGGTTTGAATGGAGGTTTTCTTGGTTTCTCCAAGTCAAGCATCTGTAAAATGATAAAAACACTGCTGTAAACACATCAGATAGGCTACAGACAATACCAATATTATATATAGCCACATGTCTCAGCTTACTACCGAAAAAATTCAGAAGCCAAAAGATTTTATATTTTAAATGATTTTATATGAATTATTTCTACAGATGTCTTTCCGTTTTTCTTATTTCCTTTTGAAAAGTGCAAAGAAAAAATCCCAAAAAGTGCAAAATACAAAAACACACCCACATACTTGAAATAACTATATACATACATTTATAGAAATAAGTAATTATAAATTGATGAAATTTGCTTTGACACAGCTGCAGCTATCAGAGTTAAAATTTCTTGGTCATATTTGATATCAAACAATTTGTCTTCTTATTGGCTGAACAGGTAGGCCGGTCTTGTAACATCTAGTTTTAACTGGAAGGAGGAAATGTCACTCTTTCACACGTGGCTCTTCCCTGAACTCATGATTGGCTTTGACCAGGACTATCTCGGGTTACTGGAGACGGATTGGCTGATAACACATAGCATTGGAATCTGCTGACATCAGAGAATTGGATGGTGTACTCTGTATGATTGTAGCAGCCTTGGGGAAAAGAGAGAAGCGATCAAAGCCCTGAAATTATGTTAACTGTTTAGCTTTCTTTCCATTGAAACTCGGCCAAAAACTATGACCAGCTCGTTTTGGATAAAATCGCTTGGCTATTCTAATTTCTTTGGATTGTTGGCGATGTAGGAAAAGAAACATTTTTTGGCGATCTATCACCGCTGGCAATAAAGACACAAGAAATAAGGTATGGATGCACACTCAATTTTAGACACTGGCGCAGTATATTTCTGTATTTCTTTTCCTTTAACTTCATAACGGAATTTTAAGGGCTATAAATCATCTTATGCTTTGCGTGTGGGCTTAATCGAATCATGATACTCTGAGATTTCAAATGGTGTGCTGCATGAGCATTTTTATGAAGATGTAATGCTTGCAATTTATGAAAACGTTTTGAGTGGAAAAAGCGGCGACGTCCACAGCAATGGAAAAGTCCCGTCCACGGGACTGGTGTCTGTAAAGAAACACCACTCACACAAAGCACAGCAGACCAGAAAACCAAAAATATCTGGCTCCACACATCGAAAGTTTTTCTACAGCACTTCTGATGAGTTTTTAAACACACAGCTGTCTCTTCTGTGGAAACGCTGCAGTCCAATGGTGGACTCGCTTCCAAAATCAATAGGCCTGAGTAATTTTGTGAGCATCATAAAGCAAAATGTGTTGATGTCTCATCCACATACACACACTCCTCTTTGTCGGTTTGAAACCTTTAAAAAATCAGTTCAAAGCGCAGTTTCATGTGTTTTATGAAAATATGAGGGATAATATTTGAGGAGAAATGAATTAAAAATAGTTTGTTAAACTTTTCATTCAGTGGTTAAATAAAATCATTACATGAGTTTGTATTTATATATATATATATATATATATATATATATATATACACACACTTGTCCTCAAACTATATTTAACTATAAGTTTGCACTGCAACACGTGCATCTCCAAACAAGAAGCTATAGTTTCAGGCCCTATTTTAATCACTCAAGCGCAATGACCAGCATAAGGTCACAGTCTTGGGCGCCCAGGCTGTATGGGCGTCTCCCCGTGCACCTTCTATCTTGGTTCATGTAGGTGAAGATGGATATAGATTGACGGATGCAGAGATCATAGACTGTAAAAATAATGAACGAAGCTTCGGGGTCTGAAAAGTGAAGCCAATGCTGATGTGCATTAAAGCTGCATTCTTTCTAACTTCCAGCAGGGAAGGACTCCACTGGCTCCAAAGAGAAGTCTGTTTTTACAGAAGTCAATAGAACAATGAACATACTTCTCACTTCGTTTATTACCTCAGTAAACATTTTCATAATACGTTTATGGTCTCAATCGCTAGTTTCAAGTCTGCAAAACAGCATGATGTTTATTTTTTTTAAAATATGTTCCCATTTATTTCAAAACAGCTGATAAAGCGGGGGATGCTTTAGCGGTGAGGCTACACGCTGACCTGTCAATTAGGACACAGGCTTAGCAATGCAAACCATGGCTCTAACTTTTTCTCTAGCAACACATTTACTAGAACATAGCCATACAATTTCTAGTCTATACTTTAAAGCTATTGCAATAACCAAAGTCAATCTACTCGGCTAGTGGTGCACCAAAAATACAAAAAAACTCAACAGCAACGTCTCTTTCCAGATCTTGCTGTGTTTAATGATTTTTGGTCATTGCTGACTCCTTGTGACTTGAAGAATAGACTCATTTCTCTGACAGCTCAGGCCTGTGGAGAGTGCCATTGGGATGCTGCAACTGTTCCCATTGAGTTATGTCCAATCTGGTCCTAACTCAGGAGGATGAAATTGAAAGTATGTGAACATTAAAACAACCAGTGATGGTTCTACATTGAATTACACCCTGGGCGAGACCCCCTTCGTGAAATCTGCTCCCCTACTGAGTGATTGATACTGATGACAGCAAGGCCAGTGAGGCGTTCCTGGGTCATGGTTGACTTTAGGTATGACTTGATCAACTTTAGTTTGGAAAAGCTCCTCTCTGCTCGAGCCACAGTGACTGGCAGACAAAGTGCCATCCTGAGAGCAGTCCAACACAGTTGGGGTAGCTGTCCAATAGATCCTTATCATGCATAAAAGTGATAATCTCAAGGAGGCTCATGCTCCCCCGTTCTCTCCCCACACAGTGAAATGATAGATAGAAAACCTTTTTTATACCTTTTTTAATAAAAATGGAGGGAAAAAAGGAGAATAAGACTCTTAACCCTCCTGTTGTCCTCGGGTCAAATTTGACCTCTTAATAAAATGTCTATATCTGAAATATGGGTTTCTCCTTAACCAAATTACCACAAAAAAGGGATTGGATTCCATACAACTCTTTGCAAATACAATTGATCACTTTCATTCTTGACAAAACTCATCTGTACGTTCCTTTCATCTTAACTATTAGTCAAAATAATTTATAATTTCTGCTTTTTAAACTCAAATATTAGATATAGTTCTATAGTTCTATATAGTTATAGTTATTGACCATGAATTTCAAAAAGTACTGTAAAACTAGTGGTATTAAGGTGGTTTTATTGGAAACAAAAAAAAAAGTCTGAACAAGGGACGAAAATTTCAAATCTTTGTCTGTTTTTGACCCGGGAGGATAACACAAGAGTTAATCGCCTGTCTGAACAGTTTCCAGCTGCTACAACAGAAACCAATTTGGCAATGATGAAACCCAGAAATAATACTTTGTGATGTCTGTCTTTGAAACATAACTGTCACAAGCAGAGTGAGCTCTCCTCACCGTGCAGTAAATTATTCTCTGGGGCTTTCCTTCATTCACGTGTTTGGCTCATTTCCTCTGAACAATAAAGCAGTATTGATGGCCAACTGAAGGGGAGTCAACAGCAAGGTTATTGCATCTCTTTGCTGCTTGCTAAGCAGTGAACAACAGTGTGTGTGTATGTGTGTGTGTGTGTGTGTGTGTGTGTGTGTGTGTATTTTGACAGGATCTGATTACTTTATCTGTTTCCTAATAACACAATATAAATACAGTTCTAATTTATACTACTTTTTCAATTTCCTCCCAATCTGGAATGTCCAATTCCACTGTGCTATAATTATCTATCAACAAATGGACAGAATCACTGAAGGTATCTCAAAAGTGTATTTACTTGCAAATAGAGTCAGTTGTTAAGTACAGAAAAATTACTAACCCGAAGCCTTCAACAGCAGCTTTTTTATAATTAAAATAAAGTCATAATACAAAGTCGATGTTATCTCAGGCAGGGCATCTCCTGCGCCTGCTCTGCCCTAAGGAGCATCCTCTGCCTTTCACAAGGTCAGATTAGTGGCTCCCATGATTACCTCGTGAGAGTACAAGCAGTAGTTTGCATTATGCAAACAGTTTAATATTAACTGCAAAGAGAAAGCAATCATAATATTCTAACACATTGCCAATTCTATTACTGGCATGGGAAGGGCTACGTATAGACATGTGCTTCTTCTGTCACATATGGTGTCACCAATTTATTTGCATTAAACATTATGTGGGTCAAAAGATATCTATTGATCTACGTTTAAACCAGATTTGGCCCACACTAAAGACTTTTTTTCAGATCTTAACAGATGTTCAAAAAGTGCGAGAACCCACACATAACGACATGTAATGATAGAACTGACATTTATGTTCCTATACTGTTGGAGAACGACGACTTGGCCGGAATAGCACAACACGCACACACAGATTTCATTCTCAACCTGAGTCGTGACTCTCAAATACGTGATTCTCGTGCAATCAAACGTTACTTTAGAGTATACAAACATGGGCTGGCCTTCTGCACGAGATTGGTGCTCATATGAAGGTTACCCCCTGTTAGCACTGGAAGCCAGGCCGCCCTGTAAGCTAACCATTGAGCTAACTAATGCTCTCTTTGCACTGAAGCCGTTAGCTCTGATAGTGCTCCTTCACCCTCTCTCTCTCTGCCTTTGTGATCCGCTAATCTGCGTTATAAAGATCTGTATGAACGCGCTCTCCCTCATTAGCCTGACCCAGGTAAAAAAGACTAGACTGTGTCCACGGCTGTTCCCACAAACAGGATATCAGTAAATATTGAACATGTTTATTTTTGCAATTCAAACTCCGTGCTGCCAGGATGGACTTCTGAGCAGATTAAGGGATGCAAAAAACACACCTATATAAACATACTTCACACCATAAAAATATCTGGCAAGATAGTGTTTACAAGCATCAAAAAATGTGGCCTGTGCACCCAGGTGTGGGGTATCAGGCTCAAAATTGGCTTGACTTCTCGTTTGGTTTGTACCCTGCATAAGTGTGGTTGGAAAGTAAAATGTTTCAGATGTCTAGAGCATTTACCACATATCATGTAGTTTGACACATACACATGAACAAATTCGAAATGAACTATGCTCCCCCAGGCTTTAAAGCTCTGTGTTTTAGGAACCACCCATCTACCCCAACTTCCTTCCTTCATTCCTT
Source organism: Percina caprodes (assembly GCA_013375575.1). Classification (NCBI taxonomy): domain Eukaryota; kingdom Metazoa; phylum Chordata; class Actinopteri; order Perciformes; family Percidae; genus Percina; species Percina caprodes. Next base: position 513,747 of record JABXJD010000241.1, on the reverse strand, counting down.
CCTAATCTTCATGATCTTGTACAGCAGCAATGAAGTTCATACAGTAATAAATGCGTGGAATACAAATGCTGCTTTACTCTTCTTATCTATGTGTACGAATGGGTCATCAGAACAGCCTGTGTAGTAAGGAGCCACTTCACATTGAAATATAGTCATTTACAACACGTCTGTCGTTGCAGATCTCAGCAATGATGATGGTCATTAAAGTCTTACCACAACCAACTTGTAATTCACGGTTGTGATACTGAAGACGGGGCACCCTGTTAAATTGTTGTATTGGTGATGTAGTATATACAGTGAGAGACATTGTCAGTCTTGACTCTGTGTCTACCCCATCTCTTCCTGTTGTGTCTTCTGGCCCAAAACAAATTGCCTTCTTTTCAGGGATCTAGGAGGGTATTGCGGACAAGGGTGCAGATCCCAATGTGTTGCGATGTGTAATGAGTTACATGTTCATGAAATCATAAACAGGATATGGGGCTGCCTAAAGCTCAGAAACCCTCAGAGATGCTTAGAGCTACACTTTAAAGCCTCATAGACGCAGGATTAATTTCTGCCTTCCATCATCAGTGAAGTCAGCTGTACCCACAATGTTTTCTCATTTTCTGTGCGCTTGCATGTCTTTAGCTTTCCTCATGCCTCAAGCTCTCCTCGCTGTTTTGATTTGAAGCTGTGTCAGTCTCAGCTGCAGATGCCATCATCAGTATGTATCTACTGTATCTACTACAGCTTTTGCCTCAACAAGGCATTTGTCCTTAAAATCTGTTTCCATTACAAACCACAAGCATTGTCTTGATTGCAGTGCACTTGTACTGATTTGCTTGTAAACATTCTTACTTAAATCTGTCTCTTGTGTGTACCCGGACTTCACTGAAACTTGAAATTTATTTTAAAGAAAAAAAAATAATTGTAGAACTTCCAACTTCTCTAAAGCTGTACAGATTATGTGCCAGCTTGTAGACAGGTATTTCCTTGAAAACCTATAACTATAAACCAGCCAATATTTTCAAGCAAGTATCCTTTGTTTCAAGTCTATGTGCACAGCTAGGCAAAAATGTTGCAGATCTGTCTCTAAATGCTTTTTCAGTTTATGTATTTCACAACATATTGGCATGTTCAGATATTGAACTAAATTCGTATGTGTGAACCGCAATATAAAATGGGTCTTTAATGTGAGGAAACAGCTATATGCTATATTGTGCCGTTGATATAAATATTCCATTTCAGTAAATGAGCTGCATAGCTCTGCAGGGCAGCTTGTGAAATCCTGTTCATCCAGACAAACACCTTCCCATTAAGACAGCAGCCAGTCTAAGGTCATTAACACAATAATTAGTAAACATGTGTACCATATTTTCCCTACTAGAGTGTCTTTTGTCTTGTGATATACCTAATTAATAAAGGGAAGCCGCCTAATATGACTGTTAGGCTAAGGTGCCACGGCAACAGGGTCTCTGGCTGCAGAGAACAGTGGGGCCTCAAACCCCAAAGAAAGGAAAATTTTAATATTTTGCTTTGACACATCCTTTTTGTGCGACACACCACCGTCTACAATGGTGGATGTACTCTGAATTACAAAAAAGATTAACGTTGGACATAGTCTTTCAAATCATGTTTAAATCAAATCACATGTCACCAGTTTGCCAAGTGTCGGCGTATGAGACAAGGTTAAAGGTCGTCCCATATCATGAAAATCCTGGGTATCCTGCTCTGCCTTTAAGAAAATGAAAGCTTGGATCTGGAATCTTGCTCCTTATGAGGTCATAAGGGGCAATGTTACCTCCCCTTTCTCTGCTTTTCCCGCCAAAAAATTTGGCCCACCCATGAGAGAGAGATATCATGGCTTTCAAACGAGCAAAGTGGTAGGTGGTCAAGACCACACCCCCAGCTTCCACCTTGCCTCCTCCTCAAAAGCTACAGACTCAGAAATGGCACATAAGGAAAGATCATTGTGGGACTGGCTCTAGTGGCTGTAATTCTGCACCAAGACTTCAGATATGGTATTAGGGGACCACTACGTTCTATATAAAAGAGACTTAAGATACAGTATTAGGGGACTTCAAGGTTGGGTCAACTTGTTTGTAGTGAAAGTCCATACAGTCATTGAATTAAGTTTAAATCGGGCCTGTCGCATGACTGCACAGTAAGACAAACTGAGGTTGATTGATGATTTTACACAGCAATAGACATAGAGCTAAAACTAGGACAATAAAGCTGGACAAAGTTAAAACAGAAACAACTTAATGGACAGAGAGACGGTGCAGTAGATTATTTGCATACAATGTAATTTAATATAATTTGCTTTGGTGTTTCAATGCATAGACAAGAAATTATAAAAAGAAAAAATGTATATAGATAGATAGATAGATAGATGCCTTTTCCTTCGACTGATATGCAAGGCATAGTAATGGCAACTCTCATTTTTGTATGAAGTTGCATTCCAAAGTGTTGCCCGACAATATATTTAACATATCCAAAAACGCTGGCATCTCCAAGCTGGCAGCTCTCACTTTGTGAGCGCTCATCACTTTGGAGTCCGATTCACATAGTGACAGGTATCTGACACAACACATTACAACAGAAGGAGGGTGAGACCACAGCAGTGACACACTCCCATTTGTGCCGACACTAGCGACATATTTATTTATCCTTGCTGTCACGGTGGACTCAAAGCAAACCAAAGACATGGGTGGCCTCGACAATGGAGATCTGCAGGGCATGAAAGATTAGGCCTAGGGGCTCGACATGGGAGGAGCAGGATACCTCAGGCATATGGCCTGGGGGCAGGGCAGACGGGTGCAGCCACACTGGAGGGCAAACAAAAGGGCAGCCAGGGGGCCGAGTTGCTGTGGAGGGTGAGCAGGAGGCTGTAGGTCGGGAAAGGAGGCTGGGCAAATAGAGTATCTGGCTGCAGGTTTGGGCAGGGTGCTAGTCAGGCAAACCGCTGGATAGCAGAGCAGGAGGCTGGTGACAGGATCAGGGCAGGAGGCTAGCTGACTGGGAGCCAGGCCGCGGTTCAGGCTCGAGGATAGCAGGTCTGGAATCAGGTTTATTGCTAGCCGACAGAGATGCAGAGGAGGCTGAAATAATGCTGTCAATCACAGGTAGCAACTTAACCAGTCAGAGCACGGTACAGGGTTCAGATTAGGCAGACAGCTATAGGTTACAGGGTTATGGGTAAAGGTTCAGATGACTAGAAAGCCAAATTAGTCGGAAATAGAGAAGTCATGCCATCTGCACTTGCTGAAAGGCTCAATAGCTGGCACACAATCATAGGACATGGGGATAATTGATTTGTTTCACTGAGGTGTTCACATTAGGCCTGCGGTCTGAATATATTTTATTACGAAACATAAAGCTATGTATTTTGGTGCCCATCCAATCGAGCATACCCAAAGCGTTCTGTCTGGCCGAGTGCACCCAAATAGCACCTTAGCAACACGTCTTTATTTTGCAGGGTTGTGACGCACAAAAAGATGTAACCACTGATTTACAAGCGTCTCTTTTACCATGAAAGTCTATGGGGAAAAGTATTTGGGTCAGAAGGCATTACGTGACGGGCCTGGCATTGCAATTCCATCGCTTGGCCACTATGTTGAATTTGCTTCCAAGGAAAAAATCATCTTGCATGTATTATCCAACCTTGACATTTCTCTTCACCTATTTCCTGGGCAGCAGGAGTCATTGCATTCAGCGAGGGCAAGAACTCCACTATGGGATTCAAAAATGGGTATTTGTTGGAAGGAACTGCATTATCATCCGAGGGTGTACGGCAAACCACTCATTGACGAGACGAGAGTGGTGGAACGCCAGATTGTCCCGGATAATGACGAAGAATGGCATACCGCTCAACAGCCCTCTCTACTCAGGTGGGATCAGCGTTTCATGAAGTGCATCCAGGAATGTTATGAGGCGCTCTGTGTTGTATGGGCCAATAGTGGGGATATGGTATAGGACACAATTGATTAGAGATGCCAGCACACATGGTTAATTTGGTGCCCTCTGTGCTGGAACTGTGATAGTAAATGAAGACATGATGTGCCCTCCCAGCTTAAAACAAGGTAAAATTACAATGAAAAGAGACTGCAGTTTACTCTAACTGCATGATATGACAAGGAATTCCAGTATTGTAGTAATGTTTCCTTACCTCCACATATTGGCATCTGGCCTCCTTTCCAACTTCAGATTTCTTTGAAATGGAACTATATGGAGCTGCTTCATGGCCATATGGTTCATTCTTAGGATGCGTTCAATGGTGGTCAAACTCACGTTGTTGATCTTCCTAAACATACGATGGGGCCTCATTTATATAACTCTGGGTAGATTCTATTCTGAAAGATTTAGTGCACCAAAAAGTCTGAATTTTCGCACACAAAAACATTCCAATTTGTAAAACCATACGCCGCACACCTGTACAGACCCTTCTCGTTATAAATATGGAAGTGTGTTACTTCATGTCAAGGCCGTCCCATATTTGTCCTAATAAAGTCCATATCAATCAATCAATGAATATTCCAGCCTTGTAATGGAGCCCTTGATAACAAATCATGACACGGAAAAATACAAGATTCAGTGATTGTGAGATTAAGGTGCTCTTGCTAAAACTTCGAGCAATGCCAAATCTGCCATGCTGTTGATTGGTTGCAATACACAGGCCATCAGAACTGTACGGCTATTTATTGTCCCAATAGCTTAATTAAGTCTAAAAAACTGGTAGTGGATTGGAGTCATATTGGCTTCCTCAGGGTCATTAAGTGGTGCAGGTGTTCTGGATGCAGGCTCCAGACTTTTGTGAGGAATGTTGCAACTGCAAATTTCACTCTCTTTCACGTAACATTTTCTTGCATAATAGGTTTTATGAATGAGGCCCCTGATCTACAATCACTGCTGCCCTGATTTCACGCAGCTTTATGGCATTGTTTGCCACAACCATGTTCACAACGGCTGCCTACTGCTCGGCACAAAAAGTTCTCCCTCCACCACCAGAGAATGGTAGCCTTTGGATTCTATAAAGAATACATGTAATGGGATTGAGGGAACAATTACATAAAGTATATCACTGAAGATATTTCTGTATACACTTTACAGCAACGTATTTTCTGTTGAAAAATTCGGACAATGGATGCGACAGTGTTTCTGTTCAGAACAGGTTGGACTCTTTGTCCAGCTTCTCTAAGTGAAAGGCCATGATTGATAATGTGATCAATAACAGTTGCGTCCATTTCATCAGAAAGCCGAGCCCTTACACCTATACCTCCATCTCGCACTCGTCTTCCTCTCATCTGCCTTAAATCTCTTCCAACCATGTTGACAAAGAACACAGACGCTGCGCCTTTCAAGGCCTGCAGACTGATTGCTTATTGAAGATTTGTGTGAAGGAGTGTCCAACAGGTGCTTCAGTGATTTCATACTAATGTAGGTAGTTTCTAATAGTTCGGAACAGATGGTTTCTGTTAGGTTACCATAGCTAAAACAATAGAGTTTGGACTGCTTGAAGACATCTGTGTTAACTGCAAAAGGGTGGGGAAAGTGTGTCAAGGTGGGGAAAGTATGTCAATCCAATGAGAAAGGGTTAACACATTTGCAAGAGGTGTGTTCTGCTCTGCTGAGACAGTGATGATGAAAACCGAGTGAATCCCAGTTTTTGTAAGCAGTGTCAAAGCAATCAAGAAAAAAAATGTAATAGCCTTATGGAAAGCAAGGTGCAGAGCAACATTGACAATCTATGATGGGCAGATTATATATTGCAGAAAATGGAAACAGATAAGGGGGATGGATGGATGGATGGATGGATGGATGGATGGATGGATGGATGGATGGATGAAATGAAAACTGCAGAGTGCTGGGGAAGTAAGAAGTTGCTGAAGTTAAAGACAGAGGCAGAATGGGAAAGGTAGTACTGAAGATGACTATTACATCCTGCATCTGATACTTTTTTTTTTCTTCTCTTTTCTTTCCAGTAAATTTCTGCAGCCTGATTTCCAGACTGGAGTTTTGACAGAGCATCACAGCATGTAGCAAGGTGCCTCTAGCAATATAAAAAGCTACTTTTCATCTGAAATGTGTCCTCTGTGGGTTTTTTTTTTTTTTGCTGGCATGTTGTACATCCAATGACAAAGCTAAGTCCTTTCATGTGTATCAGTAGCACATTCTCTGGTGTTTGAACGATTATTTGCTAAGCTGTTGGAAAGTGGGAAAGGAAATCTTTTCATACAAACATGAAATTTTGGCTACAGAAGTAAGTAGGGAGAAAGTGTCATTTTTCATCCCTGTCTCTTTTCCTTTTAAACGTGTGGGATCACTTCTTCCTCGCTTTGTTCTGCTCAGGTATGATTCATATGCTGCAGGCTCCTTAACCAACCTGGCAGTTGTTGGCATGCAAACACAAAATGGTGGGCAGTCACAGCTGCTCTTTGGTGGTCAATGAGCATATTCAGAGTGACATCTAGATCAATACAGAGTGTACACCTCTCTGTGCCAAGTAAACTTCTTTAGAGCCCTTCAGGAGTTCTGGGGAGGTTTCAGCTCATATTATCTGCTGTGAGTCTTAGTGAGCTGAAGGTTTCTTTTTCTACTCTGTGGAAAACATTTGTTACAATGATATTTCCCAGGATAATATTTCTCTTCGTATGGAATATAATTTAAGCTATTCATTATAGCATGATATAGTCTCACTTAGTGGTGTACAATTTCAAAAATGAAGAAATTGAAGAAGTTGTTTGTAACTGCCCTCCAGAACGCCACATGTAAGCAGTGGATAGAATGACAATTGGCAGTGCTTAAAAATCACTGATGAAAAAGGAATCTATGAAGGTAAATATGGTGCAAAAGGTGAGAGCTTGTAGAATACCATGTGAGAACTTGCAGAACAAAAAGTCTGAACTTTTATGTTAAAATTTGGACTTTGCACTTGCAAAAAATATTTTCACACGTGATCTGAATTTGAAGTCACACAAAGAAAAAAAACTCAAATATTCACAAATGTGTAGATTTGATATTTGCATGAACACAATGACAGCTGCAAGCATGTAGTGCCACATTTACTTGTGTACTTTTTTTTTCTTCTGGTTCATTTTCCATCACAACCACAACTCGGTGATTACAACCTCTTGAATCTGTCACTGCAGCGTGCTCTCTCGCATCACACAGCGGCGAGTCTGCGCCCTTGACTTTTGAAACACTTCTTGCGATACATTTGTGGCAAAACTGATTTGTACCTGTGGACTTAGTCTGTGGAGCTCTGAGTCAACAGGACGGCCGGGGACAGCAGGGTTTCTATCGCCAGATAAGGGACAACTCTGTCTGGCTTATTTATGTAGCATGAAAGCTAGAGTTAGCTAACTAGCAGCCAGCCCAATTCTAAATAAATAAATACATTTTCGCTTCGCTGCCGACCTCGACCTGATCTGATCTCCAGCGGGACACGGAGAGCTCCAATCCCAGTCGTGGCCGGGGATTGGGTCGCTGCTACAGATGGAAAAAGAGCCAGAGAAAAAAATATATACACGAGTAAATGTGGCACTACACGCTTGCAGCTGTCATTGTGTTCATGCAGATATTAATCTACACATTTTCTACAAGTGCAAATTTAAATTTACAAGTTCAGATTTTTTTTTTTTTTTTTTTACAAGCTCTCATGTTTATTTCTTTGTGTGACTTCAAATTCAGATCACATGTGTGAGAATCTTTAGTAAAATATTAAAATACAAAAAATATGAGTTATTAAAATTTTACTTGTAAAATGTTATTTTTACAAGTGCAAATTTTGACATACAAGTTAAGATTTTTTTGTCCTGCAATTTCTCACATGGTATTCTACAAGCTGTCACCTTTTGCACCATATTTACCTTCATAGGACTCAGTGTTATGATGTCTCAGAGCTATAATTAAGGTTTAGTTAGGATACATTTAAGGAAAGAGCATGGTTTAAGTTAAAATAAACACTTACATTTAGAAAAATACCTCTTGATTGGGATGAAAATAACTACTTTTATGGTGCATTATGGTTAGGGTCCCCTAACCATAATGCACCATAAAAGTAGTTATTTTCATCCCAATGATTACAATATTTAGCCACTTGTTTAAGGTTGGGGAGGGTGGGGGTCCTGAATCAACTTTGTCATTTTCCTTCAGTATCAATGGAGCCAAAGTTCTATTATTGGGGAAATATTGCCATCTATAGGTCTGCCCTAACTCTGTGTGTGTGTGTGTGTGTGTGTGTGTGTGTGTGTGTGTGTGTGTGTGTGTGTGTGTGTGTGTGTGTGTGTGTGTGTGTGTGTGTGTGTTCGTTTGGGGGGACCCTACAAGTTCAAAGGGCTGTTTGAGGGTTAAGACTTGGAGGATTAGGGTAGGGGGATAGGGAATGCATTATGTCAATGACAGGTCACCACAAAGAAAGTGCCACAAACCTGTGTGTGTGTGTGTGTGGGGGCATTCAGTTGTGTCACCTTCAGGCTTGCTAGCTCATTAGCTTCTGGAGCCTGAGAGAGTGAGAGAAGTTGAGAAGAGGAGCAAAGGAAAGCAGAGGTTACAGGAGCAGATGTGAGATAATATTGCATTTAATCTTTTTTGTATCGTATCAATAGGGTCAGAAATCTGTACGCTTTTCTTGGTTTTATATTTTTTTTCTTTCAAACGAGACAATTTCCAGGGATAAATGGGTAGAGATAAGAGAGTGAGAGAAGTTAAGAAGCAACTAAGAACGGAGTGACCAGAAGTAGATCAAATAAAGTACCGTAAGGCTAGGAAAGAAATCTAATATAATTAATGTAAATGGTCTTTAGTTGGCCTAATATTGAAGTTAGAGTATTGAAGACCATATTTACTTTGCATTATAGGGGATCCCTGATTTGCAATTACAGCAGCCCAGATTATTATGGCATTTGAATTCAAATGTAGCATATTTATCTGTACTTTCTGTCCTATACTTTGTCAGCTAAACATTCATTATGCGAACTCCAGCATGGTATAACAAAAATAGTCTTTAAACGTCCCATGACATGGTCTTCTTTGGATGCTTATATTTAGGCCTTAGTTGTCCCTAATACCATATCTGAAGAATCTTTTATATAGACCTTAGTGGTCCCCTAATACTGTATCTGAAGTATCTCTTATATAGACCTTAGTGGTCCCCTAATACTGTATCTGAAGTATCTCTTATATAGGCCTTAGTGGTCCCCTAATACTGTATCTGAAGTATCTCTTATATAGACCTTAGTAGTCCCCTAATACTGTATCTGAAGTATCTCTTATATAGGCCTTAGTAGTCCCCTAATACTGTATCTGAAGTCTCTTTCACAAAATTCAGCCTTGGTGCAGAATTATAGCCACTAGAGCCAGTCCCATAATGAGCTTTCCTTAGTATGTGCCATTTCTAACCCTAACCCTATCTTTTGAGGAGGAGGTGTGGGGGGGTGGAGGCTGGGGGTGTGATTCTTGACCAACTGACACTTGGCTCATTTGAAAGCTATGTTTCTCTCTCATGGGTGGGCCAAATTCCCTGGGGAAGCTGGAAGCTTGCCCCTTATGAGCTCATAAGGGGCAAGATTCCAGATCAGCCCATCTGAGGTTTTATTTTCTCAAAGGCAGAGCAGGATACCCAGGGCTCAGTTTACACCTGTCGTCATTTCTAGCCACTGGGGGGCCATAGGCAGGCTGGGGAAACGCATATTGTTAAAAAAAACTCTTAAATTGAAATGTTTATACCATGGGACCTTTAAGAAAGGATTGTAATTTAGAGTCCATCCACCACTGTAGAAAACACAAAAAGGATGTGTCAAAGCAAAATATTAAAATTTTCTTTGGATTTAGAGGCCCCACTGTTCTCTGCAGCCAGAGACCCTGCTGGGATTAACATAGCATATTCATATTTAAAAACCTCAAAGTGACATTTTCATGCCATGGGATCTTTAAGATTAGTAATGCTGTTGATGCCAAATTCCTACCCTACCTATGTCATGTAACATAGTAAGAATAGTAACCTCAGACAATGTTTGAACCATTTTAGGTGGCAGCAGTGAAAATGAGTCTTCCTCAACATTTGCTGTGTTCTGGTTCCAGAATGATGAAGACAGGTAGAGATCGATTAGATAAAAAATAGGATGTTGCCTCAACAGGCCGATTTCTTTTTTTTTTTTTCATTTTGTCATGTTTTTTGTCAAATGATATACAGATTTGTCTCAAATTACTTAAAAATAGAGGGTTACTGCTGTCAATGGGAGAATGTTTACACCGTCTGGCTGGGAATGACAATAAATGAACAGTGGCCTCCTGTTGCAAATCCTATGTTTGTCTTATCCATCCTCCCTCTGCAGACTTTGTGGATCTATAATCATTTTGTTGAAATCACTGATACTTTTGTCTTTCTTGTGAGGATAGTTTCAAATTACTATGTCAGTGAATTGGTTTTTATTACTTCAACAAACGTCCAGATGGGATTTTGCTTCCTAATTAATTCTTACTAACACTATCAGAAATTATTCTCGCAGTGAACCTTTTCAAGTTTTTGGATTGTTATTGCCTGCAGTCTTGTGGCAAAGCAATGGGCAGAGCTTTTGTCCTATTCTATGCTTGTCTTGCAATGGAAAGGAGAAATCCATTAATAATCCACAACAAAACCTGTTTGTGAAAAAGATAGTCTGCCTCGATGATTGTGTGCTCATACTGAGAGGTAATAGAGGAGGGCTGACTGTCTTCAATTCATTATGGAACATGAAACCTTAATGCAACAGACTTAACATTAATAGTAAGGCTGCAATCTATGGCAAACCCTTAAGCAGAAACACATTTCTATGTAATATGTGTCCTTGTACTCCTATCTATGTAACGGTAATATTTAAATGTATTTGTTGCAGTGGTGAAAAGTAACTTAAGTACATTTACCTACTGGACGTGGGTGTGGGTGGGGCTGGTGAAGTTTGGGTGGGGGTTCTGCTCTTTTTTCCATCTGCCAGAGAAGTGGGAAACTTAAGACTCTTTTTGCTTACCACTACCAGACAAGTCAGTTGACATCTGAGAGAGTTCCCCTAATATATTCTTAAACCTTTTGGAATCGTTTTTTTTTTTCTTTTCTTCCTGCCTCCAAATCTCATGAATAAAGCATAGGGCTCACTCAGCATCTGAGTGGCATGGAGGGTGGAGGCGGTGGCCAGGTCCCATCCATCACTGTCAACTTACACACACACACACACACACACACACACACACACACACACACACACACACACACACACAGGTTTGTCAGTAGCACACAAGGTGATAGGAGTGTTGGGATGGGGATACAGGGGATGTATAAGAGGGTACATTTCTCTCAGGGAGGATGGAGAGGGAGCATTTAGTGGGAAAATATCTTGAGATATCATTCGGAATCAGATGAGAAACCTCAAAGGCTGCAGGCACCATCTCTGCAGGGCTGACACTGAAAAACCAAACCGAATAAACACTGAGCTGCACTGAAGTTGTGCGGTGATGACAAAAATTACTGACTCTGTAGGATACTTTGTTTTTTCAATTTCTCAGGTCACAATTAGCTTTCTTACAATTTAGTTGGTAATTTATTTTTTCAGAACTACAAGATGACAGTTTGCAGTTGTGTCAATAAGTAATAAAGTGACTGGTTGAATTAAGAGAAAAGCAGCAGCTAAAAAAATACAAATGGATGCTACACTGATTTCATTGTTGAGTAATCGCTAAATCTGTGATTTAAGGTGTGGGAGTAGCAGGGTTAAATTTGATGCTGCACTGATATAAATATCAGGCTCACAGAGGGAGAGACATGTCGTAGCACAAAGGTGCACCTTTGGTCCTTTTAATGATCATTTTAGTAATATTTTTCAGTCAATGAACACTCCTCAGTGACAAAAAACTAAGAATATTGTATCAATTAAAACACAGATGCAAAGAGCACTTCACAGTTGTTTTGTATTCAGCAGAACCAAACCACAAGTCCTTCATTTTCTTGACTTTCTTTATTACCTCACTGCTATCCCTTATTTGATTGCATGAATCAGTATTTCCTCTGGATTTCAACAGCTCTGTCAGTGCAGTCCATTTTGATTTGTATCAGCCAGTTACACACAATTATGGGCCTATCCTGCACCTGGCATGGCGCAGCCTGATGCAAGTGTCTTTGCTATTTTAAGACCGCCCAGACGGTTGTTTAAATAGTAAATGCACCTGCGCCCATCTGTGTGCCCATGGGCGTGCTGGTCTTACAGGGAGGTGTGTTCAGGTGCATTCTGGGTGTATTGCTTGAGGCAGCAGAAAGTGATTGCGCCATTAACCAACAAAAACCTGTTCTAAAGTCAATAACGCAGCATTTCATTGTTATTTTAACAGCACATTAGTAAAATGTGCCTAGGCTTATGCGCACACACTATGCTTGTTACACACACGCAGGGACGCACACTATGCATGTTACTCACGCACAGCGGCAGCACACAAACATGCAGAAGATTAAAAATAAAAAAATATTACAATGTGAAATAGCATTATGATCTGCTCGAGCGCTTTTACTTCACACACTAGCAGATCAGTTTCTTCTCCTGAACATCTCTCCTTCCTGCTCAGTAAATCCTCCATCATAACAGCAATGCTCCAAGGACCAAATGCACCTGGCTTTTAAAGGGAATGGAAGAGGACTTCTGATTGGTTGATTGCATGTTACGCCCAGAACACACCTATGATTGAAGACACTAAGTACAACCCTTTAGGACCATGCTCCCGGCGCAGAGACCCTTTTTTCTGCTGTTAAACTATCAAAAGTGGATTCGTACTCGCCCAAAACATACCTGCGCCAGCCGCTTGACGCCGTGCGCTTAGATTGTTACAATAGGGCCGTTTATCTTTGCAGCAATCATCATGTCAAAGGAGATTTGATGCTGACATCCTTTCCAACGTGTTTTAAAAGATCGAAGAACCAAAAGGATCTCCAAGATATGTTTTGCAGTTGGCATCATACAGTGAATCCAAGATGGCTCTCCCTCCTCAAAGGCTAATGCCTTTCTGGCCCCCAAATTGGTTCTTTTATACTTTTGTTAGGCTAAATGGTAATTTTGGTATTTTTTTTAACCTGGACCCTATTTCCTCATGAATCTGTGTCTAAGTGACTAATTTGAACTAAATTGTTTGAAATTAGTCAGCAACCATGAACCGGGATATAATGTAATCCTGTAGGGCAAATGTGCGCTGTCAATTTCCCTCCCGTAAAAGTGCTGTTTTTGCCACTGACAAGCTCATATTTTTGTGTCTGACAACATTACAGAAAGGATCCTTATGGAAATAGACCTTTCTTTAAAAAAAACCTTACCTGGTCGGGAGCATTTTTTCTTTTCTCAGTGTCCTCCCTCTGACATTCATTCATTCAATCTGTAACAGTCTCCTCCCTCTGACTCGGCACGCTTTCATTTCCTCCTTCGCTCATTCATTCTGTATCAGTCTCCTCTGAGTCAGCACTCTTTAATTTCTTCATTCATTCATTCATTCATTCATTCATTCAGTCTGTACCAGTCTCCTCCCTCTGACAGAGCACTCAGTTCATTGCTTCAGTTTATGTGCATGAATACTCATGAATTTTTCACGTCATCAATACCAAATTCAACCTAATTGGATGGGAATGTACATTGCACTTAACACCACTACAAGACGACTCGACAGAATCATTGTGGCTTGATGGCGCTAATGTTAGCACATTGTAGTATGGACGGTGATAAGATTGAAAATGAAGAAAATGGAGAGCCCAGAGATTCAGGAGACAAGCAGGAAGACATTCCCAATCATCCTCGGCCTTATCTGAGAGAGATGTTTGAGATAGTAGGCATCAAGAAGTACTCCTGGCCAATGTGCTGGGGAACTTCTTAATTAATGTCTGTTAATTCATATTTTATCCTTTACTAGAAGCCATATTTGAGCACTCACACACACACACACACACACACACACACGCACACACACACGTAGATTCCTTTAAAAGTTAAGGGGAAGATTAAAAAAGAAATAGTAGATCTGTGAATTCTCACAGAATCACAATTGAATTCATATCTTGCTACTCGGTCAGAATCTTATTAACCTGGAGTCCCCGTCTCTGTCAAAATCATCATATATGTGATGTTTTAGGCCTATTGGCAGACATCCATTTAAAATGTAGCCAATGGCATATAAAGAGCCTTTTTTCCATGTCCACTGAAGTTTCTCAGTGTGCTCTCTAGTAAAGTGTGTGGTCCATGTAGGTTTGCATAAAAAAATGGTTGTCATTCACAAGGCTATACTTTAAGTACATTTCCAAGCCTGTACTTTGTTGCTTTTACTTGAGTAAAAAAGATAAAGGAGTACTTCTACTTTTACCAGAGTTTTTTTTTAACTCAGCTATCTGTGCTTCTACTTGAGTACAGAAAGTCATTACTTTTGCCATCTCTGGCAGACTATAAAAAGCATTTCCTTTTCTTTCTTTTTGGACAATCCCGTTGATGAAGAAGATGTATTTCTTTGCAGGGAATTAAACATATGATACATATATTTCCACAGACCAGTCTACCTATTTGAGTGGTATTGTGTTTCTTCCCAGTCTATCAGTTACAGTGAGGAAAATAAGTGAACACCCTTCTATTTTGCAAGTTCTCCCACTTGGAAATCATGGAGGGGTCTGAAATTATCATTGTAGGTGCATGTCTTCTGTGAGAGACATAATCTAAAAAAATAATCCAGAAATGACAATGTATGATTTTTAACTATTTATTTCTATGATACAGCTGCAAATAAGTATTTGAAGACCTGTCTATCAGCTACGAATTCTGACCCTCAAAGACCTGTTAGTCCGCCTTCAAAATGTCCACCTCCACTCCATTTATTATCCTAAATTAGATGCACCTGTTTGAGGTCGTTAGCTGCATAAAGACACCTGTCCACCCCATACAATCAGCAAGAATCCAACTAATAACATGGCCAAGACCAAAGAGCTGTCCAAAGACACTAGAGACAAAATTGTACACCTTCACAAGGCTGGAAAGGGCTACGGGGAAATTGCCAAGCAGATTGGTGAAAAAAGGTCCACTGTTGGAGCAATCATTAGAAAATGGAAGAAGCTAAACATGACTCGGACTGGGGCTCCATGCAAGATCTCACCTCGTGGGGTCTCAATGATCCTAAGAAAGGTGAGAAATCAACCCAGAACTACACGGGAGGAGCTGGTCAATGACCTGAAAAGAGCTGGGACCACCGTTTCCAAGGTTACTGTTGGTAATGCAATAAGACGTCATGGTTTGAAATCATGCATGGCACGGAAGGTTCCCCTGCTTAAACCAGCACATGCCAAGGCCCGTCTTAAGTTTGCCAATGACCATTTGGATGATCCAGAGGAGTCATGGGAAAAAGGCATGTTGATGTCAGATGAGACCAAAATAGAACTTTTTGGAGGAAGAAGATTGATGAGTACCATCCCAAGAACACCATCCCTACTGTGAAGCATGGGGGTAACATCATGCTATGGGGGTGTTTTTCAGCACATGGGACAGGGAGTCCCCCTGTCCCATGTGCTGCACTGTATTAAGGAGAGGAGGACCGGGGCCATGTATTGCAAGATTTTGGGGAACAACCTCCTTCCCTCAGTTAGAGCATTGAATATGGGTCGAGGCTGGGTCTTCCAACATGACAATGACTCGAAGCACACAGCCAGGATAACCAAGGAGGGGCTCTGTTAGAAGCATATCAAGGTTCTGGCCTAGCCAGTCTCCAGACCTAAACCCAATAGAGAATCTTTGGAGGGAGCTCAAACTCCGTGTTTCTCAGCGACAGCCCAGAAACCTGACTGATCTAGAGAAGATCTGTGTGGAGGAGTGAGCCAAAATCCCTTCTGCAGTGTGTGTAAACCTGGTGAAAAACTACGGGAAACGTTTGATCTCTGTAATTGCAAACAAAGGCTACTGTACCAAATATTAACATTGATTTTCTCAGGTGTTCAAATACTTATTTGCAGCTGTATCATACAAATAAATAGTTAAAAAAATCAGACATTGTGATTTCTGGATTTTTTTTTTAGATTATGTCTCTCACAGTCGACATGCACCTATGATGACAATTTCAGACTCCTCCATGATTCCTAAGTGGGAGAACTTGCAAAATAGAAGGGTGTTCAAATACTTATTTTCCTCACTGTATGCAGCCTACATAACCTTATCCATCCTCACATCACTAACGTCACCCATCGTGGACATGCTCTTACATCCCAGCACATTCTTTGTGTCACATTACGTTTTTCTGCAAACAGCACTTTTCTTTAGCAAATTAGTAAAACCACAGTATAGGAAAGCGCCAAACCAGAAAAAAAGGAGTTCCACATTATTGCAGGTAATTGATGTAAACCCTTTTGGAATAAAAGATTCATATATTATAATTCTATTAATGATGGTGCTGCAGCCTCAGAATGGGATTAGTAGGCCTAGGACTTTTTCGCCTGCAGGACTGAACCTAAATGAAATAGATTACAGATTCAAAACCATTTCAACCGGTAATATACTTATGATTAAATATATTAATAGAATATATTCGAACACATGCATTTACTCTAGCAGAAATTTTGTTCCATGCAAATTCTCTCTCCTTCGCAGCAACCGCTGTTTTGCTTTTTTTAACGACATACATTTTCAAACACGCTGTATGTGTGCATGAGTATTTCCGCCAAAAAGTTTCTTTTGTGGTTGATACCATGGTGAATTGTAGTATCATGGCTCCGTTCACGCTGCCTTTTTATAGTGGTGGTGCACGCGCTTAACTCTGAGTCAACCTACTCTGAGTTGATTGAACCAACTTAAATCAACTGTTCTGGAAATTAAGTTCCAAGTTAAGTTTCCCATCTCAGGTTAAATCAACTCAGAGATCAGGGTTAGAGTTTGTTAAAACAGTGGCACAAACAATATCATATTTAACAATTCTTAAAGCCTTTAAAGCTTTAGTGTGTAACCTTTTGATATTAATGAACGTCCGTTACATTCAAGCTATTGCCAAATGAGTTGCTACAAAGCTCCACACAACTCGCTCTCTTTCTCTCAGTATGACTATGTTCCTGAAGATTGTGGTGTCCAGCAACTTTTGCATGCAGAAACTCAAGTGAAGATAATGACCTCTTCTGAAGAGTCCATCATGTTTTTTTAATCCTTTAATTCCTCCCTGGCTACTAGCAGTTGCTTGGGGGAGGGTTGGGGGCTGTGCGCGATCACTAAATGCCTGTATCATGTGGACGTGCCAAAAGTTTTGTTATTTGGAGTTCCCCAAGGGGGGGGGGCAGAAACTACACGCTATAGCTTTAAGTTCAGTGACTAATATGTAATTTTAGGGTGATGTTGGTTAAATTCCATAAAATCAATGTTGTACAGAACCAAGAAGCTTTCACTGGTGTCATAATTTGCCAAGATCTTTTTTTATGGTAAGAACATGGCGGGTGTGAGAGCACTACAGAGCAGTTCTCTCTATCGAGGCAAAGGCAGACACTGTGGCTTCTGACAAAGGCTGGCTGATGGGCTGGGGGAATACATGGACCACTTGGCAAAGAAAAGGGAAAGGACACTGACCCACTGAAGTGGCCAGGGCGAGGTGTGTTGTTCTGCATTTTCACAGACTGCTGTTCTGCCCTTTCGTCTCTTTACCAGGGCACTAAGACTGCAGCTTTACATGTGGAGAAAGGCCAAGAGCTTGTCTACTTGACAACTGCATCCTGTTACTAGCTTCCCCTGAATATATCACAGTAATGTGTTAAGACTACACTACTAAGTCAGTGATGGTCAGTAACAATGACCTATCAAAACATTTAATCATCTCATGTCTTCACCTATGGTGATGAAGGCTGTGTCATGACTGAAAGAACGAGATGCAGGGGACAAGCAGCCAAAATGGGTTTCCTCAGGGCTGGCATCTTTCTTAGAGACAGGGTGAGAAGGGCCGCTGCTCCTTCATGTTGAAAGGAGGTGGTTCGGGCATCTGGTAAGGATGCCTCCTAGGCACCTCCCTAGGGAGGTTGTCCAGGCATGTCCAGCTGGGAGTTGGCCTCGGGGAAGACCCAGGACTAGCTGGAGGGATTATATCTCCAACCTGGCCTGGGAATGCCTCGGGATCCCCCGGTCGCAGCTGGTTAATGTGGCTCGGAAAAGGGAAGTTTGGGGTCTGCTGCTGGAGCTGCTGCCCCCACAACCCAACCCTGGATAAGCGGACAGAGATTGATGGATGGATATCTGCTATCATGATCTTTGGCAGTACCAAAAGGTTTGAATGGACATATTTACCATACCATATTACTAGCAGCAGTGGTACCTTTCTGACCTACATTCATGTGCGGGGAGGGGGGGGGGGCTGAACCCTAAACCTTTAACCTCTTTAAAATCACTTCAAAATACATGTTTTCCTCGCCTAAATTTTTTACCCCCAAAAAATTGCTACAGTTCCCACATACTTTGGCCCTCTGGGAGGGTCCCGAGGTCATTAGGAAGCTAACACTCTCAATTTTTTGTTTCTTGTGTCAGTGTGACACTAGGTCTTATTGACACAGAGCTAAAGAGGTTAGAATAGAGAATTTCTACAGATATGTCTGTGCGTTTTTCTTATTTCCTCTCAGAAAATCACTCACACACATAACTAAAATAACTACATGCATACATTTATAGAAAAAGTCATAATTTGATGAAATGGTGAAATGCAATAACTAAGGCCTTATTTTTGCTTTGACAAAGCTGGAGCCATCACAGGGTTAAAATTTTCTGGACAAGTTAGGTATCAGTCGACTCGTCTTCTTATTGGCTACACAGGGAGGCTGGTTTCATAACTATTGCTTTTGACTGGTTGGAGTAGCTGTCAGTCTTTCCCATTTTTGCCCTCTGTAAATCGTGCGACTTGATTGGCTTCCATAAGGGCTAACTCAGGTTATAGTAGACGGATTGGCTGAAACGACCTGCCAATCAAAAACTGTAGAGTGAATCAATCCTGCTGAATAGTTTGATACACTGTAGCGTTATTAGAGCAGACAGTAGGAGCCATTAAAATCCATAAATGATAGACATTTCAGCTTTGTTTACGAGGAAACATGGCCAGAATCTACAAGATTGTGAGGGGACCAGCTCGTTTTGGATTAAAAGGATTGGATGTACTTATTCTTTGAACTGTTGGTGGAAAAAAAAGTTTCTGGCGATCTTTCACCGCTGTGAATAAAGACACGAGGAGAAAGGTAAGGACGCACGTTTGAATTTAGACACTATCGGTGCAGAATCCTTCTGTGTTTCTTTACTTTAAAACATGATTATAAACGCTATAAGTCACCTTATGCTTTGTGTGTGGGCTTAATGGAATCATGAGACTTTAAGCTTTCTAATGATGTGCATGACCGTGTTCATGAAGATTTAATGCTTGCAATTTATGAGTGAAGAAAACGTTTTCTCCTAAAATGGAGAAAATGTCCCGGCAGCGGGACAGTGCTGCTGATTAAATCAAGAAAAACTGTTCAAACAGCTAAGGTACATTTTCTGTCATGCAGTGTTGTAGTCAAGTCTCCATCTCAAGTCTCAAATCCCCAGTGTTGCATTCCGAGTCTCCAAAGAGTCAGAGTTGAGTCACCATTTCCTGAGTTTGAGTCCAGAGAATTGCAACTCGAGTACTCCATCACTGCTGTAAGTGTTATTGTGGAAGTTTTCTGTCCAGCAGAAGAAGAGGAGTTTTGAAGGGAGACTCATGTCCCTCATGCCTAAAAGATTTCGGTCATTTATCAAAGCTGGTAAAAACGACCTGTGCCTTTTGGTTACGTACAAAGAGAAGATGTTCCTGACCCTGCACCCTTATCAATAAACATAGCTCTGGACAAAGAGAAGACAATTTATGGAGTTTAACAGCTGTTCCTTCAAATAGACACATACAGAAGGAATTGAATGAAGTCTATATAACTGAAATATAACTGAAAAGCAGAGATGGGAAAAGTACTCACTTCCTGCACTCACACAAAAGTAGAAGTAGCCTACTGATTTAACTCAAGTGAAAGTAACAAAGTACAAGCTTGAAAATGTGCTTAAAGTATAAAAGTAAAAGTAGCCTTGCGAATGACAAAGCTACTTGGACCAGACAGATGTTACTAGAGAGCACGCTGAGAAACTACAGTGGACATGGAGAAAAAGGCTCTTTATATGCCATTGCCTACATTTAAATGGATGTCTGCCAATATGCCTAAAACATATAGCTTATTTATTGTGACAGAGACTGGGACTCCAGGTTAATAAGATTCTGACCGAGTAGCAAGATATGATTTCAAGTTTGATTTTGTGAGAAGTTTGTAGGAAGTTTGTATATTCCAATCCAATTAGATTCAATTAGGTATTGATGACGCAAAAATAATAAACTCCAGTAAAATTATTTTAAACTTAGTGAGGACTAGATTAGAGCTGTATTTAAAGCTGATTCTGGTTCCCAACTTCGGCCCAGGTGTGTCTGTTAAACCACAGACGGAGACAACTTCTCTCTGTTGATGCTTTCTTACAATCAAGCATCAGTATAAACATGGGGGGGTAGCTCTGCTATTACTGTTTGTGTGGTTAAAAAAAAAAAATAACATTGTAAAAGCTAGCATACACAATACATAGGAATCATATACAGTATACTAGTAAATAACAATAAACCCACTATTAATTACATTATCTTAATTAGAAAGGATGTTCAACAATCGCCATTATGTCAAATCAACAGCCAGGTGCAACCTGGGTAACAGGTGTGACCTAGGTAACAGGTGAAAAACACAAACAAGCTAACTTTTAAATTTGCAAGAACTACAGACCAACAACAGGCTTAAATGAACTGACAACATAAGTTAAATGACTTACAGTTCTGAAAGACGCACACGATCTCAGCTGATTATCCTCCGGACAACTAGTTTCTTTTTCTTTTCTCTCACTTTCTTCTCCGTGTGCTGTGCGCGCCCGCGAAGTCAAAGTAGCCAATAGGATTGGGTTTAGATGGCCAGTTCCATTTTGGATAACCACATTGATTAAAGTTTAGAGAGTATTCCATTCTTCATTCTTCCTGTTATAGAGGGAGTATGAAGCCAGAGTGAGTAATATTGGGATGATTCTGCAAAACTCTTGACTATGTTCATTGACGTCTAATCACTTTCTACAAAAGCTGTGCATGGCAACTGTGGTGTGGATCATAATAATAAATGATGAAAGTACAAATTATGTTTGACAGAATGTGACCTCACCTTCACCACCCTGAACGAGGTGGAAATCGCTACATAAAGGTCAAATGACTTCCTCCAATGGTACTTGCCACTGGCACTGGAAGTAAATTGTGCAGTACTTAATTGTCCAGAATTGACATCATTCTTGTGATAATCATAATATGCCTGCCTTGATCTCATGCATGTTTTTACTACTGTATGTACAGTATGAACTCTACATAATATCTTTTATGCGTCTACTGCTTCCACTCCTGTGCCCGTTTGTCACACAGACAATGTAAAAACCTTTCGAATTGTATACAGTGAACCCTCGTTTATCACGGGGGTTACGTTCCAAGAAGAACCCGTGATAAGTGAAATCCGTGAAGTAGTAACCTTTTTTTTTTTACCATTATTATACGATGAAATACTCCATTATACACTGAAACAAAAGAACAAAACCTTTTTACAGGCCCAAGCATTTGTTTAACAAATAAAAGTACTGTATAAACGATTTTTTACAAATAACTACTGTACTGTAAAATAATAATTTTAATCATCAATACGAACTGAAGGCTTCAAATTGCAGAGATCAGCACCGCCCCCCCGCGACCAGAGTCATTGGAACGGGAGAAAATGAAAAATGATTATGAAAACAAATACAAAGTAAAGTACAGTAGGAAAAACCGTGACTCAGGTGTATTTCCCTGCTCTTCTGACGGAGCCGCTGCATCCCGACTCCGCTCTGTAGCGTTTTTTTCTTCTAAAGCCCGCGGTGCAGGTGTGTTTTTTCGAGAGAAGAACATAGTTGGCAGTAGTTGTTGTCGCTCTTTTTTCTTCTGGGCAAAAAGATTCTTATAAACCGACATGCCACCGTTGATTATGTTTGCAGAATGCAGAACACAATGCATGATGTAAATCCGTGAAGTAGCGAAACCGTGAAAGGTGAACCGTGATATAGCGAGGGTTCACTGTATTTCTATACTATTTTAATGAAAAGAATGCACTTTTTTTTAGTCCTTGTACCAGAAGTGTGGATCCATACTTCAATCTATACATAAAACAAGATGCGGGCGCCTGGGTAGCTCACCTGGTAGAGCGTGCGCCCATATACAGAGGTTTATTCCTCAATGCCAGTGGTTTCAACTCCAACCTGCAGCCCTTTGCTGCATGTCATCCCCCCCCTCTCCCCTTTCATGTCTTCAACTGTCCTATAAATAAAGGTCTAAAATGCCCAAAAAACAACATTTCATATTTCTGTTTTGACCCACAGAAAACCGTTGCACAGTTCCAGTTGAGACCATAGTAACAGACTGATTGTTGTTTCCACGACTACATGGTGAAGCCCACAGTGGAGTGACTGCTATTGTCTTCATGCTGGACAAACTTTGTTTTCCTCTCATAATCAAATTACTTTGGAAATCTGGCTGGATTGCTCATCTCTTTTTTTCTTCAACTATTTTTCTATTTTTTTTATTGAGCAAATCTGAAATGTCCCCAAGTAGTGTCTGTTCAGTAGAAATTGCATTACATTTGATGTGGAGCTTGCTCTAATCTATAGAACAATAACCTCTGTGCTGAAGCAGCAGAGCACACATTGACAATGTAATATTGCTCTTCCTCTTGGACCAGATGAATTTATTTAATCTTGATCCTTATTCAAACAGCCAATTGCAGTTTGACCTTACTACAGTGAGTGTTAAAAGGGGGGGGGTCAGTTCATTATCTTATGAGCCTTCTTGGCATTGAGTCAAGTAAGATCACTTTCTTATCTCTGTCTTTTCTTTTCATTTCCATTAGCAAACCTTTTCACACATTCAGTTATTGCTTTCTAATTTGGCCTCCATTTTAAAAGACGGCCTTCATTTAGCGGGGAAGCTAAATGGAGCAGAATGCCGGCCTTGTATGCTGTTAATAGTAAATGTGCAGACAACTCAGCACTGTGCCGAGAAAATTATATTTGATAAAAAATGTCCTGTTATTTTGATTAGTGTATTAGATATAGTCCATTTAAAAAGCCAGATTGGCCTGGAGTGTCTTGAATATCTCACTGTGTGTTTGAATATTCTTTTACATCTGCTATTCATAACTAGGTCATGTAGAACCTACAAGTTGTGCTTAGTGAGCTAACGTGTGGCCACCTCTATGAAATAGCAGATAAAACTATAATTGAAGTATGCCGCCTGAGCGTCTTTTTAATCCCCGTTCATAAATTTAGCTTTAAATTCTGGCAAGTTATTAATACCTCAGTCTACCATCTGAGACTTTTTCATCTTAACAAAAGGACACTGGAAACCATTATGGCAGACCAATCCTTTACAGGAACAGGTACAGTATGTGAACCAATTCTTGTTCATGGCCGTCTGCTGCAGTCCAGACCAAGGTGGTAAGCCCCTCTCCACAACGCATACCTCCTATGGCGCTGTTTTGATGCTAACAAACCATCACCTGCGGTTAGCATCCCATTGACTGCCATTCATTTTGACAGCTGTTAGATCAGCTGAGAGCCAGGCATTTCCCATCATGCCCCAGGTCTTGCAGTCAGTCGAATACCGTGCTGTGCCCTGCATTGCCATGAACTACTACAAATTACTGCTTTTAGTCACTGTTCCATTATCTTTTACTGTGACTGTTCTTGCCACTATTCATCTCAACCCTCTGTCCCAGGTTTCTGCCTAAAAGGAAGTTTTTCCTCACCACTGTCACACTGTTGCTTGCTCTGGAGGGAACTACTAGAACTGTTGGGTCCTTGTAAATTATGTGGTCTAGACCTACTCTATCTGTAAAGTGTCTTGAGATAACTCTTGTTATGAATTGATACTGTGAATAAAATTGAATTGAATGCAACTGCGGCGCCTTGCTCTAAAAACTGTGGCCGCCTTGATCTTGTGAGGTTATTGTTACCCACGTGTGCATGACGTCAGAGCAAGTCGGACACAAATATAGCTGGTATGCATTGGGCGGCGATTGCCAGGGATAGATTAATCAAAAGCCTTGCTCATCTTGAACAAGCTTATTCTCACTCCCAACTTGTCAAATACTGACACTTGGTCAGGACGCCTTGGTGTCATTATTTTAACACTCTGCACACCCCTTTGGTGGGGCGGCTGTGGCTCAGTGGTAGAGCGGTCGCATTTATTAAACTGTGCGGCAAATTTGCGTCAGTAGTGACATACGGACGATTTGATTGTGTCTAAAAAGCTACAGGTGTTGGTATTAATCTTCTGCACAAAGAGTAATTAGTAACACCTTTTGCAATGTTTGAAACATGCTTTCGGCCTACAATAAAACAAACATTTAAAACATAATAAAAACATCTACAGCCATAAAAATAAACTGTATAAAACACTGGTACTGTAGATGATAACCAAATATTTGCAGCTTTCTTTTTTTGAATATACGATAGTACCTTGTTTTATTTTGTCCGTTTTTCACTGCAGAACGATCAAACAGGTGTCTGTGCATGCTTGATTGTAAGAATGGCTTTGTGAATTCTTCATATTATTAATGAGAGACGATGATTTGTGTGTGATGTATTTTAAACAATGGTCTCAGTTTCAGACAGTTTCATGTGTTTCATCCATCTGCCGTCGGTGTTGCCATTTCTCATTTCACCCGTTTCTGTGCGTACGCCTGGGTCATAGTGTCCGTGGACGACCGCACAAAAATCCCAATTCTTGTTTAGAGAATGGCTTCCAACTTCTATTGTGTGTCCGCCACGTTTTTAAATGATGCCTCACAGCACAAAGGCAAAGCACAGGTATACATAATCATTTGGAATTGGTTGCGCCTTGACAGGTCAGTGGCAACAAGGTCAAAGTTGAAATAATTTGAACTGAATGGCAGCAATACCACGAGGTGCACGACAGCAAGAGTAACGCTTCCTACGAGTTGTCTCCTCTGCTCTCCCCGTAGGAAACCATGGCAAAGCCAGCGCAGGGCAGTCTTACCGCAGGTCATGGGTAGGCAGCTTGAAGTTAGGGTTGGGTGGGGATTAAAAGATGCACGTTTAAGACAACTCAGCATTGTGCGGAGAAAATTATATTTGATAAAAATGTCCTGTTATTTTGATTAGTGTATTAGATATAGTCCATTTAAAAGCCAGATTGGCCTGGAGTGTCTTGAATATCTCACTGTGTGTTTAAATATTCTTTTATTAGGTCATGAAGAACCTACAAGTTGTGCTTAGTGAGCTAACGTGTGGCCACCTCTATGAAATAGCAGATAAAACTATAATTGAAGTATGCCACCTGAGCGTCTTTTTAATCCCTGTTCATGAATTTAGCTTTAAATTCTGACAAGTTATTAACACCTCAGTCTACCATCTGAGACTTTTTCATCTTAACAAAAGGACACTGGAAACCATTATGGCAGACCAATCCTTTACAGGAACAGGTACAGTATGTGAACCAATTCTTGTTCATGGCCGTCTGCTGCAGTCCAGACCAAGGTGGTAAGCCCCTCTCCACAACGCATACCTCCTATGGCGCTGTTTTGATGCTAACAAACCATCACCTGCGGTTAGCATCCCATTGACTGCCATTCATTTTGACAGCTGTTAGATCAGGTGAGAGAGAGCGCCCCCAACTGAGCGCCGCTGCGTTGGAGTTTACCCCGGTGGACAAGAGGGTCGCCTCCCTACGCCTGCGGGTGATGGGGAACTCTGACTGTTGTTTGTGCAAAGGCACCAAACAAGAGTTTGGAGTATTCGGCCTTCTTGGAGACCTTGAATGGAGTCCTGTATGGGGCTCCAGTGGGGGACTCCATAGTTCTGCTGGGGGACGTCAACGCACACGTGGGCAATGATGGAGATACTTTGAGTGGCGTGATTGGGAGGAACGGCCTCCCTGTTCTAAACCAGAGTGGTTGTCTGTTGTTGGACGTCATGGATTGTCCATAACAAACACCATGTTCAAGCATTGGGATGCTCATAAGTGTACGTACGTGGTACCAGAGCACACTAGGCCAAAGATCAATAAATTTTTATAATTGTTTCATCTGATCTGAGGCCGTATGTTTTGGAGGATGTTTTCTCTGGTGAAGAGAGGGGCGGAGCTGTCAACGGATCACCATCTGGTGGTGAGTTGGGTCAGGGGATGGGGAAGACTCTGGACAGACCTGGTAAGCCCAAACGGGTATTGCAGGTAAATTGGAGGCTTCTGGAGGAGGCTTCTCGTGCATCCCTGTGGAGGCATTGAACCTGAGTGGACAATGTTCAAATTTTCCATTGCTAAAGCTGCGGCGGGGAGCTGTGGTCTAAAGGTCTTAGGTGCTTCAAGGGGCGGTGAGGTTCCCTGCTGGAGCTGCTGCCCCCGCGACCCGAAACCGGATAAGTGGATGAAGATGTATGGATGGACCTTCTGCATCCTTAAGTGAGCCTGTAGAGATTGCCTATAAGAGACATGACAACACTTTTTTTCTCAAGGTCATTTTTTACAACTCACTGCTCGTCTCCAGCAGTCTTGCCACAGTAGTGAGAAGAAAACACAAATACAAATACAATCAGCACAAGCTATGTGTGATTATAAAATAATAGAGGAGCAGAAACGGGTCTTCTGGCATGAACAGCCAGGCTATTGAACCGTTCATTAATTGATGCACGTAGAGAGGATTCATGGATATGATATATAAGCTATTTTATATTTGTGAATATCAGAAGGGCCCAACCCCTCAATGCTGAGAGTCTAATTCCACCCCTGGCCAGCAAAAACTGGTACTGACAGTTCTTTGCGGAGGACAGAGATCCCGGTGTGTAAGAATCAGTTTGTTCATCTAAAAAGGAAGCTTTGTGTTGTAAATGAATGCTCAGGGTTTAATGGTGTTTTGCCCTTTTTAACATGTAATTGTATCGACAACTGGTGCACTGTGTGCAGGAAATTGCATTTTTCAGCATGAGAGAAATTTCTGGTGAGATAGATGGTCCGCTGCAGCGGAATTAGTATTTCATTGTGTAGGTAGGAAATGACAAACTGCAAGTGTGTCTAGTTACCTTCAGCAAGGATGTTTATTCTCTCCAAGATGCATACAACCAGTGGGTGGCAGATTTAATCTCCAACCATAGACTGTTTCTTCTTTGTCTGATGTGCTTTACGGGTGCAAAATGAGACAAGAATAAATGCTCCTGGGAGCCAACTGTGATTAATACCTCCTACGAGCTATACTTGAAATTGGTCAACTTTGGAATTTGCATTGTAGATCAGGAACGCTCCTTTAAACAATGGATTTTTGTCTCGCAGACACCTTCACAGTTCATTACCAGCCAAATCAAATGCAAAAAACATCCATCTCAGTTGAGACATAGTGGCATTACTAAACTCTACTCTACTACTACGCCTAAGGCTTACCAACTCAATGCCTTTCAGTTTCTTTTTGAAATACAGTTATAGAGGATGATTCATGCTGACTTGCATCAGGAGGACTTGTGGCAAAGCTGTTTTACATATTCAAATATTATTTGTCTTTATTTCTTGTCTGCCACTTTCATACCCTGGTTTTGTGGAGCTCCTCATAGCACTGTTGTAGAAGAAAGAGGCCGAAGGATGACACCAAGTACAATCTAGATTAATGACAGGAATCAGGCAGTAGTTTCATCTGCGGCGGGCCACATCAATCACCTCATGTTAGCCAAGACTAATGACAGGCTAGGAAAACATCTTGATAATGAACTTTATAATGATGGATGATGTCAAAGATCGGAACGGGAAGAAAAGGAAAAAAACAGGGCTTGTTTCTTTGCAAAGGCATCAGAGAAAGGCCATGGAAGGAAGAGTAAGAAGATATGTGTGCAGAGGTGGAGGGTGGCAGGTTGACTTCTACTCATGGCATGGGATGTGTACTTTCAGTTTCTCATAAGCTG
The DNA here is from genome assembly GCA_013375575.1 of Percina caprodes. NCBI lineage: Eukaryota > Metazoa > Chordata > Actinopteri > Perciformes > Percidae > Percina > Percina caprodes. The sequence continues at coordinate 485,719 of JABXJD010000241.1, read as the reverse complement.
TGTACTACCCTCAGTCCCTAATCCTATGCTGAAGCCCTGCTTTTGCCATCACAGCCTCTTGAAGGGACAGTTCACCAACAAAACAAAATCACATATTTATACACACACACACACTCTGCAGTTCTTTTCCAATTACTCTCACTGTCTCTTTCAATCAATCTGTCTTTATTTTCTGTATTGTTTGTATTTGTCCATCTGTATTGTTTGTAAATCAGATGCAATGTAACTCAATATGGACAAGAGTGTCTTTGATGATCCAAATGAGGCCAGCATCAACTTGGCAACAATAATAATCTGCTCCTCTAAACGAGGCCAAGGTAAGGCTTTTCATGAAAAGCAAGTACCAAGTCTGTAATACAAATGAAGCTCATCGCAAATTCCGTCAGGAAGACTTCTAAATAACTTCAATCACCACCATGTCGTCTTAAAACTATTCAGCTATTAAGAGGCATTCACTTTTCAGTAAACCAACCAGAATTGGCCACAACATTCATGATACAATCTCAGCATGACATCCTGCTTTAAATGTCTTGTCTCCTTGCTATCAGCTGTCTTTTCAGGCGAACGTGCAACCCTCCTCCAGTTCCACCTCCGGGCATCGTCACCCACGGCAACCTGAGTCCCTTTCCGGCAGCCGGCTCCTTCGTTCGGTCTCCGGGTTCCTTCTCCACCATCACCAGTGTCTAGGCTCCATGTACAATCTTTGCATATCTGCAATGAAGTCTCTCCTGATTGAATTATATTTCTATTGCTGTTTTATGGATGTGATGTACAATTTTGTTTAAGTTTGATTTCAAACTCTGCATATAGGTTGCCATTGCCATGGAAAATTGTTATGGGGAGAAGGACGGACCCAAACGCACGACTCACGGTAAGGAATTTATTGAGAAAAAGGGAGGGAATAGGGGAGTGGAGAGTGGTAAGGTGAAGCTCGGGACCCGAGGGTGGTGAGTCCGGGAGGCAGGTGAAGACTGAGGAACCAGGCGAGGGATGTTAAGTACACAGACATCATACGATAGACGGAGATAATAGTTAACACGTAAATACTCCTGCGGAGTTCACCCAAGTTGCAGAGTCAACGATCAGGTCAAGAGTGAGTAAAAAACCGGGGTAAATATATGGACGTTGATGATGATGGCAGGCAGGTGTGGACGGCGGGAGCAGGTGCAGGCTGGCAGGTGTGGCGAAGAGGATGTTGATTGAAGACGGGAGGCAGGTGTGAGCGATCAGCTGGCTTCGGAGATGGGAGGAGAAAAACAAAAACAGAAACAAAAACAGCGGACAGGGCAACAAGAACAAAGGTAAGAAAAATAAATAATAAACAGGACAGACTCACGGCCAGCCGGACCCCACCACGACAGAAAATCCTGCCTTTCCTCAAAGAAAAAAGACAAGCAGGAAGAGATCCCTCACAAATCCAGTGGTCACAAACCGAGTGAACAGTGAGGAAAAACCACAATGCCGTCAATCAGGTTAGTTCTTTACTATACCACGATTGCCATGTTCTAAGAATAAAGATCATTTATTGAATAGCTATTTTGGTGGGGACCAAAATGATAAGATAAGATGGGAGTTAAAGATACCCATTTGACAAAATGTTGCAAGTTTTGTGAAGCGTTTTCAAACTAAATAATACAACCAAACTGCGGTAATACAACAAATAATACAACAAACGTAACACAATATTAGGCTAACGATTTGTGTTGTTCAACATTAAATCTACTTGCAAACAGCCCTAAAGGGAATATAAAAGTAATCAGAGAGAGTCCTCTTTCATCTGTCAGTACCAGGCAGCAGTCCGATCACTTTCATGTCTCTTCTGATTGGGTTTGGTCCAACCTTTTCCCAAAGCGACTAAGGGTCACTGTGCATAAAGTAAATTCCTTATTTTAATTTACAGATGGCCAGACAATGAAATTGCTTTTCTGCTTTTTTACAAGAACTGGTGTTTCAATTTACACTTTTGCTTTTTCTTTCTGCCCACACATGAATGTTGATGCCCCGCCACTAACCTAGGTGTTAGTGTTCATTTATTTTCTTGCTCTTGTCTATTAACGACTTCCTGTAACTTCTATATTTTTTTTTCCCCAACTCTGACTGTATTCAATTTAAGATGTGTTTCCTTTTTTTGATCTACATAACCCACTCTGCAAATGATGTGTAACACCCCAGCAGTTTTTTTAATGGAATTATACTTAACATGAGCTGTAGCTTTAACTAACCTGCAGAGCCGCTGTAAATCATTCTCGTATCTCCCACTCTGAGTGACCACGGCTCCTCGCTAATGGCCAGTCATTCCTGCAGGCTGTTCTTCATTTTTATCACCCTATTCCAAGGTGTTGTATTATTTTGTTCTGTCAAGACACTGACCGGGTTATTATTCATGATAATGAGGATGTTACTCTCACTGCACATATACAGACACTTGTTAACCGCAGAGCACTAAATCTTGTTTAAGGACAAATTTCTATTTTGCAATTAAATTAAATAGCTTTGCAACCCTTATACCTGAGGTTATTTTCCCTTCATTTGAACGTACACAAATCAAATCTTTCAGATTGATAACAAATGACAAGTGTCTTTAGCTTTTGCCCATGCATTGAATGAAATTTGAACATACATTTAAAGGAAAGAGATACAAGCCTATTGTAAAGGGATTGCTTCACAAGACCAGAGACTTTACTAGGATTGGGGGTTAGGGAGTTAACTTCACGTTTAACTTGAGCCTTATCTTGCCAGTGTACACTGTGCAAACGAGTCGTGACTCACAGGGACTGTAGTTGGTAGTCAGTGTCAAACCTATGTTGTTAATTTTGCCATATCAGCACCCATACATTTTTTTTAAATACAAAGCAAATTATCAATACTTAGTTGGACGACAGATGCTGTAATAAACTGAAAGTGTCTGCTCTGTACATCCCGTGTGTGTTTTAGTTCCTTTCCTAACCACAACTGTCCCGTCGTTGTCGGTGTGTCCTGTGTGTGACGGTTCCTTTCCCTGTTTATTTTTTTCCTAACCACAACCATCCGTTGTTGTGGCCAGCGTTTGCCGTTTCATTTTCCAGTAGTTGCATGCCAAAGAGACCGTGGATCGTGTCCCCGTGCCTGGGGATTGTGTCCCCTTGTGGCGGTCCGTCTTGTTGTTGTGGCCGGCGTATGGCGTTTGATTTCCACGTTGTTGCGTCCCCCAGAGCAGCCCAGTGTCATGGCAGTTCGTGAAATGGTCACGTTCAAAAATCATGACATGTACACATAATAAACAAGAAAATCGTGACATGTACACAAATTATTAAATCAAAATAACATGACCATTTCACGAACTGGCGTGAAACCTGGTTTCTTTGTAGAATGCAACAGCAACAAAGCACAGAGTAGAGTCACATTGAGATAACGTGAGTTGACAGACAAGATGACGGCAGAAGATTTTGTGTTTTCAGTATGTCAGAATGACAATTTGCTTTCAGCATATCCATTGAAGGGAGGCCTAAGAAGAAATGCAAATCATCTGACTGTAGTCAGTGGCAACTCCAGTCACTGAATGACTTTGACAACCATGAGTAAAATACTGCAAGATGCCTCTAAAAAAAAAAAAAAAAACTCAGTGACATTTAAAGATTGATGTCTGAAACATACTACGACCAGCCCATCTCTTTAAATAACAAAGACAATGTAATCAAAGTCATGGAAGAATGGCTTTACCTCTTTGAAACCACCCATCTGCCCGACCACAGAGAGAAACTGATGTGATTTCCCGTCCAAACTAAATAGGTGAACCAAATTGAGGAGAAGGGCAAGAATGTCACAGTTTCTCGTGAGCAAGGGATTTAAAGGAGTTACTACAGATCCATTAAAACTCCTCCAGGGCCTAATGGAGTATCTTGCAGAGGTGTTGTTTAAAGAGTCTAAAGCCTTATAGGGAAATTCCCCAGCAAAACCACATTTAATTAATTTAGTAACTTGTGATTCAGCCCAATGTCTATATCTCTCGGAGCAGAGAAGCCAATCGCTGTGTATTACAGTTATGGGTAAGGATGTCCATGTCTACTTTAAATATTGGAAGGTCTATTTGTGTAGTCTCTCCAGTCAGAGAGTAAATGCCGTAAAACCCTTTCCCCTAACGGACCATGCAGGCCTGTCTCGTTTTAGGATCCAAATATTCCTTAAAACTTTACATTTTCAGCTTGGAACATTGCTCAGAAGTTCTGGTCAATGTGTTGTCAGAGTTTAAACCCAAAGCAGGCGGAAAGTTGTAAGTAATACACCAAAGCAAATTTCTTGCAGGTATAAACTTGTTTGGTAATAAATCTCTCAAAGACTCTGATTGATTCATATTTGATCAGAACTGTGTTAATCTGCGGGTGGGGTGTAATCATCTGTTTCATGTTCCACTGTGTGTGTAGTGACAGCGTTGAAGGGTGGCCATCCATCAAAGTAGTCAATGTTTGTACAGTTTGATAATTTATTAGGCTATCATTGCTAATGCATTTAAGCCATTGGACTTCATCAGAACAGTAAGGACGGCTACACACTGGATGCGGTGCGCGGGCGTGTCAGCTGCGTGGCGTGTCCGTTTTTATTTTGGCTCCCATGGTAACAGGTTAGAGCTTACACACTGCTTGCATGACACGCACTTCTCGAACCGCGTGCATGCTAGAAATAGAGCCGTCGCCCATTTGTCATGCGAGCGTGTTTTCAGGCAGAATAGAACAGAAAAAGATGTTAATATGTCATTTTCACATAAATACATATTAATAAATGAGATGTTGATGTTTGAAAATCTCTAGGTTTTGACATCAATGCAGATATAAATGTAATTAAAAAACAGTCCATCAGGTAGGCTTACAATATAGGCTCTTTACAGCTTCACAAAGTTGATAATGTTATTGAAATAAACAGCCCAATTACCCATTTTTCTGAGTTTAAATCAGTCAGCTCCATGTCCCGAGATAACCCTTCCCTGTACGTCACCTAGCAGCAACAGCAATGCGTCAGACACGTTTGTGGTGTGTAGGACATAGAAAAATCAACGCAGCCGCCACGCAACAGAAACGCTATGTTCGCGCAATGCAGCAAGTGTGTAGCCGGCCTAAGACTCCTTCTTCACGAGTTAACTGATCTCTATGTGTAAAATCAGTTTATCGTCTCTCCACTCAGCAGCAGAGAAACAAGACAAGACACCTCTGGCAGTTTTAAGGACGTGGAGCGTTTATTTGTGCTCAACTGCGGACTCTAGCTACTGTACATTCACTTGATATCTTCCCCGCTGAAAGTTAACTCTCATCTGCTCTGATCCCTCTCTCCCGTCTATCTCATCTTACAGTTACACAAATGGTGTGTTAGTAATGTGCTACTGTTTGTAGTGTAGGGGAAGGGGTGTGTGTGTGTGTGTGTGTGTGTGTGTGTGTGTGTGTGTTCCTATCCTACAGCTCTGAATAAGTGGCACCAGACAGGCCTTATTAAGTAGGCCTATAGCTAGATCACTGGCCACACCGTTTGTAAAACAGAACTGGGTGGGTGGGGCTATCAGTATGTGTGCCTCTGTGTGAACTATAATTTTGTTTACATGTCCGTATCCAAGGATGTCAGGTTTTTCTTTTCTTTTTGAGCGTATGAGTGTGAGAGCTGGAAAAACACTTTAAGGATAAGATATAAGGATTTTGGCCAGATTGGGTTCATAATTTGAAACTTAGTTTCATTTTCTGAATCCACACCTGTAAATGCTGAACTTTAGTAAACTTGCTTAACTGAACTCTTTGTCTCAGATTGATCCTTGTGTTCTGGTAAACTTAAGTCCAATAAAAGAAGGTGCAGGAATTAATGAATAAGAGTCAGATTTGACAGGCCTTAGGGCCTCTTTTGGACCAAAGTCCCTACAGTAGCTGTACCAATTTGGACAGGCATTTTTGACTAATCTGAAATTTCTAGTTGGCTGGCCATGCAAAATATGCATATCTTTTGAGGAGTAAGCTAATCCACTACAAACACCATTCATACAACTGTCTCTCCAGAGATTTTATTGGGAGTGTGATGGGTATTTCTAATAATTACCCTGTGTTCGTTAACCAAATCTATCTTCCAATACTCAACAGAAGACAGGAGACCAAGTGAAATTATTCTTGCAGCAAGGGAAGCCTCTGTGTCACCTCTGACACCTCTGAGCAAATTCGAAAATCTTCCCCTGAAACCAGTCTCTTTATTGTATGAGTAAAGCAAGTTACAGTGACATATTTACAACCATGGAATTGGGAGTGTCGCTGGTCTAATGTGTGTGCGCTACGTGAAGCAGTTGGATACATTGAAAAATTCTGGACACTGCAGAATATTGCAGAATCTTCAGTTTATGCCTGAACACACATACAAATAGAAACTAAGATACACACACACGGAAGTACACACAGAACCTTTTGCACAGAAACTCAGGCCTGAATTTCTGTGCTATCAAGGTTGTAACCATATATAGTAGAGAAACGGTTAAGATATGGTGTCAGACAGTGATTACTCAAATGAAAACATATTCATAACCATATATGAATTGTGCACCACACAAACTGACTGTTTCTAAGCATATCAGGCTTTCTACCATATTCAAAACCATATATGAGTTTACATCACACATCTAGTATTATAAAACATAACAGGCTCTCTAACAGAGTGTCAAAACGTTTCTCGGTATCAAACATGAATACGGTATCAATTGTGTACTATATTAATTGTAATCTATGGCCTAGTGATAACCACCACAATACTACCTGCTGCAATTAGTAATTTTACTACTGTAGGCTGCATCCTCAATCTAAAGCTTTTTCTACTGAAAGGAAAGGAAGAGTATTCTTGTATACTCATGTTCTTTTCAAATAAAATATGTTCTACAAGATGAGTTAAAGCCTGTAATGTCAGCACAATAGTTTTCTCCTCTTGCATTGTCAGCTGAAGTCAGCTGATCACTGGGATGGTGTTATGCTGCCAGATGTCTACCTTCGCTTGCTGTTTAAATCATGAGTACTGAGCTAAATCATGTGAGCACATTTAATTACAGAAAAGAATTGCAGACATTGCAATACAGACCACATTGTAATGACAATAGATTACATATGGAGTAAAGCAGTTATTCTCATGAACAATAGTTCAAAAAGCTACGAAAAGTTAAGCACTGTAATTCGTAAGTATTCAACTTTTTTTCCACTGTGTGCACCACATTGACTGCTGCTGGCCGCATAAAAACACAGGGCTTTCATACCAAGGAGTTTGGGAGTGTATATCCAAACCACAATCTTTTTCCTTAACTTTACCAGTTGGTGTCATGAAGCTCTGTAGCTTTAGCAAATGCCACTCGGCGGCATAGAGCGCGTAGCCAGCCACTGGTTGCTTTAAACACTGCTACACACTCACTCAAATGAAATTGTCTCTGTGTGGCCTGGATCCATTCACGGTTTCACAAACTGCCAAAGACTGCATTCTGGCTTGGATGATAAGATGAATGACAACAAAATCAAGACAGGCTGTTAGAACAACTGAAAAAAACTAATGTCATGTCTATAGGTATAGAAGAGTTCACAGATAGAGCTGACACTGCACAATTGTGCATATACAGTATGCCTGTGACGCAAATCCATCTGAGAGGAATTGCTCGGCTTACTGCTGTTGGAAGGACACACACGTGATAAAATGGTTGTTGAGAAAACGTCGACATTTATTAAAGACAAATAGTCTGGATTCGGAGCCTGTGCACATGCTAGTTACTCATAGAGGCTCTATCCATGGAAGAGAAAGTGATTGGTTTTTCAGGATGTTGGTCCGCTGTTGCCCCTCAGATGATGTCTTTGCACTGCTGTGTGCATCAGACAATGTTTTGGGCAAAACTAAGCGGGGACCTTAAAACCAACAGTGGGATGCCTTCAATAAGTTTAATTCACTCCACATCTCACGCCCCCGCCCGCCTTGACATCTGTACAGTGAGAGTCTGGGGTGTGTGTGAATGTGTTTTGTTTTTTTGTCTGTCTTTCTGTTCCCACCTGCATGTTCCACAGTGTGTGGACACGTGCTGCTGACTCTCCTCACACCTGGCACCAATTCCTATCAGCGCACCTGCTAATCATCCTGCTCCATATTCTGCCTTCAAGTACCATCCTGACTTTCCTTTTTCCTGCTGGATTGTTACTTACCGCTGTGCGTATTCCCAAGCTTTTGATATTTGTCTGGTTTGTTTGTTAAGAAAGTCTAGTTTCTTGTCTTTGTACTTACCTGTCTGCTCTTTTTCCTGATGTGACTAAATGGAAGATTTCTGTCCTCAGAAATAACACAACTTCAGAATCATAAGCTACCAATCAGCCACGCCACGCACTGGATTATCGAGTCGCCAGCCAAGCCATGTTTAGACCCAGCACCCCCTCTGCATGCCCAGCCATCTTCAGACCCAGCACCCCCTCTGCCAGCCCAGCCATCTTCAGACCCAGCACCCCCTCTGCCTGCCCAGCCATCTTCAGACCCAGCACCCCCTTTTCCTTCCCAGTCATCTTTGGACGCAGCAACCCAACTACCAGCCCAAGCTTACCACCTTGATAAAATAAGTTTCTTTACCTATATTCCAGTCTGCGCCTTAGTTCTGTCCCCCGATTCCTGACAGAAAAATTGACTCAGCCAGTATGGACTCGGCGGTTCTGGAGCGTCTCCAGGAAACCATGGTAGGACAGTTGACTCTCAAGCAGCTCCTTCAGTGCTGGGATCCCCGCCTCCCGCCGCAATTCCGACACGTGAACCATGGGTTTGTCTACCTGAGAGGTGTGATGGACAATGTAACACTCTTCTCCTGCAATGTGGCCTAGTTTTCAATCTGCAGCCCCTGATGTATTCTACTCAAGTTAATGAGCTTGCTTGCTCAACTAGCCTCTAGCTGTGATACATCAAAGATTAGCCACAGCAGCTATTTAGGATCTATTACGTCTGATGAGTTGCTATATTTTTACTAAACTTAAACATGTATTTTGTTCATCGTTAAAATGCTTATTAAAATAAACCCATGGATGTATTACAAGAAACAAGGCGATATTTCATTATTTCATGCTACTAGCTACGGTTAGCTGATAGCTGGCAGGTGGAGAACAGAGACGTTAACGTTACATCCACATTACAGGCTTTATAGCATACAGCCCTCGGATGTATTATGAGTTACAGCCATAACTGTCTATTATTACAGCTACAGTAGTGTCCATTAACCTCTTGGATAGCATTCGCCCGTCAGCGGGACCGTTTTCTCCATTTTAGGAGAAAACTTTTCTTAACTCAAATTGCAAGCATTATATCTTCATGAACACGGTCATGCAGCACATCATTAGAAAGCTTAAAGTCTCATGATTCCATTGAGCCCACACACATATAAGCATAAGGTGACTTATAGCGGTTATAATCATGTTTAAAAGTAAAGAAACACAGAAGGATTCTGCGCCGATAGTGTCTAAATTCAAACGTGCGTCCTTACCTTTCTCCTCGTGTCTCTATTCACAGCGGTGAAAGATCGCCAGAAACGTTTTTTTCCTGCTTTGCCAACAGTTCAAAGAATAAGTACATCCAATCCTTTTAATCCAAAACGAGCTGGTCCCCTCACAATCTTGTAGATTCTGGCCATGTTTCCTCGCAAACAAAGCTGAAAAGTCCATCATTTATGGACTTTAATCGCTCCTACTGCCGGCCCTACTAACGGTACAGCGTATCCTGTCGGTACACAATCCGTCCTGCCTGCACAATCCGTTCTGCGCATGTGCACGATGTTCACGCATGCGCATAAATACGTAGCTGGAAACCCTACACTATTGGTACCACGCATGCGTCGGAATACTTGACGGCCAAGCATCACAACGGACAGCTTTTTTTTTTTTTTCATTTTATTAACAAAGAACAATTATATCGCCAGTATGTACATATACAAAAAGTCAATACCAGAGGTGCATATACAGAATATATATATATATATATATATATATATATATATATATATATATATATATAATTATATATTAGCATTTTTATATATAGACCTTTTGTAGTTCACAAGTGCTCAACATGTAATCTACACTTGTTAGTAGTTCAGAGATATATATATATATATATATATATATATATATATATATATATATATATATATATATATATATATATATATGTTTTTTAATAAGATTTTAAGACATTTAAATTAAGACTGGTCACTGATCCAAAACTGTGTACCGACATCTGTGTACCAGGCATAGGCGACATTATGTGATCAACATGTAATCTTTTTTTTTTTTTTTATTATCGTTTACGCCAGGCTATGAATTCCGAGGTGTTTACGTGGTGGCCAATCCAAAAATATAAAGGAGCTAAGATATTTGTGACTTTTTGCAACAAAAATCAGGGGGTTATGAAATCATGCAAGCCCTGCATTATTTTGCATGGAAATCTGCAATTTATGCAGCAAAAGAAATTGCCCCCAGCGTAAAAATGCGGACTTTGGCTGATTTCAAATGAGTGTATGTTAATGTAACAATAAAATAAAACATGATTTGAGGCTTGTTAATGTGGTGCTGGAATATTCTTTTTACTGGCCTGGGCCCATTTGTCTTGCAAATGTTTTTTTTTTTTTTTAAATGCTTTGACTTTTCCTCGGTCAAAAAGAATTCCCGTTCCACGTGTTCTTTGTTAATGTACCAACTCCTTTATACAACAACTCCTTTATATTTTTGGATTGGCCACCACGTAAACACCTCGTAATTCATAGCCTGGCGTAAACGATAATTAAAAACAAAAAATCCCCAGATTACATGTTGATCACTTAATAATAATGTCGCCTATGCCTGGTACACAGATGTCGGTACACAGTTTTGGATCAGTGACCAGTCTTAATTTAAATATATTTATTAAAATATATATATATATATATATATCTATCTGAACTACAAGTGTAGATTACATGTTGAGCACTTGTGAACTACAAAAAAGTGCTAAAATATAATTTTTTATATATATTCTGTATATGCACCTCTGGTATTGACTTTTTGTATATGTACATACTGGCGATATAATTGTTCTTTGTTAATAAAATGAAAAAAAAAAAAAAGCTGTCCGTTGTGATGCTTGGCCGTCAAGTATTCCGACGCATGCGTGGTACCAATAGTGTAGGGTTTCCAGCTACGTATTTATGCGCATGCGTGAACATCGTGCACATGCGCAGAACGGATTGTGCAGGCAGGAGAAGTTTTTTATTTTGCACTTTTTGGGCTTTTTTTCTGAGAGGAAATAAGAAAAACGCACAGACATATCTGTAGAAATAACTTCATAAAATAGCCATTTTCTGAGTCATTTTCTTCTGGATTTTTTCTGTATTAAGTTCAGACATGTGGCTGGGGTACTATTTTTGTATGTAGATCATGTAATATGCTTACAGTAGTGTTTTTTAATAATTTTACATATGATTTACTTGGACGGAAATAGAAATTCTCTATTCTAACCTCTTCAGCTCTGTGTCAGTAAGACCTAGTGTCACACTGACACAAGAAACAAAAAATTGAGAGTGTTAGCTTCCTAATGACCTCGGGACCATCCCAGAGGGCCAAAGGATGGGGGAACTTTAGCAATTTTTTTGGGGAAAAAATTTATTTTGAAGTGATTAGTTAACAGGTTAAGCTCATTGCCCTTTTAAATAAGGGATCATGGTCTGTGGTGTTTTTAACATGTTCTTTCCAACATTTAAAGAATTGTTGTTGCTATGACTCCCTGCACTTCCCAGACCACCTACTGGTTTCCTACTCAATCCTCAGCCTTGTCTGTCTAATGCAGTTATTATTTAAATCATGAATGCTAATGCCTCTGGGGATTTAGTGCTCCCAGCAGAATCCCAAAACATGCTGCATGGATTCTTTGGGAAACTCTCTCAGGTCCAGAGGGATTTTTCAGGCCAGTATAATATAAAGAGACAAAGTCTAAGGAATACACCATCATTCTACAAAACCTTTATCCAATGATTTCAAGCTTCTGTAGGTATAAATGGAAATGTTCCCAAGGCTCTCCCCTTTGCAGCAGAGATATTCCATGCTGTGTGCAGTGGCTGATGTATGATAATGGCTTGTAATGTTGCGGTTATTCATACACGTTTCACGATGGGTTAATGATCTGTAAATGTTAATGACTCTTCCAATATGTCTGGATACAGTGATGCTTTTGGCACCTGGGCTAAAAAGCCCTAAAATAGCACCATGTAATATAAGGAGTTTAACCATTTTCAGGCACTGTAGACAAGTTTTTCGTTTCACCTTTTTTTCTGTTGTATTTTTTGGAGTACACTGAAGCAAAAGACAACATATTATAGGGTATAGATGGCTGCTGCATATTTACACATTATGTCCGGTCTTGCATGACCTTGTGTCGAAACCTAGAAACGTTAAATACGAGGGTGTCATTCCATGTTGTGTCAGAACTTTCCAGTTGGATTAATGAATAGTCATTATAAGCCTCAGTAGTTTGTTTTACTCATTGATTCCTAAACTCTCCTTATTATAGATTCCCTGTCTTTTATCCCTCTGAGATGTTCAACACATTTGTTTCATGTTCTTTTCAGCATTGCTGCTATTGACCTATGAGCCAATTGTGCGTGCAGCCTAATGTCGATATTCTTACTTCAAAGTGCCGATAAGTTGTTGTGCAGAGACAGAGCAGATCCCTACTCTATAAAACATCTATACTTCTTCTAGTAATTCATTGTGACTCTCTTACCTGCATCACATTGGAGGCTGGAGTGCTTAATTAAAATTAATGCATCAAAATATTGTGATTTTGTTTTGGAAAATGATGCCGTTTTAAAGATTTCTAAAATATGCATCATTCAGTCAGAAGAGAAGATTAATCTAAATCCCATGTCTGTACATTAAGTACAGAGCTTGAGTCAGGAATTAAAATGACTCAAGACTCAAGAAAATGAACATAAAATTGGTGTTTTAAACAAGGCCAACCATGGTCCTAGTTTAAAACACCAATATATATAATATATATAATTATATAATATAATATATAATTCAATATATTATGCTCATTTTCAGGTTCATAATTGTGTTGTGAGGGTATACCAGGAGAGGTTTACATGGTTTCATTTTCAAAAAACACCATATTTTTGTTGTACTGGACATTGCTGCAGGCCCTATTTTCACCCTGTGTGTTTAGGTCTCTGTTTTAGCTACAGAGTGAGACATCTACTTCTATACTATCTTTTTTGTGAGTGGTACATGCTCAGTAGCGAGGTAAGATCCCATCAGCTAGATAACTTCCAACTTTGGTCAGTCCAAGGCCGGATTAGCTGGGAGACTTCTCCTAAACGAGGGACGCTTGTGGAATACCTGCAGAACAGGGACATGGAAGTAGTTCTTTTGGAGATTATGGTCAACTAGTGTGTGTTGTAGCAGTGTTTTGCCATTGAGAACCAGCTAGAATGCTACGGTTAGCCACCTCGTCTCGGCTAGTGACGTAGAAAGCCGTGCAGCTTTTGAACAGCTCACCCGGAGACATTTAGAAACCGTATTTTACTCAAAACAGCATGGAGAGTTTGTATGTGTGTGGAAGCACCAGAGACACAAAATAACACCCCACATTTTTTTTTTTTCTCTAATATTATGGGCACTTTAAAGACACAAAGCAGGAGGAAACCGATAGCCTCGCTCCGTAAAAAATATATAATCTTTATATATAATATAATATAGTCTAATATAATAATAAAACCTTTATTAACATAACAGAACTACAAAACACATTCTTCTAATTTAACCCATGTAGCAGTTTCTAGCTAACGTTGGCTTATTGCACAAGCTAAACTTTTATGACAGGCTTCACCTGGGATTCATGAAACTATCGTATCACACCAATCAGAGCGTAAGAATGGTCGTACACTGATAAATGCAGCGGCTGGAAACAATCATAATTTAAATATCACGCCCTAATATATTCTCGGTCCCTATTATTTACGACATGGCCAGACATAATCCGGTTAAGAAGCGACACTTTTCAGAGGTGGAGATGAAACCCTGACATCTCAGTTTAATTTGCAGTAACATGTGTCCTTTTGGCAGCCTAAAAACTGGTATTAATAATAATAATAATAATAATAATAATAATAATAATAATAATAATGTATCCTTTATAAGTCCCACAAGGCGAAATTACAATTTACACTTGTTATTACACACAGGCTTGAATTACACAGACATGCTCAGTACCTTTACATGCACTAATGGAGAGATGTCAGAGTGAGGGGGCTTCTTCCTACAGCCTAATAATAATAATTATTTATTATTATTATTATTATTATTATTATTATTATTAGGAAGAATGTGGAATAAAAAAGAGATCACTGATGCAGTCAACAGTGTTGCCATATTAAATTGGACTCCAGCTGAAGTTTATTTAACTTATACATCATTGACATACTGTATGTATACTCCTAATGGTAATATAGAGGGTTATATTGTAACATTTTAGGCCTACATGTAGGTGTACCTATATTTAAATAAACACACAGTAACAGAGTTCATGGAGTGTTTTTTTTTAGTTTACTTGTGTTTATTTTGTGAGTCAGAGCCAGGCAACCGCTGTGAGGGAGAACACATGTCAACATTTACTGAATGTCCTTCTACAATAGTTACATTATTTAAAATTGTTAGTTTTGTTTGTTAGTTGATTTGTTGTAGGCTACAGTTTATTGATAATGATGTTTTTGATCTGTAATGAAAAAGCCTTTTTTTGGGACTAAAGCTGGTCCACTATCTCTTACAAAGAGAAAACCAACATTATTCCTCTTGAATCTGAGGTTCAGCCATCGGAACACAGCCTCCGGTCTCAGTTTCTAATTACAAAATGTGTACAGCATTTTTCAATTTAGACAAATTGCATTACTTTTTAGCAAAGACAAAAGAATGTCATGATTGAGGGCATAGAAGTCCCCCTTGCTTGAGAGTTCATTTGAAGACTATCATCTCCTTTTATGAGTTGTTAATGTGTTAATGTGTTTTTCATGGACACTGACGGTGAACATCATGCAGTAAGATCCCTGCAGCATGGTGATTAATTGTATGCTTAGCCTATATGTCTTGTCAACATGAAGGAACGGGATACAGATGGCTCGAGAGAGAAATAGGGAGAGAGAGGCATCTGTATGTACTGATGAAGCCATCAGGGGTGTCCCATTGTTTAGAATATAGTTTTCATCACACAGAAATTCTGCAGTGATACAATATTAAGATTTGTGTGCATACAGGGCAGAAAACAGAGTCTTGCAGTGCTGGGGTAAGATGGTTTAAACAGTAGTTATTCTTCGTCACACAAATTTCTAACATGTGTAGACATTTATATTTATCATTAAATACCTGTAGCCATCACACAGCAGCATGAATGATAGGAACGGATCCAAATTAAGAATAAGCATTTGCACGCATGTTGCACAGCAATGCGTCTTTTTAGTATGTTTTGAGTATGTTGCTCTTTAGTTAAATTCCTTTTGTCGAGCAACATTTATATAATGTGTTGTGAAATACATTGCTAAGTACTTTGATGAGTTTGCTGTCTATTGTGTGCATTGATTTTGACTGTGCTGTTTCAGTGGGTGACTTTAACATTCATGTCGACAATCTTAAAGATGGCTGTGCCAAAGATCTTTTGAACATTCTGGATACTTTTGGGCTCTCTCAGCATTTAACACATTCAACACATAACAAGGATCTAATTATTTCCAAAAGTATTAATATTTCTGAAGTTGTGGTAACTGATTTTGCACTTTCTGATCATTATTGTGTTTTGTTTAAAATGGCCACCCCTGCTAATCTTATCAAAGGTAAACTAAGGGTGCTATATATTAAGAACACCTGTGCATTATTTAATCAAGTTTTTACACAATCACCACCCTTGCCTCTATCTGGTGTCAATGACCTTGTTACCTCTTGTATTTAACCCCTGTGTTTCCTTTGTCTCTTTTCGGATCATTCTAGTTTGTCTGTTTGCACAGCATCCTGTCCTGTTGGCGTTACCTGTCCTTATGTTCCTGCCTGTGTTCCTGTATCCTTTGTGAGTAGTCTCCCTGCATTTTTTACCCTGCCTGCGCACCGCCACCTTCCCTGTGCTCGTTTTGGATTTCCTTTGGCCTGGACTTCCTCCTCCCCCGTGCCTAGTTTGGATGTTTCGTTTCAACGTTGCCTTCTGCTCCCTTGGTTTTTGAACTGTTTAAAATAAATCCTTGTGGACTTTGTGCCACTCTGCGTTTGGGTTCTCCTGCCACTCCCCTGGTAGTTGTTGATTCCATCGCCCCAATTAGGACCAAAGTTTTGTCAGGAAGAAAGTCACCTTAGAGAAACGCCACACTAATAACAGCTCAAAAGAGTATGCAGGCAGAATGCAGATGTCATAAAGAACCTGGAGTTTTTTCGCCATTTTATAAAAGAAGGTCTTTACAGCTATAACCAGGAACTAACTTTTCTCACAGATTATCAATTAAAAAAAAACAGCATCTACTCTCCAAAAAGTCATTCAATGACTTTGCGGCTTATTTTATTTTATATACAGATAAACAATTAAAGTGTAACACAAACAGTATTTATCTGGAGCAAAATTGTCATTTGTGCCTCCGTCTATTCCAGTTAATCTAGCACATGTTAGCCTCCCAGATTTCACAGCTTTGACAGAACGTTTTTACAGTTAAAATACATGACATGCTGCCTTGATACTCAGCCTATGTATTGAAAATAGAAAATAACTTTCTTCATTCAGGTCAGTTTTCCCAGGCCTTCAAAACTGCAAGAATAAAACCTTTTTTAAAAATGGTTAAGTGGATGCTACAGCAATTATGCCGATATTAAACCTTCCGTTTTGGGGGTAAAGGGTTGTTTTTAACAAATCCATGCTTTTATGATACAAAACAACTTTGTTAATCCACTTCAGTCTGGATTTCATCCAAACCACAGTACTGACACTGCACTAATTAACATTTTATATGACATATACAGTTGTGGTCAAAAGTGTACATACACTTGTAGAAAATCACAATGTTATGGCTGTCTTGAGTCTTCAATAAGTTCTACAACTCTTATTTTTCTGTGATAGAGTGATCGGAACACATACATGTTTGTCACAAAAAACAGTCATAAAGTTTGGTTCTTTCATAAATTTATTATGGGTCTGCTGAAAATGTCACCAAATCTGCTGGGTCAAAAATATACATACAGCAACATTAGTATTTGGTTACATGTCCCTTGGCCATTTTCACGGCAACTAGGCGCTTTTGGTAGCCATCCACAAGGTCCTGGCAAGCTTCAGGTCGAATGTTTGACCACTCTTCTTGACAGAATTGGTGCAGTTCAGCTAAATTTGATGGTTTTCTTGCATGAACCTGTTTCTTTAGCACTGTCCACATGTTCTCAATGGGGTTTAAGTCAGGACTTTGGGAAGGCCATTCTAAAACCTTAATTCTAGCCTGGTTTAGCCATTCCTTTACCACTTTTGATGTGTGTTTTGGGTCATTGTCTTGTTGGAACACCCAACTGCGCCCAAGACCCAACCTTCGGGCTGATGGTTTTAAGTTTTCCTGCAGAATTTGGAGGTAATCCTCCTTCTTCATTATCCCATTTACTTTCTGCAAAGAACCAGTTCCACTGGCAGCAAAACATCCCCAGAGCATAATACTACCACCACCATGCTTGACAGTAGGCATGGTGTTCCTGGGATTAAAGGCCTCACCTTTCCTCCTCCAAACATATTGCTGGGTGCTGTGGCCAAACAGCTCAATTTTTGTTTCGTCTGACCAGAGAACTTTCCTCCAGAAGGTTTTATCTTTGTCCATGTGATCAGCAGCAAACTTCAGCCGAGTCTTAAGGTGCCTTTTCTGGAGCAAGGGCTTCTTTCTTGCACGGCAGCCTCTCAGTCCATGGCGATGTAAAACACGCTTGACTGTGGAGACTGACACCTGTGTTCCATCAGCTTCCAAATCCTTGCAGACCTGCTTCTTGGTGATTCTTGGTTGACTCTTGACCATCCTGACCAATCTCCTCTCTGCAGCATGTGATAGCTTGCGTTTTCTTCCTGATCGTGGCAGTGACACAACTGTTCCATGCACTTTATACTTGCGTATAAGTGTCTGCACAGTTGCTCTTGGGACCTGTAGCTGCTTTGAAATGGCTCCAAGTGACTTCCCTGACTTGTTCAAGTCAATAATTCGCTTTTTCAGATCCACACTGAGTTCCTTTGACTTTCCCATTGTAGCTTTTGTAGCTGAGTCTAATCACTGGGTCAAATGAGCCCTATTTAAATGGGCTCATGAGAAGTCAACAGCTGTAGTCAATCAGAATCACTTAGAAGAAGTGAAGAGGCCATGACATGAAGCTAATTTGATTGACACAACTCGCTACATCACCAAAATTGACATATTTTGTTGCTGTATGTATATTTTTGACCCAGCAGATTTGGTGACATTTTCAGCAGACCCATAATAAATTTATGAAAGAACCAAACTTTATGACTGTTTTTTGTGACAAACATGTATGTGTTCCGATCACTCTATCACAGAAAAATAAGAGTTGTAGAACTTATTGAAGACTCAAGACAGCCATAACATTGTGATTTTCTACAAGTGTATGTACACTTTTGACCACAACTGTATCTGAATAATGATGCATCCGAAACCTCTGTCTTGGAATTACAAGACCTCAGTGCATCCAATATGGTTGATTATACCCTACTGCTTGCCAGACTGGAAAAGTGGGTGGGACTTACTTGCACTGTGCAAACTTGGTTCAAATCTCACTTACAAGATATTTTGTCTCAATGGAATTAATGACTCAGAGAACAAAGATCACCTGTGGGCAGAGATGGGAAGTAACGAAGTACAAATACTCCGTTACTGTACTCAAGTAGATTTTTCTGATATTTTTACTTTACTTTACTATTTATTTTTGTGGCGACTTTTTACTTCTACGCCTTACATTTTAACACAAATATCGGTACTTTCTACTCCTTACATGTTACAAAATTGGCTCGTTACTTTAGTTTTGTACAAGAGGTTGTCATGTCGGAAAATAGCGCGGACACGCGCCACACACCGCGAGCGGGTGTGCGCGCCACACGGAGAAAAAGAGAATATCTGTCCGGAGGATAATCAGCTGAGATTGTGTGTGTGCGTCTTTGAGAACTGTAAGTCGTATAACTCATGTTATCAGTTCACTTAAGCCTGTTATTAGTATATAGTTCTTCACATTTAAAGTAAGTTAGCTAGTGATTTTGGTGTGGTCTTCAACTGTTCACCAACTTCAGATACTGTAATTCAATTGACAAGTGGATAAACTTAGCTAGACAGAAGTTGTCTCTGTCTGTTTTAACAGACACACCTGGGGGGACGTTGGAAACCAGAATCAGCTTTTAATCCATTCCTAATCTAGTCCTCAACTTTCACATCATTTCACTGGAGTTATCGTTATCATTGTTTACATCATCAATACCATATTCAATCTAAATAGATGGGAATATCTACTGTACGTTGCATTTGACGCAACTCAACAGATTCAGCATTCTGCTTTAATTCACAGCAAATCATTGCGGCTTGATGGCGCTAACGTTTTTTATGGTTTTGTTTTTATGTTTTCCATTTGTTTTTAAGTGTTATATGCATTGTATTGTACTTTGTTGGTATTGTATTACATTTTACGGTGAAGCACTTTGTGATTTTTATCTGTGAAAGGTGCTATACAAATAAACCTTACTTACTTACTTACTTACTTACTTACACATAGACATGATTGAAAATGAAGAAAACGGAGATCCGGCAGACAAGCATCATCCTCAGCCTTATCTGAGGGAGATGTTTGAGACAGTAGGCATCAAGAAGGACTCCTGGCCAATGTGCTGGGGAACTTCTTCATTAATGTCTAGTCATTCATATTTTAATCCTTTATTTTATTTCCAGAAGCCATATTTGAGCACACACACATACATGTAGATTCATTTAAATGTTAAGGGGAAGATTAAAGATAGAAACTGGATCTGTGAATTCTCACAGAATCACAACTGAATTCATATCTTGCTAATGAGTCAGAATCTTATTAACCTGGAGTCCCAGTTTCTGTCATAATAATCATGTGATGTTTTAGGCCTATTGGCAGACATCCATTTAAAATGTAGGCATTGCCATATAAAGACTGTGTTCTCCATGTCCACTGAAGTTCTAAGGCTACTTTTACTTTTATACTTTAAGTAAATTTCCAAGCCTGTACTTTGTTACTTTTACTTGAGTAAAGAAGTTTAATCAGTACTTCCACTTTTACCAGAGTATTTTTTAACTCAAGTATTTGTACTTCTACTTAAGCACGGAAAGTGAGTACTTTTGCCATCTCTGCCTGTGGGGTTCCTCAAAGGTCTATTCTAGGATTGCTTCAATTCAAGATTTCGTCTCATACTTGATAATACTGACTGAAAGTCAGCGCTCACCTTAACTCATTAAAAGCTACAAATAAAGCCAGATACCTTGGTGTGATTATCAACTCTGACCTGAATTATAACCACTTAAAAACAATTACTAAATCTGCCTATTTCCACATGAAAAATATAATTTGAATTCTTGATTTCTACTCTTTATTGATCCCCAATGGGGAAATTACAATTTACACTCTGTTTTTATTACATACTACACACAGGCCTGAAATACACACATGCTCAGGTCCTATACATGCACTGATGGATAGATGTTAGTGCTGGACAGGTGCCCTGAGCATTTGGGTGGTGTTCTGTGCGTTGCTCAATCAATCAATCAATCAAGTTTATTTGTATAGCCCTTTACAATAGCCGAAAGGTACCCAAAGTGCTTTACAACAAAGCCATAAAACAGTACATAATGCATACAGAACATACAGATACAAACTAAAAGTGCTGTAGTGGTGGAGCGCTGCAGGACATTAAAAGCCTTCCAGAAATGCATAAAAATGAGCAGACAGAAGGAGGGCACCTAAGAAACAGTATTGCCCTAGTCGGAATTAAATGCTAATTTAAAAAAGTGGGTTTTAAGCTTCGTTTTAAAAAGGCTGAGGTCAGTAGTGGTGCGGATGTCAGGGGGTAGATTGTTCCACAGTCTGGGAGCAGCAACAGCAAAAGAACGGTCGCCCCCTTGCTGAAGAGCACCTTGACAGTACCCAGGAGATGAACATCTCTCCAGCTACCAGTGGAGTCTCCGTACTTTGGTCAATAAGGGGACTTGAACCATGGAACCCTCCGGTTCCCAACCCTAACTCCGAACGGACTGAGCTACTGACACCCTAAAGGGGGCCTTATATAGCTAGAATGAAAGGTTTTCTGCCTAAAAAGACACAGAAAAACTTTTGGTTACACTTTACTTGAAGGTATCTACATAAGAGTAACATGACACTTTCATGAACGTGTCATAAACATAAACAAGTCAAACATTTATGACTGAAGTGTCATTCAGTTATGTCATGACAAGTTAGGGTTCATGACAGTGTCATGACAGTATCATGTCACAATTGTGTACATACTTTCACGCAAAGTTTTACCAAACTTTTATGAATTATTTTCAGTAAGAGAAATTTTGTAATAGTGTCTCTACAGGTCTTAACAAAAGTCCATTAGGCCGCTGCAAATGATCCAGAATGCTGCTACCAGAGTCCAACAACACCAGGAATTCGGACCATGTTACACCAGTCCCAAAGTCCTTACATTGGCTTCCTGTGAGTTGTTGGATAGCTTTTAAAATGTTATTATTGGTCTATAAAGACAAAAATATATGCTGGATCTGTTGGTTCCCTATGAAGCATCCATACCCCTCAAGTCGTTGTTCAACCCCAGAACTGGGTGGCTTGTGACACATTACACCAGTGGTTCTCAATGTGTGTGGCACGCCCTTGCCTGGAGAAAATGTGATGCAGAACACATTTTTTTGGGGGGGGCAACAGTAGTTTTGTCATGTTTAAAGCCAACTGTCTCTGAGTCTCCTAATTCTATTGTGAACATTGCCTCCAAGTCCTCTGGGTTTTTTGACATACTATACTATGACTTTTTTAGGACTTTTTTAATTCAAATTGCAATACTATGCCATTTTTGACATATTTCTTTGAGTTCCTGTGCAAATCAGGTAAAACAGCCCAGCCAGTGTATCCCTTTCAAGTGCTGCAGTCAATGGGCACATAGCACTGGTCACACCTGTAGGCCAACAGTTAATCAGGGTTCAACGCTGTGGCTTGCAGAAAAATCATGAGGAGACTGGCCGGGAGAAAGGACTGACTTATTTCTATTGTGAATCTTGCCTTCAAGGCCCCCTAGATAGACAGTACTAGACAATACTATACTATGACTTTTTTGACATACTATACAATGAATTTTTTTGGTATACTATACTATGATGTTTTTGTGATGTTTTTTGGCAGACTATACTTTAACTTTATTTCAATTCAATTTTATTTATAGTATCAAATCATAAAAAAAGTTATCTCAAGACTTACTGAGCATAATTTAACTTTAGTTTTGTACAAAAGGTCGTCTACCAGGTGTAACTGTGAGTGCATGTCGGGGAATAGCGCGGACACGCGCCTCACAACTCGAGCGGGTGTGCACGCCACACGGAGAAAAAACTGAGAGAAAAGAAAAAGAAACTAGCTGTCTGGAGGATAATCAGCTGAGATCGTGTGCGTCTTTAAGAACTGTAAGTCATATAACTTATGTTGTCAGTTCATTTAAGCCTGTTGTTGTATTGGTCTATAGTTCTTGCAAATTTAAAAGTTAGCTTGTTTGTGTTCTTCACCTGTTACCTAGGTTACACCTGTTACCCATGTTGCACCTGGCTGTTGATTCAATATAATGGTGATTGTTAAACGTAATGTAAAGATAATGTAATTAATAATGGGTTTATTGTTATTATTTACTAGCATATATGATTCCTATGCATTGTGTATGGTAGCCTTTGCAATGTTATTTATTTCTTTTATTACCAGACACACACAAACAGCCATAGCAGAGCTACCCACGCCCATGTTTATACTGATGCTTGATTGTAAAAAAGCATCAACAGAGAGAAGTTGTCTCCGTCCGTGTTTTATCAGACACACCTGGGCCGAAGTTGGAAACCAGAATCGGCTTTAAATACAGCCCTAATCTAGTCCTCACTAAGTTTAAAATAATTTCACTGGAGTTAGTTATTATTTTTGCGTCAATACCAAATTGAATCTAATTAATATACACAGACTTCTCACAAAATCCCACTTGAATTCATATCTTGCTAATCGGTCAGAATCTTATTAACCTGGAGTCCCAGTCTCTGTCAAAATAAATAAGCTATATGTTTTATATATGTTTTATATATGTTTTAGGCCTATTGGCAGACATCCATTTAAAATGTAGCCAATGCCTCATCTTGTCATCATTAAAGTGCTCTGAAGCAGACCTGTCCATCACTTTGTGTCCAGTCTCTCTGTAAAAATAGAGATAAGCAGCATCAGTGAGCTTCCTCAGTCAGTGTAGCAGCTCCAGTTCATTATAACGGATGCGCTTCTGTGTGCGTGTCTGCTGCAGACATGTTGCGCTGCGTCTGTGCTTCTGCTGTAATTTCAGTTTTTCAACACACAGCAGACTATACGCAGGTGCATTTTTTCTTGAAATATTGTGACATTATTCTTGTAATATTACTTATTTCTCAAGACACCTGAGCTATTACAGTATAGGGGTTTATTAATTAAAATTAATTCATGTATCATTCACATGAAAAGTGCCACATTCACATTTAAAGAGGTTACTCATCAATTAGATTTTTCTGGGGGAGGACTGTGCAGGAAAACCAAGCAGGCCACACTGGTGTGGCTTTCAGTAAGAGCTTGGGAAGGAGACATTAATAATAATAATAATAATAATACATTTATTTATAGAGCACTTTCCATCAAAGTGCTTTACAGCAAAAATACAGATTAAATACAAACAGTACAAAAAATTAAAATTAAAATCGAGACAGTAAAAATAAATAACACTATACAAATAGATCAAGGATAAATGAGCATTTAGGACTCATACGCAGCAGTGAATAAATAAGTCTTGAGCTTCGATTTAAATACCCCAATTGAACATGCCAGTCTAATATCCACTGGAAGACTGTTCCATAACTTTGGGGCGCGAAACGAAAAGGCTCGCTCACCAACTTTTTTTTTCCTGACCTTTGGTACAGTCAGCAGTCCTGACCCGTGAGAGCGCAGCACCCGAGAAGGCACATAAGAGGTTAACAGATCAGACAAATATACCGGTGCAAGGCCATTCACTATTTTATACGTTAAGAGCAAAACTTTGAAATCAGCTCTAACCTGGACAGGGAGCCAGTGAAGTGAGGCCAACACCGGAGTTATGTGTATGTATTTAGATGATCCAGTAAGAACACGTGCTGCAGCATTCTGGACCATCTGTAGACCTTGCAGACTTTTCTTAGGCAGCCCCGAGAACAGAACATTACAATAATCCAGTCTCGATGTAACAAAGGCATGAAATTGGCCAAGAAAAAGGACTGACACAAGACACGCTGTTAAAGAGATGACTACGAGAAGGTCAAAGGAACCCGGACAGGAAGGATCCAAAGTAAAAGTTTAACCCACTACCTTCCTTTCTTGAATGATTTATTAGAATACATTTACGAGAAAAAAAGTCTCTTAATTCTATTGTTAATCTAGCCTCCATGTCAAAAACAAGGATCAAAACAAGTCATAGTACAGTATTTTGAAAAAAAAGTGTAAGTATGTCAAAACATTTGTAAGAAAAAACTAAGTATAGTATATTGAAAAAAGTTAAAAATTGTAATAAAATATATGTTGAAAATGTCATAGTAAAGTAAGTCGAAAAAAGTCACAAAAAGACATCGATATACTACACTGTGACTTTTTTACTAACTTTTATTGACATACTGTATTCCTTTCCAATATACTATACTATGAATTTTTTCAACATACTTTACATTGACTTTTTGAACTACTATACTATGACTTTTTTACTACTTTTTTGACATGCTATATTACAATTCTTTTCTGACAAACTATACTATGACTTTTTTACTACTTTTTTGACATACTATATTACAATTCTTTTCTGACAATCTATACTATGAGTTTTTCAACATACCATACTATGACTTTTTGTGACTTTTACTACATACTTTACTGTGATTTTTGTGGCTTTTACGACATACTTTACTGTGATTTTTGTGACTTTTTACATACTATACTATGACATTTCAGTGACATTTTTCGACATACTATACTATGACTTTAGTGACTTTTTCAACATGACTATGACTTTTTAGGACTTTTTATTTTTACAATGAATGACTTCCCAGAGCTAGGTTAGTAACAGACATTTTTGAGACAAGAATGCACACAAAAGGAAAGATTAAGGAGAGAGGAGCTCAGTGTGTCAAAAGAAGTCCCCCGGCAGTCTAAAACTATTACAGCATAACTAAGAGAGACAGGGTAAAGAGAAGAGCCTGATCGGACTGTACTTCCCTACCTCTCTCTAGTTTTATTATATTATTGGTTATATGGTAGATGAATCTGCAGGTGGGACGGGTTAGGTGGACTGTGACTCATCACTCCCTAACTATAAGCTTTATCAAAGAGGAGAGTTTTAAGTTTACTCTTAAATGTGGTGACAGTGTCTGCCCCCCGAACCCAGACCTGAAGCTGATTCTACAAGAGGGGAGCTTGATAGCTGAAGGCTCTGGCTCCCATTCTACTTTTAGAAACTCTAGGAACAAGAAGTAACTCTAGTAAGTAAGTAATTCTGGGAGCGCAGTGCTCTAATAAGGCACTAAGAGCTCTTCCAAATAAGATGGTGCTTGACCATTTAGAGCTTTTTAGTTCAGGAGAAGGATTTTAAATAAACAGGAAGCCAATGCAGAGAAGCTAATGCAGGAGAAATATGATCTCTTTTCTTAGTTCTTGTTTGAACATGCGCTGCAGCATTCTGGATCTGCTGGAGAGTCTCAAGGGACTTATTTGATCATCCTGATAATAAAGAATTACAGTAGTCCAGCCTGGAAGTTTTTCAGCATCATTTTGAGACAGGATGTTCCTAATTTTGGCAATGTTACAAAGATGAAAGAAGGCGGTTCTTGAGGTTTGTTTTAGATGAGTAAAATAACTCCTAGTTTTCTGACCGTAGTGCTGGAGGCCAGGGCAATGCCATTAAGATTAGCTCTATCCCTAGATAATGAGGTTTGGAGGTGTTTAGGGACCAGCACAATAACTTCAGTTTTGTCTGAGTTTAATATCAGAAAATTGTAGGTCACCCATGATCTTATATCATTCACGCATTCTTAAAGTTTAGTTAACTGTCTGGTTTTGTCTGGCATGATTGATAATGTTAATGTTAATGTATACTTTATTAATCCCACAAGGGGAAATTACAATTTACACTCTGTTGTTATTACACACATTACACACAGATATAACTGGGTGTCATGTACATAACAATGAAAGTTAATTGAGTGTTTCCTAATAATATTGACTAATGGAAGCATATAAAAGTAGAATAGAATTGGTCCAAGCACTGAGCCTTGTGGAACACCATGGCTAACTTTAGTGTACTTTGAGGATTATCGTTAACATTAACAAATTGAGATTGATCGGATAAATATGACTTAAACTAACTTAGTGTGTTTCCTTTAATGCCAACTAAATGTTCCAGTCTCTGTAACCGGAAGCAAATGCAAAGAAGCTAATATAGGAGAAATATGATTCAGTGGTGTCGAATGCAGCAGTAAGGTCTCATAAAACCAATACAGAGACAAGTCCTTTGTCTGCAGCAGTTAGGTCATTAGTAATTTTCACCAGTGCCGTCTCTGTGCTATGATGCTTTGTGAAATCTGATTGAAAGTCCTCAAGTATACTATTGCTAAAAAAATCACATAATTGATTAGCGACTACCTTCTCAAGGATCTTGGAGAGGAAGGGAAGATTAGATATATGTCTGTAGTTTGCTAAGACCTCAGGGTCGATGAAGAGTTTTTTCAGTAGAGGTTTTATCACAGTTACTTTAAATGACAGCGGTACATAACCTGTTAATAGAGACATATTGATCATATCTAATAATTGAGTGTTAACCACGGGTAACACTTCTTTAAGTAGCCTCATTGGGATGGGGTCTAAGAGACAGGTAGATGGCTTGGCTAAAGAGACCTTAGACTTTAATTGGTGAAGGTCTATAGGATAGAAGCAGTATATGCAAGTCAGGTCTTGTCGTTCTTTCTGTTGCTACTGTGTTTAAAGGGGAACCGTTAGAAATTGAGGGCAAAAGGTAATGAATTTTATCTCAAATTTTTATAATTTTATCATTAAAGAAGCTCATAAATTCGTCACTACTCAGAGCTATAGGAATAGATGGCTCAATAGAGCTGTGACTATTTGTCAGCCTGGCTACAGTGCTGAAAAGAAACCTTGGGTTGTTCTTATTTTCTTCTGTTAGTGATGAGCAATAGTCTGATTTGGCATTTCTGAGGGCCTTCTATACATTTTTTGGTGGAACTCCATTTACTTTCAAGTTTCCGCGAGATTTGTTTTAATTTGCAAGTTTGGGAGTTACTGTATTATGACTTTTTTCAACATACCATGTTATTTTGACACAATATACTATACTTTTTGTGACTTTTGACATACTCCGTCTTTTTTTACTTTTTTCAACATATTATACTGTTTTTCAACATACTATATTAACTATTACATACTATTCTATGACTTTTTTACACACTATCCTAACTTTTTTCAATATACCTATATATGACTATTTTTTACTTGTTTTGACATGCTATAGTGACTTGTTGACATACTATACTATGTTTTTTAACATACTATATTATGATTTTTTTCAACATATGACTTTTTGTTACCTTTTTTGACATACTATCCTATGACTTTTTGTAACGTTTTTCGACATACTATACTATGATATTTTTTGACATACCATACTATGACTTTTTTCAACATACTATAGTGACTTGTTGACATACTTTACTAAGATTTTTTTCAACACATGATATTATTACTTTTTGTGACCTTTTTCGATGACTTTTTGTCACGTTTTTTTAAATACTATTCGATGACTTTTTACATTCTATACTATGACTTTTTTTAACATACCATACTATTTTTTACTTGTTTTGACATGCTGCACTATCACCTTTTTCTACATTTATGGCATAGTTTTTTTAACATACTATGACTTTTTTGGGACTTTTTTCAAAAACACTATGGTATGATTTTTTCGGCATACTATACTTTTTTTTTCACTTACAATAGTATGACTTCTTTAGTACTTTTTTTCAACATACTATACTATGACTTTTTGACATATTTTGACATACTGCCTTTGCTGTTTATAACCATCTCCTGTTCAAGAGATATCTTATTCTGTGGTTTTGGTACATCACCTCTTTATTTGCCCTTGTGGCTCTGAGGATGTTTTGTAGTGCTTTGTAGTTAGGTTACTTCACAATAAATGTTCTCATAACAATGTTTGGCTTTTGGCCTGTTGTAGTCGGTGGGCCCGTGATATTCCCAGAATGTCCGCCATCCCTTTCTCCATGAGAGCAGGGTTCTGAGCCCTCCTCCTGCTCAAGCACACCCAGTATTTGGCCGTTATTGTGCCAGTTCTGCCCTTTTTGCCGTCATTTCAAGTTTCTCCACAACTTTTTGTGGAGTGTCAATGTTGTCCTCTGCTGTGGATATGCGTTCTCATTCATTCTCTAATGTCAGTTTGAACATTTTTAATTGCTTTCCACCATCCATTTCAGAGTGAAAATCGTGTTTGAATGACTGTAGTCTTCATGATATTCATTGTGGAGGGGTTGTTCATGATTTTGGTGCTGTTTGTACCTGACCCCGTTTCTGCATCTGAATTCATTCCCACCGGCTTATTTTCTTCATTAGCGAGTTCTCCAGCTGTTTTAGATTTGCCCTTGGTTAGTTTTCTTTAAATTTCTTTCTATTGTTTAAAGTTGTGATGTTTTTTTCTCTCCTATTGGGGTAATTTAAGTATTATTTGTTTTAGGATTAGCAACAGACATGAGAATACACATCTGCTCCCTGTGCAGCCATAACATTTCTGAATTATGTACTTCATACGTATAGAAAGTTCCAAACTAAATAGAACCATTTGAAGGAGTGTACACATAAATCATTTTTCAACTGATCTGACTTTGTGCAATGCCTTTACAATTAAACACTGAACACAAGCAGTAAGGATAATATAATTTATTATTACAACCAGAGCCCTTATAATCTGCAACTCTTCAAAACAACCAAAACAAATATTCATATTTCCAGAAAATATTGAGTCTCATGTATATGTCTTTAAATCTGTATTTGACCTGCAATCCACATCCTTCCACTGTCAAAAAAACAGCAAGCCACATAACTCACACACACACACACACACACACACACGCACACGCACACGCACACACACACACACACACACACACACATATATACACGCTTCCAGCAACCTCATCCTCCCACTGTCTGTCTGGAAGCCAAGCGCCATGTAAGAGTTGATGAGAAAAGTTGAGTCTCAACCGGCCAGCCATAACAAAAATAGATTAGTCTGAAAATGAGACAGACAGACAGGCTCTCGTGTGTGCATGTGTGTGTGTTTGTGTGTAGGTATGTGTGTGTGTGTGTGTGTGTGTGTGTGTGTGTGTGTGTGTGTGTGTGTGTGTGTGTGTTTGCATGCATGTGTGTAATTCTGAAGGCATGGAATTTGAAATGTGGCATGGCATGCTGTATGTTGTATGTTAAAAATTGTACATTGCACTTTTTGACCTACTGAACAGCTCTTTAGGCTATTTAAAATATTTTGTTAAGACCATTCTTTTCATGAAGTTGACAAATCCTTATTATGAAAAAACATGGTAAAGTAAATAAAAAAAAAAAAAAAAGGTACAATGCATGAGATTCTCCAATGGGAACAAATTCTTACGAATACTTACCAGTGAATGATTCACAAGGGAATACTGACCCTCTGCATGCTAAAACTGTCACTCCAGTAACCATGGCAACAAATGTTAACCCCTAGGCTGTTTCCTCTCTGTTTCTGACAGATGAAGTTTTAAAATACTTTATTAAGGGTTGACGTAGAGGTATATCATATGATGTGGGCCACTGTGGTTCTTATTTGTTATCTGTCTTTAATTTGCACTCCTCCACTTCATTATTCCTTGTGGAGAGAACAGAACTGTCATGGGAGTAATAAAGTGAATGATTTTAATTATTCTTTCTGAAAGTTGGATTCCAACTAGCTCGGTGAAGAAGCACCACACTCTGGATGCAATCGGATTTAGTTCATAAGCCTATGGTCGAGGCGCATCAGTCATTGTTAAAGTGACTGCCTCCAGGCGTGGGAGTAATAGAGAAATATGATCATCGACACCTTTTTTTCCACCAGCTGAATATGTTCTTTAATTGCATTTTCTGAGCTGGTGGCACAGTGTTGCTGACCTCAGATCTGTAAACTGTATGCAGCAATTTTTTTAATGATTGCTTTCGCTAATGGGAATAAATGATGTGCTGGAATAGCATTATGATTGCTGTGCCTGACTACAAGCTGTAAGGAAACAAGCTTGTTTACCAAATGGCAGCAATTGAGCTGACTATTGATCAATGTCACCTCTCTGGCACAAGCACAGCATAAGATTCAGGAACAGGAAGTGTGTTTTACATACTAAATACAGATAACTGTGTGTAGGAGAGCAGCAAAGGCTAAGGTGTCAACCTCAAACTGAATAATTATGATCTTTGAATTATGTTTAGGTTTCAGTTATGCAACAGTTTAGCATGAAACAATAGTCTTTAATTGGATTAGATGTTGTTAAAAGGCTAACCAACAATTTTCCCTCCAATGTTTCTGTCTCTTTCTTTGAACAGAGTGGATGATTACACAGTAGAACTGGATGTGCAGCTCCTGAGGACAGGTTGAACTTCCTGAGCTTTTGCAGGAAGTACATCCTCTGCCAGGGCATTAACAAATAATGTAGTTGAGTAGTCATCAACTACTCCCAAAAATGTCGATAAACAGGGCGAAACATAGTTAGTTTAAAACATAGTCTACTCACCAGAAGAAAAAGCCAACATATCCAACATCTGTGTGTCCCTGTGGAATGAACTGTCAGAATGTGTCAATGTGTCATTTGCAGACGTGCAGTCGTTGGTATAAAGGGAGATGAGCAGTGGGGAGAGCACAGATCCCTGGGGGGTGCCGGTGCTGATTGCCTGGCTTTTGGATGGTATTTTTCCCCAGCCTCACCTGCTGCCTCCTGTCTGACTAAAAGTCTGTGATCCACTGGCAGGTGGGGGCTAGCGCATATTAATACAGATACTGTTTAATTCTTAGCCATACAAGCAGCGTGGCTGTAGTTGCAAAATTGGGCCACCACTTTGGTCGCAATTGAAATATCCCATCAATTATATTATAGATTGCCATGACATTTTGACATTCAATGTACCAAGGGGATGAATCCTAAAGACTGGTGATCCCTTAACCTCTCCTCTCCTGACACCATTAGATTTTGTATGAAATGTCTCAACACCTACTGGGTTGATTGTAATGAAATGTGTTACTATATTCATGTCCGCCTCAGGAAGAATTCTAATACCTTTTTTCTGATGCTCTAACTTTTCCTCTTGCTCCATCATCAGATCAGAATTCCAATTTGTCCGATTCTTTGGTTTATGACTAACTACTTTCAATATTAATTACATGCTGGTCCAGCTCCCCACAGTGCTCTGCCTGCCACACACGTCTACCTCCACCTCCACATTAACTCTCCAGCCAGCCCAGCCAGGATTAAATTGAGAGTAGTCTTTCCCTTCTGACTTTAGTTAAGCTATACATCTGAGCCTTCCCCAGGCAAAGAAATACCAGTTATTCACTTAAAAAAGGGATGTTTTTCCTTTCCTCTCACATTTCAAATGAGATGAATTTGTGATGGACAGCCTCTATCCTGTGCTGAATGTCCCTTCCAGCTGTGAAGCCCCTCTCTGCACTCCTGAACATTCCCGTCTTCACACAGTGCTTTAATAGTCTGTAACTCGGAGCAGTCCCTCATTATCATTCAGACAGTATTACATTTATTGTAACGTCATTCACATCAATTTTCCATGCCTTTATTGTTCTGTGCCCTAGAGTTGTAATACTGGAGTGAATATAATGTCTTCCACAAGAGATAGCGCATCCTCCAAATGGATTTAATGTTGACAGCTTTGTTATTCCTGGTGTGCTCTGTGGCAAACAAGCTGGGAGAGAGCAACCTTTTGTACATCATATCTTTATCACATCATATCTGGTGGTGACTTGACTGGCTATATGCTGAGGGTGCAAAGTCGTGAGCAAGCCTGATAGAATAATGTTGATGTTAATAAAGGCATATTGCTAAATTCCTTTTTGTTTCAAATCCCACAAGGGAGTGGAGGAATTATAATAAAACAAGGTGGCCGAGCTATGTGAGCACCAGCGCCTGCATGGGTAACACTTAGGGCAAGCACACAATAAAAATCAGAAGCCAACACTGCGATTAGCAGCCGAGCGGCCGCACCAGCCAGCCTGCTACAGTGATTGTTTCGGCGTGTCCTCTATTTCTTCTGTGAGAGAATGTGTCAAGCCAGGTAGGTAATCAAACACAGGAAGGCCACATCGCAGTAGGATACTTTACAAAATACACACATTCCAAAATGAAACACCCAGGTTGATGGTGATTTTGGCTGTCTTGAATTCTGAGCTGTGTCTATGTAACATGTTGTATATAGGTTCTGTTAAATTTCTGCATAAATGGGAACTATCTAACTATGGGAACGTCTGCTGAGGTCACCTTCACATTGTGCTGCAGTGCTAAAAGTAGAGAATTCTTGGTAATCTACAGCAGAACTCCTGATAACTCCTGTGATAAGTCGCACATGAAACGCTGCAGAGACAATGTTAGCCTAAACGTTTTAAAGCCCACCACACAATGTTTTATTTTACTGTATTTTTGTTGTGATGTAGTTTAGAGATGAATGCCGTTAGTATGGCGTCGAGTGAGGCCCTAATTTGGAGCTCAGAGCTGAATGCTAAATTTAGCTCATTTTGCATTGCTTCTGACGCTATTCCTCCATCTGACTCACTGTGCGTTGTATAGGGCTGTTTGTGTCTCTGTCCATGATGTCAACGTGCTTGCCTGATTCGGTCTGGTTTTCCCATATGCAGACGCAGCTTTACACACACAACACAGCGAGACTGTCCCATAGAGGACCGTCACATCTACAGCAAGACACGCGATCAGGCACACAAAGAGAGAACAATAGATGGCACACACACACACACACACACACACACACACACACACACACACACACACACACACACACACACACAAACACACAACCAAACACTTACAGGAGAGAGAGAAGAGAGATAGAGCCATGCTGTGGAGTGGAGAAGACAAGCATCACTTTGTGACTGCTGTGGAGAAATGCACGTTTGGTATGAACAGCCAGGCGCTGATTTGGTATGGATCTACACTTCACGGCGCTTGGCAGCGTTGGACAAGTTACTTCCAAAATGTAATTCATTATAGTATATTAATTATTAATATGCTATAATTCATATTAATAATTGCTGTCATTTGAGATTATTAGTTATATTACAATATTACTGCCTCTTAATTGTAATGCTTTACACTACTTCTGTTACTTTCACCAAAATAACAGTGGAACTATGACTTGTCAGGTAGCTTGTTAATTTCCCCACAGGATCATCTTTAGCCACTATACAATACACCTTGTGGTGCAACCTAGACACATTGTCAGTGATACTCCCTGGGTCATAGGGTGTTTCGGGTCTTACATCAGACACCCTCACCAGGGCGACCCAGCCAGGAGTGATTAGGTCCCCAGGTGATTATGTGCAAGTAGCGTACTACTCAAAGTGACCCCTCCTTAACCAGAGCCACCATGAAGCCTTTTCAGGAGTTTTCAGGATGTTCTTGATGGCTCTTTGCCTGTGCAGTCCACAAATCCCTAAGAGTCTCAGGACCCAAAGTAGAGACTGGCCTGCAAAGCCCCTGCAGCCCACCTCAACAGGCTCACAGCAGGCCTTCCACCCATTCCTCCGACACTCAGACAGCTACCAGATCAGTATACTTGGTCCTCTTCCTTTCCTTGGCTTCCTCCATTCGATTTATCCAGGGGACAGTTTAAGCAGCAACACTTGCTTGCTTGCCGCGGACATCAAAACCATGTCAGGTCTGAGTGATGTAACTGCAATGGACATGCGGTTGCAAGCAGGCCCCCTTGGGTCTGTCTTGGGGGCTGAGGCTTCTTGCCTGCTCGGACAAAGGCAATTACAGACTTGGTTGGAAGATGCTGCTTGGTGATGATAATGCCAGTGCAGATGGCTTCTGCTACTGCTTTCAGGACCTGGTCATGGCGCCAACGATAACTCCCATTTCCCAATGCTTTTGAGCAGCTGCTGTAATGATCCTCTTTTCTGTCAGAGTTGGCAAGCAGGTGAGTCCACCAGGCTCCAGGTGAAAAGGTTGACAGGGTAGGGAGGACATCATACACTGACTGGACCAAGAAGTTAAAGTGGTATGGCTCTGCTTTCCAAAGTTCTGCCTAGGTGATCTTATGGCCAGCTGTATGCTCCCACCTGGTCTAGGCCCCCTGGTTGGACATGCCCACCACTCTGTTGAAGGGAGCTTCCTCCACCTTAACTCGTACCTCCTCCTGGATAAGCTTCCACTTCTCCTTTCCTCTGGTTTTGCTGTGGCAAAGCTTTGGATTGCTACCAAGCCTGGCCAGCCCAGTAGCCACCGTGCCCACCAGGGTGCTGTGCCTTGTTATGGCCAAATTTTTGGCTCTGACAACGGGAACAGAGACAGGACGGCAGCTGGCTTCAACGTAGCATAATAACTCCTGAAAATAATCTTTCGATCTATCCATTTATGCAGTTATCTCAAACATTGAATCTAGCAACAGGAAATGACACTCACAGACTTGTTTTTCCTTTGCTGAAATGTTTTGCGGTGTTGGTGAATTTTCAAAAAACAAAACACCCCTAAATGTCATGTTTAAATGCGTTGTAACTCATATTACTGAGATTGTAATGTTACTGAAAATTGTATCGTTAATGTGTTATATTACTGCGTACAACAAAATGGAATACATTACTGTAATTGTGTTACTTTTGTAACACGTTATTCCCAACACTGGTTACTGACGCTAATGTTAACTTTCACACCTATCCAGGTGCATTTTCAGATGCCTGATAATTTGATGGGGTCAATCCAGAATCCTTCATTTTAATATTGCTTTTAGTCATTCTTTTGTTTGGGGCCTTGTGTGAAGCCAAAGGTATACAAATGGCACAGCAGCTGCTGGTTTGCTCATCATAGTGTTGTTGCACCAGATGTATTACGCATAATAATAAAGGAGGGAATGACATTTAGCTTATCCGCCATTTCTTTAATGTTAATGTGCCAAACAGAAGAAAAAAATAAAACAATGCTTGTTTGCGAGTCCAAGCCACAAACGTAAGACTCCATCTCTGCAGTCAGGTTTGGAAGGGTACAGCAATTTAGTGTTCCACATCTATAAAGCTGGGTGACTCATAAAAGACGGACAAAAAAAAAAGAATAGGCATGATGTAAGGAACCGAGCTAACAAATGTAGTTACTGGTATGGATCAAGCTTTAAAAACATTGGATCCTACACTTTGCATAATGCAACCAATAGCACAGACTCTCTGTAATACAATTGGTAATGTGCTTCACAAGCTACCTGCAATGACATCTTTATAGTGTTATTTTTTTTAAGTCAGATTAAAATTTGCTCCCATTCATGTCAGTTACAAAACAAGAGTGTCTTCCCACTGCTTTTCTAAGTTGCACAAAAAAGTAAAAAATAAATAGGTGGATGGACAATACCTCATGTCATACCTCATGTCATTTCTTCTCTCCTCAGGTATTGTGATTCCGGCAAATGGAGGTCAGACTGTGCTTAACCTCATAGAAATGTCATTCTACATTGTCAGCCCATTACAATAATTGTATATGATGCTGTGGGGAAAATGTTGTCATAGTGTTGTCATAGTTACAGCAAGAAGAGTCCCACGTTTCATTCCCCACCTGACAAACAGGCGTTTAGCTTGAGCCTCACTGTAATCAATATGAATTACCGCTTTAATTCCCCATGTAGCCTTCTGTTATCATGTACTGCACATTATATTATTCCATATATAGTGACTTTTCTAAATTGTGAGTAACACCTGCATGTAGTGAGTGCAGGGGAACTCAATGTATATCCCTCAAAGTGGGGGGAGTTGCTCTAATGTCTGTTTAAGAACTGCTGTACATGAAACATGTTCATTAAAGAGAGCTCCATCACTGAGAGCTCCTTCACACACACCGGAGTCTTAAACAGTGACCTTTAGGGAGCATCAGTAGTACTAAAAGAATTACATTATTTATGTTAATCTTTAATGAGAACAAAATACATGTGTCCTGATTAATGACGTTCTTATATCCACTGAGGTGGAAGATGATAAAATAGTGCTTTTTCATTTCGCAGTCTGTTCCAGTCCAGAGAGCAGTCCAGAGAGCAATAAACGTCTTCACTGTAGTCTCTAACAGCGGGACAAAAAAATACCATCCCCATTAGAAAAATTACAGAATTTGTTGGATTTACAAACCTGTCTAGAACTTTCTCAGAAGGAAAGATGGAAGTCTGATTACACTACTACATTTTGGTTTGAAATCAAATATCTTTTGATAAATTGACACCTTGCATTAGCACTACTCCGGCGTTTCCGCCCCTAAAAGAAAGACGTGGAAACACTGCTGTCTTCGTTTTGGTTTGAAAACTGTGGGGTTGCCTTGTAGTCTGGACAAGCACAAGCGGAGACCTTTGGTCTTATCAGCTACATAGATTACATATAGTAACAGTTCCACCTCAATGCCAGTACAAGCTAATCATTTCCTGCTCTAATATTTTCTGTATTTTCAACTTTTACATCGATGATTTTCAACCGCTGAGTAACGTCAGCCAATATGCTTCCTGTTTACATCGGCACGCACATGCCCAGTGTATATTAATGGTCATGTAATATGTAATATGCGTTGTCAGAAATGTTAATATTAGTCTATATCCTTGACGCCAACAAAACATTCCACCGGATTTTATTCATTTAAGCCGGATAACTGTTGCCTTAGGCTTCCTTTGTGTTGGCGTTCTAACCTCTGGTGGAGGACTATGGGTAACTGCTCCTCAGATCTCTGCAGGGTAAATCCAGACAGCTAGCTAGACTAACTGTCCAATCTGAGTTTTCTGTTGCACAACTACTTTTGAATGTACACATGTTCCACCAAAACAAGTTTTTTTTTCTCAGTGCTTAGCACTGGCCAAGATGACTGTGATTGGTTTAAAGAAATGTTAATAAACCAGAGCATGTTTTTCGCCCATCCCGGAATGCTGTGTGGACTAGCCAGACCTTCCTCTGCAGCGCTGTGGGGGCTAAGCAAGACTATGTTAATATGGACGGAGATTGGAACTAAAACTCTTGTGCTCACCCCGTAGAGCGTGTGCCTCATGTGGGTTGAGGCCTTTGCAGCGGACCGGATTTGAACCTGACCTGCGGCCCTTCGCAGGGTCTCCATCCGTCTACTCAAGTAGCTCAAACTTGTCTTAAGGGCCCTTTGTGGTTTAATAACCCTTCTTCAATCTCAGCTGCTCTGCCGTGTTTTTTGCCGGCTAATACCTTGTTTAAATAATCATCTCTTAGTTTCATCTGTTTAATTCATTCCGTCAAGTTTATTTAATAGTTAAATAAATTCTTCATTCATAGAGAACCGCATTAGGTTTTATTGACGTATATTATGCCACTGTACACCGAGTTATGGTAGCAAACCTTCAGATTATAAGATTGAATTAATATCACGATCATGGCACATGATCATGATCATCAGTTTACTCCTTTTCAAAGAGTGGAGCCCCGAACTATATCCTGGTCTTTAATATTAAACAAAGTGTCTCAGATAGCCAAAGTAGAGCGGAGGCATTCTATTAAATCTAAATCAATTAACCAACCAACCATTCACACTACACCCTGTTTTCTCATTGTATTAAATTGGATGAACAAAGATTGATTTAATGACTGACTTTAAAAAAATGTTTAAAAAAAAATATGCTGTTGCTTAAGTTGTATTTACAGCATAAGACTTAGATTTTTCTCATAAGCTGCTCTGTGTTTGATAGGGAGGACTGTGCAGCAGTTTCAGTGTCAGCCTGTTAGATCTTTTCTTCACAGCGAGAAAGTGGCGCCTGTTCATTGGAGCAATGGCACAGCAAGGAGCATGATAGATTTAGGTGTCATCTCCAGACACTTTGTTTCAGAGCTGCCGCTTCTTTTCCATATATAATATATGAGAAAAGATGTCTTTCTTTTTTTTTCAGGGGTGGGTTGAAGCTTTGCCATGACAACAGAGAAAATGAATGTTATGACACGTACATTTTTGCCTCTTTAATGCCTCAATAATGATGCTCTAATGTGATCAGATCAAATACATACAGTACATGTTATGTAAATATACTTATCTTGTTTGAATTAGCTAATTATTTTGCATTAGTAAATTTGTAAATGTTTTCAATTAGTAAATGTTTTGAGGAAAATGCATATCCTACATTACATTTTCTGAATATTTTCATATTGTACATATCTAATAATCTAATCACAAAATGGGGGACACGTAAGGAATAGATTTTCTGGATTTTTCTTCTCATTTTGGGTAGTGTTGACCATGGTCGGGACACTTCTGGTGGTCAACAAAGAGCCTTTGGGCCCCACTGTAACCCCCCCACCACCAAAAACATTGTTCTCATTTCCAACCGCCGTTTGCCGTTTGCCCCCCTCATACTGACTCTGGCATGTGGATCATGTTTGTCTCTTCAATATATTTATACCTGTAAAATCACCAATGGTTTTGAATTCTGATGGTAGATATCAATTATTTCAGTCTGGAAACAACCCGCCGTTCCTGTTTCTTTTCCCCCCAAGAAACAGCGTAATGAAAATGTGAAATCAGAGTGTGGGTGTGTGTTTTAGAAACGGTTTAATTCCCTGCAGGGTCTGACCTTTGAGGCCTGGACGGTGTAAATGTTTAATTAAAACAAGAGAGGAGTAAAATAGAGCGGGGAACTCTATACCAGATCCTGTGATTTTAATTTAAAATGAAAAGAGAAGAAAGAAAGAAAGAAAGAAAGAAAGAAAGAAAGAAAGAAAGAAAGAAAGAAAGAAAGAAAGAAAGAAAGAAAGAAAAATGGTGCACTAGTTAAAAACAACACAGATTTGACAGTGCAGACAGGCAGTGAGCTGTGCTACTTTTGATAGAGAAATTATTTACACCATGTTGCCATACAGAATGGATAAAAAGAATATCTGCTCAGATCAGAAGATCAGAAGCAGGCCTCACTTATGTTTTAGAAAATAATATTTACATATGTCCTTACCTCATAAAAAAACTTTTATTTGCCATAAGTATAATCCACAAGACTGACAGTGATCTCATTCGCACATTTACACACATTCCTACCTGGAAGCTGCTCAGTACAAACACAGTCTGCTCTGCTGGCCAATGAGCAGCTCTACTGGAGCGGTTGGGGTTAAGGGCCTTGCACACGCTTTTGCCACAACAACTTAAGTAATGTGATAAAATGTCAGCGTGTTTACAGCTTGCCTTCAGGGGACTAAATATCAGCGAATGCAGGTTTAAAGAATCAAGCAGAAAAGCAGTGTTTGGTGTTAGCAGAACACAGAGATGTTATCACTGCTAAAATAAATATATACTGTAATGAAATTATGTAAATTTGGCATAATTAAAAATAATCATTGCACTAGTATGAATTAGGGCTGGGCAATATATCGTGATATAGTCTTAGATTTTGGATATTATGATTTGGTATAGTCTGTTCCAGGTTTTAAAGTGCTCATGTTATGCACATTTTCAGGTTGATGTGCTTTAATTTTCAGAAAACACAATGTTTTTGTTGTACTGCCCATTGCTGCAGCTCCTTGTGTTACCCTGTGTGTTAAGCTCTCTGTTTTAGCTACAGTTGCTAGCAGAGTTGACCATCTCCTGCTGTTCCATCTGTTGTTGCAGGAGTCAGGCATGCACAGCATTTTAATGGGTATGAGACAGTACCTAGGTAAGGACTATGAGCCAGTCAGAAGCAGAGTATGAGAGCGTGCCTTGACAGTATCTAGGTAAGGACTACTAGCCAGTCAGAAGCAGAGTATGAGGGCGTTCCCTGACAGTAACTAGGTGAGGACTACTAGCCAGTCAGAAGCAGAGAAGCAGCTAGCAGCTAGGCGAGCATTATACCGTGTGTTTCAAAGTGACGAGCGTTCGTCTCCGAAGTAAAGGCTGGACTACAGTAGAGCTGTTTGGAGCAGTTTGTGAACAGTGTTTTCTGTTGGAGATGGTAAGCCACTTTGGGGGGGGGGGTTGGACTTTGGGCTTTTTCACTTTGTAAAGTGATATATAACACAATAAAAGGAAAGGGTACAAGCTGAAATGATCACTTTCAAGGCTGTATTACAGTAAAGTGATGTAATTTTCTGAGATTATCAGACTGTTCTCTCTGTTCTATTATTTTAACCACTTAATCATTATATCCACATTACTGATGGTTACTTATCTAAAATCTGTGAAGATATTTTGTCAACACTCCAATAGTCCACCTGAGAAAAAGGGATGTCAGTACAGAGTACAAATAGTCAATGCCAGTGTTTACAAGTACTAATTCTGTTGCTAAAATCGATAATATGTATTTGGTCAAGAAGATTGTCATATTTAATTTCTCCATTCATCATCATCATCAACAACTTTATTGCCAGACTCAAGGTCCCTTCAGAAGACACAGACAAGACATACAACATACATAAGAAAAGACAAAGATGAACATATACAGAGAAATAAAACAAAATAAACCACAATTCTGCTTTTCTATAAAAGACACTTTTACCATAGTAATGATCGGTATGGCACGGAACTGATTCACCGGCAGCATAACAATGGGAGACGTTCAGGCGACAAATGAATGCTATGGTTTTGTCAACTTTCTGTTGATGTTTCTGTTTGTTTTCATGGACTTCCTGTTTTATTTTGAAACACTTTTTTTGTCTTCATTCATTTCATGTGTCTTCCTGCCTTTGTTTGTTTCCGACCTTTTATGATTATCTTTCC
Source organism: Percina caprodes (assembly GCA_013375575.1). Taxonomy (NCBI): domain Eukaryota; kingdom Metazoa; phylum Chordata; class Actinopteri; order Perciformes; family Percidae; genus Percina; species Percina caprodes. The sequence continues at coordinate 444,435 of JABXJD010000241.1, read as the reverse complement.
CCGCCTCTAATTTGATTCACCTGTTTGTTTTCAGCTTCCCTAGTTCCCAGTGCTTACATACTCATCACTCACAGTTGCCAGATTGTAGTTGTACGTTATGTCACACAAGTTTCCATCCAAAAAAAACTCATGCATGTGTTTCCATCCAACGGCTTTAAGGAGAATAAAAACCTGTGCGTAATTCAATTTCAATTTCAATTCAATTTCAATTTATTTATAGTATCAATTCATAACAAGAGTTATCTCGAGACACTTTACAGATAGAGTAGGTCTAGACTACACTCCAGAATTTGCAAGGACCCAACAGTTCTAGTAGTTTCCTCCAGAGCAAGCAACAGTGCGACAGTGGCGAGGAAAAACTTCCTTTTAGGCAGAAACCTCGGACAGACCCAGGCTCTTGGTAGGCGGTGTCTGACGGGCCGGTTGGGGTTAGAATGAAGACAAAAACTCTGCAAAATTCGGATAAGAATTCAGAGTATGGAGTATGCCATCACATGTTTTTTTACGATAGATTTTAGCCATCTGAAGGTGTTTCCATTCAAGCAAACCTTTGCAAACAAAGTTTTTCTAGACAAAATGGATTGCGCCATTTACCAACACATGATCAATATTGTAAAGTGTAATAGAGCTTATATGCCTCCTGATAGTGACATATCAAGCTATAATAAGAAAACACCAACACTATCAACACATTGCTATGATGATGCAGATGCAACTTGCCATTTCTTTTCCCGCTGTGAGACAACTCTTTTTGGAGACATGTCTTGCTGTTTGAGCGCCTTCTATTTACTTTACATCCCATGGCTTGTCCTAATATGACCATCTCCTTTGCGGGTTCCTGATAAATTCAGTTCAGAAAGTCTCTCGTCTTCTCGTCCGTCCACCTACATCTGTCTTTGTTGACACCCGTCATGTGTGCAAATAGAGCGGAAATACTGGGCGGAAATTAACAAAAACATCTTCTTCTTCGTTTTGTGGCAGGTTGCAACCATAAAATGACTTTATAAAACTTCATCGCAATTCATTATTTATTCGGCAAATAGCGTTTCTATCAGCGTTTATTGCATAACCCGTATATCGATCAAGATAAAATCCGATGAGTCCAAACGTATTTCCTTTGAGTCGATATTCATGAAATTCCATCGAATTTTACTGTTTCCATAAAAAAAAAAATTCATTTGATAGCACTTAATTCGGATAAAAACATGTGGATGGAAACATAGCTAGTGTTTAATTTACCTGTATTAGTTACCAGACTTTTGCCTGTTTCCTGACGACAATTATTGCCTGCTCCTTTTGTACCTTTACCTGCATTGTTCTTGGAACAATAAATCTACTTACCTGTGATTCCCTGTCTGATTCGTGCATTTGAGTCCGCCATTGTATCCTCATATTATATTATTATTATTAAAAGCTACCTTAATCTTCTGCATGCTTGACTTTTTAAACTTCCTTAAGGAAACAGTATACAAAGGAGTGCAATATGCTTTACATACGCTAATTTTGGCGTCATCCGTGCACATGTGGAATTTTCTTACCAGCATATTAGCTCGGGCAAATAATATGCAACGCTGCCTGTATATATCCTCATCATCAGATGACTGATCTAGTATACGACTACTACTACTGTCCTAGTCTGATATAGTTACCCAGATATTTAATTTATTACAGATACTCATCACTTGATAAAAGTCTGGAAAACAAAGATTGTTGTCCACTTCTGTCTTACATATTAAGACAGCACTCTTTATGGCATTATACAACACATTATATTTTATCCCATATTGAGAGCAGATATTCAAAAGCTGCTGAAACCCAGTACTGCTGGGAGAGAAAATGACCAAATCATCAGTCTAGATTAGGTTAGATTATATAATACTTTATTTATCCCACAATGGGGAAATTGCCTTGTGACAGCAGCAATATTTCCACAGTAAAAAGCCAACCAACAAACAAGCAAACAAACAAAAAGGCAAACAACAGATAAAGTGCAAAAATTACTGAATGAATGTAAAAATGACATTATATAAAAAGTATTTAAAGTAAAGTGAGGTGGGCATAGTAAGTAAAATATTGCAATGTAAGTGTAATGTAAGTGATTGAAATCAAATTGAATAGAATAATTTGTAATTAAATAATATAGCAAAAGTAAGTAATCATGATACAAATTATATTGAAGTGTGATGATAATATAAATATTATTACAAAAGTACTCAGAATGGAAAAATATAAATGTGTAAAGCTGTACATAAATCTATTTACAGATATCTATGTACAGATTTACATATATCAGCATACATAAAATGATTAACCAAGGTGTTACCAATCATACAGACACTTTTGCATCTTGTCAACTGGTTGGATCCATGTATAAACTGACGAGTAAACAGAAACATCCTGAGTGCCAAACAGCAGACAGTGATATGTATGATAACCTCACTAATGTTTCAAAGAACAGGCAAAAGCAGGAAGCGAACAAATACTTATGGCACAGCAGAGCAGAGTATGGAGTGTGTGATCAGTCCTTTCCCCGCTGGCTGAACATTAGGGTTTCATGGTACATTTCTCCCTGTCAGGTTTGTCTCTGGCAGATGGAAATGTTATTAAATCCCCAGCTCTGCAGCACTGATTGATCTGATCAACAAATAAGACATTATTCAGATACCATTCATCATCGCACACCTGCACACACTGCACACACTGCACAACATCTCCATTTACCACTTCAAGTAAAGTAAAGAACCTGTCATGCCCTGGCTGAAAAGAGGGCGAATGCAAGTGTGCACATATGCCTGGCTGGCTGCACGTCTTGTATATAGATCTATATATAGCACCACTTCCTAAAATGCATTGATTGAGAAGAAAAGCCTCACAGAGATATGTTGGTAGAGAAAAAAACTAAAAACTGAAAAAGTAAAGACAGGGCCCCAATGTCGGGCAGTTCTCTGTCTTCTCATTTTCAACGACTGTCCAAATATACAAATAGAGCCTCACAGGATGATGTCTCTGCTTATGTAAATGTTTTATATTGTGTTCCTGTGAAAACAATAAAAGATAGGATGTGTTAATTTGTGTGGCTGTTATTTGCATTTGATAAAACAATGTACTGGACACGGCTACACATATGAGGTTGCCATATATCTGTCTTCCAGAGTCTTCAAGAACTGAAGGTTTATTGTTGCAGAGTCTTCAAGAACTGAAGGTTTATTGTTTATTAAAAGGACCCCCATTAGCTGATGCCATAGCATTCAGCTACTCTTCCCGGGGTCCATACTAGACACACAATACATACCCATTACATCACAGACATTCTATAACAATAATATATACGTAAAATCACATCATATGCAATACATCTATCAATGCCCACATAAATAAAGACAATAGTTGGAGGCTGTGGCTCAGTGGTAGAGCGGTTGCCTGCCAATTGGAAGGTTGGTGGTTCAATCCCTGCAGTCCCATGTCGAAGTGTCCCGAGTTGCTCCCGATGCTGTGTCCTCGGAGCACCTTGTACGGCAGCCTCAGCTGCAGTGTATGAACGTGTGTGAATGGTTCCTGTATGATGTAAAAGCGCTTTGAAGTGCTATATAAATACAGCACATTTACATTTAAATACACATGCATGAGTTCACCCGCAAAAATACAAATATGTACATTTCCCGTGAACAAAAGATTAAACCAACAGTCACACTCAGTAACTTTAACATTATAAATAACCTAAATAACCTAAATAATCTAAAACCTGTTCGCACAGAGCATAGCAATATTGTAAGTGAAGCTTCATACAGTATAAAGCAGCTGTCGACTAGAATAATCACTTACATCTTAAATCAGTGCACACATTTGTTTGTTTTCTGATGATGATAAAATATTGATGATTTTATTGCTGCCCCCCCCCCAGGACCTGATTAAAGATGAATGATTAAAAGCATCTACTGATTGGAGAGTGTGTAATTAAATTACATATTCAAAAGTGTTTTAATGAAAACTGTCACAAATTCCCATTGTTGCCAGTATGAATAGTGTTGATGCGAAATATTTGCGATTATTTTTCATTTTTGTGTCGTTTATTCGCCCCCCGGTGCGTAACGGCCTTTACTCTGCTGTTGCTGTGCATTTGCTGCAATTCCTGTCTTGTTGACGAAATTACCAACGTTTTCATCAAACACTTGTTTAGTATACTTGGTAACCGTGACAAACTGTACAGTTTTGGGGAAGCTGTGAGTCAGGTGCTAGAGCGGTTGTCTACCAATCGGAAGGTCATGGTTCCATTTGGTCAAGACCCTGAACCTGGATTTGCTCCCGATGCAGTGCCATTGGTGTGTGAATGTGTGAGCAGGTTGCACCTTGGACAGCAGTCTTGGCCACATCATCAAAACAGCAACACATGCTTATTGTTTTGGAAATTACTTTGTTTATATAGGCATTACCCATATAGCCCTTGTTTATGTTCTGTAATTTGCTATTCCTTTACTTGTTAATTAAAAATACCTTGTAGTACCGTGACCTTTTCTCTCTTTTTGCCTTGGTTCCTCTAAATTGTTCAATTTGATGTTATGTCTGAACTTACAAGCCCGGTTGTAACAGCGGCCTGCGTTTGATGGTCTGTCCCGTTGTTCTCACTGGCGTGTGTGGCGTTTCATTTGAACAGTTTGGGATTGTTGCAATAACAATAAAGATTTGCATAAATGTAATAAAATTGTATTTATAGTAACAAATCATAACAACACTTTACAGATACTTACAAATAATTTACAAAGACCCAACAATTCCAGTAATTACCCCAAGAGCAAGCATTTAGTGCGACAATTGCGAGGAAAAACTTACTTTTAGGGAGAAACCTGGGACAGAAGGTAGGCAATTGCCTTAGGCCCCAAGCTACCAAGGGCCCCGTAAAACACCTCATAAACTTATGGTTACAATTTGTTGTCTTACTTTTAACCAATTAACTATATCGCTTAACATTGATACGCTAAAGTGCTATCCGATTGTTTAATTCATGATGAGAAACTCCCCCCAGTCCCCACTACACTGGACTATTCCATTATCCTACTGCGCATCTGCGTGTGTGTGTAAACAAACGGCTCAGCATGCTGTAAGCTGTTGGCTACAGACGGTTGGAAAATGAAGCAAAGCTACCGAAGTGGTTCTGAAAAAAGGAAGAAGCGGGAAGAAAGCAGAACGTTTTTAGCAAAGGTAACAACCTTTTTCACAACGGCTACTGACAACACTAACATTAACGTTACTAAAGAGCAGCAAGAAGCCGGTGCTTGCGCTAGCAATGCTAACACTGAGGAGCTACCCAGCTACCCACCGGCAGTGTCAGCCCAGGTTGCACCTAGCGATGCTAACACTGATGAAAAGTAGTGTCAGCCCAGGTTGCTCTAGCGATGCGGGGGCACATACAAGACAACCTTACAGGATCCTTCGAATGGAGATGGTTACGGAACTGCTGCTTTCACTGTCCATGATGATAACTACTGAGCTGGGAGGGTCTTCTGTGCCTGGCCATCTGGGCGTGGCTTACAGAAAGCATAAAAGTCTGCCCTCCTGGGAGTCTCACTCTCTAAAAATTGATTTAGCACAGAGGATTTAGGTTTATTTGTTGTTTTTTTTTGTCCTGCATTTGTCTCTGGCTGCACTCCAGTCCAGTTGGTGGCGGTAATGCACCTTCAGTTGGTTTGCCAACTGCCAATAAACCTTAAAGAAGAAGAAGAAGAAGAAGAAGAAGAAGAAGAAGAAGAACTCTCACTCTCACTCTCTCAGCAGGTCCTACTGCATCATCCACCATTTTATTTTTTTGGTTTGTTGCACAGTACAACACACATCACACTGTTGATTCACTCATCCACACTTGGCAAACACATCTACATTTACAAACCCCACTGGTACATTAATAATAGGTTGTCTTATTAGTATATTTAGTTAAATAAAATGTTTTGGTTAATCCATCTGTGTGTGACTTCCTTTTGTTGCCGGCCTTGACAAACAAATGACGGCTTGTCTGGGATTGCTAGTACTGGGAATCTGGTAAGTGTTAAAAACCAATTTAGGGATTGTTTCACACAGTTTTGACATACTCTGGTATCTGTAGATGTTTAGAGGTTGACTTTATTTTGCTGGACTCTACACTCACCTATAGGATTATTAGGAACACCATACTAATACTGTGTTTGACCCTCTTTTGCCTTCAGAACTACCTTAATTCTACGTGGCATTGATTCAACAAGGTTAAATATATTGATAGGATAGCATCTTGCAGTTGATGGAGATTTGTGGGATGCACATCCAGGGCACAAAGCTCCCGTTCCACCACATCCCAAAGATGCTCTATTGGGTTGAGATTTGATGACTGTGGGGGCCATTTTAGTACAGTGAACTCATTGTCATGTTCAAGAAACCAATTTGAAATGATTCGAGCTTTGTGACATGGTGCGTTATCCTGGTGGAAGTAGCCATCAGAGGATGGGTACATGGTGGCCATAAAGGGATAGACATGGTCAGAAACAATGCTCAGGTAGGCCGTGGCATTTAAATGATGCCCAGTTGCCAAGAAAACATCCCCCACACCACCACCACCAGCCTGCACAGTGGTAAAAAGGCATGATTGATCCATGTTCTCATGCCAAATTCTGACTCTACCATCTGAATGTCTCAACAGAAATAGAGACTCATCAGACCAGGCAACATTTTTCCAGTCTTCAACTGTCAAATTTTGGTGAGCTCTTGCAAATTGTAGCCTCTTTTTCCTATTTGTTCTGCTGTTGTAGCCCATCCGCCTCAAGGTTGTGCGTGTTGTGGCTTCACAAATGCTTTGCTGCATACCTCGGTTGTAACGAGTGCTTATTTCAGTCAAAGTTGCTCTTTCTATCAGCTTGAATCAGTCTGCCCATTCTCCTCTGTCCTTTAGCATCAACAAGGCATTTTCGCCCACAGGACTGCCGCATACTGGATGTTTTTCCCTTTTTGCCACAATTCTTTGTAAACCCTAGAAATGGTTGTGTGTGAAAATCCCAGTAAGTGAGCAGAGTGTGAAATACTCAGACCGGCCCGTCTGGCACCAACAACCATGCCACGCTCAAAATTGCTTAAGTCACCTTTCTTTCCCATTCTGACATTCAGTTTGGAGTTCAGGAGATTGTCTTGACCAGGATCACACCCCTAAATGCATTGAAGCAACTGCCATGTGATTGGTTGATTAGATAATTGCATTAATGAGAAATTGAACAGGTGTTCCTAATAATCCTTTAGGTGAGTGCATATTCCTGTTGGTGTTTTTTGATGTCTTTGGCCTGTTGATGTTGATATTTTCTTGTACAGATCAGGGCTGAGGACTGGTAAGTCATGTGGAGCCTTTATTCCTGAAAGGCATAAGCAATGAGAGACACACGTCCCCATTGACTCTTTTTTTGTTTTAGTTTATTTTTGTGCAGCAGGTGGTAAGAGCGGTTCCAGGAGTTCCTCTGGTGCGCTCCATGACTGTCTAGGTGATTTTTAGCATGCTGAAAGTTAACCGGGTTACTGGGCTTGTGCTTAATTTATCCCACCGCTGGCCTGCCTGAAGACTAGGGTTGACTGAGAGAGGTAGTATTGTTTGGGCTGTTAGCCAGAGGAATGGGATTCCATAGTTAAAGAAGCCTGTCATCCTTGTCTGGTGGTGGAGAAAACTTGTATGGTGGTGTTCTACCTACCTGTAATTCAATTTATTAAATTTTTAGTGTAGTGTAGTGTTTTGGTACTAGTATTTGTTGCTGAGAGAAGTTTCTCTGACTGGAGAAATGGAATTTGTTCAGTTCCAAAGTGAAGAGTTGCTTAATTCTTACAACAAAAGAACAGGTCAGGTTTAGGATGGCTGACATTACGGCGTAGAACTCTCCAAAAAGTTGAACAAAGATGAGTTGTTGGACACATTAAAGGCCAAATTAGTGGAGCAGGATGTTTTGCCTATCCTAGTGGTGACTGCTAGTGTGCTTGTGATAATGGCTAGTATGTCTGATGTAAATGGGGAAGTTAAAGTCGCTATCATGGCTCCTGTTCTGGCTGGTTTTGGGACTGGTTTGTCATTTGAGGAGGAGAAACAGCTACTCTTGCTACAATTCTCCATGTGGAGGTTGGGGTTACCGGGACCTGGTGGACTGGGCCGGGTATGGACCAGAGGAACGATCATGGATCTCTGCCAGCCAAGACACTCCTGGACGAATTTACAGGGCCCACGCAGACAAGCCTGGCGGTCTGCCTGTACGCGTCCATTGAGGAGGGGTTACTGGGATGGTTGGGATACAGCTGGCCATGAGTTTTTGTTTTGTTTACTATATTCTATCTGGGTTTTTCCGCTGTTAGTTTCTCTGTTGGCCCTGCCCTGTTTGTCTCTGCTGGTTCCTTTATTCTCTCTCTTGCCTGCCGCTGCCAGCTGATCACACACACACACACACACACACACACACACACACACACACACACACACTGCTATTCATCCCACTATCATCACCCCGGCTCCACGCACTATCTTGCTCCAGTCATCCTGGTGAAACACACAGCAAGCTTGCTGTAACTCTCAAGTTTTCTGTACCCCTGTGTTGTATGCTGACTTACCTTTTGTGTTTCTCCCCTTAGTTACCACCTCTTCCATCTCCGGTCAACTGGCTTCACCTCTCGGACCCCCTCCCACGGCACCCTGCTTCATTCTGCCTCTGTCTCCACGCCCAACCTGCATCTCCTTTCTTCCGCTGCATTCCAGCTCCAGAGTCTCCTCCTCGGTCCCGGCTCCCCCAAATACCCTCGCCCCCGAGACTCCCCACCTTCCCAGTGTCTTCTTTCCTGTCCCTGGCGTCTGCCTCCCCACTTCCCTTCACTTGAATTAACCTGTTAAAATTGTTGAGCCCTGGTTTGAGACTGCTCTGTCACCCAGCATAACCGTAACGTTAGAAAAAACTACAACACCCACCGGATCTAGCTAGACTGGAAACAAAACAACATGCACGCCACACACACGCCGTTTGGGCTTGCGAGCCGGCAAAAGAGTAGTTATGTTACGTTTTGAGTAGATGGCGAGGACGAGACGCCGAAATGGATGCCAATAAGAATCTGGATGGAAAGTTTACTTTTTAAAAGTTGCCAAATGTTTCATTTACAAGACCAAAGTGATGTGTGTGTGTGTTTGGTCGTTGTAAACTGAGCTATCATCACAGCACGTCCAGTCTGAAATACCACCTGACGGCCAAGCACACAGCTGATGCTGATTCCCCCCTCGTCAAATTATCATTTTCACCCTTTTATTGATGGACAGTGTTACATTGTGTGAGAGGTTATTTGCTCCCAGTGAGAATGTTCGTTTGAAATTGAACCCTACATATGCCGACGTTTTTTTCAATAAAAAACGTTTGACAAAGCAAGCCGATCCACTTTTCCACGTTGATAAGAGCATTAAAATTAGAAAAAAATAATGGGACTAAAAGAAATCATGGGACATAGAATAGATAAAAATGTGACAATAATCGCGAGTTAACTATGACAATGCAATTAATCAAAATTAAATATTTTGACAGCATATATATATATATATATATATATATATATATATATAATCCAACCCATTTATAAAATGCAGTCTGTTTACTAATGGCTTGAATTTACTTTGTTATACCTGGGATGAAAACATATCGTCTGCTCTTTACCTCTGCAGTATGAGGTTAAGTGCTTAATGAGCATACAGTTATTATTATGTTTTCTTTAGGTCTGTTGTAGACATCCAGGTAATGGAAATAAAAAGCTAACTCAAGGAGTGCTAAGCTTATCTAAGGCTACCAGTAGACTCTGTAAATAAAGCCTGTTTGATGAGACTCAGAGCTGGCATGATAAGACACCCAGGGACAGATCTGGGTCAGGGTGTCACCCACTAGCTGTGGAAGAAAATCAACAAAAGTCCCACCAAGGCACCGCATGCACGGTGTGCCATGCGTGCGTGCGTGCGTGCATGCTAACAGTGAAAGTCTCACGGTCAATGTGTGACAGTTGGCAGCCCTGCACAGTAAGTTTCTGTACCAGGTTACCTACATCTGTGCATGTAGAGCTTGGAATTGCATGCACAGCTCACACTTTACTTGGACTGTGCATATCCATTTGATATTTCCAGCTTGAGATGAGTTGCTCCACTGGCTAATCACACAAGTCAAAACAAGTCAAACTGTGGCTTACCAGTCTTGTATAAAGTACTTTAAAGCAATACTTGAGTAAAAGTACAAGTATCTTACCAAAAATGATTTTGGTAGAAGTCAAAGCCACCTTTTAGAATATTACTTGAGTAAAAGTCTTACTGTATCTGATATTTACTGTACTGTAAGTACTCTAAGTATCAAAAGCTATTTTATAATATCAAATATTATATAAGTAAAAGTAAAAAAAGAAAAACGTTTTGATTATACACTTTGTTGTGGCTTCCTTATAGTAAAGTATCGTAAAGTAAATATCCAGTGTTTCCACACCTTCTTCAACATCAAATTCAAAGTCTGATATCAACAAACATAAAACAAACAGATATGTTTGTGAGGAAGAATCTTTCCCTTGGAAAATACGGCCACAGGTGTGTAACATTATCTTCCCTCCTGTTGTTGCGAGGGTCGTCAACTGGAATGGAGCGTGCATTAACTTACAACAATCTGGAGCAATGATTCGCCAAACCTGCCTTTTTTGCAGCTAATACCTTTCTTCTAATATTATTTTTTAGTAACAAGTAACTAAGATGCTTAGAAGAAATGAAGTGGAGTAAAAGTGAAGGTTTTCAGAAATATAAATAATGTAAAGAACTAAAAAGTTTGTACTTTATTTTCATCACAACACTGCTAACTAACCCATCACATCAAGCATACTATATGCCCAGAAATGCTATCTATTCACATTTTTTATAAACATTTTTCCATTATTCTCTTTTCAATCTAAAATATAATTACATTTTTAAATCAGTGATTGTTTTTTAATGTAAAATAAAAAATGTATCATCTTTCCACTGGCCCTCTTAAGGCCTCTCTCTTGATGTGAGTGAGACCATGCTGTTGGCTTTTGTTTTTTACTCTACCCCTTGCCGTGCCAAGCCAGCTCTCCTCTCTGCTGGTTTCCCTGGCACGGGAGACCATTGCCTGGCTTCCTCCAACTAATAATTTGTTCTGGCATTGTGATGGAGACAGGTGAGCTCCACTAATGAGCCTGAATGCACTATTTGGCCACACTGAGAAATCACTGTGTAGGCAGAGACATTACAACTCCAGGAGAGAGCCAGACGACAGCTCTATCCCTCTTAATTGCTGTATTTGCCGATGTGAGTTTTTAATTCAAACTTAGTGGACGTTCATATCTGGTAGGGATCCTGCTTTAGCTGTGTTCCATGCAGTGGAATGTTTCTGGCTTGCCTAAAGCTTAATTACAAAGAATTCCACAAGTAGAAGCAACGGAGACCCAGATCTAATGAGTGGAAAGCAGTGAAATCATTTGTCACCATTTGGGACGCACACTGTGGAAGGCATTTCAGCAGCCGTTTTGATGAAGATTCTCCGTAGAGTCGTGATGTTCCTCTCAAATTAATGCTGGGTAAATTTGTTTAATTAGATTAGTGTGCTTTGCTCTAATTATGGGCTGAAAAGCACCATTGACTACTGCAGAGTGTTGTTGTTTTTTAAGTGCTTCGGGGACTACAGGCGCAGGGCTTGTGTTTCAGGGCTCTCGGCTGTACTCCAAATGCTGTTCATCCTGCAGTTGCAAATATTATTCACGGTTGACTTGGCGGCGTCACAGTGAAATCCTTTGTACGTGTTGCCAACATTTTTCACCCTGCCTTTCTTTATCACCCTTTCTTCCTCCTTTTTCCTCTCTTTCTGTGCTGTTTGCCATTGGAAAGGCCATCAGTGTGATTTGAAACTGCAAGAGAGTTGCCCTCTAGGTTTAAGCAGCCAATCTAATCCTTGTAATCATGGATTGTACTCAAAGCCTTTTTTTCCAGTGGCTGGAGGGGGGGGAGAGGCTGAGAAGCAGGGAGAACCCGATCCATGCTGGTGAGTAGCTGTGACCTGAACAACAGTCAATGCACTGCTTTATTTCTCCACCTTTTAAGAGATATGTGCTGGGAGAGCAAAAGTGACAGATAATGTTTCCAGCCTGTTCTGGGATATGCATGAAACCAATATGGAATGACAGGTGCATTTCCGAAAAAGAGAGACCATAATGTTTTTCTATTTAGCACTTGACAGTTTGCCTTCATCATAACATGAGCTTTAGGGCTTTCGAAGCAGCGTGATTATTGCCGGCCCCCAGCGCCTCTGCCCAGGAATTGAATTCCTTTATAGGGAGACGAAAGCTGTTAAAGGACTTGCCTGAAAGGATGCAGACAAATCAGCATACTAAGTGAATTTTATATGTGCTATTTCTCTGACCTCCAGCTTTGCTTTGAGAGGGCAAAAAGAAATTTCCTCCTGTGACCTTACCTGACGCAGTTGGCCAGAAATGTTTGCATTTGCTGAAGACACTGTGCATAATGTTAACTGAAGTGTTACAGTCTCTCCCTACATTCTGAAATATTTAGGTGCCCTGCAGGATGTCATTATCACTGTATTCTGCTTTGATGTAGCCTTACCATACCCCATTTTAATGCTTCACACTTAATATGTTCCACAGATGGATTGAGGAGGCTTTAGAAACTCATTTTATGCTGTAATGCCATCCATCCATCCATCTTCATCATGCTTATCCGGTATCGGGTCGCGGGTGGTATTTAAACTCCTTCACTTGGGGTAAGGACTCACTCCCAACCTGAAGAAGGCATTCCATCGGTTTCCTGCTGAGAACCATGGCCTCAAATTTAGAGGTGCTGATCCTCATCCCAGCCGCTTCACACTGCAAACCAATCCAATAAGGTGCTGAAGGTCACAGGCCGATGATGCCATCAGGACCACATCATCTGCAAAAAGCAGCGATGAGATCCCTCCCCACCGAACTGCAACCCCTACCCACCCAGACTACGCCTCGATATCCTGTCCATAAATATTACAAACAGGATTGGTGACAAAGCCGGAGGCCAACCCTGACCTGGAATGAGTCTGACTTACTGCCGAGAACCCGGACATAGCTTTCGCTTTGGTCATACAGAGATTGGATGGCCCTGAGAAGAGACCCCCTCACCCCATACTCCCGCAGCACCTTCCCACAGTGTATCCCGGGGGACCCGGTCATATGCCTTCTCCAGATCCACAAAACACATGTAGACTGGTTGGGCATACTCCCAGGCTCCCTCTAAGATCCTTGCGAGAGTAAAGATCTGATCCGTTGTTCCATGACCAGGACGGAATCCGCACCCTTATAGAACTTGCTCAGTTCTGCCTTGCACCAGCTCTTAATTATGCTGTTATAGTTCTAGATTGTCAGGGGACTTCCTTCTTTTGACACACTGAGCTCCTCTACCCTCTACCTTTCCCTCTGTGTGCATGCATGTCCCAGAATTGCTTGTTACTAACCTAGCTCTTATTCCCCGGAGCCCTTATGTTTTCTGTCACCCAGCAGTTTTCCTTGGATAAGGGCAGCACCAAAATCATGGTTGCAGCTATCACCGTGGTTCTGCTCCGCGCCCTGCTACGACCTACTATGCCCTGTGACACCCTGCAGTGCCCTGCTACATTATGAACTATTACCACTAAATATTACTACTATTTCTATTCATAGTTCCATTATCTTTATTGCGACTATTATTGCCACTGTTCATCATACCCCTGACCCGCATCGTCAGACACCATCTACCAAGATCCTGGGTAGGGGCGGATTTAGTCATTTTGAGGCCTAAGGCAAACACAGGCATGGGGCCCTCCACAACCCTTGTAGTCCCCCTTTTCAGTCCTTATTTATCTGAAAAGACGTGCTCTCTGTCTATCAGCTGTTTTGGTCAGAGTGCTGGATCATCTTCAATCATAACACATTGATTAGGGTGACTGCTACTCACGGGGTCTAGTTGCTGAATATTATGTGTGTCACCATCTTCGTCATTGCCATAGTTATCATCATGGACAGTGAAAGCAGCAGTTCCATTACCATCTCCATTTGAAGGATCCTGTAAGGTTGTCTTATATGTAGCCCCCGCATCGCTAGAGCAACCTGGGCTGACACTACTCTTCATCAGTGTTAGCATTGCTAGCACAACCTGGGCAGACACTGCCGGTGGGTAGCTTGGTAGGTCCTCAGTGTTAGCATCGCTAGCGCAACCTGGGCAGACGCTGCCGGTGGGTAGCTCCTCTTCATCAGTGTTAGCATTGCTAGAGCAACCTGGGCTGACACTGCTGGTGGGTAGCTGGGTAGCTCCTCAGTGTTAGCATTGGTAGCGCAAGCACCGGCTTCTTGCTGCTCTTTAGTAACGTTAATGTTAGTGTTGTCAGTAGCCGTTGTGAAAAAGGTAGCTTTGCTTCATTTTCCAACCGTCTGTAGCCAACAGCTTACAGCATGCTGAGCCGTTTGTTTACACACACACACATGCAGATGCGCAGTAGGATAATGGAATAGTCCAGTGTAGTGGGGACTGGGGGGAGTTTCTCATCATGAATTAAACAATCGGATAGCACTTTAGCGTATCAATGTTAAGCGATATAGTTAATTGGTTAAAAGTAAGACAACAAATTGTAACCATAAGTTTATGAGGCGTTTTACGGGGCCCTTGGTAGCTTGGGGCCTAAGGCAATTGCCTACCTTTGCCTAATGGTAAGTCCGCCTCTGATCCTGGGTCTGTCCCAGGTTTCTCCCTAAAAGTAAGTTTTTCCTCGCCATTGTCGCACTAAATGCTTGCTCTTGGGGTAATTACTGGAATTGTTGGGTCTTTGTAAATTATTTGTAAGTATCTGTAAAGTGTTGTTATGATTTGTTACTATAAATACAATTTTATTAAATTTATGCAAATCTTTATTGTCATTGCAACAATCCAAAACTGTTCAAATTAAATGCCACACACGCCAGTGAGAACAACGGGACGGACCATCAAACGCAGGCCGCTGTTACAACCGGGCTTGTTGTAAGTTCAGACGTAACATCAAATGGAACAATTTAGAAGAACCAAGGCAAAAAGAAAAAAGGTCACAGTACTACAAGGTATTTTTAATTAACAAGTAAAGGAATAGTAAATTACAGAACATAAACAAGGGCCATATGGGTGCTGCCTATATAAACAAAGTAATTTCCAAAACACAACCAAAACAGCACAGCACCCATTAGCTTACAAAGTTGCACTTTAGCAAACTGTGAGAAAACAACCAGACTGAAATGGTATCACAGCAGTATCAATCTCTAACACTCTCTCAACACTCTTTATCAATTTCTAGCACTCTCCTATCAACCTCAAACAAATGTTAGCCAGCATGGCGGACTGATCTATACTCTCAGCCACATGGACTGATGAATCCCGGAGCTTTTTAAGCACATGCTGGGCTGATTGTAGGCAGGGGATTGGAAGGATCCATACAGACAGCACCAAACAACAACACCGATGGACTGGAACAGGGAAGTGGGCAGAGACATCTACACAAGGGCCAATCCTCTCCGGGCAACCACAAAGGTTTGCATACACACATACAGTATACACATGCTCTGACTAGTAGCATAAACTAACCTAAAGGCAGGGGCCGTAACACGCGCTACAACAACGGATGGTTGTGGTTGGGAATAGGACAATGGGAAAAGGAACTGCACGCTACCCCCCGGTCTCCCAGATGAAAGCCCTGTGTTGTTTGACCCATGCTTCACATTAAAATACATTAGTTCAAAATTTGTGCTCACCACCATGAAAAAAAAGAGAAAATCTTGTCCCTCTACACAAATCAGTAGATGCAATAATGTCAGCATTTCACAAACTGACATGAGACAGGGCTGTTGTGAAACACAGTAACCTTTTCTGACATAATTGGCCAGATGCTCCAACACTGTCGTATAATGGAGTTGGCAAAATGTGCTAAATAAAGCTGCCTTGCCTTTTTCCTAAAACATTCACAGAACATTAAAGTCAAAATTAACTAAACTTCTGGATTTCCACAAACGTACAGGTGGATTTATAGGACAGCTAACCTTTGTGTTGTAGCAACCATAAGGGTATTTGATCAAACATAGTAAGCATAACAATTTCTTATAGGCATGATCACAAGGAATGTGTAGTACTTTGTAGGAGCCTTCAGAATGTGCTGTAGACATAGAGGCTATAAAATAAAAATGTGGTTCGATCAAGATGAAAGCAGCAGGGCTCTTTGTTCTCTAAACGAGAGCCCAAGGGGACAAATGGAGAGTTTCCTTTCTCTGAGGCCAGCGCTTTGTTTTTTAGGAGAATTAATGTGGTTGTGGGTGCTGTCATCTCACTCCCCAGCGTCCGCTCTTTCCTTGACGTGTTGGAGAGCATCTGTCATGGAGGTCTCTGGTCGTTAGCTCATCTGTCAGCCTCAGACAGCGGCTGGCTTGTCACTTGTCATTTCCAGCGCCATATTCAATCGAGCAGTTTTCTTTAGAGACCCTCCGTCTTTGTCATACATGCCAATATTGATTCTGACAACTGCGGGGGGGGATTTCATGGCCTGACGTCTCGTATTCTTCTCTTTGTGGGTGTCAGTGTGGACAGTGGATGTAACCATGGAGATTTGTTTTTTAAATGCATGCTTGATAGGCACTACGGGTGACTATGGGTGAATCTGTTGTCTCGTCAGTCTGAATGCTGTGTTTTACTCACCTGTGTTACCTCACCTTGCAATAGTAGGCAAAAAACAGTAATGCCGTTATAAAAATGTCAGTAACCCTGCCCTGCACCCGGCGCAATGTTTATTACAGGTAAACAATGTGTCAAACCATTCAGAAAAAAATATTTGTTTGGTACATATAATAAGACTGCTGATGCTTGGTGAGTGTCTCTCAGCGTCAGGTACCAGATACGCAAAAAAATCACTCTTTAGTGTCTGTATGGTGTTATATTTGATAAAAGCATGCATTTTGATCAACACATCAAATCACTGACCCCCACATGTTTCTTTCAATTAAGAAACATTGCCAAACTTAGAGCTTGAGATGATCATTCATGGTTTTACAATGGTGTGAAAAAGTGTTTGCCCCCTTCCTCATTTCCTGTTCCTTTGCATGTTTGTCACACTTAAGTGTTTCGGAACATTAAACCAATTTAAACAATAGTCAAGGACAACACAAGTAAACACAAAATGCAATTTGTAAATGAAGGTGTTTATTATTAAAGGTGAAAAAAAATCCAAACCATCATGGCCCTGTGTGAAAAAGTGATTGCCCCCCTTGTTAAAACATACTATAACTGTGGTTGTCCACAACTGAGTTCAATTTCTCTAGCCACACCCAGGCCTGATTATTGCCACACCTGTTCACAATCAAGGCATCACTTAAATAGGAGCTGCTTGACACAGTAAGGTCCACCAGAAGATCCTTAAAAGCTACACATCATGCCGAGATCCAAAGAAATTCAGGAACAATTGAGAAAGAAAGTAATTGAGATCTATCAGTCTGGAAAGGGTTATAAAGCCATTTCCAAAGCTTTGGGAATCCAGCGAACCACAGTGAGAGCCATTATCCACAAATGGCGAAGACATGGAACAGTGGTGAACCTTCCCAGGAGTGGCCGGCCGCCCAAAATTACCCCAAGAGCGCAGCGACGACTCATCCAAGAGGTCACAAAAGACCCCACAACAACGTCCAAAGAACTGCAGGCCTCACTTGCCTCAGTTAAGGTCAGCGTTCATGCCTCCACCATCAGGAAAAGACTGGGCAAAAATGGCCTGCATGGCAGAGTTCCAAGGAGAAAACCACTGCTGAGCAAAAAGAACATCAAAGCTCGTCTCAATTTCTCCACAACACATCTTGATGATCCCCAAGACTTTTGGGACAACATTCTGTGGACCAATGAGACAAAAGTGGAACTCTTTGGAACGTGTGTGTCCAAGTATATCTGGCGTAGAAGGAACACTGCATTTCATAAAAAGAACATTATACCAACAGTAAAATATGGTGGCGGTAGTGTGATGGTCTGGGGCTGTTTTGCTGCTTCAGGACCTGGAAGACTTGCCGTGATAAAAGGAACTATGAATTCTGCTGTCTACCAAGAGATCCTGAAGGAGAATGTCCGACCATCTGTTTGTGTACTCAAGCTGAAACGAACTTGGGTTCTGCAGCAGGACAATGAACCTAAACACACCAGCAAGTCCACCACCGAATGGCTGAAGAAAAACAAAATGAAGACTTTGGAGTGGCCTAGCCAAAGTCCTGACCTGAATCCTATTGAGATGTTGTGGTATGACCTTAAAAAGGCCGTTCATTCTCGAAAACCCTCTAATGTAACTGAATTAGGACAATTCTGCAAAGATGAGTGGGCCAAAATTCCTCCAGGACGCTGTAAAAGCCTCATTGCACATTATCGCAAACGCTTGGTTGCAGTTGTTGCTGCTAAGGGTGGCCCAACCAGTTATTAGGTTTAGGGGGCAATCACTTTTTCACACAGGGCCATGATGGTTTGGATTTTTTCACCTTTAATAATAAACACCTTCATTTACAAATTGCATTTTGTGTTTACTTGTGTTGTCCTTGACTATTGTTTAAATTGGTTTGATGTTCCGAAACACTTAAGTGTGACAAACATGCAAAGGAACAGGAAATGAGGAAGGGGGCAAACACTTTTTCACACCACTGTAGATTTGTGCATATGGTTGTAAAACATGTTCTGGCGTTGTGAAATTAAGTCTATAGTCCTTAGGGTACATCTCCCAAGGAACATTAATTCCCTCTGCTCACTTTTAAGGCAAAGTAGACTAAATAATAATACATTTTATTCATATTGTGCTTTACATGGTAGGCTACTCAAAGGCACTTTACGGTAAAACCAGCACATTTATCACCTAAAAACGAAATATGAAACTAGCATATGTAGAGCAATTAAAACAATGTGTATACACTTTTTTTACTTACAAAGTTACTTACAAGTTTTTTACTTACAAAGTTGTAGGCTATAATAATAAAAAAGTGGAGTGATAGGCTAAGTAGATATTTTTACCACCACGCATTCAATTAGTCCGCTATAGTCTGTTGGGCTTTTTCTCTCCCTTTGATAACAGCTGTATTTTCCTTTCTGCATATTATATCTTCACCTCCTCGTTACTTTCCATTAGAAGCTGCTGCTCATTGGGTGAAACATGTGCCGCATGTGTCTTCTCCATTTCTGCATCAGTAAATCTGTAATCAATACCGTGGTCTATTTAAGAAAGCCGTGAACGTGCACTTATCCCAGCTATCTTTGCCTGTTCATCCTGGCTCGGCAAACGTGCAACCGATTAAGCCGCGATGAGCAAATCACACTAAGTCAAGCGGCGCTTTTTCACTTATCCTGGATATCTTTATTCTACTTTTGTGCAACAGGCCCCAGGTCTAGATCGTACTCTGTGATGTTATTTACAGAAACCCAACAAAACAAAAGGAAAGGAAAAACTTCCTTTTAAGAGGCAGAAACCTCGAGCAGAACCATGGCTCAGGGTGGGCGGTCATCTGCCTCGACCGGTTGGGGGTGAGAGAAAGAGACAGACAGAGAGAGAGAGAGAGAGAGAGATGGAGAATTGTGGCAGAGGGTGTCGAGCAGGAACCAGATCCAGAAACACCTGCAGGAAGCAATAGGAGGGGAGAGGAGAGGGGCGAGAGAGCACAAGACTCCGGGAAAAGGAAGGAGTCGAGTTAGTAACATGCATTAATGGGATGAGGTTGCATACAGATGGAGAGAAGGTGGAGGAGAGAGGTGCTCAGTGCATCATGGGAAGTCCCCCATCAGTTTAGGACTATAGCAGCATAACTAAGGGATGGTTCAGGACTCTCCTGAGCCAGCCCTAAATATAAGCTTTATCAAAGAGGAAAGTCTTAAGTCTACTCTTAAATGTGGAGATGGTGTCTGCCTCTTGAACCCAAACTGGAACCTGGTTCCACAGGAGAGGAGCCTGATAGCTGAACGCTCTGGCTCCCATTCTACTTTTAGAGACTCTAGGAACCACAAGTAACCCTGCATTCTGGGAGCGCAGCGCTCTGGTGGGATAGTAAGGTACTATGAGCTCTTTAAGATAAGATGGTGCCTGACCATGAAGAGCACGATGAGGACTTTCATGTTTAAATTAAGTTAAATCAAGCTAGCTACAGTATACAATGAGCGGATATCATGTGGACACATTTGCCTACTTGAGCAGTAAAATGAGGAAAATAAACTGGAATATTAAACACACTTGAAGCAGTAGTGCTACGCCTACAACTGGCAATCCATCCGTATTGTTGCTGAAAGAGAACCAGGGCAGGTGGGTTCCATTGCAACCACCAACTATAACTCTCCTCTCCAAGTGGCCTCCATGTGACATATGCTGTTACGCAGTAGTGGAGTGTAACTAAGTACATTTACTCAACTGCTGTACTTGTACAAATGTTGAGGTACTTGTACTTTACTTGACTGTTTTCTTTTCATGCCACTTTATACTTCTACTCCGCTACATTTCAGAAAGAAATATTGTACTTTTTACTCAACTACATTCATCTGACAGCTTTAGTTACTTTACACATTAAGATACAAAACATGCAGTTGTTAAAATACAATGTTTTATTATAAATAAAACTAGCCAACAATATAACAGCCTACAAGTCTGCCTACAGCTGGTTGGATCTTTTCTACAATGTGAGGGTTTTTCTGCTTTAAGTGCTGTTACTTTTAATACTTTAAGCACATTTTACTGATGATACTTACAGAATTTAAGTAAAATTTAATAATGCAGGAATTTTACTTATAACAGAGTATTTTTACAGTGTGGTATTATAACTTTTACTGAAGTAAAGGCTCTGAATACTTCTTTCACCGCTGCTGTTATATAATATGAAGGGCTGAGGGGAAGTTAACGAGGGCCTGTTGAACCACTAATGGAACGCAGCATTAGTGAACAGTTGCAGTAATGAGTGGTCGACCCTGATTACCAAATGTCTTCACCCGCTGATGTGCTCACACCTGGTGCTTTATATGGTTTCACCTCATTCCATCTCCTGTAACTTCCTGAAGAAGGCTGGATGCTGAAACACGTTGAAGAGATGTTTTTAATCTGATTCTAGTGAGAATGTGCCAGATGTATTAAAGGCATTTTTTTTTTAAATCCTTAAGAGTGGTGCCTTGGATTTTTTTCTTGACAGTGTTTGAGATACAGAGGGGCTTTCATGGAATGATTTCCCTTGTAATTAAAGTAGTCACTCTGTGTTTAGTAATGCTTTTGAATCTCACACTTTTTCTTTCATTAATTTCTTTTTTTTGTGTTCTTGGTTCAAATTTATTTTCTTATTTGTTTTGTTTCATTCTGTTTTCTCATTAAGTGATGGCTAGTTTTTATATTTATCAATGCATGTACATGAATATGTACTTTGAATGCTTACTTCTAACCTCACCTTATATAATTTCATGTAAATACCAATAAAAAAATCACAAAAATAAAATGAAAATCATACACAGGTTCATTCTCCCTCATCACAGAGGAGCGCCAGTGCAGCGCGTCTAGCCATGTTGGATAATAATGTTTCCAGTAATCTTCATTGAGTAGGGAGTTAGGTTGGGAACTGGAGGGTCACTGGTTTAAGTCCCCATATGGACCAAAAAATACAGAGTGTGGATTGGTGGCTGGAGAGATGCCACTTCACCTCCTGGGCACTGCCAGGTGAGCTTGAGCAAGGCACCGTAACCCCCCACCCGCTCAGGGCACTGGTTCAGCTGGCAGCCCACTCACTCTAACATCTCTCCATCATTGCATGTATAGGTCCTGAGCATGTGTGTGTATTTCAGGCCTGTGTGTGATTTACTAACAAGGTGTGTACGCAGAGTGTAAATTGTAATTTCAAATTCATTATTTTAATAATTTAATTTGTTAATAAACAAATTAAATCTTAAATCTATTTAGTATGTACTCCGCTCGCTAGCGTTCCAGAGCATATCACAACGAACAACGCGCTGAGCATAAATGCCTTTTTACATGGACGAAGACCCGCCTAAAGACCAACTTTTATTTACAATTGAGGATTGCAGATTCTGAAATGAAGGTACCATTCCGATAAATAACAAGTAATGTTCCTCATGCTGCCAAACAGCCCCTGCCAAGCACCAAAGACATACATCCAGCTGGCCAGGAAAACACATAGAAGCATATTGTACATGCACACACACACATACACACAACCTATCACCAGTACAGACTCCATGAAGCATGACCATCTGCCCCTAGCTACAAATGGAGAGCGACTCTTCTTTTACTGTGAGCGAGATGTTTGAGCTAATGGGGCTCTGGCGACAGACACACACACACACACACACACACACACACACACACACACACACATATATATACACACACCATGCAGAGGCCAGACCTGGGATTTAAATGTCAGACACTAAGGTCCATGCAGTGTAAATGTCCCACATACAGTAAAGAGTGAGAAACAGGTGCACACTATTATAATGACATATCACATGATGAAGAAATGCATAAAACAATATGGAAACAAACTAATTCTAAAAAACAATTTGGTCAGGGCCAGTGACAGGAGTGTTTCTAATGAAGTTACAAGTATGCACTTCTGTTGCGGTGGGAGCAGACACAAGCCCTGTTTCCTTTCAATTGTCAAGCAAATTTTAAGTGAACTTTTGAAATATTGCAAAAAAGAAATTCAAATGAGGCATGTTTCTTTCAACAGGTTAGAGCGAATAAACTAGGCTACTGTCTCATGCCGCTATAGGCTATACATGGCTGTAACCAGAAACAATACAAGTCGCCTTGGCCAACTAAGCCATCTATGACAGAAAAATTGAAAGAGGTCCTCAGAAATTTTATTCAATTCCATCCATCTTCATCCGCTTATCCGGTATCGGGTCGCGGGGGCAGCAGCTCCAGCAGGGGACCCCAAACTTCCCTTTCCCGAGCCACATCAACCAGCTCCGACTGGGGGATCCCGAGGCGTTCCCAGGCCAGGTTGGAGATATAATCTCTCCACCTAGTCCTGGGTCTTCCCCGAGGCCTCCTTTCCAGCTGGACGTGCCTGGAACACCTCCCTAGGGAGGCGCCCAGGAGGCATCCTTACCAGATGCCCGAACCACCTCAACTGGCTCCTTTTGACGCGAAGGAGCAGCGGCTCTACTCCAAGCTCCTCTCGGATGACTGAGCTTCTCACCCTATCTCTAAGGGAGACGCCAGCCACCCTCCTGAGGAAACCCATTTTGGCCGCTTGTACCCTTGATCTTGTTCTTTCGGTCATGACCCAGCCTTCATGACCATAGGTGAGGGTAGGAACGAAAATTGCCCAGTAGATCGAAAGCTTTGCCTTCTGGCTCAGCTCTCTTTTCGTGACAACGGTGCGATGAACTGAATGTAATACCGCACCGGCTGCTCTGATTCTCCGACCAATCTCACGCTCCATGGTCCCCTCACTCACGAACAAGAACCCAAGGTACTTAACCTCCTTCACTTGGGGTAAGGACTTACTCCCTACCCGAAGAAAACACTCCTTCGGTTTCCTGCTGTGAACCATGGCCTCAGATTTAGAGGTGCTGATCCTCATCCCAGCCGCTTCACACTCGGCTGCGAAACGATCCAGTGAGTGCTGAAGGTCACAGGCCGATGACGCCATCAGGACCACATCATCTGGAAAAAGCAGCGATGAGATCCCGAGCCCACCAAACTGCAACCCCGCCCCGACTACGCCTCGATATCCTGTCCATAAATATTACAAACAGGATTGGTGACAAAGCGCAGCCCTGGCGGAGGCCAACCCTCACCTGGAACGAGTCCGACTTACTGCCGAGAACCCGGACACAGCTCTCGCTTTGGTCATACAGAGATTGGATGGCCCTAAGAAGGGACCCCTTCACCCTGTACTCCCGCAGCACCTCCCACAATTTCTCCTGGGGGACCCGGTCATACGCCTTCTCCAGATCCACAAAACACATGTAGACTGGTTGGGCATACTCCCAGGCCCCCTCCCAGATCCTTGCGAGAGTGAAGATCTGATCCGTTGTTCCACGGCCAGGACGGAATCCACATTGTTCCTCTTCAATCCGAGGTTCGACTATCGGCCGAACCCTCCTTTCCAGCACCTTGGAGTAGACTTTACCAGGGAGGCTGAGAAGTGTGATACCCCTGTAATTGGCGCACACCCTCTGGTCCCCCTTTTTGAATAGGGGAACCACCACCCCGGTCTGCCACTCCTTAGGCACCGTCCCAGACTTCCACGCAATGTTGAAGAGGCGTGTCAACCAAGACAGCCCCTCCACACCCAGAGCTTTCAGCATTTCTGGATGGATCTCATCAATCCCTGGGGCTTTGCCGCTGTAGAGTTGTTTGACTACCTCAGCGACCTCCACCAGGGAAATTGACAACAATCCCCCATCATCCTCCAGCTCTGCCTCTACCACAGAGGGCGTGTCAGCTGGATTTAGGAGTTCCTCAAAGTGCTCCTTCCACCGCTCTATTACCTCCCCAGTTGAGGTCAACAATGTCCCATCCTTACTGTATACAGTTTGGATGATTCCTCGTTTCCCCCTCCTAAGGTGGCGAACAGTTTTCCAGAAGCACCTTGGTGCCGACTGAAAGTCCTTCTCCATATCTTCTCCGAACTTCTCCCACACCGCTGCTTTGCCTCTGTCACGGCAGAGGCTGCAGCCCTTCGGGCCCGTCGGTACCTTGCAACTGCCTCCGGAGTAAGGAGAAGGACTCCTTCTTCAGTCGGACGGCTTCCCTGACCACCGGTGTCTACCAGGGTGTTCGTGGGTTACCGCCCCTTGAGACACCTAAGACCCTTAGACCGCAGCTCGCCGCCGCAGCTTCAGCAATGGAAACTTTGAACATTGTCCACTCAGGTTCAATGCCCCCAGCCTCGAAATGCATCGCCAGAGGTGTGAGTTGAAAGTCCGTCGGACAGGGGCCTCCTCCAGACGTTCCCAATTCACCCGCACTACCCGTTTGGGTTTACCAGGTCTGTCCAGAGTCCTCCCCCACCCCCTGACCCAACTCATAAACATACGGCCTCAGATCAAATGAGACGATTATAAAATTGATCATTGACCTTTGGCCTAGGGTGCTCTGGTACCACGTACACTCATGAGCATCCCTATGTTCGAACATGGTGTTTGTGATGGACAATCCATGACTCTCGTCCACCGGGGTAAACTCCAACGCAGCGGCGCTCAGCCGGGGACTTGTGAGTATCCCCACACCCGCCCGGCGCCTCACACCATGGGCAACTCCAGAGTAGGACAGAATCCAACCCCTATCCAGGAGTACGGTTCCAGAACCGAGAGGTAAGCCCCACCAGATCTAACTGGTAGCGCTCCACCTCCCGCACAAGTTCCGGCTCCTTCCCCCACAGAGAGGTGACATTCCACGTCCCCAGAGCCAGCCTCTGCAGCCCGGGTCCGTCGAAGCCCCTGACCTTTGCTGCCACCCATTTCGCAGCGCACCCGAACCCCTTTGGTTCCTCCCACAGGTGGTGGGCCCATGGGCTGGAGGGAGAAGTGCCACATCGCTTATTCGGGCTGTGCCCAACCGGGCTCCGTGGCAAACCCGGCCACCAGGCGCTTGCTGTCGAGCCCACCGTCTGGGCCTGGCTCCAGACGGGGGCCCCGGGCTTCCTCCGGGCGGGGTCTCTCTATCCCTTCCTTGGTCTTCTATTAGGGTTTTTGAACCATTCTTTGTCAATTTTATTCAATTGTTTGTTTTTTCATGTTAACCTATATTAGTCATGTTTCATGCTGTCCTGGGACAAAGACAAATTAATATAATATCTTGGACAGTGGAAAAAGCTTATCAGTCCTGTGGGTTAAATGTTTGTGCGTCATAGCTTTTTTAGTAAAGGCAAAAAAAAAATTCACTATTTTGATTCAGCTTAGCTTCAGAGAAGAAAAAAAAACAGATCTTTAGCTTAGCTTATGTATTAGCTACAGCCTTTAATTTTTAATTTCCGAAGCTGTATCATAGTTTACTTTTCTCTGTTTTATGTTAAGCTACAGTCTATGCAATTATATTGTTCCTGCAGATGTTTCACAATTACATCCTTCCAGCTGCTCAAAGAGCATAACCATACCATCTGTTGTATGCTTTAACATGGAACATCTGCAGGAAGTATTGAATGGCACTTACAGCAGCAACAACTTTCCAAAGTACAAGTACAAGTCTGTTTTATACAGTCAGTTATTCTTATGTATAGATCAACTGTATATAATTACCTGGGTCTAAAGCTGTCATTTTGTCAGAACATGTAAATCCCTGAAAGTTGACCTAGGCACTTGATGAAAGAAAGGCTTCATAGAGATTTCTATGAAGCCTTTCTTTCAATTCTGTAACTGTCACACCCTCTCTACAACTCAAATCCAAAACACAAATAGGGTCCATTCTCTGTAGATCAACAATGCTCTCAGTCAATCTAATGGCTCTAATGGGATATTTCATGTACAGCTGGGGATTGGACATGTGGTGCTTTTATAAATGGCCCACAGTAACTGTGTCAACATTCTTTTTCTCTCTTTGTGATACAGTGCTTTGTGATACAGTGCGACGGTGTTCAGGCCTACCTTGTCCCAAAAATAAATGGGGACAATTCCATGTAATTGTTACACATTGTTTCATCCGCTGTGATATATGCCAAATGGAGAAAATCCAATATTACAACGTTCTTGACCAAATTCCTAATATTGCGACGATAATTGGTGCTTTCACAAAATATTCACACAAATGGATGTTTGATGAATAATCATCAGTTTTATGGATATAATGACCAAGTGGGTAAAGGCAAATGACAGAGAACAGTCTGGTAAGAAAATTACATTACTTTATTGTAATGCAGCCTTTAAAACCAGGAAAAGAAAACATGTTATATTACGGTATACAAAATCTGAAACCATATCTAGTCTCATATGACGATAGCGATATAATATCGATATAATGGCCAGTGTTATCTCTGCAGCTGTTGTAGTAAAATGTCAATGGCGTGGGCTCTACGTGGACTGAGGTTTATACTTGTGCGCTGGTGTGTCTACATCGTCCTAGTGTGTCTCTTAAGAGAATAGCAGGGCCGGCATGTGAGTGTGTGTGTGGGGTGTGTGTGGTAGAGCAAGTGAGAGAGTGATGAGGCTTAGCTTTGAAGCTAGTACCGACACCCGGAGGTGTAGAACAGGGAAAAAAAGTCTCCCCCCCTGTGCTTTCTCACCACAGTGGGAAATTTGTTAACCCTTTCCATGATTGCATGTTGTTGAAGGAGAAGGAGAACCAAAAAATGAGTAGGGGAAAATGCCAAGCCACGGTTGAGCGGCCAAATCACAGTTGATGCGGTATGCAACACTGCTACGTGTAGTTACATTGCTGGGGAGGTGCACGTATCTTCACGTACCTACGAACTTACTTGCGTAGATTTAGCGCAGGAGCATGAAGCACAAAATTTGGATTAACACTGTGTCTATAGGCCAAGAATGAGCAGCACATCAGCAGAGCTACAGCAGCACTCTGCATTTTGGAAGCTTAAAACAAGCATGCTCTTGGATGAGAAAACACAACAGTGATATACAATGCAGTTTGAGTGATCCACACTTATTGCAGAATGAGTCAGTATCATTGGTAAACCACAAAAAATCCGTAAATGACACTTTATGGACATGTAATGGCTTGTATTGGCATAATTATAAGTTTAAAATGGAGATGAAATCAGTTTTGAGGTATGGTAAACAAACTCATGCAGTAAGTACCTTTTTTATTTTTGATAATGACTATTTCTATCACCATCAGCGTTCAGTCGGTATAGTTAAAGAGCTCCATCTGGAAGCCCAAGCTGCTCACTCCCACCAGCTCTGAGTGTTATTAGCACCTTTTAGACAATTCCTGCCATGACGATAAAATAAAGGAAAGAGGAAGCCCTGCCCACCTGCTCCCATCTGCTTGTTGCTGCTATGAGACGCTGACAGTTCAAAGTGAAAGCTGTATGGAGAGGGAAATGCAGAGCAGAGTGCTGCCAGAAAGAAAGCCACCATGCTCTATAGAGCCCCTGAAGGATGGGATTGGTTATTTGGTGACATTAAACGTTGTCCAAACATTTTTTATTTTGCTCACAAGTGAATTTGGCCTTATGTTACTGCCTACAAACAGCTCTTACCCCTTAAGCAAAGCCGGACTGCACTTATGAAGTTGTGTTAAAAAGCTGGAGCACATTTGACAACTGGAGAACAGAATACAGAGCAGGAGCCCGCTACACAATAACAAATAGATTTGTCTGCAATCTTTTCCAGATCGGGTGTGAACAGGGGTGATTCCTGGGTTTTTTTAGGTGGGGTGTGACAGGGGGGACCAGTAATCAGTCAGAATACAGCATAGAAAATCTGCTTAGAAACTATTGGATAGGACAGAACAACACAATGTAATTCTGCTAAATAAAAAATAACATTAATTATTAGTTTCACATATAAAATACAATATATATATATATATATATATATATATATATATATATATATATATATATATATACTGTATACATAAAATACACATTTTCTATACTTAGTATGCCACTTTAAAAAAAAAAAAAAAAGGAGACATGAATTGGCCATGTGACAAGGGCTGTGAAGATTGGCAGAACAGGCGACCAAGTGACAGGACTCTGATCCAATGAAAATCACCATTGTCAAATTGACAGCACTCTAGCCCAATGGATTAGGGTCGGACACCAGGGGAGGCCAATCCTATTTCAGGGAGGTGCCACCCTATGCCCCCCTTATAGCCCTGCTCCTGAGTGTGAAAGACTCAGAACAACGCTTTCAAATGTAGTGTGCTTAAATAATTAAGTTTAGTGTTAGTGTTGATTAATAGGCGTAGTCGTAGATGTCTGCAACTCGCCTTCCTCGGCCAGAGCCTCGAGGAGTATAAATATGACTGTGAGGAGTGGATTCATTTAGGCATTGAAACATATTCTTCGTCACTAGCGGCCATTAGGGCACTGGTTCCGACATAAACGGTAGTAACAAGACCGAATAAGAACAAAAATATTGGTGCCTGACTTTATTTTTTCTGAAGCATCGCTGCACGGGACGCTGCGTTACTGTTAGCTAGTAGCTGGATTAAACACCATGGTTAACATGCTGACAGCTTACGTTAAGCAGTGTAAAGTGGAACTGTATTTCCCTGTAAAGGACTCCAACAGAAAAACAACACCGACGGTGTGATTACTAGTAACTCGCCAGCCTTGTGGTGCATTTTGAGTTATAATAAAATACCCTCTTCCCATCTGGTGCATGTTTTTGTTGTTTACCAGCAATTTACTGGTGAACTAAGTAAATTGAGTTATAAGTTCTTGTCATTACGTTATTAATCAATCATTTAATTTTGACCATATGAACTTAACAATAAACAAGTCGTTCTTTAATTTCGCCAACTGTCATTTTTTGCTCCTTTTTATATTTTATATTATATACATTATAAATATATTATATATATTTTGGTTCAGACAGCGGCTCAGGCACCCACACTGTTTTAAAAGTATTGTTCTAGCACCGGTATCAAAAAAAACAACGATACCCAACCCTATTCGTGAGACAGCCAGGTTTAAGAAAGACAAAATTAATCAATGTGATTGTCCATATTGGACCAAGGCTGTAGATGTTTTGAATGGTAGTAAGTAGTCTTTACTCCTGTTTCAATAAAGGTTACATAACAAATGTAAAAAAAAACAATTTAATTGTGGAAAACTAAACATTATTGAACATGAAAAGGTGTTAACAATTTGATTAGTAGAGTGCAGGGCAGAGGGTTGTTTAGTTGAATGTTAGTCTAGTCTGCCTGATTCATTGATCCTTTATCTGACTGAGGTTTGTGCAAGTTTGAGTCTATGGCCATGACAGATTTGTAATTGCGCCTTGTCTTCTCAGTCCTACCCTTCTGTCATATATATATATATATATATATATATATATATATATATATATATATATATATATATACACTCACCTATAGGATTATTAGGAAAACCTTCAGAACTGCCTTAATTCTACGTGGCATTGATTCAACAAGGTGCTGAAAGCATTCTTTAGAAATGTTGGCCCATATTGATAGGATAGCATCTTGCAGTTGATGGAGATTTGTGGGATGCACATCCAGGGCACGAATCTCCCGTTCCACCACATCCCAAAGATGCTCTATTGGGTTGAGATCTGGTGACTGTGGGGGCCATTTTAGTACAGTGAACTCATGTTCAAGAAACCAATTTGAAATGATTCGAGCTTTGTGACATGGTGCATTATCCTGCTGGAAGTAGCCATCAGAGGATGGGTACATGGTGGCCTTAAAGGGATGGACATGGTCAGAAACAATGCTCAGGTAGGCCGTGGCATTTAAACAATGCCCAATTGGCACTAAGGGGCCTAAAGTGGGCCAAGAAAACATCCCCCACACCATTATATCACCACCACCAGCCTGCACAGTGGTAACAAGGCATGATGGATCCATGTTCTCATTCTGTTTATGTCAAATTCTGACTCTACCATCTGAATGTCTCAACAGATTCTGTCAAATTTTGGTGAGTTCTTGCAAATTGTAGCCTCTTTTTCCTATTTGTAGTGGAGATGAGTGGTACCCGGTGGGGTCTTCTGCTGTTGTAGCCCATCCTCCTCAAGGTTGTGCGTGTTGTGGCTTCACAAATGCTTTGCTGCATACCTCGGTTGTAACGAGTGGTTATTTCAGACAAAGTTGCTCTTCTATCAGCTTGAATCAGTCGGCCCATTCTCCTCTGACCTCTAGCATCAACAAGGCATTTTTGCCCACTGGATGTTTTTCCCTTTTCACACCATTCTTTGTAAACCAAATGGTTGTGCGTGAAAATCCCAGTAACTGAGCAAATTGTGAAATACTCAGACCGGCCCGTCTGGCACCAACAACCATGCCACGCTCAAAATTGCTTAAATCACCTTTCTTTCCCATTCTGACATTCAGTTTGGAGTTCAGGAGATTGTCTTGACCAGGACCACACCCCTAAATGCATTGAAGCAACTGCCATGTGATTAGATAACTGCCATGTGATTAGATAATTGCATTAATGAGAAATTGAACAGGTGTTCCTAATAATCCTTTAGGTGAGTATATATATATATATATATATATATATATATATATATATAAAAGCTACGTGGCTCCTCTCTCTCCATCCCATGGGCCCACCACCGGTCGGGTGCGCTGCCATATGGGTGGCGGCGAAGGTCAGGGGCCTCGACGGACCAGACCTGGGCAGCAGAGGCTGGCTCTGGGGACGTGGAACGTCACCTCTCTGTGGGGGAAGGAGCCGGAACTTGTGCGGGAGGTGGCGCGCTACCAGTTAGATCTGGTGGGGCTTACCTCTACGCACAGTCTCGGTTCTGGAACCGTACTCCTGGATAGGGGTTGGACTCTGTCCTACTCCGGAGTTGCCCAGGGTGTGAGGCGCCGGGCGGGTGTGGGGATACTCACAAGTCCCCGGCTGAGCGCCGCTGCGTTGGAGTTTACCCCGGTGGACGAGAGGGTCGCCTCCCTACGCCTGCGGGTGATGGGGAAAACTCTGACTGTTGTTTGTGCATATGCACCAAACAAGAGTTCGAGTATTCGGCCTTCTTGGAGACCTTGAATGGAGTCCTGTATGGGGCTCCAGTAGGGGACTCCATAGTTCTGCTGGGGGACTTCAACGCACACGTGGGTGATGATGGAGATACTTGAGAGGCGTGATTGGGAGGAACGGCCTCCTGATCTAAACCAGAGTGGTTGTCTGTTGTTGGACTTCTGTGCTAGTCATGGATTGTCCATCACAAACACCATGTTCGAACATAGGGATGCTCATAAGTGTACGTGGTACCAGAGCACCCTAGGCCAAAGGTCAATGATCGATTTTATAATCGTTTCATCTGATCTGAGGCCGTATGTTTTGGACACTCGGGTGAAGAGAGGGGCAGAGCTGTCAACTTATCACCATCTGGTGGTGAGTTGGGTCAGCCCAAACGCGTAGTGCGGGTAAATTGGGAACGTCTGGAGGAGGCCCCTGTCCAACGGACTTTCAACTCACACCTCCGGCGGAGCTTTTCAGTCATCCCTGTGGAGGCTGGGGGCATTGAACCTGAGTGGACAATGTTCAAAGTTTCCATTGCTGAAGCTGCGGCGGCGAGCTGTGGTCTTAGGGTCTTAGGTGCCTCAAGGCGGTAACCCACGAACACCCTGGTGGACACCGGTGGTCAGGGAAGCCGTCCGACTGAAGAAGGAGTCTTTCCGGGATATGTTATCCCGGAGGACTCGGAAGCAGTTGCAGGGTACCGACGGGCCGAAGGGCTGCAGCCTCTGCCGTGACAGAGGCAAAGCAGCGGGTGTGGGAGAAGTTCGGAGAAGACATGGAGAAGGACTTTCGGTCGGCACCAAGGTGCTTCTGGAAAACCGTTCGCCACCTTAGGAGGGAAGCGAGGAATCATCCAAGCTGTATACAGTAAGGATGGGACGTTGTTGACCTCAACTGGGGAGGTAATAGAACGGTGGAAGGAGCACTTTGAGGAACTCCTAAATCCAGCTGACACGCCCTCTGTGGTAGAGACAGAGCTGGAGGATGATGGGGGATTGTCGTCAATTTCCCTGGTGGAAGTCGCTGAGGTAGTCAAACAACTCCACAGCGGCAAAGCCCCAGGGATTGATGAGATCCGTCCAGAAATGCTGAAAGCTCTGGGTGTGGAGGGGCTGTCTTGGTTGACACGCCTCTTCAACATTGCGTGGAAGTCTGGGACGGTGCCTAAGGAGTGGCAGACCAGGGTGGTGGTTCCCCTATTCAAAAAGGGGGACCAGAGGGTGTGTGCCAATTACAGGGGTATCACACTTCTCAGCCTCCCTGGTAAAGTCTACTCCAAGGTGCTGGAAAGGAGGGTTCGGCCGATAGTCGAACCTCGGATTGAAGAGGAACAATGTGGATTCCGTCCTGGCCGTGGAACAACGGATCAGATCTTCACTCTCGCAAGGATCTTGGAGGGGGCCTGGGAGTATGCCCAACCAGTCTACATGTGTTTTGTAATGGGACAGATTAATAATCATAAATCAAACTTTCACTTCTTAATACTTGGTTGCAAATCCTTTGCAGTCAATTACAGCCTGAAGTCTGGAACGCATAGACATCACCAGACGCTGGGTTTCATCCCTGGTGATGCTCTGCCAGGCCTCTACTGCAACGGTCTTCAGTTCCTGCTTGTTTTTGGGGCATTTTCCCTTCAGTTTTGTCTTCAGCAAGTGAAATGCATGCTCAATCGGATTCAGGTCAGGTGATTGACTTGGCCATTGCATAACATTCCACTTCTTTCCCTTAAAAAACTCTTTGGTTGCTTTCGCAGTATGCTTTGGTTCATTGTCCATCTGCACTGTGAAGCGCCGTCCAATGAGTTCTGAAGCATTTGGCTGAATATGAGCGGATAATATTGCCCGAAACACTTCAGAATTCATCCTGCTGCTTTTGTCAGCAGTCACATCATCAAGAAATACAAGAGAACCAGTTCCCTTGGCAGCCATACATGCCCACGCCATGACACTACCACCACCATGCTTCACTGATGAGGTGGTATGCTTTGGATCATGAGCAGTTCCTTTCCTTCTCCACACTCTTCTCTTTCCATCACTCTGGTACAAGTTGATCTTGGTCTCATCTGTCCAAAGGATGTTGTTCCAGAACTCTGAAGGCTTTTTAGATGTTGTTTGGCAAACTCTAATCTGGCCTTCCGGTTTTGAGGCTCACCAATGGTTTACATCTTGTGGTAAACCCTCTGTATTCACTCTGGTGAAGTCTTCTCTTGATTGTTGACTTTGACACACATACACCTACCTCCTGGAGAGTGTTCTTGATCTGGCCAACTGTTGTGAAGGGTGTTTTCTTCACCAGGGAAAGAATTCTTCGGTCATCCACCACAGTGGTTTTCCGTGGTCTTCCGGGTCTTTTGGTGTTGCTGAGCTCACCGGTGCGTTCTTTCTTTTTAAGAATGTTCCAAACAGTTGATTTGGCCACACCTAATGTTTTAGCTATCTCTCTGATTGGTTTGTTTTGATTTTTCCCATTCAATGATAGCGACAGCTCTTTAGATCTCATATTTAGAGTTGACAGCAACAGATTCCAAATGCAAATAGCAGACTTGAAATGAATTCCGGACCTTTTATCTGCTCCTTGTAAATGGGATAATGAGGGAATAACACACACCTGGCCATGGAACAGCTGAGCAGCCAATTGTCCCATTACTTTTGGTCCCTTAAAAAGTGGCAGGCACATATACAAACTGTTGTAATTCCTACACCGTTCATCTGATTTGGATGTAAATACCCTCATATTAAAGCTGAAAGTCTGCAGATAAAGCACATCTTGTTTGTTTCATTTCAAATCCCTTGTGGTGGTGTATAGAGCCAAAAAGATTAGAATTGTGTTGATGTCCCAATATTTATGGACCTGACTGTATATATATCAAATAGCCTGTAATTTTCCTAAAATATTTCTATCATCATTCAGTAGCATCTATGCTCCTGATAGTACACCCCCAATCCAGGCCATCTCTGGAAATAAATACTTTAGGGGAGACATATGATTAAGGTGTCCTGCAACAATGACTATGAAACCCGCTTATTTTTAAGATTAATTTTCTGGGCATTTTCAGCTTTTATTTTCTTTTTTTACATAGGACAGCAGAAGACATGAAAGGGGAGAGAGAAGGGGAATGACATGTAGCAAAGGGCCACAGGGCGGAATCGAACCTACTGCCGCTGCATCAAGGAGTAAACCTCTACATACGGGCGCGTGCTCTACCAGCTGAGCTTCCCAGGCACCCATATTCCAGTTTTAGCTCTTATTTTGAAAAAGATGCCATTTTCCGACTAAACTGTTCTAATAAAAATTTATATTTCATTAATATTCCTGTTTACATGCACACGTGGAGGACTTGATTGACCGTGTGAACACAGCCTCAATCTTTCATTCCTTCCA
This sequence comes from Percina caprodes, assembly GCA_013375575.1. Lineage (NCBI taxonomy): Eukaryota > Metazoa > Chordata > Actinopteri > Perciformes > Percidae > Percina > Percina caprodes. Next base: position 409,398 of record JABXJD010000241.1, on the reverse strand, counting down.
CCGCCTTCTTGAAAGGTCGGTGTTGCAATGTTTTGTCTTTGCGATATGTTGCATATCCTCAAACCTGTTGAAGTCTTTGATAATGTCTAAAAGTAGCTGTGGTTGTCTTTCCGCCCAGAGATGTGGCATGCATATACAGCAGCACTGCAGACTGTTGGCTGGTTGGTTTGTGTACAACAACCATAGCAACGCGCAGAGCTGTCCCAACTGGTGTGTGTGTGTGTGTGTGTGTGTGTGTGTGTGTGTGTGTGTGTGTGTGTGTGTGTGTGTGTGTGTGTTGGTTGTGATATGGGGGCAGGGAGATGTTGTGTTAGCTAATCCTTTGTCACATTTTGCCTCTCTGTCCCTCCCTCCAGCCACAGTCCCACTTCCTCAAACCCGTTCCTAACCATCCTGTAGCTGTCCACCAGATGCTCTCAGACACGTCCACCTGCTCCGGTGACCTGACCTTCTCCGCCCACCTGCTCACCCGTTTCCCACTTCCCCTTTGTCAACCCTACAGCATAACCATTTCCTTGTGTTTTAGCTTTTGACCATATTTTTTCTGTCTGAGTTTTGGTCCAGTCCTGAATATCTTAAGGGCAAACACTACAGGCAAAAAGATCTATTTTGTTTCAATTTAGAGGTTTTTGGCTATTTTGCTTCCATAACAGCAACAACAGACTAGTGTAAGAAAACATAAATTCACCAAAGGTTAGCATTAGATAAAGACACATTTGCATGTGCAAAAATGAGGTCTCAAGGGGTTAATCCTAATAAAAGAATTTCTTGCAAAAAGTATGGAATTTGCATTCCTAAAAACATGACTTTATACATGTTCACATTTCTGTTCTGGATGTATGCAAATTAGCACATATTTAATAAGATACGCATTTTTATATTTGAACGTTACATTTCAGAAAACTTTATATTATCTTATTGTAAGTAATCCACTGTGGAAGTTTAATGGTGATATCTATTAGTCAAAACATTTTCCCTCTTTGTGACATCCCACAATTGCACAGCAGAACTGGCCAGAAAATACAGTTGGTGAAAATTGAATCAGGAAGTTGGTCTATAAACAGAAAGACCCAGGTTGTGTTAACAGGAATTACCATGTACGGGTATGTAAAGAATATCCCACTGAGAAATGACTCCAACAAACTTTTTGAAATGTATATTCAGTAGCAGATACTTGCTGAAAACTGAAAATTACAATCAAGGTGGCACAATCTTTCCCCCGAAGACGTATTTAGTTAATGAAAAATAGTATATAATAGTATAATATTATATACTAGATACTAGGTTGGTAAACCTGTTAAATGGCAGACAGAATCTCTCCCACACACAGGCGCAATATCCATTCCATTACTTTCATCCACTAATCCATCTGTTTTCCCCTTTCTTGGAAAGCCATTAGCAATATTATCATAAATTAGCCAATGATTAAAATAGAAAAGTGCATTAGTTGTAGTGAAACTGGCCTCTATACATGCATAGCAACAGCACTCTAAATCACATCCTGACACATGCAACCACACAGCATTGACAGCAGGGTTGATTTTCAGGCTAAACATTCACCGTTCAAGGGTCATGTTTTGCCCTTAAGGTATAATTGCATCAGATTCTGCTTAATTAGCAGCAATGATTCCTGTGTGTCTCCTGTAATTAAATTATGGGGAGATGTTAACAACTTTGCTGCAGTCCTACTGCTCAATCATTCCAACCTGGTAATGATTAGAAGTTGATTTCAGACGAGGGATGCACAAAAAAGTTCAGTGTGAGCAGATGTGCCCACATTTGCCCCGGGTTAGGATACAGCATAGTATACAGGAACATTCATTTCTCCACTTCTACATCTTTAATCATGTTGAACTTAGCCCGAGTCCTGCTAAGGGGGGCTTGTGGGACAATGGACGGATGCTATTCATGCAGAAATAGTCCAAAAAAAGTTCCTTTTACTTTACAATAAGTGCCGGTAGGGCTTGGCAATATCTCAATATTATACTGACATTGGCATATGAGAATAGATATCTCATTATTCATTTTAGATATGGTAATATGACATAAGTGTTGTGTTTTCCTTGTTTTAAAGGCTGCTTTACAGTAATGTGATGTCATTTGCTGAACTTACCTGACTGTTGTGGCTGTTTTATTGTTTGCATTTACCCACTTAGTCATTATATCCACAATAATGATTATTTATTGAAAATCTCATTGTGTAAATATTTTGTAAAAAGCAACAATAGTCAACACAAAAATATTGGGATATTTGATTTTCTCCATGTTGCCCAGCTTTAAGTGCAAGCTTACCAGTAAATAAGATGTCAAACCCTTTCCCCCACTCTGCAGTGATGCAGCATGTGTGTGTGGGCGGAGCCTCTAGGGCAGGGGGAGGGGTTAGACGGAGCCCCGAGGAGATGCTACTTTCAAATCTAGTTACCCTACCTTTAACATAAAGCAGGCATCCACGTTTTCATTGTGAGATTTCAAATAGCTTACCGTTGACCAGGATATCATATATTTTTGAGTAAGCTATTGTGGTTTGATTATAGACTATAACATTGGTTGCTTGTTTATAACACCACCATTCATTTGTTATAACTTTTGATTATTTTTATACACAGACTAGCAATTAGCATGGCGCCCTCTGGGTACAAACATTACACGGTCAGGTTTAGCTAAATATTGTTATAAGAGTGAAAATTACTAATTAAATGAGATTGCTAAAGCTTGGTATTAGCTGCGGCTGACACAGAACAAGGACTGCGGAGGTGATTCATCTTATACATTGTATAGAAGGAATGTTTACAGCAAACAATAACTTGTTTAACATACACATGTATTATTGTATTAAGACAGATTTTTCTAAAAGATCAGACTTTAAAAAAGTCAATGTTTTAATGGATTTTGCAAATGATTTTCCGGTGTGCAACAACAGGAACAGATCCTGTGATCCAGTTCAGAAAACTTGATCTTTAGGTGAGTTGTACAGTCCAGATTAACATGAGGCAGTAATCCTGCTGACCTCAGAGATAATTACCATTAGCAGAACTCACCACCATGGCATTGCTCTCTGCCTGTGATCTTATGCCTGCATGGCATTATTTAGATGTCTTTTACATCTAAGTGAAAAAAGAGAATGCGATTGGCTTTGAAGCAAGATGGTTCCGTTTCCTACTTATGGCCTGTGGGGATAGAACACATTACAGGAGAATACTAATAGTAAAGAAAATGTCTATAACATTTTTTTAAATTTATAAATGTATATACTAATATATAGACTTGTGATAGACTGACTCTTTGTCTCTCACTATATATCCTCTCCTCCACTTTTTGGCTACCTACCTGTTTGATCTTTTTTTTCTTTGATTTGTCATTTGATACATCTGCTTCATTCACAAAAATACAATGTACAATACATTTATTTTGCAACAAAACCTAAGCTCCTCTGTTCAAAAACACAACTGCAGAGACAAAGACTTGGCTTCTCGGCGCTCCCTTGAACACAAGTGATCTTGTTGCCTTTTATAACAGTGCTTTTTGCTTTGTATACCTCGGCAAAACCTCCGTAAATATCACCCACATAGCACTCAGTCACACACACACACACACACACACACACACACACACACACGCACACACACACACACACAAACACAAAATCACAATCTGTCAGAGGCTTTACTACACAAGACTACAAGTGAAAGAGATGTGAGCCTGCAGCAAACCCCTCCACCCAATGTGCCACATAAAAAAGATATCTGTCCCTAATGACGACTTCACCACCCTAATCAAGTGCTCATAAACGCTGCCTGAAACATCACCGCAGAGCTGTCAAACCACATTCCGTTGTGTGCTCTCTCAAATGCAAAATGTTTGTCTTGTTTGTCTTTATTAAGAATAAACTAAATGTTTATGAGAGCACAGCTTCTGTGATATTTGATGCCCACAGTCCCATCTGTGAGGTTATGATGTCTGGGCAGAGGAATTTAATCTGTTTTATAACAGATTTGACTCTGCCTCCTCGCCCTCTTCACCCCTCTTCACACCTCTCCTGGCCCCCTCCCCCCTCCCCCTCCCCTCCTCAACCTGCCACCTTCAACGACCTTCAATGACCACCAGCCCGCTTCTCCCCCCGCCCCCCTCATCAGTTCACCACCCCCCTCTCACCGTCCCTGAGACTCTCACCACCCACCTCCCAACATGCCCCCCCAAGTCATCCACCACCCCCTTCTCCATAACAGATGATCAAGTGAGAAGTCAGCTAAAGAAAATCAAGACAAGGAAAGCCCGGGGCCCAAGTCTCCTCAGGGACTGTGCTGACCAGCTCTGTGGTGTGGTCAGGCACTTCAACCTGAGCCTGATCCTGGAGAAAGTCCCAGCCCTGTGGAAGACCGCCTGTGTGGTTCCGGTACCAAAGTCGTCGCGCCCCAAGGAGCCAAAACACTTCCTTGACTTCTCAACTGATGAAGACCATGGAGAAGATCATCCTGCGTCACCTTCGACCCCTGGGGGGCACACAGCTGGACGCCCTGCAGAGGGAGAGTGCCGGAGTTGACCAACCGACTATCTCACCAACAGACCACACTATGTGAGGCTCCATCACTGTGTGTCTGACATGGTGCACTGCAACACAGGTGCCTCTCAGGGTATGGTGCTCTCCCCCTTCCTTTTCATCCTCTACACCTCTGACTTCACTCACAGCACCACCCACTGCCACATCCAGAAGTTCTTGCTATATTATTTAATTACAAATTATTAAATTTAATTTCACGTCACTTGCTTGCATTGCAATATTTCGTACTATGGCCACCTCACTTTACTTTACAATACCTTTTATATATTCATTCAGTACTTTTTGCACATTGTCTGTTGTTTGTTTGCTTGTTTGTTGGTTTGCTTTTCACTGTGGAAAACTGCTGCAGTAACAGGTGAAGTTCCCCATTGTGGGATGAATAAAGTATTATCTGATCTAATCTAATGTTACTCATGGATATATTATAAGAACTAGATACACCGTTTGAGGCAGAGCCCCTTTTGTTCCTATGAGAGCTGCTTAGTGGCGCTCCATCATGGAGCCAAAAATGACCCGGATGATTAGCGCTGCTTCCGCACTGTGTGGCCCATAGAGCAGGCACACTACCTCTGGCTACTTCCGGTTTAGCGTTCCGCTAACTTGAATGTGGATTAAATGATTTAATTGTGTGGTCAAAATAGTAAAACAAGCCATTTTACAGGGCGTGTGGTGCTCAAAAAATCTCTTTAGCCTTTGGGCCCCATGGCATCACTTGATGGACACAGAATTTGTAGTTCAACTATTTGGCCACTATGTCAAACTGGCTTCAAAGCCTGGAACACTTCCAGGGGATATCATTGAGCAAATTAATGCATTTTGGAGTGAAGTATCATTGGTAGGATTTTACCTGCACTGAAATTCCCATAAACACTAACTTAATCTACATTAAAGCCACACACAACCAGGATGCTTCTTTACAAGGCTGTTGGGTTTAAACATTGAAAACAAAGGCAGAAAACAATTAAGGCAAAGGTTTCTAGTCTCACGGTGGTGAACTGGTTGTATTTTTTTTACCCTAAATGACAAGAACTGCTCTACTGTAATAAACTAATCTCTAAAGTGTAAGGCTGAATGTTATCTAAGGTATAAATTACTCATCAAAAAGAACAGTGTTGGCGTGGTGGAAGTGAAGTTGGGTTACTAAACTAGAGGGTGACGTCCTAACTGAAGACCCGCCTTGATGAGATCCATTTTTTGATGCAGAAAAACTAGTCCATGCATTTGTTACTTCTAGGCTGGATTACTGCAATTCTTTATTATCAGGCTGCTCGAAAAAGTCCATAAAGACTCTTCAGCTGGTCCAGAATGCTGCAGCAGGTGTTCTGACAGGAACCAGGAAAAGAGATCACATCTCTCCTGTTTTAGCTTCTCTGCATTGGCTTCCTGTAAAATCCAGAATAGAATTTAAAATCCTTCTTCGCACCTACAAAGCTCTTCATGGTCAGGCACCATCTTATCTTAAAGAGCTTATAGTACCTTACAACCATACAAGAGCACTACGCTCCCAGAATGCTGGGTTACTTGTGGTTCCTAGAGTCTCTAAAAGTAGAACGGGAGCCAGAGCGTTCAGCTATCAGGCTCCTCTCCTGTGGAACCAGGTTCCAGTTTGGGTTCGGGAGGCAGACACCATCTCCACATTTAAGAGTAGGCTTAAGAGTTTCATCTTTGATAAAGCTTTTAGTTAGGGCATAGAATTGAATATTGTTAAGGAGTGAGGGGTCGCAGCGTCCGCCTAACCCAGCCCACCTGCTTCTCGTCATAGTTGTTAGATCTATCTATCATATAATCAATAATATAATAAAACTAGAGGGAGGCAGGGCATACAGCCCGATCCGTTGGGGAGAGTTATAGCCTGACAAGGCTCCTCTCTTTACCCTGTCTCTCCTAGTTATGCTTCGATAAAGCTTTTAGTTAGGGCATAGAACTGAATATTGTTAGGGAGTGAGGAGTCGCAGCGTCCACCTAACCCGGCCCACTTGCTTCTCGTCAGAGTTGTCAGATCTATCTATCATATAATCAATAATATAATAAAACTAGAGGGGGATAGTTCTAGCTTGACCAGGGTCCTCTCTTTACCCTGTCTCTCTTAGTTATGCTGTAATAGTTTTAGACTGCTGGGGGACTTCCTTTGACACACTGGGCTCCTCTCTCCTCTATCTTTCTATTTTTCCATTTGTGTGCATCCATGTGCCAGAAATGCTTGTTACTAACCTAGCTCTGGGGAGTCATTATCCGGAGTCCTTATGTTCTTTTTCGCCCAGCATGTTTCCTTGGATCAGGGAGGCTCCAAAATCATGGTAGCAGCTGTCGCCATGGTCCCGCTACACGTCCTGCGATGCCATGTAACATCCTGCTACGTCCTGCTGTGCCTTGTAATGCCGCACAATGCCCTGCTATGCCATGAACTACTACAAACTATTATTTTTTTTGTGACTGTTGTTGCCACTCTTCATTCTAACCCCAACCGGTCGTCAGACACTGCCTACCAAGAGCCTGGGTCTGTCCGAGGTTTCTTCCTAAAAGGAAGTTTTTCCTCGCCACTGTCGCACTGTTGCTTGCTCTGGAGGGAACTACTAGAACTGTTGGGTCCTTGTAAATTATGGAGTGTGGTCTAGACCCACTCGATCTGTAAAGTGTCTCGAGATAACACTTGTTATGAATTGATACTATAAATAAAATTGAAATTGAAAATTGAAATTGAAATTTCCATTTGAATTGAGACAAACAAAACACAGCAATGTGAAGTGTTATAAAAGTGTTAATTTCTAATCAAAATAATTTGAACCGAATTGACCACTTTGCATATTGAATTGTCAATTGCAAAATGCATATTGAAATTACGTGACAAAATTGTCTAAATAAATTGCCATTTAAAAGAATGAAAACAAATATCCTGGGCAAATGAAACACAATGTATTGAACTTTCAAAAGTAACATAATTACAGTAATGTATTCCTGTATCACAGTAATATAACCCATTACTAATAACATTTCAGTAATTTTCCCTATACAGTCTCAGTAATAAAGTAACACATTTTAACCCGATATTTCTTTTTTTACTTCACCAACACTGTGAAATATTTTGGCACAGAAAAAAACCATCTGTAAGTTATTTCTGTTATTTCCTGTTGCTAGAAACCGATGGTTGAAATGACTGTAGAGACAGATGCATTTGTGAGACTAACATTATTTTCAGGAGTTATTACACTGAGACTTTGTTGATCCTTTGGGGAAATTCACAAGATACCTGCCAAGTCATACTTCCGCTGTTATTTTGGTGAAAGTAACTCAAAAGTAAAAGTAGAGTAAAGCATTACATTTCAGAGACAGTAATATTGTAATTTAAAAAATTACTATTGAATGACAACAACTAGTAATTTATATAATATAATCTAATATATCTAATATAATATAATCTATTTTGTTTACAACCCAAAGGTCCTCTTTGTAATGTTGCTGTGTGATCTTAAAATAACCAAAATAGAATGATGCCTCAACTCATATAGGTAACATTATTATAAAACCAACTTCGACCCATATGTAAACATTCTCATATAGCCAACACACATGGGATTGTTCTGTTAATGTCCCAAATGTCATGTAATGTTGCCATGTGAACATAACATTACGAAAATGGAATGTACCCCTAAAGTCATAAAAGGAATGTTGTCCTGCAGCACTCTCATAACCTAAAGAGGACATTTTAGGAACGTCCCTAATGTTCTATGAAGGTTTTGGGATGTTCGTCACCTTTGGAGAACTTTCAGGGAAAGCTAAGCAAGCTCTTCCCTTTCTGTCAGTATGAAATGCTGTGAATATTTTTGTCTTACTATTATACTAGTATACTATACTATTACGTTTAGTAAGTAATTACTGTATCACATTTGTGTAGTATTGATTTGTGACATAGCTGAACCGTCATCCCCAGAAATAAAAGATAAAGCCTTTAGTTTCTGACTATGAGTGGGGCCATGTTTTGAGAAGCAAATCCCCATCAATCAAGAGAGACAAACTAGAGCGTGAGTGTAATGAGTCCGAGGGTAATGTGGTGTCGATGGGTTGTGTCACTGAGTTGGTTTGAAGTGTGTCTGTTCTGTGTGAAGAACACCTAAAAAATACTTGAGAAACACTTGTTAAATTGGTGTCACTCTGACTGGCATTTAGACCTTCTGAACATTTCCCACAAGAATACTGGAGAGACTGCCTTCTATTTTTACACACACACACACACACACACACACACACACACACACACACACACTCCAAACTCTGGAAGACCCTGCCCTGGATAGGAATGACATGTGTTGGAGCTAAATCCTGCTCCGGTCTCATGGTTCAGTCAATTAGTAGTCTGAATCTCAGATGTTGATGTGTGAATCTTTTTTTATTACATAGGATATCCTGAGACAAAGTTACCTGGATCAAACTATCACAGCTCTCCCCTTCCTTTGTCTGGCTCTTTGGCTCTTGGACCCCCGGTCTTATTCACTAAGGGTGGCTTATTCGTTATCTTTCAGTTGGGATGTGACTGCAAGTTTATGGCCTTCTCAGGACTTGCAGAGCAAAGATAACATGACCTACTACACATACAATTGAGCAGTAAAGAGGGACTACAACCAGACACAGGATGAGTCCCTAACCATCTATCCAGCTTCTAACACATTTTAGTAGAGCTGGGTTTTAACAAAAATTTACCAGAACACCTTATATTATGGAACAGAAGTATTGCAAAACAACTTAATGCATGAATAACAAACTTAATGCATGACCAACATGTCTTCATTTATGTTGAAATAATGCTTTTGCCTTTTGTCTTAAATGTATAATGTATAATGTAAATCACACAAAATGTTTAAACACATATAACATTTTAAATTCCAACACATGCTAGCTTGGTATTGTAAGACCTTTTTCAATTCTTTTAATTTGGCATTTAATGTAAGCTAATGGTACATGATAATATTCATACTTTCCTCCATTTGTTTATGTTGAGGGTAGAAGTAGATGAGCAGTCGTGAGTTGGAGATGAAGTTGTAATGATGGGATTTTTATTGTTTACCCCAATTAAGGCAAATGAGGCGGATAATGACATAAAAATTAACAAAATTACGGAAATCATAAAATATACTGAATATCATTTATATAATTCACATTAACATTTAAGCCACAAGATATCTTGATGGCTAATAAATGTGTTACTTAAAATTCGGGTCTCTTCCTGATACATACGTGCACAGGTAAGCTACGGGATTATACAGGCAACCTTTACACTCTGTCTTTGAGAGATAAAATAGGTAACGTCACAGTTTATTTGAAATATTTCCGTGTTTGTTAATGAATTGTTTACTGTTGTTCTATTATTTTTGTGCTTGGCTATTTTCTTCATTTTATCCCATGACAGCAGGTAAAGCAATTGATGGTGTTAATGCAAGAAATTGTGCTTGTTTTCATAATTATTCCAAGGCAGATCACAAAAGAACAGTCACATAGAGAATGCTTGGCTATTATGATCTAAAAAAAAAATCATAACAACACAGCATAATCTTAAACCAATCCAATCTCACTGTATCAGGTTGCAATATATTTTAAGGGGGGGCGGCAGGGGGAAATGTGTTGAGCATAAAGTTGAGTAAAATTATGTATTTCATGTCAGCATTGGCTATTTGTAACCTGCTAATCATTATCCATTGGAGAAGTATTTGAATCTTTGATTGTCACAACGTTTCCTGTTGACTGTCCCTGAACCATATATTTTTTTTAAATGGTCAACACTATACAGACTGTCTATACAATCATAGACAAGACATATAGTTGAATTACGAGGCCACTCAACAAACAAGGCAAAAGAATTGGGAACTGTAATTACTTCTAAAGACTGGACAAATACAATTAACACCCAAATCGCCTCACAACTGTGGAAAGATCAGATTCTTTATAAGGCCAAAACCAAAGTCTAGGCAGACAGGACTACAACCTACATGTTGGAAAGGATGTGGAACACAGTATGACGGATCATACACACAAATTATGGAGCTGCCCTTCTCTAATTATGCTTTCCACTCCTCCCCAGAAGGGTTTAAGAGTGCTTAAACCCTTCTGGGGAGGAGTGGAAAGCATAATTAGAGAAGTCCTGCAGTATAATTTTAATTTGACTTGCTTATCATTCTACCTGGGTAATATAGACACTGAATTACCAAAGAATGACAGATATTTCCTAAAAATCTTCATGGATGCGAGCAAAAAAAGCCATAACAAGAAGATGGCTCAACACAGAACCAGTGGTCATAATTAAAGATATCCAAACTATGGAACTACTGACTTTTAGCCTCAGATTACAAAGGAACAGAGGGGATGCCCTATGGGAAAAAGGCAACGCCTATATTATAAGGAGTGATAGCCTGCCTTAATGCCTTGTATGTATATATATATATATAGTATATATAGGAAAACAATGACCATATCACTGTAATCAATGGCAACCTACTCGCATCCCCACAGTGTATGAGTGCAATTATGTACATATGAGTGTATTTAGACTTTTTAGACATATGGGAGTAAGTGAACATGTGCATATGCGTGCATTTCTTCTGTTTTTGTTTCTCGGTTTTTCCCTTTTTTTTGTTGTTTCTTTTGTTAGGGCTAGCATTTGATTCATATTGTCCCATCATATTGTAACCATACTTACTAGTATTCATTGTATTGCTGCTGCCCATGCTTTGTACAAAAACTTGACAAAATAAAGTATAAAAACATTTAAAAAAGGATTTTACGGTGGCCGACACGGGCAAACGCCCTGCAACTTCAGGAAACAATCTCAGAATGGTATGAAGCAGTGTACTACAGCAAACATTAAGTCTATATTTGAGATATGTTTTCTCTTGTTTGGTGGGTGTGTCTCGGCTCATGTCCCAGGTGATCCTCAATCAGCAGAGAGGTGTCTGTAAACTCGTGGTAATAAAACATTCAAAACTGCATCAGCGTTTAACATATGACGTTTGTTTAAGCCTTTTTACATAAGAGGGAATACGTTCGTCCGAAAGGCGCATCACTGTAGTGTAGGCCTCCTCAAGTGTCATATTGTATATATACAACAACGGTTACCAACAAAATAAGTAATAAAATAAGTAATCAATCTGTATTCATATTCTGGAGCAATTTGCTCTTGAAAAAAAAAAAACGACAGACAGGATTTCTAGTACCTCCCTAAACAGTCATTGAGATTAATAGAGAGCTTAATAGAGACCGTGGGATTTATCAAACTGAATAAATCCTGCCCAAACATATAAACAGTCAGTAAGATGTAAGTAAGACATCTGCTGAAAAAGTTGTATTCATCAGCAGGATTGTTGTACTGTTTAGTTCAAAAACATCCAAAACACCAAAGTAGCCTTCAAAGACATAGCAGACCAGACGCAAAAGTCAAAGCTCGGTGACGGCAACAGTCGGGAGGACATGAAACTGGAGCATAGACTATATATTATTCATATATTATATAAATAATATTAATTTAATGCATGAGACGGGAGGTCTCCAGGCTTTAAAAAGCAGAGCTCTCTCTCTCTCTCTCCCAGTGGGGTCGAATATCCAGCTGTTCCACTTAGCGCTCCCTCTAGAGGCCTGGAGCACTTCTGTTGTGGAATCTGATGCAGCGTTTTTTTTGCATTTGTTTTCATGGTTTGTGTGCTTTTCTTTTTGCAGCATTTTTTATTTGCAGCTTATTTATATATTTGGTTGTGTTGTGTGTATATGCAGCACGTTTGCTGAATGCTGCGCATGTATTGTCAAATTAATGAAGTTGCTTTTCTTTTTGCATCGGTTTTTATTTGCATTGCGTTTATGTATTTGGTTGTGTTGTGTGTATTTGCATTGCGTTTATGTATTTGGTTGTGTTGTGTGTATTTGCATCGCTTTTATGTATTTGGTTGTGTTGTGTGTATATGCAGCGCGTTTGCTGAATGCTGCACATGTGTTGCCAAATTAGTGAAGTTTTTTTCTTAAATTGCTTGTGTTTTGTCTATGTGCATGAGTTTCCTGAAGTTACAGGGCGTTTGCCCGTGTCGGCCACCGTAGGATTAAAGTTTGTCCCCTTATATTAAGTACATCTGTGGTTACTAAGTCACAGTGTCAGTGTTAATATCTGCTATCTCCATGACTAAAATACAGTTGTAAAAATAAGTCTGTCGAGAAGACAATGATCTTGTCCGTTGAGTTGAACAGTTGATTTTAAATCAATGGTGATTTTAATGGGTCGATTGGACAGTACTGCCATCAAAATGTGGTGTTTATTTACCCTGTTTGTATACTCTCCTTTGGTTGAAGCAATCCAGGAAGTGTTTAATCCTTATACTGCATGCATATTGTAGAGAGGAGGTTGGGGTGGATGGTTGGTTATACAACTCAGGACTTTGACGCCAGAGACCAGGGTGTCACGACCTGCGTCATCCTTCTGTTAAGATTTGGCTTTTGATTCTGTGAAGACTAGTGGTTTGGCATCACAAACCTCTGCTTTACTTTGGTGAATTTCTGAGACTCTTTCTCTGTGTACCTTTTTGAGGAAAGTGTGGAAAGAGACTTTATCTACATAACATGTGTGCGCAGCACGCTTTTCTGTGAGTTTAATTAGAATTCATAATTTCCCACACACCATGGACTCCACACACCACACTCATGGAAACCATGTAAGCAATAAAATGTTATTAAAGATGTGAAGACTCATTACAAATTCCTAAACAGCTGCGTTATGATTTTACATCAAAATTATATTTAGTCAAACATCCCATTTGTAAGATTAATTAAAATACGGTAAACTACAGAAGAATATTTCTAACAAGGACCTGGGCTCTGAACAAATTAATATGAAATTCAGCTATAAGATTTTTATTAGACTGCATTTGAGAGTGAGAAGCATTGAAGTGTAAAATCATTCAGGCTGCACCATCCCATTTGAATGAGCATATCTGCTCATGGCTCTGCTCCACCATTGGTGACAACTGAGCCTTTTGAAATGCAGCATTCCTGAGTCCTGAGCCACAATGTGATCTGTACCATTGATGGAAGTGGTAATGTCACACTATTCACAGGAAAATCTCATTATATGCTTTATAGTAATTAGATATTTTTTTCAGAAACACTCAAACTTTGCCTTTGTGTGCCCAAATTGACTTTTCCACCCCAATAAAGGTATCAAAGTGCATTAAAGATCTGAAACCTTTCCTGTTGTGTTCCATAAAGCTAAAAAAAATGGATTGAAAATCCAGGGAAACCCATTAAAGAGCTTTCACGAGTGACTCATTGGGCTACCATGTTATATTTCTCTATTGTTAGGCCGGATTAAAGAGCGAAAAGCAGATATTAGCTTGGACTGCATGGCTCTAAACCTTATCTTTAAACTTTCCATGCTGGGGTCACTTGAGGTTCATTTTAATAAAAAGGTGGTTGTCCAGATTTTTTATCAAATGACAGAAGAGAATAGATGTATAAAGGTGCGGTTCCAACTTGATTGGTGTGTTAAAGCCATGATATCAGCGTACAAAGCACAGCCATAGTAGGTTTGCCCATTAGAACATCAGTGTATAACCAATTATAAGTCCTCAACTTCAGAGGTGCTAACTTAGGGGCATGGCATTGCTTAGTTTTCGTTGTTATTATTGAGATGCACACATTCATAAAACATTTTATGGCTTGAGTCATCTAACCCACCCTGTTGCAGATGGGAAGCACTATTTTCTTCCACATTTTCCTTATGTGCCCTGCTTTACTGCTCCTAACCTATGAAAATCAAACATTATACAGATAACCCATCAGCATTATACAAATCTGCCAGCAATTCAGACATTTTAAGTTCTTATCTGTATCAGCCATTGCTCCAATATGTAATAATCATATATTCCCCTCTTCATCTTTTGATTGTACTTTCTTTCTACAGGTACAGAAAAGGTATTACATTTTTTTGTATGTGGACAGGGTGGATTATATTATAAATCTATTTTTTCTGAATGTAGATGAAAAATTAGAAAAAATTGATTTATGGGCCCACCACCTGTGGGAGGAACCAAAGGGGTAGGGTGCGCTGCGACATGGGTGGCAGCGAAGGTCAGGGGCTTCGACGGACCAGACCCGGGCGGCAGAGGCTGGCTCTGGGGACGTGGAATGTCACCTCTCTGTGGGGGAAGGAGCCGGAACTTGAATGGAGTCCTGTATGGGGCTCCAGTAGGGGACTCCATAGTTCTGCAGGGGGACTTCAACGCACACGTGGGTGATGATGGAGATACTTGGAGAGGCGTCCGACTGAAGAAGGAGTCCTTCCGGGATATGTTATCCCGGAGAACTCCAGAGTTGCAAGGACCGACGGGCCCGAAGGGCTGCAGCCTCTGCCGTGACAGAGGCAAAGCAGCGGGTGTGGGAGAAGTTCGGAGAAGACATGGAGAAGGACTTTCGGTCGGCACCAAGGTGCTTCTGGAAAACCGTTCGCCACCTTAGGAGGGGGAAGCAAGGAATCAACCAAGCTGTATACAGTAAGGATGGGACATTGTTGACCTCAACTGGGGAGGTAATAGAGCGCTGGAAGTAGCACTTTGAGGAATTCCTAAATCCAGCTGACACGCCCTCTGTCGTGGAGGCAGAGCTGGAGGATGATGGGGGATTATCGTCAATTTCCCTGGGGTAGTCAAACAACTCCACAGCGGCAAAGCCCCAGGGACTGATGAGATTCGTCCAGAAATGCTGAAAGCTTTGGGTGTGGAGGGGATGTCTTTGTTGACACGCCTCTTCAACATTGTGTGGAAGTCTGGGACGGTGCCTGGCAGACCCTCCTATGACCAGAGTGCCAGTTACAGGGTATCACACTTCTCAGCCTGCCTGGTAAAGTCTACTCCAAGGTGCTGGAAAGGAGATAGTTGAACCTCGGATTGAAGAGGAACAATGTGGAGAACAACGGATCAGATCTTTCAAGGATCTTCTGGGAGTATGCCCAACCAGTCTACATGTGGTGGATCTGGAGAAGGCGTGACCGGGTGAGAAAAGGTGCCCTTCTCAGGGCCATCCAATCTCTGACCATAGAGAGCAGTAAGTCGGACTCGTTCCAGTCGAGGGTTGACCTCCGCTAGGGCTGCGCTTTGTCACCAATCCTGTTTGTAATATTTATGGACAGGATATCGAGGCGTAGTCGGGGCAGGGGAGGGGTTGCAGTTCGGTGGGCTCGGGATCACATCACTGCTTTTTGCAGATGATGTGGTACTGATGGCGTCATCGGTCTGTGACCTTCAGCACTCACTGGATCGGTTCGCAGCTGAGTGTGAAGTGGCTGGGATGAGGATCAGCACCTCTAAATCTGAGGCCATGGTTCTCAGCAGGAAACCGATGGAGTGCTTTCTTCGGGTAGGGAGTGAGTCCTTACCCCAAGTGAAGGAGTTTAAGTACCTTGGGGTCTTGTTTGTGAGTGAGGGGACCATGGAGCGTGAGATTGGTCGAAGAATCGGAGCAGCTGGTGCGGTATTACATTCAGTTTATCGCACCGTTGTCACGAAAAGAGAGCGGAGCCATAAGGCAAAGCTTTCGATCTACCGGGCAATTTTCGTTCCTACCCTCACCTATGGTCATGAAGGCTGGGTCATGACCGAAAGAACGATCAAGGGTACAAGCGGCCGAAATGGGTTTCCTCAGGAGGGTGGCTGGCGTCTCCCTTAGAGATAGGGTGAGAAGCTCAGTCATCCGAGAGGAGCTCGGAGTAGAGCCACTGCTCTTTGCGTCGAAAGGAGCCAGTTGAGGTGGTTCGGGCATCTGGTAAGGATGCCTCCTGGGCGCCTCCCTAGGGAGGTGTTCCAGGCACGTCCAGCTGGGAGGAGGCCTCTGGGAAGACCCAGGACTAGGTGGAGAGATTATATCTCCAACCTGGCCTGGGAACGCCTCGGGATCCCCCAGTCAGAGTTGGTTGATGTGGCTGGAAAGGGAAGTTTGGGGTCCCCTACTGGAGCTGCTGCCACCGCGACCCGATACCGCAAAAGCGGATGAAGATGGATGGATGGATGGAGAGTTATATATTACAATCCATCCACATACAAAAATTTAATACCTTTTCTGTACCAGTGAGAGAGAAAGTACAATCTCTGTCACTCTGTCTCGTCCTGTAGATGAAGCCTTGGAAGAATTGGATGAATCCCAGCATGCCAGTCCAAAAAGTGCAACCAGCTGCTCTAATCATCTCCATTAGACAGCAGATGAATCTCAGCGTCACTAAGAGGGGAAATAGAAGCTGTAGCTGATGGTGTATTTATCCTTTAGATCTTAGTCAGCTCACAGGCGTCAGCTAACACTCAATTGAGTTTATTGCAAAAAGTGCACTTGGTTACAGGTTATACATAAACCAAAGAAATACAAAAAAAACAGGCCATGCCTTCACAGTGGTCAGGATGAAAGATCAATGAGGACGAAACAGTGTTTGACAAAACTCTGACTCAAAAATAGATAAAACAACATTTCATTTCAGACATTTATTTACTATTTTAATCATATATGACATAAGCCTTTTGGTAAATTCATTCAACACATCATAAGTTATGGTTTGCTTTCAAAAGAGATTTGAAGACTTTCAAAAAGCCAACATCAACGTTTCAGCTGTAGCTCCAAATTATCTCATTGCACATTGCTATAGAAAAAATGAAAATCTCTCTTTTCCTTTAATGGCCCAACATTATTTGTAGTTTCATTAGTGACCTAAACAAAAGCTGGCAAAAAAATAATTTAGTTAGTTGAACATTACCAATACATCTAGAATCTAAAATCCACAGTGACTACAGTACGTGCCTCTTGTGAAGCACATAGTGACATAATACACTCTCTGCATCATCATTACATATCCCAGGTGTAAAAATGTAATTCATCACCTTTCAGAGGGTTCCTGAAGGAAATAAATCTGAAAATATATTTCTGCAATAAATGACAGATGTAATGTTTGTCATTTCTGGTTGGTATCCCTGCAGATTCATGTCTCTGTTGCCTCGGAGGCACCCATGAAGGATGCAATTCACAAAATGTCTTTTGCACTTTCTCTGGTTGAAAGAACACGCCGACTTATTGGGACTTTAGCTTTTTCACCGTTCCCCCCAGAAGTTAGACAAGTCCATACATACCCTTCTCATGTCCAAGCGTGCTGTAACTCTGTCTGACGCCACCAGCATTAGCTTAGCCTAGCAAAGATACTGGAGATGACTGGTTCCAACTAGCTACTGCTCCCAAAAAGTGACAAAGTAACGCCAACATGTTCCTATTTACATGTACATGTTGTGATTTGGATAGTCACAGGGTGTACAAATAACAAGGTCACATGAGACACAGCTAGTGTCAGCTAGTAATTGTTGACGCTTTTCCCTCAGACTATGAGCAAACTACAGGCGAACTCTCTGCTCCGTGACCGGGCTTCTCAAGTACTGCGATCAAATCACTCCACCCAAGTAGCAGAACAACAAATGACAACATGTAAATAGAAACATGTTGGCGTTATTTTGTCACATATTGGGAACAGTAGCTAGTTGGAACCAGTTACCTCCAGCTAATGCTGATGGCGTCAGACAGAGTTACAGCACATTCGGAGGTGAGAAGGGTATGTATCAACTTGTCTAACTCTGGGGGGAACAGTGAATAAACTGAAGTAATCGTCTTGGCTGGCGCTAAGCTCCGGACCCAGCGACGCTGACTCTGCAAAATAGTCTTTGGAACGAACTTGTTTTTTATTTTTTTAGGCCTTTATTTTCACAGGTTGGAGTCAAACCCGCGGCCGCTTTGTATGTCCTCTGGGATGTACCTGAGGTCATTGGGAAGCTAACGCTCTTAAGCTAACACTTTTCCAAGTGTCAGTGTGATTCTAGGCCTTACTGACACAGAGCTACAGAGGTTAGAATAGAGTATTTCTATTTCCGTCCAAGTAAAGCATCTGTAAAATGATTTTAAAAAAACTACTGTGAGCACAAAACTAGTACCCTGGCCGCATGTCTCAACTTAAAACAGAACAAATCCAGAAGAAAAAAACTCAGAAAATGGAAATTTTATGAAGTTCTTTCTACATATGTCCGTGCATTTTTCTTTTTTCCTTTAAGAAAAAAGCCAAAAAAATGCAAAATACAAAACTTCTCAAATACAAAAACACATCCACATCAATCACACACATACTTGAAATAAATATATACATAAATTTATAGAAATAAGTAATTCTAAATTGATGAAATGGTGAAATGCAATAAATAAGGCCCTATTTTTGCTTTGACACAGCTGCAACCATCACAGGGTTAAAATTTTCTGGTCAAGTTTGGTATCAATCAATTTGTCTTCTTATTAGCTAAACAGGTAGGCTGGTTTTGTAACATCTAGTTTTAACTGGAAGGAATAGATGTCAATCTTTCCCACGTTGGTCCTCCCTGAACTCTGCAACATGATTGGATTCTATTAGTGCCATCTCGGGTTACACTAGATCAATTGGCTGACACGATGTCTTAATCAAATTCTTAGACGTCAGAGAATCTGTGCTCAGTAACAGTGTTGCAGACCCGGGGGAGAAGAGAGAAGCGATCAAAACCCAGAAATTATGAACTGTTTAGCTTTCTTTCCATTGAAACTCGGCCAGAAATTTCAAGATTGTGAGGGCACCAGCTTGTTTTGGATAAAATGGCTTGGATTCTATTCTATTCTAATTCCTTGGATTGTTGGCGATGTAGGAAAAAAAAGATTTTAGCGATCTTTCACCGCTGTGAATAAAGACACGAGGAAAAAGGTATGGATGCACACTCCACTTTAAACACTAGCGGTGCAGAATCTTTCTGTATTTCTTTACTTCATAACAGGATTATAACTATAACTAAGTCATTTTATGCATTGTGTGTGGGCTTAATTGAATCATGAAACTTTAAGCTTTTAAATGGTGTGCTGGATGAGCGTGTTTATGAAGATTTAATGCTTGCAATTTATGAGTGGAGAAAACGTTTTCTCTTAATTGGAGAAAATGGTCCCGTTAGCGGGACGATGTCGCTAAAGAGGTAAAAATTTAAACAATTTCATCTCAGCCCCCCTTTAAAATTATAATAATTTTTTTTAACCCTCCCGTTGTCTTCGGGTCAAATTTGACCCCTTTCCAAAAAGTTTCTATTTCAGAAATTTGGGTTTCCTTCAAACAAATTTTCCAAAAAAGTAACGTGGATGGTTCCAAACAACGGTCCTCACAAGTTAAATAAATAATCTAAAAAAATGTGTAAAAAAGAGAGAAAAATGTCAATAAAAGTTACTAAAATGTGAACAAATGTCAAATAAAGTGACAAAAATGTGAAAGGATGTGGAAAAAAGTAACAAAAATGTCAAAAAGTGATAATTGTTAAAAAAAAAAAAAAAGCTTTAAAAATTTGGGGAAAACCCACGGAAATTTCAAAAGGCTCAGAAAAAGTCGACAGATGTTGAAAAAGTGACAAAATCAATGGAGGAAAGCCACAAAAGGGTCAAAACAGACGACCAAAACGTTGATAAAAGGTTTTTCATTTTAAATTTTGACTCAGAAAAAGAATTTCAGAAAGACAATACGAGGGTTAATACATTTTAGTGTTTGAAGCCAGAGTTTGCTAACGTGTCTGTTAGAGACAACAACAGGTTCAAAGAAACAGGTTTAATATGCTAGGCACCTGTAACCCAGTCAAGGGAAGTTTGAGTTTTTATTCATGTATTACTTACACTTCATTATCATTTTTGTTTGATTCTGGTAGTCCAATGAAGGGACTTTCATAGTTTTTTCACATGTTCAATATTTTGCATTTCTCCTCTGTTATAATAATAAATACAAATAGTCATTGTTATCCAGTGAAATAACTGAGCACCCCCCTTAATGTCTGATCCTAGAATCGCCCCTGTGTTGCACCATCCAAATTTTCTTCAAAACTTTTTTTTAAGATTATTTTTGGGGCATTTCAGGCCAGAAACAGATGACGACATGTTGGGGAATGACATGCAGCAAAGGGCCAGAAGTCAGAGTTGAACCCACGGCCGCTGCGATGAGGAGTAAACCTCTACACATGTGCGCTTGCTCTACTAACTGAGCTAACCCAGCCACCAAACTTGATATTTGAAGCTTGTAGCTTGTTGCCACAGCAATTATCCAAGAAATGAGGAATGTCCTCTATCTAGACTTGTGTATGAATGATGAAAAAAAGTTATTTACATGCAATATATATACACATTTACATCCTACCATTTAAACCATGAGATCAATGAAATAATAAATAGCCCCTGGCTTACTTAACATTCTGGAAATGTCTCTCTCAAAGTCCTAAACTAATAGCCAAGTGCCATCAGAAATCAAAAGTGAGAGTTTCTTTGGTGTCATTGACTCCAGCTCTGCAGCTAAAAAAGTATTGACCCTGCTCAGCTCTGCCATGTAAGAAGAATACAAAAAAAAACATGGCAGTCTCAAACAACCACTCAGTTCTTTGGAGTATTTCAAGGGAACTTCACATTTCAATTCAGTGACCTTTTTGCTGGAGCAGTCACAGATTGGATACGTTCCTGGGAGAGATTGCTTCCTGAATGGAAATGGGTGACCATGTCAGAGCAGAGGCTTTGTTCCCCCTCTGTTCTCATGGAAAGAAGGTCGGTTTGCTTTCATGGTATGTTCGGCTCCTCAACACTCAACTTTGTCAACTTCAAATTCACACTCATACTGCCTATTTTGCATTAGAAAAAAATAGATTTTTTGGGGTAACTTACCGCTACCCAGATGATTTTTCTTTCCATTACCAGTGACACATTATGTTGGCGAAATTACAGATACAGTAAATGTGCGTACGTTCAGAAGTAGTTGTAGTCGTGCAACAGAAAACTCACATTGGACAGATAGTCTAGCTAGTTGTCTGGATTTACCCTGCAGAGATCTGAGGAGCCATAGTCCTCAGAAATCCACCAGAGGTTAGAACGCAAACACAGAGAAAGAGGACGGGGACGGACATCCGGCGGAATTTCCGGCAACACCGGAGCAATCCTGGAAATGAAACGTTGTCAATATAGACTACTTACATAGTATGAATTATTTTCATTATTGTTGGTTGCACATACATCACTATGTCTTCCTTCTAAACATTTCCATTTCACATGTGTACCTGGGAAAAATAAATCCAGAAAGTTAAATTTTTTTAATGAACAAACAAGCAAAAAGACAAAAGACAAATCAATCCAAAGGCCATAAATTATGCATCTTATCTGGGCACACACACACACACACACACACACACAGACAGACAGACAGACACACACACACACACACACACACACACACACAGACACGCACACACACAGCCTCAGCTCCAACTGGAGTGCAGGACGACACAATATCACAAACATCCAAAGAATAACTGTATACTTTTCAACGTGGCACATGCACCATCTCTGACCATCACCCCAGGTCCACAGCATTCCCTGCCTGTTGTCTTCAAGTTACTGCCTCTGACTCTCCGAGTGGCTGTGTGACATGGAGCAACACTACCCCCTTCTGGAAAAAGGTAATCACTAACACATTGGAAAAGAAATGGGTTCATCAGAAAATATCACTCCGTATAAAGTATTTAAAGAAATACTTGAGTTTAATGTACAATTATCTTACCAGAAAATGACTTTGGTAGAAGTTAAAGTCACCTATTAGAATATTACTTGAGTAAAAGTCTTACAGTATCTAATATTCAAACGGATCCAAACAGTTGTGGGTGGGTGGGGGTCATCATCTGTTACCTTGACGGCAGAGCAGGTGTTTCCATGATGCTATCTATTACTATGCTTACTCCTCATCTTCTTTAGTTTTTGGCGTTTGAAAACAAATGAGCATTTCATCACCAACTGGAATGGAGTGTGCATTAACTTAAAATCTAGGGGAAATGATATTTTGCAGTCTTACAATTTCCTTCTGATGTTATTTTGTAGTCACGAGTAACGAAGATGCTTAGGGGAAATGTATGAAGGTAAATATGGTGCAAATGTGAGAGAGCGTGGATGCGATGTGAGCACTTGTAGAATATGATTTGAGAGCTTGTAGAAAAAAATCTGTACTCGTATTTTTTATTTTTTTTTCACTTTTCCAGTACAATAACAACTCAGTGATTACAACCTCTCGAATCTGTCGCTGCAGCGTGCTCTCTTGCATCACACAGCGGCGAGTCTGCGCTCTCAACTTTTGCAACACTTCTTGCGATACATTTGGTGCAAAACTAATTTGTACCTGTGGACTTAGTCTGTGGAGCTCTGGGCCAACAGGACGGCCGGGGACAGCAGGGTGTCTATCACCAGATGAACTCTCTGGCTTATTTATGTAGCATGAAAGCTACCGTTAGCTAACTAGCAGCCAGCCCGTATCTAAATAATGTAAATACCTTTTAATTATCTCAACACTTTTTAACGCTAGAAAGCTCCGCTGCCGACCTCAACCTGATCTGATCGCCATCGGGACACGGAGAGCTCCAGACCCGGTAGCAGCGGCACAACCCCACTGGAGCTCACCGCCAGTGTTGGTGGAATAGAAAGCTAGCGTTAGCAAACTAACCAACCAGCCCGCAATAAATAAATACAATTTAATTTAATTTAAAAGGCAGGCATTATATACCACTGATGTTGTTGAGATAATTAAAAGGTATTTACATTATTTAGATACGGGCTGGCTGCTAGTTAGCTAACGCTAGCTTTCATGCTACATAAATAAGCCAGAGAGTTCATCTGGTGATAGAAACCCTGCTGTCCCCGGCCGTCCTGTTGGCCCAGAGCTCCACAGACTAAGTTCACAGGTATAAATTAGTTTTGCACCAAATGTATCGCAAGAAGTGTTGCAAAAGTTGAGAGTGCAGACTCGCCGCTGTGTGATGCGAGAGAGCACACTGCAGCAACAGATTTGAGAGATTGTAATCACTGAGTTGTTATTGTACTGGAAAAGTGCCTGAAGTGGAAAAAAATAAATAAATACGAGTACAGATTTTTTTCTACAAGCTCTCAAATCATATTCTACAAGTGCTCACATCGCATCTATGCGCTCTCAAATCATATTCTACAAGTGCTCACATCGCATCCACGAGTACAGATTTTTTTTACAAGCTCTCAAATCATATTCAACAAGTGCTCACATTGCATCTATGCGCTCTCAAATTATATTCTACAAGTGCTCACATCGCATCCACGCTCTTTCACATTTGCACCATATTTACCTTCATAGAAATGTATCAAAATAAAAAAAAATAAAAGTAAACATTTTATTTAGGAAATCTGGTGGAGTAAAAGCAAAAGTTTCCAGAAATATAAATAGTAGTGTACAGATATGTAAAAAAAAAAAGGTATACTTAAGTACAGTAAGGAAGTTTTTGAACTTTGTTACATTTCAACACTGAAAAATATAATGTACTACTGTTTGGATTACATTGTGATTATGGGCCTTTGTTGGTATCAGATATGCAACCTGTCACACATGTCATACCCACGTAGAACAGGCGAGTCAATGAGCGTTTGTATTCTACTACATGACGTTTGCAGGGTTTATATATAACAGGTGTTGCACATACTATGTATTTTCGACAACAAGTACCCAGATTTAGTTTTGGATTTTGTATTATGATTGTTACTACAATATTGATTTGTCACAACTAAATTGATGATGATTAACACATAAACTGTTGAGATTATGTATAGACAATTCACAGAGCCCGGTTAGAGTTAGAGTAGGATACCCCGTGGTTAAATATTGAAAAAGTGTGACATGATGCAACCACTTCTTCAATATTAAATAGAAAACCATAACCCAAACCAAATGTGTGTGATCTCAACCTAACCACATGCAGGATTTTGAAAATGTCGGTCTCCATCATCATAGACCTGCTGTCTCTGTGCTTAACCACTCGGACCACATACTTAGGACTAATACTTTTTTACTTTGTGGACAAATATTTTTTTGTCAGTGAACAAAAACATAACATATTAGACAAAACCATTACATACAGTAAGATATAGGGTTGCAATGACAAATCTAAAAAGAATCTATATGAATATATGAATTAACTCATATGTTGGCCACAGTGCGTGCGTGCGTGCGTGCGTGCGTGCGTGCGTGCGTGCGTGCGTGCGAGTGTGTGTGTGTGCATATACCCAAACCCCCAAACAAGGCAGATGGCCACCTGCCAGGTTTCTGCTTCTTAAAAGGAAGTTTTTCCTCGCCGCTGTCGCACCAAATGTTTGCTCTTGGGGGGAGTAGTTGGGTTTCTGCACGTTATTGGTCTAGACCTACTCCGTCTATAAAGTGTCCAGAGATAACGTATGTTATGATTTGACACTATAATTAAAATTTAATTGAATTCATGTTAATTGGAGGCTCTTGGAGTTGCTGCAGCAGGTACATAGAACAATTGGCAGTGGTGGGACATTGCACAAGGATTCTCAAAGTGGCACAAGGAACATTCCTTAAGACCATGACGATAAATCTAAATGGATTGATGATCATGGAAGGAAAGAAGATGCAGGTAGGGGTTTAAAAGAATATGAGAGAAGAATGAGAAGAATAAATGATAGTGGGAATGTAAGAGACATCCACTTGGCTGGAAACAAGGACAGATTTAGGACAGATCTGTCGGACAAACATGAAGTAGCGAGTTGGATTAAGAAGGAACTTGGTGATGTCAATCTAGATGATGTTAAAAGAAGTGGATTCATCATTGTTGGATGTGTTTCACAGACACTAAGTTAGGTTTTTAGCATTTCTGGCTAGTGTGATTAGCTGTTCTGCTGAGGCAGAAGGGAAATCTGAGAGAATAGAAATAAATGTTAATGCTTCGAGAGCCTTTTATGGACATGTTGGGATTTACTCGAGAGGAAGAGCAGTGGTTGTTGAGAGAGGCTAACAGGCCCTCTCAGAGCCCTCTACTTATTGTTTTCAGCTAGCTTAGATAGAAGAAATGAGTTTTATTTTCAATCTATAAAGAAGTGAAGCCAGCATTTTTTTCTCAAACTTTATTGTCCGCTTGCTTAGTTGTATTCACACTTTATGAACACACACACACACACCACACACACACCCACACACACACACACACACACACACACACACACACACCAGTGGGGATTTTAATCTAGGATCAGACCTTAAGCGGGGAATGAGAATGTGACACGGATACAGTGCCTTGCTACTAAATCAGTAATTTCATTGGATAACAATGAATATATGTATTTATTAATGTAACAGAGGATGCATTTAAAATATGGACTAAACAATATATGGATAAAAGAATCAAATTTCCCTTGACTGGTTTACAGGTGCATAGCATGTTTCTTTGAACCTGTAGTTGTTTGTCCTCTGTCTCTAACAGACACATTAGCAAACTCTGGCTTCAAACACTGAAATTGATAAAAAATAATTAAAAAAAAATAATTATATATATATATATATATATATATATATATATTATTAAAAATATTATATATTATTTATTATAATTTTTATAGGGCTGAAATTATATTTAGGCTTGAGACCCCCTAAAAAAAGTCTAAAATCACACACACACACACACACACACACACACACACACAGACAAAGACACACACACACACACACACACACACACACACTTTTGAATCCAAAGGCACTGATTGTACTCTTCCCCAGGCCATGACTTGCTGTTACCTTTGTTAGTTTTTTCTCCAACATTGACACTAAGATTTCAGACCTCTAAAAATCAATTCTTGTTTTAGCATTAATTTCAAGTCCGTACTGTTACTTTAAAGACTGTTCATGTTCTCTTATCTATAGTTATGATCTCTGATGACTGTATGTAGGTTGAGATCCTCGGACTGCGCAGAGGCCTGGCTTCAAACAAGAGGGTCAAAGGAGTAAGTGTGTTTGCATTCCTGGCCCTGAGCGATCGCTAAGTAAGTAGCTCCCAGGCTGGTGTTAGCGACCCCCCCACCCCCACCCCTCCTTGATGACGAGAGAGGGGCTGCAAACTGGCGAAAGAGCTGTTTCTACGCGCCTCCCCCTGCTGAATTTGAGTGATTATTGTTAACACTTTTGATTCATGTGCGTCTTTTTGTTGAGTTTGTGTCTAATAAAGAAAAGCACACAAGATAAAAATCTAAAAAAAATAAAAAAAATAAATAAATAATAGCATACGCATACTGCAGGGCTTATCCTGATTTAATTTAGTTTTTTTTATTTGAAGGGAATTGTGTTTTTATTTATTATATATTTTGTATTTTTATTTTACATTACTAGAATTGTTTTCATCTGCTCTAATCCGCTCTAATCATACACCCCAAATGCTTATAATTTGTTTATTTTCATTTGCTGCAAGGCACTTTTATTTATAAATTAGGTTTTAAAAAAGTGTTATAGGAATAATAATAATTATTATTGTTATCATTGTATGAAATTATAAAAATAAATTGATTTGAAAGTTAATGTATACTGTATGTATGTGAAGGGCCTAGAATAAAATATGGCTTGCATGGCCCCTTATAGAATGTTGCCGACATCTTCATTATAAGGTGTCACAACCCCTCTGTGTAATACACAGTTTAGATATTATGGATACAAGTAGTCATCTTGTCTCCATGCAAATGAGGGTAGACAACCAGATGTGGCATATCCTCTGTAAGTAAGAGAGTAGAAATCTTCATGTCCAGTGGGGTGCAAATTCAAGTAGGACTACATACACACGTGCACACACACACACACACACACACACACACACACACAGACAAGCCAGACATATGTCCTGTCTCATATCAGCACTTACCATCTTAATAACCCAACGCTTCCTATTTTCCCAGTGACACCGTTGGCCGTTATCCTTCGATATGTGTGTCTGCAGAGTGCAGGGAGAGTCTCTGGGATGAATGCTATCTGATGGAACCAATCTGCCGCTATCTCTCCCTCTGATGTTGCTATCAGCATCAAATAATATGAAGCTATAGATAATGACAGTGTTGGAATGATGATGTATAGTGTCGCTCTTCAGGGTTGAGCATGACACCCCTGCGATGGGATTGTTTTTGCAGTCCATTACCGTGGCGACATTTGTTGCTCACTGTATCACCACTGCTAAGGAATCAGATATTACATTGAACTTTCCTTCCAGCTAATGCGTTTAAACTTCACCATGCCCTGGTCCCTGTCAAGAAGAAATTGGTATAATTTGTCCACAGTGCACTGGGAAGTTGTTAACTGAGTGCCAGCAAAATAATAGACAAAAACAGTGCTGTAATAGACAGACAGGGAGGCAACAGCAACAAGGGTCTGTGTCTAAAGCAATGCTGTACTCTATAGCAGAGGTGTCAAACTCAACTTCACAGGGCCACACTGGAAAATGAGTCATAACAAGGGCCAGACATGAAGAGATTATTGACTTTTATTTAAGAGAAAAAGTCAAATAAGGATTCACCAGGCTACTGAACGAGATTGAATGTAACTGTGCAACGGTGTCTTACTGCTCGAACATCGTGCATGATTGTGTACGTAGAAATTCATAGGCTACATTAACAATGGATATCACATACAAATACACGTCATGTAATTGTGGTAGTTATGTTAAGTTAAATGTTTGTTACATGGTAGGTAGGCTGCCACGAGCAGACCGCGCACCAAGCAACTGTACGAGACCGTAACCATGCCTAATGCATGAGTCAAACGGGTGTCTAGGTTCTCTGCAAGTTTGAGTTATCAACCGTTCACAGAAGGCTTTATATCTGGTAACATCACTTCTGTTAAAGTTTAAATTGGATCTGCCCAGAGCCACTCTGGGTCTGCCATAACCAACTGCTAACATTAGGTCATGACGTCGGCTTTGTTATGTATAATAAGGACGCTGGACGAGTTGTTTAAGCGCGCAGCTCACTTTACTTTCAGAAAACAGGAACATTTCAGGCCAAAACAACTGTATCCTACTCATGCACCCAAGCGTTACAAAACTAAAACAGGTTAAGACGTTACCACACAAACACAGATGAACGGACATAACAGGCTTTGCATCGCTAGCGTTCGCCTTAGCTCCTTCAACATTAACAGAGCAAGCTGGAAAATCTAAGTTTTCCCGAGCCTCGTGGGTAGGAGGGCCACAACATCATGGCCCTAGACAAAAAAAAGATTGTTCTTGCTCAGGCTTTAACTTTCCTTGCATTTTTAATCTTTCACCACCGCTATTTTGGAACTCCAACTCAAACTAGCGCACAACCTCAACATCATCGTCCTCAGACACGCCCACTGTTCGCTGATTGGACCGGTTAAGATTTGGCCAGAGAAACCCAAGAATATACTGCAAACCCAGACGTAGTACTGAAGGGAGATAAAAATTGAGTGGAAGTACAAATGAGGGCGGAGCCAGGAGAGAGCAAAAGGACATGATGGAAGAAATAAAAAGATTAGGGCTGTCCGTGGAGTAAGTGAACATGACAGAGCATCTTTGATCAGCTTCCTAATAAATTCACGCAAATTAAACTGCACGCTTGAGGCTAAAGTGTAATTTCCACTGGAGCGTAATATCCACTTTCAAATTTGTTTGATAATCATTTTAGAGTCTAGTTTTAAAGTTTCTGGGATCAGCCTCTGTTTTAAACAATAAGGAAAGTAGGACATCTTTTTCTTATGCACAGTTTAGTGCTATTTTTTTCTGGGAGGATGTCCAACCTTCACCCCATTCTAAGGCAGAGAAAGTGCTGCGGCACTCGAAACTTTAAAAAGGGATTTTAGAGAAGCCAGGAACAGGAAGGTTGAAACGTGCAATAACTGTGGTTTATATCTGAAAATACCATCACATTTGGATTTTGATTACTATTTATACATAAATGTGCACCCACAGCAACAGGCACCCTAAATATTATCTTACCTATTGTTCTACACCTCAGGAATGGCCACCCATTGCTGAAAGGACATAACCAAAACACTATGCGCCCATTAACCCACTAAACAGGCCAGTATTTCAATGATAAAGTAGCAAATAAACAAAAACATTACACTGAAATCAAGCATTACGCATTCATTTTGAGAGGCTAGTGAAAAGAAAAAGCAGGGGATTTATCATTACAATCAACTTTATTATCTTCTGGATTATGTATCATCATAGTCCCTAAATGTATGTAGAAATGCAGGAAATGGGATTCAAACAGAAATCTGGTTGAGGACCCCCAGAACCCCTGGTTTTGTGTCCCCTCCATCCCCCAAAGCTTGTCAAGCCAAAGTTACACTCTTGGCTCTAGGAGTTATTTTTTTCTTCCAAACCGTTATTGAAATGTCAAAGTTCTTTACAAACAGAATAATATTACAGAATAATACAGAATAGTATTTAGAATAATACTAAAATTGTTATTTAACAGACAATCATCATAATTATTACAATGACATAAAACGAAAAGGAAAGACAAAAAAGAAATAATGACTGTCACTTTAGGAGTTAACTATGTCCAGAAGATGGCAGTAACACAACACTAAGGATGCCAGCTGCTGCTAAACCTCGAAGAGGAGGAAGAGAAAGACAGAAAGAAGAAGACGACGACGACGAAGAAGACGCAGCATCCGCCGCCCAATGCGTTCCGACTTCTCTTTCTTTCTTTAACTGTCTATGCCTGTTTATTTTTCCTTTAACTGTCTATGTTAGCTGTCCCTTCAAAATGTCTACACTCCACTTACTGAGAACATACGTCAACCAGCGCCTGACTGTGGCTGTTGAAGATATAATCGAGATGTTTGAAAGAACCATTACCGAGTACGAGGAGGAAATGCATCGCCAGCGCAGGCTGCTGGGAGGAGAGCAGTCAGGCGGCATTGAGAGAACGTTCAGCAACCAATCAGGTTTGTCCTTTTAGTTAGCTAGCTAGCTAGCTAGCGTAAATCTGACGTTATGGCTGAAGTCAGATATATCTAACGTTAAGCTCTCGCTTTTAAACTCGCTCAATAGGCAGCAGGGACACGTTTAACTTTGTGTTTCAGTTGCTGTATAAAAAAAGTGTTACAGGTGTGTTGTGTCCCCCCTCCACCTCCTCCTCTCCATCACTGTTGACGTTAGCTAGCACGCAAAACAAGCTGGTGCTGTTGAGTTATAAAAAGTTAAACAATATATTTCTGTTTGTGTACTTGATTCAGTACTGATGCCAAATTAGCATAACGCTGCTTAACACCAACTCAACCTGATAAAAGTTGTTGGTCAGGTCAAGTCTGGCATTTAACATATAGAAAGAATCCTTTTGCTTCCCAACAGCAAGTACCCTTCTGTCTCCAACCCCCTGGTGTCTTATGGCGTTTTTCCACTGCGTGGTATCCACTCGACTCGCCTCGATTCTACTCGCCTTTTTGGGTTTTCCATTACGAAAAAGTCCCTGGGACCTGCTACCAGGTACTTTTTTTTAGTACTACCTCAGTAGAGCTGAGGCGATACCAAAAGGTGACGTGAAAACCTGCAGACTACTGGTTGGTCGGAGGACCGTCACTTATGACTGCGTTTTTAGCAAACAAGAGTGCAGAGTGTGTGTCCGGTGTTATGTGCCTTCTGGTTTTTCCACCTACTGGTTTCCGAGCCTGTCCAGATGCCGTGTAAACCTATCAACGGCTACCCACGTTGACAGATTCGCTACAAATTCATAAACATTTTACTGGCCTTTGCATGTCGCACCTCAATATAAACTGTACTGAACTGGACTAAATATCTGAGCACGACACTACAAAAACATTGTACAGCGGGAAAATAATGTGTTTTTAAAAGAAATTACGATGATCCGTGTCGCGCTGGGTTCGAACCCTCTTCAGCAAAAATAAAAGCATACAAGCCCACTGCACCGTCCGCTAGACCATCAGATCCATCAGGTTGCTGGTGAAAAAACTTTGCTTTCTCTCAGTAGGACAAGACTCACAATTTAACAGCGTAAACCAAAACAACTTGTTACCTTGATTAAGGCTTCAAAACAAAACTATATCGTGCACTATAACCTCCTACTACACCTCTGCGCCATCCGTGTGCAAGGACTTGTCATAAATTACACCAGGCAGCACACAGTTTGTGAAACAATCGGTCTAAAACAACTGGTTACCCTGGGCTGGAAACGCGTGATCTCAATGCTCTCAAACAGCTACAACAACAAGTTTCTTGGATTTATGAGAAGAAGCTATATTAATATTGACGTGGCTCAAATGCCTACATCTACGTTTCCAATAGCATACAACATTATGTTTACGACTTCATTGTGTTTGCATTTTTGTCCAAACGTTACTTGAACGTAAAAGGTTCTGTCTGTGAAGTATCGGGTGCACTCATAAGACATATGTGTTAAACAACGTTCACCTTTCGTCTTACACCACTTTAAAAACTGATTTGCTGATATCTGGGTGTGTAGGTAACATAATATAACCTACGGTACTACACCAACAATTCAAAAGGTTGGGCACAAACTATTAAAATGTCTTAAAAAGAACTTTGTATTGTAGGCTTTTGTATTGTCAAATGCGTATCTTCCGTCGTAAACATAATGTTGTATGCTATTGGAAACGTAGATGTAGGCATTTGAGCCACGTCAATATTAATATAGCTTCTTCTCATAAATCCAAGAAACTTGTTGTTGTAGCTGTTTGAGGAGCATTGAGATCACGCGTTTCCAGCCCAGGGTAACCAGTTGTTTTAGACCGATTGTTTCACAAACTGTGTGCTGCCTGGTGTAATTTATGACAAGTCCTTGCACACGGATGGCGCAGAGGTGTAGTAGGAGGTTATAGTGCACGATATAGTTTTGTTTTGAAGCCTTAATCAAGGTAACAAGTTGTTTTGGTTTACGCTGTTAAATTGTGAGTCTTGTCCTACTGAGAGAAAGCAAAGTTTTTTCACCAGCAACCTGATGGATCTGATGGTCTAGCGGACGGTGCAGTGGGCTTGTATGCTTTTATTTTTGCTGAAGAGGGTTCGAACCCAGCGCGACACGGATCATCGTAATTTCTTTTAAAACACATTATTTTCCCGCTGTACAATGTTTTTGTAGTGTCGTGCTCAGATATTCAGTCCAGTTCAGTACAGTTTATATTGAGGTGCGACATGCAAAGGCCAGTAAAATGTTTATGAATTTGTAGCGAATCTGTCAACGTGGGTAGCCGTTGATAGGTTTACACGGCATCTGGACAGGCTCGGAAACCAGTAGGTGGAAAAACCAGAAGGCACATAACACCGGAACAACCGTGCCATTTAAAAAAACAAAAACAAAAATCTAGCCAGACACCGACAGATTATCTACTCTCTGCACTATTCTCACTTTTCTATTCTCACTATTCAATATTAAGGGCTATTATTTTTGCATGTCGTTTCTAATTTTGCACACTGTTACTTTAAAAAAAACAAAAAACAATACAATATATCAAAGAAAAGATTTTATTTAGCTATTCAAGTAGCGCATCAAACCCTCCCGTACATCCCGGTCTTCTTCCTCTGCACCCTGTGACAGTGTCACCACCGGCTCTGCTGTCCCAGATGCATCCCAGTCATTTTCATAAGCCTCTCCGTGACTCTCATAAACATTTTACAAAACACAGCAGGTCAGAACCAGAGATTTCACCAGTTGTACATCAGACAGTCTGCGGCGGCAATTTTGCAAAGCGTGAAGGATCTGAAACACACACAGTACACAGCATACATATTTTGGTGTGTAATCATGGTTGCTAAAGTTCATGTACTTTATATAGCGTAAAGTAAATACTGATTGTGACCCTGAACACATGCAAATGTTAGCTAACGTTACCAGGAAACTTAACTTACCCTTTTGTGTCGGCGAACAATGGTCACATCGACGTCTGAACTCCGTCGGAATTTTCAGCAGTGATTTTTGTTGCTTCCTGCAGCTTCTTTTGAAACAAATTTTCTTCTGGCCGAGAATCAAAACAAACACCTTGCGTTGAAAATTACATCATGGCAGTTACTGCGTAGCTATGGTGACCAGCCACGCTGAGGCGTTACTCAATCTGCAATGGAAAACGGACGCAGAGTGCGTCGAGTAGAGGCGAGGCGAGGTGAGTCGAGCTGTTACAGCTGTTACCATCAGTGGAAAAACACCATTAGACTTGACTAAGATAATGGAACGTTGATTCCTGTAGTTTTGTGACAGTTTCTCATTTACATGATAGAACCTTCTAATCTGTGACCAAAAACAAACCCAAAGGGACAGAGTTTAGAGCCATGTCCTTCCTCATTGGACAACAAAGAAGCCAACAAGACATGTCCTACGTGTTGCCATTCCAACAGCAGACCAATGAGAATGGGTTTAAATACACCAGGTGAAAAGGAACCGCCTCCTGGTGCAGGGAATATAATTCTGAAACTTGCAATGATTAGGGGCTGTTTGACATGTATCTGAAGAGGGAACATTGTGCTGTCAGCTCACTTTCATCATGCTGTTTCATTAAACCTTTTTGTTAATTCTCCATTGGACCCAAGCCGCCTTCTTCAGAGATTCAATGACACCAGTTCAACACCACAACTAGCAAAATGCTAAGAAATGTGTCAACCATATAATAGTATAATATAATGGTACAGATACAATGTTTTTTACCATTCTGCAGAGAAACAAAAAAAACCTGTACAGTGCATGGACGTGCACAGACATTTGGCGGGGTTATTACTCTGAACTGTTTTTTTGTTTTTTTAATGCAAAGATTATTACATTAACCAATTAGGACATTAATTTAATCTCATACCAAAGTAAAGTGACTTTCACTTTCACCGTCACATCTGATGGTTAAAAACTCATGTATTACTGTAGGCTATAACCTAGCATGATTCAAGAGCCCTAACCATCCTATCCCTGAGCCTCTCTTCTCTACAGAACGCACACTCATGTAACGTAGCTACGTTAGCCTGCTGCTGCTACATAGGCATAGTCATTAGCCTTGGTTCATAACGTAGCATTTTACCTTAATAGAAGCCAATGCTGCGCAAGATGAGACAAACGTTA
The DNA here is from genome assembly GCA_013375575.1 of Percina caprodes. Classification (NCBI taxonomy): domain Eukaryota; kingdom Metazoa; phylum Chordata; class Actinopteri; order Perciformes; family Percidae; genus Percina; species Percina caprodes. The sequence continues at coordinate 374,888 of JABXJD010000241.1, read as the reverse complement.
CAAGCTGAAACTGCACTTTATTCAAAGCTTAATTGGGTTTTGTTACTATTCACAGTAGGGCTGCAGGATAATGGCCAAAATGATAATCACGATTATTTTGATCAATATTGAGATCACGATTAATTATCATGATTATTTGTTGATTTGAACCAAAACAAATTTTATTGTCACATATGCTATTTATAACTGCTTTCACATCCATATTATGCTGCATTCTTCTTATGAAGTTGTATGTTGTATAGACATACAGCTGCAACACATGTAAAGGAAAATTAGAAGTAAATCTGAGAAAAATCTGAAGTAAATAGCGTAGAATATATATATATATGTTTTAAAAATGTATCTTTGTGAAAGCTCCTTCACTTCTTATCAACAATAACTGATTAAAAGAGCTAGGGAGAGAGGGGGAGTGCGATGGACGCTACTCACAGAGTGACGGCTGACTCATTATGAATGGGTCCAGCACGGGTTGAAAGGTGGGTCAGCGGAGGTCCAGCAGGGTCTTTCTCACACGCTATTACTCAAACTGAAGTTAGTGGCATTCAATAACTTCTTCTGTGTTTTTCGCCGTGGCGGCCGCGATAACAGAGTTACCAGCGGAAACACTGGTACAAATACAGGTTTGGCTCTCATGCTTAACAATATACAGCTGTGTTAATAACAAAACTGTGGACAAATGTCAGAAGTGTAGACCGGCGGCCGCTGTGTCTCTCCGTGTTGCTGGGGAGCCATGTGTGAGTTAATTGGGGCGGGGCTACACGGATAGTAAGAGGAGAAATCCAAACACAAGCACGGCTTTACAGAGGAAATGGGTCATGTAACGCAAAATTAAACCATATCCATATAAACAACATTGTTTTGTTTGTGGAGAGGCAGCAGATGCGAGGACATTAGGTGCACCGGTGCAACCTAGAGGAAAAATATTACTCGCACTCTCGAACCCTGTAAGCTAACAGACACTAACTAGCACCGACTAGCACTGGTCACTGCTGTTGTCTGAAAAACAACACAGACCGGACAAAATGTTGCGTTTACTAGTAAACTGGTAAACCTTGTGACCAACGTATAACCGACTGCTATCTGTTGAATTTTCCTCACGTTACTCTGTACTCTGTGACTGTCTACATCTAGAAACTAAGCTGCGCGGTGGAGGGAACAACTCCGACTGGCTCATGGTCAGACATTGATTTACGGAGCGGTAGATTGGCTTTGCAAAAAACGCTGGAGCGTTCTATGAATGACTCATTGAAAAAAAATCGCTCAATCATGCAAATTTGATCATGGGAAGCCAAAAGCGTGATTAAAATTTGATTAAATGTGCAGCCCTAATTCACAGGGCATCTGTCGTAATCTCCATAACTTTAAAGAGTCACATGAAGGCAGAAGGGCTTTGCTTTTCCTTGTTCATTTTTGGTGCTTCGTGTGTGAGAATATAAACAAAGTCATGTGACTGGGGGGGCAAGATTGAATGATATAGCGAATTTAATTTGATTTAACTTAAGTAATGATGGGCATATTATCGTATTAATGCAGTCACCACAGAAAAAAAGAAGAAAAGAAAGAAAAGTTTATTTAGCCAGAGGGGCAACAAATCCAATCAGGGCAAACAGGAAGCCTGTGCATGTCCCTGCTACAGTGTAACGCAGTAGTGTAATTTAATGCTGCTGTTATTCAGTCACGTGCAATAACGTTCCTATGTCACCACTTACCAGCAGGGCAAAACTATTAGCACTACATTTCTTTTCTTACTTTTTACACACAGCTATGGTATTAATAATTGTACAAAATAATTTTGAAATTGCATTTTTCTTTTTTTATTGAAAAATGTAAGATTTTATTGAGGAAGGACCCCCAGGAAGGCCAGGAACACACCCCACGCCGAAGCACCATAGAGGGTAGATCCGTGCCTTATCGCGCACCTGGCAGTTCACTGTTAAAGCACGCAGCTCTCCGCACCGGTCACAAAGTGATCCTTCTCCACTCTACAAAATGTCTCTTTGTCTGTCTGTCTCTGTCTCTCTGTGCCTGATTGCGTGTCAAGTCAAGACAGCCAAAACCTAGGTGTTTCATTTAGAAATTTGGTTTATTTTATCGGGCTCCACTGTGGCCTTTCTGTAGGTGATTAGCGTCCTGGCTTGACACATTCTCTCTCTGAAGAAATGGAGGAGACGCCAAGCGATCGCTGCAGCGTGCGGCCTGATGGCATCCAATGTGGCCGGGCACATTAAATAACATGGGCGCTGAAATGCCAGTAGCTCCGCTTTGCAGCTATTCGTGGCACTTCAGTGTATGGTGCGTTTCTGGCGTAACCCCTCGCTAAGTAGGCGCACCCAAGTCTTCCACAAACTTAGATAAAACACTGTTTAAGTTCTTTTAAATGTCTTTTTTTTCCATTTTAACATGTTTTCCGTCCTTTTTTATGTTTGTATCTCAGGTGGTTCTCAGGACATCCTGCCGCTGGTTGTCAGTCCAAAGGTTCCCCCTGAACAGCAGGAGTGGGGCCCTGGTCCGGTGCCAGAGCCCCTGCACATTAAAGAGGAACCAGAGGAGCTCTGGATCAGACGGAGGTTTCAGGGGCCGGACGGGGCTGACATCCCAGAGTTCCAGTTCCCTGCAGTGTCTGGAAAAAGTGAAGATGATGAAGAGATACCTCACTCCTCCATGCTTCATCACAGACAAACCGAGGAGCCCAAAGAGGCAGACCCCCCAGCTCAGCAGACAGAAGCCGGGGCCGCTGTGCACCACTGTGAGGCATCCGAAGCGGCCTTTGGCTTGGATGTAGCTGGTTTTTTTAAAGCGACAAGCGACGGACAGATTTTCCTTTCGCAGTGTTTTAAAACTGAGACTGAAGTCTTGGACGATGGCTGGAGGCACATGATTGACTCTCAGCCATTTTCTGGCTCACTGGAAGACAACGAAGCCACGTCTCCTACAAGTGCTCACAGTCAGAAGACATTCCATAAATGCCCGGCGTGTAGCAAGACATTTACGCACAACGCGGCTCTGCAGAGGCACGTAACATGCCACACGGGGGAGAGGCCTTTTGACTGTACTGAGTGTGGTAAGACATTCAGGCAAAAGGGAAGTTTGCACATACATATGAGAAAACACACAGGAGAGAAGCCTTTTTGTTGCCTAGTTTGCAGAAAGAACTTCACCCAAAGTGGAACGTTGGTTGCGCACATGAGAATTCATACCGGAGAGAGGCCTTTCAGCTGCTCAGTGTGCAAGAAAAGGTACAATGAAAGGGGGACACTGGTCCGACACATGAGGGTCCACACTGGAGAGAAACCGTTCCCTTGCTCACTGTGTGGTAAAAGGTTCAGTGAGAAGGGGAATCTGAATAAACACAGGAGAATCCACACGGGGGAGAAGCCGTTCGGTTGCACCGCATGTGAGAAGAACTTCAGTTTGCTGTCACACCTCAAAAACCACAAATGTCCTGGTACAAAGAGCGGTGAAACTGTAGCGCAGGCGCTTCAGCTGAAATCATAGACTGTCAATTAAAATAATCACAATTAGATATTTTCCTCATATTGTGCTGCCCTCTTTCGAATTAGTTTTTATTTTGTGGTGTTATAGTTCTTTCTTTCACTGAGCCAAAAATAATTCCATCTATTTTTGACTACAAATAAGTCCAACATGTAACTTATGTTCACTTATTTTGTCCGCTTCCGTGTAATTGGAGCCTCGTTGGGATTGTACCACAGACATGAAACAGATTGTAATCTTCTGCTGTTGGGCATAGCAAGTTAAGCAATCCTTGGATTTGAAGCCTATTGCTTCTTTTTTCAGAGTCTCATGCAAACCGGGCCCTTTTTAATGTGAATCTGGAAATCAGGGAATTATTTCAGACATTGTTTCCATATAGGTCTTAAATTTAATTCATAATGGTCTTAAAAAGTCTTTAATTTGACTTTGTGAAACCTGCAACCCTGTCTCCTAGCTTATATTCCCTAATCACACATGCACAACTGCAATTGGCTAAGTTGTTGCTCTTGCTACCAAAATAAAGTGTCTACTACTAGGGCTGCACAAGTGCATAAGTTTTTTTTTTTTTTCTCATCATCATGATATCAACTGCTACAGTAAACACATGGCAATGGCTGCAACGTATCAAGAAAGACACTCAGAGACTTTGTGTTAGATGCAAGAAAATATCAGCAGAAAACTGCACTTTAAAATGTAACTGTCATTCTTTTTTTTTTTTTTTAGTGGGGCCTTTTTCTATTCAATGAAACCCTGTCTCTGAATTATATTTTGATGACAGACGGTTTTAATAAAAGTGCTTGTTTTGAAGAAACAACTCGTTAGAGCTGAAGGTCTTTGCCGGGACCCGACAGTTTTTAATTTCTATAATTTTACACTGGCTTGGCGGGTGATGCGTTTCGATTAGTGCGAAAATGGATGCTGAGGAGGTGAAACGGAGGCTGGCCTCTGGTGATTTAAGTTTTGGTTGCACCGGCAAAGAACTCTAGTCATGAATAAATGATGTTAAAAAATGTATAAATGACTCATTCTTGACAAAAGGCAAAAGCGCTGTGTGCGTGCGCACATTTGAATGTTGGGCTGTAAACGTGTTCGGGCTTTTAAAAATCTGTCAATCAAAATGTGCTTTTCGGGCCTAACCCTTAAGGCCCGATTTCAGTTCTACAACTGGCACATCCAGAAATTCTGTGCAGGTGTGTTGGAAAATATTGACGTGAAACAAAGGAAAGAAATCGCACCTTCATCAGGAGTCTGCCTCTTAAACAGGAGAATAAGAACACACATAATGGAGACAAATTAAAAATATATATATTTTAAAATTTTATGGAAAAGGGTACAGCGTTAAATAGTAAAACCATTAAATAATCAGTTTGGTACACAAGAAAGTGCACTAGAGGGTGCACATGCACTAGAGGGTGCACATGCACTGTGCTACGACTGAACCTGAACCCAGCTTTTCTGAACAAGAAGGTAATCTGCACTAAAAAAAAAAGAAAAGTGAATTGATTTGAATAAAACTTAATGAATGCAACGGAGACACATTGCAATAGCTCAATGTTCAGAGTACTGTAGTGTGTAAACAAATCCATCCATTTTTATTGCTGTCAATATTAGATGTGATTGCTCTGGAGGGCTGTTTTGACTTCTCAACTTGTGTTGTGTTGAAGTGACCAGTAGTAACTCAGTGCAGAAAGCATCAGTGGTTCTCCTCTAATGGAAGGCTTTCGTGGCCCGGTCTGTGTTGCCTGTTGGTAAAGCCAGAACCTGTCTACGGAGAGCCTGTCACTCCCTATCTCACTTCCCTATTCAGCCCCATTGTACCAACTCTGAATTCCCTCCTTATTTGACATTCTCTGGTTAAGCATAAAGGATAAATTATCATTGACTACGTTTACATGCATACCAACATTCCACTATTATTTTGAATATTACAATATTCCAAGTTAGATGGGCCTACAGGTCATGTAAACAGCATATTTCGAATAATGCCTTTTTCCCAAAATAGCATTTACTGATTAAGAAGTGTGTGATATTCTGGTATGATTCAGGTTTTAGAGGCATTCTTTGGACATTTGGAATATGCATCTCGATCAGGGTTCTTACTGCAGTTTACAGCCTCTTGCCTGTTTACGTCTAATGATCAGCTCTGTGCGTTACCATGGTTGCTTTTAAACATCAATTAAGACTTGGATATCAACAGGTTTTTGGATATGCGCACACATTGCTACGCCGACCTTTTAAAGAAGTTGGTTGAAGGAATGAAAGACCAATGCTGTGTTCACATAGTCCAACAAGTCCTCCACTGCAGGTAACCTTTAAAAAACGTTTTTTGCATGGCTGCATGTAAACGGGAATATTAGTGGAATATTCACTTTCATTAGCCATATAAACAGCTTAGTCGGAATATTTTCTTTTTCAGAATAAGGGCAAAAATAGGAATATTATGTGCACTATGAAAATGAAAATCTAGCCAACTTCATTCCAACATATTACCACTGGTATTGCACCTGTTTTTGGACTTCATGCTCAATAAATCTCATTCATATTAAATTATACCTACTTCTTCACTTAAATTGATTAAAATTATGAATTATTCAGACTAATAGTTAGGGTGAGAGGACCGTATGTTGCTTGATAATCACGGCTTGTGTCTTGTTTGGAACCATCCATGATACTTTTGGGCAATTTGGTTGAAAGAAACTTATATTTTTATATAGAAACGGGTCAAATTTTACCTGGGGACAATGAGGGTTCAGTAAAAATAGCTCTCACCAACCCCCTCCCCCACCACACACATTGTCACTGGGGATAATTAAAATTACATTTCAGTTATCAGTCGGGATGGTGGTGAAGCAGACGGTGTACTTTTCAGTTCAGTGACATTCTGACGCATTATAATGGCATTTAGATTAACCGATTATTAGAAAAGCATTTGAGGCAAGGCACAGCATCTATAAATAAAAATGTATATAAATAATATGTGCAAAAATGACTTTCGATGCTCTATTGCCCTGAAAAAAGGGTAAGCTTCAACTGCGTAAATGGACTGTTCTTACATAGCGCTTTTCTGGTCTTAATGACTACTCAAAGCACTTTTACACAGTACAGGAATCATTCACACATTCATACACTGTGGTTGAGGCTGTTGTACAAGGTGCCACCTACTCATCAGATAAACACTCTGATGGGGCAGCATCGGAGGCAACTCGGGGTTCAGTGTCTTGCCCAAGGACACTTCAACATGGGACTACAGGGCCAGGGATCAAACCTCCAACCTTCCAATTGGCAGGCGACTGCCCTGTGCTGTGTTTTCATCAGGCAGACAGCCAACGTGAAGGACGTTCAATCTTTTTCCTCAATTAAAGGCATCTCGCACCTGTTCTGAAAAAATATATAATGAAACGGGCATACAGTCTTCATCTACATTGTAAGATAATTTTTTTGAAATTTGGCAACTAGATGTGACTCTCATCTTTACTCAACATGTGTGCTCTGAGGCCTTCTGCACACCGCCTGCGTGGTGTTTTCTATGTCTTTGCACACCAGAAACATGTCTGACGCAGCGCTTCTGCTGAAAAAAGTCACGTGATTTGGATCACCCTTGTTAGACATATGGGGAGAGAGTTACTTGTTAAAGTTCCCGGGAATATGAGGACCCAAGAGCAGAGATAGGCAGGCAGGAGAAAGTCGAATTTGAGGCTTTATTAACAAAAGAAAGGCACAGAAAACAAGACTATCACAATAAAACAGGAAACAGAGCATATACAAGACACTCACAAGAAACGACAAGACAGAAACAACCACACACGAGAGCGACCAAGGACTAAGACATAAAATAAATCATGAATAGGACGAAACAGAACATATTCAAGGCAAGACCAAAAATAACATATTACAAGACAAGACAGAAAATCAGACATTAAGACAGGAAAACAGACTACCACAATAAGACAAGACAAAACACCCAACCCCTAGCATTACTGCACTCAAGCAGTAGTATACTTCATGTTAAACATAAATATATACTGAATTGATAACAGCAAAGACAACGTCAGCAGTATTGATGGCAAAATAGGCTACAGAATATTTAGTTCTGTATTGACAGATGCAATATTTGAAAATTGATAATTATTATTTTGTTTAATTACATTTATATCTGCATTTATCTCAAAACCTAGAGACTTTCAAACATCAAAATGTCATTTATTAAATGTATTTGTGTCAAAATGACATAAAAACCTTTTCCTATTCTATTTTGCCTGAAAACACTTCCAACGCGCTTGCACGCGACGAGAAATAGGTGTCAGTCCTATTTCTAGCATGCACACGTTTTCGGCGAGCCGCACCTGAAACATGCATTTGACGCAGGCAGTGTGCAACCTCTAAAAAAAAAAATCTGTGAAAAATATTTTACAGCATCAGTAGCCTGTCTCTTGTCTTTTTTATCTTCTTTTTTTTGTGATAACTTTTTCCTTTTCTCTCTTTGTTCATTCTTTATTTTCTCTCCTCATTTACTCCTCATTTCCTTCTTCTGTCCCTTTCTTATGGACTATGTTCTTTATGTTTTTATTTCCTATATACAACCTTTCAGTGAATTATTTTTTACAGAACATGTCAAACCCCTTGAGGGTTTTCTGGTTGTCCTTTGCATATGTCATTTTGTCTTTTTTACTTATGTCACCGTATATGTGACACTGTTAAATAAATTAAATCAATATTATGATTCTTTCTTTTAATTTTTTTCTTTTGTTATTTTTTTAGATTGTGTGTGTGTGTGTGTGTGTGTGTGTGTGTGTGTATATGTATATATTCTCTTCGTGTCTGCAGGCTAGATCTCTTTGCTTCTCTCTCTTCTTTTCTTTTGTCTCTGCCTCTCCATGTTTTCCTCTGTTAGTGCTGGATTTCCTGCTCAGGGAGGGGTTCAGACAGTCCTCATGTCTTTATTGGCTCTTGCCTCCTCTCTCTCTCTCTGTCTCCGTCTATGTAATGAAAAGAAAGGGGGAATTGAGCAGCACTGTGACGTCGCCCCCCTCCACCCATTAACTCATGTGCTCTCTCTGCCTCTCTCTCTCTCCCTCTCTCTCTCCTTGCCCTCATCTCTGCAGCTCGCTCTGTGACTGATGGTGGCTGGTCATGTGACGTTATAATACCTAGGGATTTTCTGCCAGGCATGCTCTGTAGGCTCCCTGCTTCCCTCCATCCATTCAGTCCTATCTGTAGAGAGGTAGCCTATTATTGTCATGGAGGATCTATTGTTGGCTGATGGTGACATTTACCACAGCTCTGACTGAGGGCACACACTTATCTACAGACACACACACACACACACACGTTGGAATACAGGTGCAGTTGGAAGAGACGTCAGCAGGGACGTGGCAGCATTTGTACTTGTAGCTGGTAAGTGACATCTAGTGCGTCTGTGTGTGTGTGTGTGTGTGTGTGTGTGTGTGTGTGTGTGTGTGTGTGTGTGTGTGTGTGTGTGTGTGTGTGTGAGTGAGTGTTTGGGTTGCTGTCGAGCTTATGTAATTCACCAGGGCTCCTATCTGCAATGTTTCTGTGTTGTGTCTGGACATTTTCACTGGCAGTGTATTCCTGTATAAATAGGAATTGTTGGTCCAGTGTGTGTGTGTGTGTGTGTGTGTGTGTGTATATATGTGTGTGTGTGCACCACAAATAAACGTTCACTGCTTCACCCTCTGCTTTGATTGAACAGCCCTGCTTTCAGTCCCTGATTTTGCAAACACTTTATCCATCGATTCCATGAGTTTTAACGTTTTGGCTGAAATTGGATTTGTTTTTGAGCAGGTGAGGTGAAAGATTCGACAGAATAATCAACAAATTTTTCCTAAATCACTGGTGTTGTCATGTAAGTTCTTCTCTCTTTTCTTTTGTCTGCACTTTTCTATCAGGACCAGTATAACATCCATTAGTTTTGTTTTGTTATGGGTTAGGGTTAGGATGCATATATATATATATATATATATATATATATATATATATATATATATATATATATATATATATATATATATATATATATATATATATATGTGTGTGTGTGTGTGTGTGTGCGTATGTGCTTGTCTGTATATGTATGCATGTATACAGTACATGTGGGGGAGGTGTCTTTTGCCCCCCTACTTGCCACCTGAGCTGGTGGCTGGCAGCTTGCTGCTCAGTGTCGCCATGGCAACCGCAGTCTGGACCACAATAATGGGCTGACTGACAGACTCATATTGCCATCCATACAGACACGCCCCTTTTGTTTTGGTTGGTCTTAAACAGAGACATTCGCTTGAAAGATGAACTAGGGCCAAGTCACAAGGTTTATGTTATACCACGGCTCAGGAAGAGTACTGGTAAAATGTTGCGTTGTTGTCGGTTTCAGGTCTAGGGGATTGAGTTACCACTAAGTCAGTAATCAGACTCTAGAGGGTTGTATGATTGCAGAATTGACTGTGTTAGGGTTTTAAGGAATATGCATTTAACAACACATTATCTATTAGATGGCCATTTAATTACATTGGACAACAGGTATGCTTTTAATACCTTTCTGGAACTTCTCTATTTACCTAGTGGAAATATGCATGTATAGATGCTTTTGACAAAAATAACAGTTTTTAGAACTGGGCTTTGGATGTTTTTTTTTTAACTGTATTGACAAATCAGAAACTGGTAGTTATGTAAACTGCAACATGACAAGGTGATGACATTACTATTCAATGTTTAATAGTGTTGATTGTTGTTGAGAATAGGCATTCAGGGCGACCTTTGACACCTAATTCAAACCATGTATGGGCAATCATAAATCATTGAATCAAATGGGATCTGAATCATATGGAATCAGTTTTAAATTGCGGTGAAGTGGATCATGACCTATGTATCTATACAACTTTTGCATCGGATTGAGTAATCTCAAAACAGACAAATAATCATAAAAAGGTCCCCACAATTTGTGTGAGCGTAGGCATGGAGACATGCATGGATGAAAGCTGTGTGAGAGATGGTCCTGTGGGTGTGTCTGCGTGTCCTTTGGCATGGTGCCGTGCTGAATGCCACATGGCAGTGTTAAGCTAATCCCAGCCAATTCCACTCCAATCCTCCCAGCAGGGCTGATCAGGGGCAAAGCAGGATTGGAAGGCTTTGGTGCCTTCAACTGCACTCTGTCATCAGACACACACACATATGTGTGTGTGTGTGTGTGTTAATATGAGGAGAGAAAGGGTGAAGACGCTGCCTGATAGAAAGTTTTAGAATGGACCTTGGTGTGTGTGTTTGTTTGCATGTGTGATGTGTGATCGTAGTATTAAGATGGATTACACACACACACACACACACACACACACACACACATGCAACGTCAATGTGTATCTCTCTCGGTTTTGGTGATTGGGAAGGACTGTATAATTTTGCTGGTCTTTAGAAGGTGTGGCCACCAGGGGGCATCGATTAGAATGCAGACGAGATGTTCCTTTTAGTTGTTTTATTGGAATAAAAGATGCTTGTAAATGTGTGTGGTTCTGAAACAGAGATACCGACCCACATCAATCCTGCCACCTATGCAAGTTGGTGGTCACACTCTGCCTCCGGAGGATGATGACTGGCCACCCCCCCCAGTAGCAGATGACATTTATGAGCCATCATCACAGGACCTTATGGCAGAGCTCATAACAGCACTGAGAGACATTAGGATGAGCAGGAGTCTCCCAGTCACCCTGAGCCACATCAACAAGCGCCAAAGTACACACACCAGAGTACTGCATACCCTACACTCCACAAAGACGTGAAATGTTGGTCGAAGAGCTGCAACCCTCCCACCACCATGAGGCAGTGTACCGTGGGCCTAAACCCACAATCCCTTTATTCACCAAAGGGGATCCGAGAGAGTTTGCCAGGCTTAAGGTCGCTCTGGAAAACTTACTGCTTGTGGACGCTACAGAGCGTTTTAAATACCAGATCCTGGTGAACCACCTGAAGTATGAGGAGGCGCTGCTACTAGCTGACTCTGAACTACACTGTGGTTCACAAGCTGCTGTCTAAACTGCCTCATGATATACGGGCTGAGTTTAAGAGATTCCTGTACCCAATGCGTGTTACAATCCCAAGCCTCTTGCACTTTTTTGACTGGCTTGACTATGAGCTCGAGATGCAAGAGACGGTGTATGAGCCTCTAAACGGTGAGGACAAGAACAGAGCAGGACCCAAGGCAGAGCATCACCGCAACAGTAATAGGGGTAAGAGTACCAGCATCATGCATACCACAGACCAACCTGAGATCGCAGCAGTAGAGAAAGCCCACTCTAGCACCAAGCAGCCAGAGAGGACAGCATACTGCCCTTACTGCTCTAACACACAACACTTCCTAGACAAGTGAGCAAACTTTGCACAGCTTACAGTGGAACAGATAGCAGCGTGGATCAAGACTAACAAAAGATGCTGGCGATGCGGTCGCACACACCAGGCTGCACAGTGCCGCCTGAAGATTACATGTCACAAGTGTAAGGGGAAACATCTGCAATCTCTGCATGAAATGAATATAAAGCCTGCAGCTGAGGATACATCCTGCCTTATCAGCACAACTAATGAAGTCCTGTACGTGGACAGGCGGACTGGGTGCAGCCAAGTCTTACTTAAAGTGAGTAAAGTGCTGCTGCGCAATGGTGAACACACCTTGGAGACATATGCAATCCTTGATGATGGGTCAGAGCGGACCATTCTCCTCCCAGCAGCAGCGCAGAGTCTTAAACTTACCGGTGAGCCGGAAAATCTGATCCTCAGAACCGTTCGGCAGGACATCAGGGTTCTGCACGGCACTGCTGTGTCTTTCTCCGTTTCCTCAGTCGACCATCCAAAGAAATCCTTCAAGATACACAGAGCATTCACTGCTGATCAACTGGGTCTGGCTGAGCACACTTACCCAATGAAGGCACTTCAGAGAAAGCACAAACATTTAAGAGGCCTCCCTTTTCACACAATTAACAGAGTGCAACCCCTTTTGTTAATAGGGTCAGATTATACACACTTAATCACTCCAGTGGAGCCTGTGCGTTCGGGACCACACGAGGGACCAGCAGCAGTGAACACAAGGTTGGGCTGGACACTGCAGGGGCCGACCAGGTACAGCAAGCAGCAGGCTATATCACAACAGTGCCTGCACGTCTCCACCCTCTCACCAACTAACGAGCTTCTACAGAGTGTAGAGAGATTGTGGCAGCTGGATGTTCTGCCCTACAGGAGTGAAAAGCTCGTCACCCGCTCCAGGCAGGATCAGGAAGCAGTCCGCCTGCTGGAGGCAAAGACCACACGAGTAGAAATTGATGGGATTCTGCGCTACGCTACTCCCTTCCTCAGGGTGAAGAACATGCCACAGCTTCAGGCACCTACAGAGGCTGTTCTAGCCAATCTCCGTAGTACAGAGAGGCGCCTGCTGCGAGACCCTCAAAGAGCAGCTGAATACTGTGCAGAGATCGGAAAGCTGGTAAAAGCAGGCTATGCAGTTAAAGTGTCAGAAGAGGAGCTGAGTGAAGCAGCTGAGTCCTGGTTCATCCCACATCATATGGTGAGCCATAACGGAAAGAACAGGATTGTGTTCAACTGTTCCTTCATGTACAAGGAAAAAAACCTCAACAAGCTGCTGTTGCCTGGGCCCACCTTAAGTTCCAGTCTACTAGGCGTACTACTGCGCTTCAGACAACATGCCATTGCTGTCAGCAGCGATATCAAAGGCATGTTTCACCAGGTGAGGCTGCTCCCGGAGGACAAGCCCTTGCTACGCTTCCTGTGGCGAGATCTGAAGACAGAGGAACCACCCAGCATCTACACATGGAAAGTCCTTCCCTTTGGCACCACATGTAGCCCCTGCTGTGCTACCCTGTGCTGTGTTTGACCACAGTCAACCAGGTGAAGATGTTCGAGTGTCTACAGAACGATCATTTTATGTGGACAATTGTCTGCAGAGCCTGCCCTCTGGGGAAGCCCATCACCTGGTCGACAAATTGACATCACTGTTGGCTACCGGTGGATTTGAGCTACGCCAGTGGGCCAGTAAAACCCCTGAGGTCATCAGTCATCTGCCCAAAGAAGCCAGATCTGAGAGCAGTGAGTTGTGGCTCAATGAGTCAGGCACTGATCCACAGGAACTCACCCTGGGGCTACGCTGGCTCTGCAAATTAGACACCTTAGGATACAAATACCGTATGCTGGTGCAACCCACACCCACCATGCGAAACATATACAGAGTCCTGGCACGCCTGTACGACCCCCTGGGATTTATAGTCCCCTTCACCACGCGGGCCAAAGTCCTGGTGCAGCATTTGTGGGACAAACAGAGAGACTGGGATGACCCATCACTGCCTGAGGATGTACTGCAGTCATGGCTGATGTGGGAAGAAGAATTGCAGAATCTCTCCCAGATTATACTGCCTCGCTGCTATGTGAGCCTTGAGATGGACACTTCAAACCTCCAGAGAGACCTACACATCTTTGCTGATGCATCAAAGAAGGCATATGGTTCAGTTGCCCATCTGCGGACAGAGAGCTCACAGGGCCGTGTGGAAGTGTTTTTCCTGACTGCCAGATCCAGAGTGGCCCCGAAGAAGCAGCAGTCAATACAGAGACTAGAGCTGTGTGCTGCTCTGACAGCTGCACAGCTAGCTGCACTACTGCAAAGAGAGCTGACTGTGAATATCTGCAATGTTGTCTTCTGGACAGACTCCACAACAGTACTTACTTGGCTCCAATCCGACTCTTGTTGGTACAAGGTATTTGTGGGAACACGGGTATCTGAAATACAGGAGCTGACTGATGTCCGGGCCTGGAGATATGTGGATTTGGTCAACAACCCAGCCAATGACATTACGCGGGGAAAAACACTGCTGGAACTGGCCGGTAAGAACAGATGGAGTCAGGGCCCTGCCTTCCTACAACTAAACCCTGAAGTCTGGCCCACGCAGCCAGCCACAAAGGAGACAGAGAATTCTTCTGAGCTGCAAAAATCTACTGTCTGCTGTCTCACTACAAGCACACAGACTTCTCTGCTGCCAAATGTTGATCAGTTTTCTTCATTCAGAGCGCTGACAGAGGCTGTTGCACAATCCAGTCCTGGGTCATCAGTGAGCCCCGCTTGTCTTTCTGCTGATGACTACCAAGAAGCAGAAAGAGAAGTAATGAGACAAGCCCAACAGGACAGCTTTGCTGAGGAACTCAGCCTCTTGAGGACCGGTAAGCCAGTATCTGCCACTAGTAGACTGATCTCCCTAGCACCAGAGTATGACAAGACTGTGAGACTCATCCGGGTTGGAGGACGGCTCTGCCGCAGTGACAAGCTAGAGCCAGATTCTATTCACCCAGTGGTCCTGGATCATTGGCATAAAGTGACCCAGCTCTTCATCCAGGATATGGACAACAACCTTCGCCATCCAGGATCAGAGCGCCTTTTTGCAGAGCTGCGGCGCAAATACTGGATTCTGCATGGCCGTGAGGCTGTTAAACGCCACCAGCACTCCTGCCCAGACTGCCAGAAGTGGAGAGCCTCTCTTGTCGTGCCCAAGATGGCAGACCTCCCACAGTCCAGACTACGGCTGTTGAAGCCCCCGTTTTTTAAGGGAAGTGAGATCTGTTAAAGCTGCACTGTATGCCACCATCCAGTCCCAGACTGTCCCAGAAGAGGTCCTGCGTACAGTACTTATTGAAGTGGAGGGGATTTTAAACTCCAAACCACTGGGTTACGTGTCTACAGATGTGGGGGATACTGACCCAGTGACCCCCAACTTGCTCCTCATGGGGCGGCTCGACCCCTCTTTGCCACAGGCTGTGTATGCGGAGTCTGAACTCCTGAGTCGCCGCCATTGGAGACACACTCAGGTGCTGGCGGATCAATTTAGCGTAACAAATTTGGGGGCGGCTGTGACGAAGGACGACCTCTGCAGGCAGGTAAAACTAGCTGCTGGAAAATCAGCCAATCTGCTACTTACCGGAGAAGACAGCTTAAGTTTCAGTTTCGGGAAAAGTTTGGAAGAGAGCTGGCGTCGAAAGACTGCGCAGATATATATAGATAGATAAAATAATACAGTGTTGCTGTAATTATTTCTAAGTTCTTTGATTGTGTGCGTGCAACTACCAGTAAGTAATACTGATGCTTATTTGTTTCTTACCTCATAATAATGTTGCACCGTGTTTATTGCACTGCAATAATGTTGCGGCACGTTGCTGTTATTGTAACATGGCGGAGCCTAGTACAGCCCGTGTGTTTGTGTGGAACGTTGCATATTAAGGGAGGTGTTGCTTTGCAAGCCTTACCTTCTCTATTGAATTATGTTCCTACACAATGTGTAACGTTTGTGTTAAGGAGGAATTTTGCTGCTCATAATTACGTGTTAAGCTGAATTTAGCATGTTATGTATGGTTGCAGTTAATGTGCAGCCAACTATGCTTTGAAGGGATATGGTGTGCTAATGCATTTCTGGGTTTTGTATTTTCTTAGTAATAAGCCTTTTATTATGACATTATAATTTAATACCTTAATTGTGTTTGTTTATTATACCTGCTAGGCAAATACTCATTATTTGACCCTTATATAATCTACATTTGACTGATGTATGCCTCTATCTCTGTTTCAGAACCACACACATTTACAAGCATCTTTTATTCCAATAAAACAACTAAAAGACATCTCGTCTGCATTCTAATCGATGCCCCTGGTGGCCACACCTTCTAAAGACCAGCAAAATTATACAGTCCTTCCCAATCACCAAAACACTCTCTCTTTGGGGCTTATGGGTATGAACTCGGCTTGCAGGAGAGTGTCATGAGAAATTCAAGTGTGTATCACCACACACAGACGCCTCCCCCATACCCCATCTGATAATCAGACGATGTGCGCAGAATTACCAACTAAGCTGATCTGTATGTATCTAATTAGAACGGTGGTGGAAGATTGTGTACTTATAAATTAAATGACCACAATTCAAAGTTACTCAATTACAAGTCCTGTTTAAAATCTTAATTATGTATACGTAAAAGTACTTATTTCTTATGGTTTACATTATTTAATTATTTTACATAAATATGTAAGTAGAGTGTTGTAGCTGGCTAGGAGCTTACACCCCTTTTTGTTTGACTGATGCCTGTTTGTCAGTATAACCAAATTAAAAAAGCTTAAAACAGAGGAATTCTGCAAGGCCAGATGCTTTATTTGAAACCTAACTTCTTCTTTTTTTAAGATTATTTTTTGGGCATTTTTAGGCCTTTATTTGACAGGACAGCTGAAGACATGAAAGGGGAGACAGAGGGAGGAACGACATGCAGCCAAGGACCGCAGGTTGTAGCCGAACTTGGGCTGGCGGCGTCAAGGAGCAAACCCCTATATATGGGCACCTGCTCTACCAACTGAGCTATCTGGGCGCCTTGAAACCTAACTTTTTCTTGTTTCTGAAGATGTGCTTGTGTAGCATGTGATTAAAACACAACCTACACTACATCAATTCCAACACAGTTCAAAACGTGTTTTTTTGGTTCCTCGCCTATACTAAATCATATTTGATTACCAATAACTAAGATATGCTTTATACCACACTATGCAGACCACCACACATGCCTTCTACAGCTTGTCACGGACACCTGTATAACGTTTCAGAACTCTAGGCCTAACCTAAGAGGAGCTGGGGAGTTTTCAGCGGGGTGTCGCTGCTGTTCCCAAACCGCCCCAAAACTTTTCCAAGTGACTAAATTGTGTGTTAATGTGAAACGGTGGATGTAACGTTCTACTGTTGGGTTGTTTAACAGTGTATCATAGTTGATATTGTGATCATACATTTTGTTGTGAAGTTTAACTCTGCAATTGTAGCTCTCGTGCAGCCACATAGCTCGTCAGGTTATAAAAATAGGGGGAATAGAAACTCTAAGTAGGAAAACAGCAGGAAGAAGGGCAGAGCTCTGCATCTGTCTTTGGTTTGTCCATTGTGGGCTACTGTAGAAACATCATGTTAGAACATGGTGGACTCCCTGGAAAAGTGGGGTGCATCTCATCTCTGCATCTCATGTGGCTTAAATTGCTTCCTCAACCCCTCCACTTGCCTCCATTCCTCTCCATTCCTCTCTCCTTCCATGAGAAATCATAAGGAGAGAGGAAATGAGCAAATGGATTTTAGAGGAATGAGACATCCATTTCTCTGAAGCATCACATGAATTGGTCAACTGTTTGGGCGGAGTTAGCGACTCCTTTAGCTGCACGACTTCCAGGAAGGCTGCTCTCGTGTATCCTCACCTATAGCTCCTCCATGATCCGTCTTCGGGGCAGAAATAAGAGCTTTGAGACAACCTTCACCGAGGAGGGACAGATTAACTTCTGAGGAGTAGAGGAGCTATCAGAAAAAGGGGGATGAGAGGCAGCCTATGTCGCTTAAATTGTCTCCTCAATTCCACCACTTGCCTCCCTTCCTTGCGTCTTAGTCCCTCCCACCGATGAGGCACAGGAGAGACACAAGGAAATAATGGGAGGAGAGAGGGACCATGGAAATGTTATTGGAGGGATGAGACATCCTCTGAAGCACTAGGTGAATACGTCGGCTATATCGGCGTCCTTCAGCAGCATGGACTCCAGGAAGGCTGCTCTCTCAAAACCTTCTTGATGATCCCAGAAATAAGAGGAGGGACACAACAACTTCCGGTTGAGCCGACGACAGAGGAGTTGAGGAGCTATCAAATAAGCAACATGAGAAGCACCCAAGGGTGTAATAAAAAGCACTTTTCAATTCCCAGTTTGTGCATTCCCCTTTAGGCATTGTACAAACATGACATCCCTGTCCCGGAGCCGTCACTTAAAGCAACGAGCAATTCAACATGACATGCAGCACTGCATCAGCTGTCTATTGTTTTGTCAAACTGGTATTTTTTTAGCGATTTGTTTTGTACTAATATGTTATTGTGAAGTAGGGGCAGGTGATATTTGTTTAGAGTTTGGTAAATTCTGATTCTATTTTCATTTTGTGGTTAATTTCTTTTGTTTTGTTATCTTTTACAACATTGTTCTCTCTTTTGCAAGATTGTAGACAAAAAAAATTGCATTTGATGTTCTCTGTCAGAGGAGCAGAGCCGTGTTCTTGAAACATGGCAAAATGTGATAAGAATGTTAATGGTGTTGTACATTTTTATTTGTTGCATCTAACACACGTGCACACGCACACACACACACACACACACACACACACACACACACACACACACACACACATATATTACATTATAATAGCATGTAAACTGTGTAAAACACTACAAATGTTTGTATGAAAAGAACTATACAAATATAAAGGCTACAATAGGCCTATATTATATACGCACAAACACACTATTTATTATTAATGCGTGACTGGCTCTTCCTGCGTAAAGCTTAAAATCATCCACCTTCCCCCTACAGCTGATCGGACCAATCAGATTGTCAGGGCAAGCTTTATACGATGATGGACAGATGATAAACAATAACGTAATCACCAAAGAGCGCTTGGGTTGAATTTGTTTACAACAAAGATTGTTGCCGCTAGAGAACTGAGATGTGTAGCTTTGTCCATGGCGTCTGTTATAGAAGATAGACAGCGTTAAAGAGGAACAAACAACTGATTGGCTGTAGGTCTATCCGTTGCTCTGATTGGTTGTAGGTCTATCCTTTGCTCTGGCTGTAGGTCTATCCGAATACTCTGATTGGCTGTAGGTCTATCTGTTGTTCTGATTGGTTGTAGGTCTATATGTTGCTCTGATTGGCTGTAGGTCTATCTGTTGCTCTGATTGGTTGTAAGTCTGTCAGTTGCTCTGATTAGCTGTAGGTCAATTCGTTGCTCTGATTGGCTGTAGGTCTATCCGTTGCTCTGACTGGTTCTAAGCCTATCTGTTGCTCTGATTGGTTGTAGGTCTATCTGTTGCTCTGATTGGTTGTAGGTCTATCTGTTGCTCTGTGGTGGTAGGTCTATCTGTTGCTCTGTGGTTGTAGGTCTATCCAATTAAGATCAGATGCATTTTCTTTCCTGGTTGGAAAGAAAATTTCTTTTCCTGGTTGGGTTGAAACACACCCCATAATTACAGCCCAATGGAGCAGAATCAGACTCATATTGTGACTAGAATCTGAGTTTGACCATGTCAGGCTAATGTACAATGTACAACAATTTACTTAAATGATTAGAGGTTCTGCTTGTAGACGTTTCCAAACATTTCCTTCTGAAATAATCTTAATGAAGTTGCTGCTGTTTCTCGAGCATCTCTCAGACGCACTTTCAAATGAAGCTGTCTGTCAGGCTGGAGCTCTGCTTGCTATGTTCACATTTTAGGGAACAATAATATTTTCCTCATTGAGTGTGTATTATTTCACTATTAATTAGAACATTCATTTGTACAATCCGACCAGCCCGAGCCGTAACGTTGGATTAACCACAGGGCCAGGGATATTATTGCTCTCTCTCCCCTTTGTGCTCTTTCCCCCCTTTTTGCTCTCTCTCCTCTTGCTCTGGCACATCTCTTAGTTTATATGCCACGAGTGAAAAGACTTCTGCAGCGGTACATGCAGTGTATCATTGATAATAACTCCTCCAAGAAGCCTCATCCATACTCGCTCCTCGATGTGCATTTTAGGAATTGGAACGTCCTTCAACATGGCGCGCTGAGAAAGATTTCTGGGTCACAGGCAGGAGGATCGAGGAGTTGAGGAGGTGCAAACTTGGGGAATGAGAAAGGCCCCAGAGAATGGGACAAGTCAGAAAAGTACAAAGATGTAAACACACTGACATTCTATGCTGTATAATGTGAATCCATACATGCTTTATTAATCAGTGATTTTCTTACGGGATTATGAAAGACACTGAGTGTGTGTGTGTGTGTGTGTGTGTGTGTGTGTGTGTGTGTGTGTGTGTGTGGATTAGATGTGAGTGCAGCTGTGACTGGGCACTGGGACGAATCCCACAAAGAGACAAAGACCATTAACAAGTCCCTGAGGAGATGGGAGGGAGGGAGCAGCAGGAGGAAGGGAAGGGAGTGGACAGGAGAGAGAGAGAGAGAGAGAGAGAGAGAGAGAGAGTGCACTCATTAATTGTGCCTTCATTATTCACACATAATGGCTGGTTATGTCTGGGTTAGGTTAGTGAAAGACCATGGCCATTGTTTAGAAAAAAGCCCTAAAATGACTGCGTGTTTGTGTCATGATGCTAATTCGACAAGTCTCCAGAATAGTCTTTTACGTTTTTTAAACCAAGGACCCCTCAGCTGAAAGAGCGATGGAGCAAGGATTAAATTGCATATTAAACTGGGCCTTCAATAACGTGTGGGGAGACTTTACTATGTTTACTTTTAGTGCATAGAATACTAAGCTATTTAAAACAAGAATGATTTTGTTTTTGATGAGGTTTTAATGTTAAACATTCATGTGACATGTGTCATGTGGATGGCTACCTTAGTGACTATGTTACGACCAGTAAGCTTATCATCAATGATTTGGATTTCTTTTTTTTTAACAAATAGGCTGATTTATATTTGTAATAGTATGTTTTCATGTTAAGACATATGGATTCATTTTAAGACATTTTAATAATTAAGTCTATAATATTCCTGCATGATATTTAACAGAATATTCAAAGTGGATAAGTAAGGTAAAAATAAAACTGAATTTTTTTTCTCACAAATATTAATTTATCACAGAAATGCTGTAACTTTGTGATAAAACCCCATATCAACTTGTATTAAAAAAAGACTCCAAAAGAGTCAAAGAGTCCAACAGACAAAGGATCCAAAAAATGCCAGACAAAGTCCAAAATCCAAATCCAAAAAATTCAAAAGGTCCAAGGAAAAAAGAAAAACAGAAAGACTGGAAATGGCAAATGACAATCACAAAGGCGGGAACACAAGGCAGGTAGTAAAACTAGAGACAAGACAGCACAGAAAAACAGACTATCAAAATAAAACATGAAACAGGACATACAGACACTCATAAGACAGAGACTACAACACAAGACCAGGGAGGAAACTAAGACACAAACACGAGGAGACAAAACAGAACCAAAAAAAAGAGAAGGACGGACAGAAAACAAACAAATTTACCATGTTAATTTATCATAACAGATTGTGGTTTCAGCTAAAAAGGCCTATAACAATTATTATTATTATAATTGGGCTGAGGCACAGGGGATGTTCAGGGGTACATGGGAGGTCAACAGTAAAGTTGTCTCTAGTTTGTGGTTGTAAAGTTTCATGAGGCTATGATTGTCCTTAGGTAGTCTATATCCTCGACGTTCCCTTTTCCGGGATGCTCTGTTGGTAACAGAAATTTCGACGGATTTCATTCATTTAGGCTGGATAGCCTTTGGCTTCGTGCAGGTTTGTTGTTGAGTTTTTATAGTTGGGTCTCCCTGGGCATAATAAAGCTGTTGTCCGTCTTGTACCGAAATGGTCGCATAAAAGTCACATGACATGCTGCTTTTTGGTTGGTTTTATATAGACCTTAGTGGTCCCCTAATACTGTATCTGAAGTCTCTTTATATAGACCTTAGTGGGCCCCTAATACTATATCTGAAGTATCTTTTATATAGACCTTAGTGGTCCCCTAATGCTGGATCTGAAGTCTCTTCTATACAGACCTTAGTGGTCCCCTAATACTGTATCTGAAGTCTCTTTATATAGACCTTAGTGATCCCCTAATACTGTATCTGAAGTCCCTTTACATAGACCTTAGTGGTCCACTAATACTGTATCTGAAGTCTCTTTTATATAGACCTTTTTGGTCCCCTAATACTGTATCTGAAGTCTCTTTTAAATAGACCTTAGTGGTCCCTTAATAGTGCATCTGAAGTCTCTTTATATAGACCTTAGTGGTCCCATAATACTGTATCTGAAGTCTCTTTATATAGACCTTAGTGGTCCCCTAATACTGTATCTGAAGTCTCTTTTATATAGACCTTAGTGGTCCCATAATACTGTATCTGAAGTCTCTTTTATATAGACCTTAGTGGTCCCCTAATACTGTATCTGAAGTCTCTTTTATATAGACCTTAGTAGGCCCCTAATACTGTATCTGAAGTCTCTTTCGCAAAATTCAGCCTTGATGCAGAATTACAGCCACTAGAGCCAGTCCCACAATAAGCTTTCCTTAGGATGTGCCATTTCTGAGTCTGTGGTTTTTGAGGAGGAAAGAAGGGGAGGCAAGGTGGAGGGTGGGACTTGACCAACTGCCACTTTGCTCATTTGAAAGCCTTGATGGGTGGGCCAAGTTCTCTGAGTGGGCATTGCAGAGAAAGGGGAGGTAACCTTGCCCCTTATGACTTCATAAGGAGCAAGATTCCAGATCGGCCCAACTGAGGTTTCATTTTGTCAAAGGCAGAGCTGGATACCCAGGGCTCGGTTGCAAGAGGGTAAGCCAGCCTTGACAAAGCGTAGCTCCTTTGGCGCCATTTTGATGCTACCTAGCAGGCACCCGCCGTTAGCATCCCATTGACTGCCATTGGCGTCACTTTGACAGCGAATAACTTTACATGTGCATTAAAAGACTATTTGTCCATTGTTTATTTCTAAAGAAACACAACAGTATAAAAGCCTCCATTACCTTGTATCTCACGTTATTGCGCCGTAGCAGACGTTTTTGTAAAAATAGGCGAACTTTTGCCTAGCAGGGTACGCGGTTGTTTACGGACCCGGACCAATCAGGGGCCCGCGTGACTGGAAGATTTTGATTGACAGCCGGGGGCCCCTATCCCATTTTCGTTACTCATGACAATCCCAGCAGTCCCACGTGCACTCTGAGAGCCACTGACCAATCAGGAGTGAGAAGAACGGGTCAAATTCTCATCCTTGTTTCTGCTATGAAGACGAGATGACTTGAACGCCATATAAATGTGTGTCCAAGGCCAGCATAGGAAATTAATAAGGTAAATAACAACAAGTCTCTGACAGTGACAGATATCTTCATATTTGATTAATTCAATAAATTATTATTTTTTGTCCTAAATCCACCAGCCATTTTCATATTATACCAACATTTGCAGCATCCTGAGCCTTTTTGGTAAGGTTCCTAGGAAAATTGTTAACTAATAGTAAAAATATTACTATATATATATATATATATATATTCCC
Source organism: Percina caprodes (assembly GCA_013375575.1). NCBI lineage: Eukaryota > Metazoa > Chordata > Actinopteri > Perciformes > Percidae > Percina > Percina caprodes. The sequence continues at coordinate 351,302 of JABXJD010000241.1, read as the reverse complement.
CAAAACAAGTTTCTTTTTCATTTTATTTTTAAGAACTATACAAAACAAATCACACATTTTTTTGCAACTTTCTTCCGCAACTTCATTGTAACAAATTGCAACTATTATTGCAATTTTTTACAAAAGCTCCTGCTAACGATTGTGTCATAACCACGTGACTCACATAGAAATTACTCAACAGTACAGGGTAAGCTTGCAGGCCGTTTGGACTTACATTAGCTGTTTGGGTTACTAATGTTAACTAGCATGTTAGTTAGCAATAATTAGCCTGTGCCTATGTTAGACATAAACCTACGCTCTCCGTCTCTGCCAGATTGGATCGATTGAGATGTCTCTTGGGACTTACGACTTTCAGACATGTTCAGACATGTTGTCATACTGCATGAAAAAACGACATATTCTTTGCCCCAAACTGCATGGGATTAGCATGAAGCATTTTATCTGTTTTTATTTTTTAACTGTTTTTAACTGTTTTTGTATAAAGCACTTTGAATTGATGCAAGCAAAAACATGTGTGTGTGTCTGTGTGTGTCCGAGAAGAAGAAAGCAACAGCACAGTGAAGACGTTATCCGCGTTGGAGCAGATATGCAGTCAACAATCAGACTTGGTTTTGTGCCTGTTTGCTGCTTCCCCCCACTCCCCTCTTTCACCCGTCACCCACCCACCACCGTGGTTATATAACTGTCACCCCACCCTTGGTGCTGTTTCATCAATTCTTAAGGATGCAGATGTTCCTCTCTCATCAGAAGGGAGAGGTATAATCCACTGCATCCGTGCTGTACACCAGGGCATCTGCCAAAAAGCAGTGATTATGCTGCTAAATCTTGATTCTTTAAACCCTGTAGTTGGATTAAAAGTTGATGCAGTTAAAACGTCTACGTTCAGTTTAGACTTCATTTGTATTCAAGTGCATGAAAAGTCCGGCGCAGTGCTCACTCCACATAAAAAGGTACATCACATAATTTCCAGCAAACTTCACGACAGCATCAGCGACCTGTTTTAACTAGGGCCAATACCGATACCGATTATTAGTAGTTAATGAAACCGATAAACAAGTTTTACAGTGAAAATGGAAATCTTTTTTGGCAAAATTAACATTTTGGAAGTTTGTTTTAAATGCCTGAAACAATTATTTAATAAAACTGAACTTTAAACCTACACAGTCAAAAGGTAACAGTTTGTTTGAGCTGTAGCAGAGCCAAAGTAGCACGCTTTTTAATTAATTAACTTCATTGGTTATATTCAGCCAGGCGGATAATTGGTCGACCCCTAGTTTTAACCGTACAGTTTATGGTTTTAACCCAATCTTCTCTGGTCAGCTCAGCTAAAAACATGGATGTCAGCTGAACTTAGCCCTGCCCACAACAAATAAACAAATAAAAATAAATTAAACATAAAATAAATCAAATAAACCACGTTACCAACAAGCTTTTGGATTGAATTTGTTTACAACAAAGATGGCTGCTGCTGGAGAAGTGAGAAGTGGAGATTCCTCCATGGTGTCTGTTATAGAAGATATTGACAGCACATTCATTTAAAAATGTACATAGGCTCTATTTACATAGTGCTTTTCTAGTCTTAACAACTACACAAAGTGCTTTTACATAGTACAGGAACCATTCACACACTGTGGCCGAGGCTGCCCGACAAGGTGCCACCTGCTCATCACATAAATACTCACACACATTCACACTCCGATGGCACAGCATCAGGGTTCAGTGTCTTGCCCAAGGACACTTTGATATGCAGGGCCAGGGGATTTGAACCACCATCCGTTGCTCTGATTGGTTGTAGGTCTATCCAATTGACGTCAGAGGCCTTTTCTTTCCTGGTTGTGTTGAAACACACCCCATAATTACAGCCCAATAGAGCAGAATCAGACTCATAGTGTGACTGGAATCTGAGTTTGACCACGTCAGGCTACTAAAAACACTGAATCCATCAGCGTATTAGCGTGTTGTTCACTAAGCCTGTTTGTAACTGTTAGGCTACGGACAACATTTTTAACTGACTCTAGCTGGACTGGACTGTCCTACTGTTACATACGTGAACTAACCTCAAACAGCTGCCCTGTTGATGGACTCAACAGCAGTGCGTTGCTGTAGTTCATGGTGGTGTGCACACTGAACATAGAGGAGACAGAAAGGATATTTGGCGTTATTTTTTGCATTAAAACAAAGAGTTATTTGGCCTCTCCCCAATCATAACTGAATATAGCAACTTTCAGCAGTGCTCATTTTAGAAAAGGCCATCAGGGCAGTACATTAATCCTGCTCAGTGCTGCACACGCGTCGACGGGGATCAATAAAGTAAAGAATTGCAAGATTCAATGTTTAATCCAGCTGCTAGCTAACGGTAAGGTAACGTTACCTGCTGTCAAGTGTAGTGTCAACCATAGACAGTTAAAGAAATTGAGTCATAACGTGAGCTACAAGGTAATAGAGCCTTTTATACATTGTCTTGTTTCTTTAGAAATAAACAATGCACAAATAGAGTCTTGAAATGCTTCAGATGTAAAGTTATTCACTGTCAAAGTGGCGCCAAAATGAATGGCAGTGGGATGCTAACTGCAGGTGATGGCTTCGTAGCATTAAAATTGCGCCATGGGAGCTACACTTGGAGAGGAGAGGATTACTCCCTTAATGTCAACTAGCGTCATGAGCAGCGATGCTTCTGTTGCCTTTAACGTCTGTTTAGGAGCATCAGAGAGCACTGCAGAAATTTAAGTGGCACTAAAATGAGGCCCCGAAATCTGTGCTGCTATTTGATCCGGTTTGTATTTGTATCATTTATGCACCCCTCATCTTTTCTATTTACTTCCAAATATCAACACTGTCCAAACAAAGAAACAGCAAACAAATACAAAGAAATAATCATGTATTAATATAATAGACTCCACTGGATCATCGTGTGGTCAGGTCTCCAATGCAGGAAGACATTGCAAGTAGAGGAGCTGCAGACTTTGTCTGACTTCAATACAAACTGACTCGTGCTGCTCCTTCAGAATATCCACAGCCACTCTGCATCATATCACACAGTCCTCTCTGACTGTTCTACTTCGGCAACGTCAGAGGTCATCTCATTTTAAATCGTGGCGTGTACTCTGTGGCTACATGGCTTTATTTGCTGGTGATTTAATGACACTAAAAATAATAATCCAGTGTGTGTGGAGCCGACATCCTGAGAACAGTGTGCATGCTCTTTCACAACTGGTAACTCAATTTAGGCTATCTGATTTTACTTTTGATGGGGGGAAAAGTCTCATAACTAGGTTAGTAACGTTTGAATAATATCAACCACACACACTCATTTTCAGACCATATAAATTATAAGAAAATTTGAATATTTTCCGTGATTGTTGTTCTCCTCTTTTGAAGTACTTTATACATAAGTAAATGTACAGTATATTGGCCTAGCAGTGGTGACGACATGATTAGCAGTTTGATGCAATCTGCTTAGCAGGGAAATGTTGAAAGTAAGGAACTGTATGTCTTTTGTAGTGATACACATTTTAACTCTGTTTCTTGTGATTTGACTGCAGTCTCTTGTTAAAAATAAGAATGAAAACAGAGACAAAGCCATCCAGAAACAGTGATCAGAACATTGCCTCATTCAAAGTATTCTTAGTAGAGTATTTGTGTTTCCAGGGGACGGAAGAGGACGAGGGCCACATGTGAAAAAAGGTTCTGGATTTAAGGTCAGAATTTAGAGTTTGACTGAAAACTGAAAAAGTCAGAATATTTAGATTAAAGTCAAAATTCTGAGACAATTCTGACTTTAATCTCAGAATTCTGCAAAACAAGTTAGAATTCTGAGATTCTGAGGTTTTACACTCAGAACTCATTGTTTCACGTGTGATGGGTCTTCCATACCAGCGGGTTATATCCAGTTGATTGGAAGGATCTCCCATGCCATACTCTGTCCTTGGACATAGTCCCATTCCCTTGTGATGAGATCATCTCAGCATCCCCTTCTGTTGCTTTACTTTCTGCGAACTGCTCAACCATAATCTGCAAGACTGTTCTTTGAGGAAGAATGACGGCATCAGTTCTTTTCAGTGAAACATTTATGTTTGTTTGTCTAACAGCTTGAACCCACACAAAACGGGTCAATTCTTAGTGTAAAATGTGCTATATTCATATGCTTTTAGATAAAAAATGCTGCCAGCTGGTGCATTAATGGTCCTCATTTGCGCTGTCGCCATGGTCCCGCTACACGTCCTGCGATGCCATGTTCATCCTGCTACGCTCTGCTGTGTTCTACTACGTCCTGCTTTGCCTTGTAATGCCGCACAATGCGCTGCTATGCCATGAACTACTACAAACTATTTTTTTTTGTGACTGTTATTGCCACTCTTCATTCTAACACCAACCGGTCGTCAGACACCGCCTACCAAGACCCTGGGTCTGTCCGAGGTATCTGCCTAAAAGGAAGTTTTTCCTTGCCACTGTCGCACGGTTGCTTGCTCTGGAGGGAACTACTAGAACTGTTGGGTCCTTGTAAATTATGGAGTGTGGTTTAGACACACTCTATCTGTAAAGTCTCTCGAGATAACACTTGTTATGAATTGAAACTATAAATAAAATTGAATTGAAAATTGAATTGAATTTTAGTCAACACAAACTCTTGGAAGTTAAAGCCCATGTTGCAGGTTAACCACCACTTTTGATTATTGGGTACAAAAAGCACTCAAGATATGTATATCATTTATAAAAATGTCTCCAAATAGTGTTAAATTACAGTTTTTGGTCATTTTTGGTATTTGCGGGTTTATTAAGTCAATTTGGCGATGACGTCACAATGGGGAGCGAAGTCTCAGCCGAGCACTAGAACTACGGAGACTGACTGGGATGTGGACCAGGTGGAAAGGCCAGCAGCCGTATAATTACCAACCTGCCAGATGTGAGAGGGCAAATGAGGAATTATCAAGATTTTGGGAAGTCTCCTTCATTTATTTCCTTCATTTAGCAACGCAGCAGTGCATACAATGACTTTACTTTTTACCGTCTGTGAATAGCACCGCGTGAACGTCAACGTTTTCTTTCTATCTAGTGACAGTGATCATGTCGTTAGTTCAGATAAGTACTGGTACACTTTTCTAGATATGGGGATAGAGGGCACCCCCCCAGTGTTATTTCTAAGCGTTTACCTCTTCCTCCGGTGAAAATGTGTTGCTGTTTGGCAGGTGCTTGTGCGCGTGGTGGTGAAGCTGCGGCGGAGAGCGGGTGCGTTAGAGCCGCCGGTCGAGCAGCTCCCCCCGCGATCAGGTGATCTGACGATAACTAAATCCGTTTGTGACATTTCAGACAGGATCATGGTCCTCTCCAACCAGCACGCATCATATTTAAATTGTTTATATTAACTTTACCATTCCTTTTAGACTGAGTCATCTGAAAGGCTCCTTATCCATAGACAACACCAGTTCACTGCATACAGACACGCTATACAAAATAAACGTCTTATGACAGTATCAAGACAGTCATTATGGGCCGTTATAGCCATTCCCCTTGATATCTTATAATCTAAAGAAAACAGAATAAGATATGGTGATACCTCATAATAGCAGTGTTAGAAATGATACAAACACCAATCCACTGCTATTACCACTGCTACAGTAGTACTAGTACTGCGCATTAGAACTGATACTACTACAGTAGTACTAGTACTGAGCACCTCAATGACAATATAGCTTTACTCCAGATGTGGTGTAGGAAAGAGGTGACCAGTATTACTGTGCGGGGTACACAGTAATAAATATAGAATTATATTGTTATTAGGACGTGGGTTAATAAAACATGTATTTTCAGAAAACATTAAAGTTTGGTTAAACAACAATAATCAGAGGGTAATTTAACATATGTTCTATTTATTTGGGCACAAAGCGCATCATTTTAAAATAAATCCATATGGAAGTTTTTAAGAAAAGAGCAGTTTGGAGCAAAATCAATATTTACAGATTACGATTAGCTGAGAGCTCCATAAAACATTTTCACACTATACTCAACAGTACACGTATTTGTACACCGTTGTATCCTTCAAAAAAAATTTTTAAAAGCTTGTCCGAGTCCGTTGTCTGTGAGGTTGAAACATCTACACCAGTCCATGCTTTCGATGAATCATGGAGCTCAGACCTGGTCCCTGAGAATCTGAACGTTATTCCCCCGGTCTGCAGACTGCTCGCCGCAGATGTAGCTCGGCTTCCACACCGCCGTGTGGTCGGACGCGTCTCTCCAGGCTGCCACACTCGGGCTACGCTTCCTTTGCCTTTAACGTCATAAATGAAAATAATGTCCAGGATCTCCGGGAAAAAGAACCGATATGCGTGTCTCCATTTCAAACATCACTGCAGGTTGATTGTGGGCGACAACGCTGTCGTGGTTAGCTTACCAAAACTCTCCTGCCGAAGTTGCTGGCTACGCAGCGTTAGCTATATCCGCTAGCATACGTACAGGCTAACGATAGCCAGTTAGCTTTGTGTGTAACGTAACAAACCCCCCCCCATCTCATAGGAGCGAAGCTTACTATTTTCATTCAATACAAATATGGACAACATAGAGGCATATATAGTCAACACCAAAGGCAGTTCTAATATTTACCTAGCAGGCTAGGCTAACGCTATTGCGCTAACGTCCGGCGGCATACCGTTAGCTAGCTGTCTAAACTTGTGAAAAGCCGAACAACACCCCGTCTAAGCTGTGTTTCACTTTCCCTCCAATATTATAATAAACATAATGAAGTCACCAGGACTGAGTCGAGACCATAGACTGTTAATATTAAAAGACCAGAAGCCATATCAGGCCAGACCAGCGGCAAATACTGCCAACTTTTCGTATTATTTTAAGTTTTGCGATATCCAAAACCCTCAAATACAATGCATAACAGTTAAAAAATTAATTTCCCACAAGAAAATTGCACAAATTCGTTGCAAAATTAAACCTGCAACATAGGCTTTAACGCAAGGAAAACACACAAAACATTTTGTTCTATCTGATGCTGTTCTGAGTTGTAAGCAGTGTATAACCTGCAGATTAAAACCTACATTGACAGACATGACACAAATCAGTCAATTTTCTAATCGTCCCAAAGGGCAATTCGTGTCACAGCAGTCATAAAGCATAACAACATAGATACTGTACATATATTACAAGCACACAAAATACACAGCAGTTGAAAGTATGGCCTACACACATTATACGTCAACTTTATCATATTCATTATTATCAACACTAAAGTACAGTGTGCACTGTTATCATCATCATCATCATCATCATCATCATCATCATGCTGTTACACCTTGTAATTAATATCACCTTTATTTGCTTTGGCAAATAAACACAATGGTAAATTTAAGCAATAGCTTACAACACGCCTTGGTATGTTGTGATACACATATCTAGGCAAGTAACATTAGCCTACAATAGCAGCTAGCACAGACGTTTAGCACTATGTCTCCTGCTAACAAAAGGAAGACAATAACACAACACAATGCAATTGATTGATGGAGGCAACAGTAGAAGAGCAGCTCTTGTTTTCTCTGAGGTAAAAATTGCTGTTTTTATCAATGGCATCTGGTGACTTTGAAGAGAGCAGAGATAACTGGGTCAGTTCCCCGTCTGACAGCATAAAGCAAACATTTTCTAAATATAGCGGACGCCTAAAGTGATACTTGGTAATTTGAAATCACTCTGTGTCATGGCAGTGTGTGCAGATGAACAGCTTCCCTCCAATTATTTTGTTGAGTGATACTTATCTTATTATTTGAATCATAGCCGTTGTATGTGGTCATTATATCACAGCTTTAAACCACCAGTTTTTATAAATTATCACGGTGGGTCTGGATCAAAGAATGGGGCTGACGGATGGCCTAACAAACTGTAACATATTTAGGCTGTGATGTAAGAGAAGTGTAAGGTTGAAACAAAAGCAAAACAAACAGGAACAAAAGAAGTCTCTTGACAACATCAGATTCCACCACACTCCTTTATGATCCCAACCACGCCAGTCTCACAGTACTACGGTTCCTCCATCGTGTGTTACTCTGTCTACTCTGCATGTGTTCAGACTGCGTGGCTGTGTGGAGAGAGAGGAGGCAGCAGCCAGTCTCACAGCAAATTATGATGGGAACACATTGATTATAGAGTGGACGTACATTCAGGAGCTATTTCTGGGACTGCAATGCCATCAACACACACACACACATACACACAAACACATATGCTAACAAGCACACACAGACCGAAGATGATTATTATAATTTTGAGGAAACCAAACAAAATAAAAATACATGGGTTGGTATCAGCGTCTCTAGCAAATACAACTCAACTAGCGCTTTTTATTTTGTTTCTATGTTAAGTGTGTGTGTGAGTATTTTTGCTTATGGTGTTCCTTGAAGCTGTACAAATCAGTAGTTTGTATATTATCAATGGATCAATTGACTTTAGTGTGTGTGTGCTGCTAAAGGTCTTACTTGTATTATGAACGCACACAGAGTTAACACCAACTCTGCCGTTTCCCTGAGCTCAGCAAACATCCCGAACGTCTTACAGCTCATTGTTTTGGTTTCATAATCCACAGAGTTATGGCTTAGACCAACACTGTCATCCAGCTGGTTTCCAGCAGCAGCCGGCAGCTGTTTTCAGCAAAACAGTTTTGATAAACCCGGCAACCAGCAGACCAACAACATTAGAGACCAGCTGGGCACCAGAGTGGAGCATATAGCTAAAGAGACAGAAATTTCTTCTTAAATCTTCTCAAGAAAACAAAACCAGAGCTGAAAATAGAGGGGTTCGCTGACTTAGTCAGGTGGACACAAACAACTCCACATGAATGTTAATATTGCTCTGTGTCTGCACAAGGTCAAAAATAGAAAACGTCAGTCTATGCTGTTTTGCTTTATTCAAATATGGTATAATGAAACAAAGAACCTCACTCCCAACACACAGGTGATGAAGATGTAATTTAGATCAAGCTAGATTTCCAACATTTAAAAAAAAAATCACTTTCTTCTCTGACAAGTTTGATAAATAGCACGCAGTGTTTGAGCAATTTATTAAATGTTTAATTTTCTGTAACATTGGGCAGTTGGTCCTCAATGAAATAACTTGATTAATACGATGGTCTGGGTGAATACTTGACTCTGATTGGCTACAGGGTGTCCATTAAAAACTTGGGTTGGGCATCATTTGAAGTTTAACAATTCTGGTCCTTCTTCCTTTTGATTCCGGTTCTTATTGATTCTCAATTCTGATTCTTTAAGGGGTGGAGTTGAAACGGGTCACATGCCTATTTTCACAAATAAGAAGAACGTTTTATTTTGATGCAATGGGTTGCAGCTTTACAGGGCTTTGTCAATGTAAAATAAAGCCACACTAGTGCTACTTACTGTGCACCAAGGCTGCAACACAACAACCGTATTTGTAACAAAATCCTCCAAACACTTCCAATAAAGAAACAATTCTACTGCAATCGTAATTGGATTCCAAGTACCAATCAGTTCTTGATGCCCAATCCTATTAAAAAGTGATATAGGACACCCACTAGTTCCAGTGAAAGTCCCAGACGGCGGGCTCGTCAGCGAGCGCCTGGTGGCCGGGTTTGCCACGGAGCCCGGTCGGGCACAGCCCGAAAAAGCTACGTGGCTCCTCTCTCTCCATCCCATGGGCCCACCACCTGTGGGAGGAACCGCTGGGGTCGGGTGCGCTGCCATATGGGTGGCGGTGAAGGTCAGGGGCCTCGACGGACCAGACCTGGGCGGCAGAGGCTGGCTCTGGGGACGTGGAACATCACCTCTCTGTGGGGGAAGGAGCCGGAACTTGTGCGGGAGGTGGAGCGCTACCAGTTAGATCTGGTGGGGCTTACCTCTACGCACAGTCTCGGTTCTGGAACCGTACTCCTGGATAGGGGTTGGACTCTGTCCTACTCCGGAGTTGCCCAGGGTGTGAGGCGCCGGGCGGGTGTGGGGATACTCACAAGTCCCCGGCTGAGCGCCGCTGCGTTGGAGTTTACACCGGTGGACGAGAGGGTCGCCTCCCTACGCCTGCGGGTGATGGGGGGGAAAACTCTGACTGTTGTTTGTGCATATGCACCAAACAAGAGTTCGGAGTATTCGGCCTTCTTGGAGACCTTGAATGGAGTCCTGTATGGGGCTCCAGTAGGGGACTCCATAGTTCTGCTGGGGGACTTCAACGCACACGTGGGTGATGATGGAGATACTTGAGAGGCGTGATTGGGAGGAACGGCCTCCTGATCTAAACCAGAGTGGTTGTCTGTTGTTGGACTTCTGTGCTAGTCATGGATTGTCCATCACAAACACCATGTTCGAACATAGGGATGCTCATAAGTGTACGTGGTACCAGAGCACCCTAGGCCAAAGGTCAATGATCGATTTTATAATCGTTTCATCTGATCTGAGGCCGTATGTTTTGGACACTCGGGTGAAGAGAGGGGCAGAGCTGTCAACTGATCACCATCTGGTGGTGAGTTGGATCAGGGGGTGGGGGAAGACTCTGGACAGACCTGGTAAACCCAAACGGGTAGTGCGGGTGAATTGGGAACGTCTGGAGGAGGCCCCCGTCCGACGGACTTTCAACTCACACCTCCGGCGTAGCTTTTCGGGCATCCCTGTGGAGGCTGGGGGCATTGAACCTGAGTGGACAATGTTCAAAGTTTCCATTGCTGAAGCTGCGGCGGCGAGCTGTGGTCATAGGGTCTTAGGTGCCTCAAGGGGCGGTAACCCACGAACGCCCTGGTGGACACCGGTGGTCAGGGAAGCCGTCCGACTGAAGAAGGAGTCTTTCCGGGGTATGTTATCCCGGAGGACTCCGGAGGCAGTTGCAGGGTACCGACGGGCCCGAAGGGCTGCAGCCTCTGCCGTGACAGAGGCAAAGCAGCGGGTGTGGGAGAAGTTCGGAGAAGATATGGAGAAGGACTTTCGGTCGGCACCAAGGTGCTTCTGGAAAACCGTTCGCCACCTTAGGAGGGGGAAGCGAGGAATCATCCAAGCTGTATACAGTAAGGATGGGACGTTGTTGACCTCAACTGGGGAGGTAATAGAGCAGTGGAAGGAGCACTTTGAGGAACTCCTAAATCCAGCTGACACGCCCTCTGTGGTAGAGGCAGAGTTGGAGGATGATGGGGGATTGTCGTCAATTTCCCTGGTGGAAGTCGCTGAGGTAGTCAAACAACTCCACAGCGGCAAAGCCCCAGGGATTGATGAGATCCGTCCAGAAATGCTGAAAGCTCTGGGTGTGGAGGGGATGTCTTGGTTGACACGCCTCTTCAACATTGCGTGGAAGTCTGGGACGGTGCCTAAGGAGTGGCAGACCGGGGTGGTGGTTCCCCTATTCAAAAAGGGGGACCAGAGGTTGTGTGCCAACACTTCTCAGCCTCCCTGGTAAAGTCTACTCCAGGGTGCTGGAAAGGAGGGTTCGGCCGATAGTCGAACCTCGGATTGAAGAGGAACAATGTGGATTCCGTCCTGGCCGTGGAACAACGGATCAGATCTTCACTCTCGCAAGGATCTTGGAGGGGGCCTGGGAGTATGCCCAACCAGTCTACATGTGTTTTGTGGATCTGGAGAAGGCGTATGACCGGGTCCCCCGGGAGAAATTGTGGGAGGTGCTGCGGGAGTATGGGGTGAGGGGGTCCCTTCTCAGGGCCATCCAATCTCTGTATGACCAAAGCGAGAGCTTTGTCCGGGTTCTCGGCAGTAAGTCGGACTCGTTCCAGGTGAGGGTTGGCCTCCGCCAGGGCTGCGCTTTGTCACCAATCCTGTTTGTAATATTTATGGACAGGATATCGAGGCGTAGTCGGGGCGGGGAGGGGTTGCAGTTCGGTGGGCTCGGGATCTCATCGCTGCTTTTTGCAGATGATGTGGTCTTGATGGCGTCATCGGCCTGTGACCTCCAGCACTCACTGGATCGGTTCGCAGCCGAATGTGAAGCGGCTGGGATGAGGATCAGCACCTCTAAATCTGAGGCCATGGTTCTCAGCAGGAAACCGATGGAGTGCTTTCTTCGGGTAGGGAGTGAGTCCTTACCCCAAGTGAAGGAGTTTAAGTACCTTGGGGTCTTGTTCGCGAGTGAGGGGACTATGGAGCGTGAGATTGGTCGGAGAATCGGAGCAGCTGGTGCGGTATTACATTCAGTTTATCGCACCGTTGTGACGAAAAGAGAGCTGAGCCAGATGGCAAAGCTTTCAATCTACCGGGCAATTTTCGTTCCTACCCTCACCTATGGTCATGAAGGCTGGGTCATGACCGAAAGTACGAGGTCCAGGGTACAAGCGGCCAAAATGGTTTTCCTCAGGAGGGTGGCTGGCGTCTCCCTTAGAGATAGGGTGAGAAGCTCAGTCATCCGAGAGGAGCTCGGAGTAGAGCCGCTGCTCCTTCGCGTCGAAAGGAGCCAGTTGAGGTGGTTCGGGCATCTGGTAAGGATGCCTCCAGGGCGCCTCCCTAGGGAGGTGTTCCAGGCACGTCCAGCTGGGAGGAGGCCTCGGGGAAGACCCACGACTAGGTGGAGAGATTATATCTCCAACCTGGCCTGGGAACGCCTCGGGATCCCCCAGTCGGAGCTGGTTGATGTGGCTCGGGAAAGGGAAGTTTGGGGTCCCCTACTGGAGCTGCTGCCCCCGCGACCCGATACCGGATAAGCGGATGAAGATGGATAGTTCCAGTGAAAGTGACTGTTCAACGTTCTAAATTAATGCACTATATTAAATGAATAAAAAAAAAAAATTCTAATTTCCAACAGTGAGTGTAGTCCTTCAGTGCCTCGTCCTCTGAACACCACAGGGTGGTGATGACTCACAAGCTGCAAGAGGTAAGTTGCACTGCACTTGTGTTTTATACCGTTCACTGTTCAGATCAACACTTACTACAATGTTCAGGCTGCAGCCGGCAGTCCACATGGCGGATCATTTGTTTTTGAAAGTCTTGATATTGAAAGGGTCAGCTGGGGACAATGGCATGGCTGGATAACTAGCTCGACAAGTTTTTGAAATCGATAATGTTCCATGGAATTGATTTTTTTTGACAAGCCTAGGACCACCCACTTTTCAACTACCCAAAACCTTTCTTCTTAAAAAAAATATTTAAAATCTGCATTTGTGCTAAAATAGTCTAAATGTTTGGTTTCAAAAACTATTTTAAAAAATTGGTTATGTCTATTTTGATGTTTCTGCGCAAGTTCAGCAGTCTGTCAGTATGCTAGGCTAGCTCCAAGTGATCTGAAAGTGTGGAAATCATTTCCAGTGAAGGACAATGTTGCAACAGTTTTTCCCCAGAGCTGTCTCTTTATTGAACTCTAACCCTCATTGATCCCACTCCCCTCATATACTGACAGACTCTTCTCTCCCTCCTCACACCTGCCTCCATTTTCTTATCTGCAATACTATAATGTTTACTTGCACTGCTGACTGTTACTATAGTAACAACTGTTTAGATCTTGCACTACTTACCTTGACTGATATTTCAATCTGCACTGCCGACTGTTTATTTACAGTACCAATTGTTTACATATACATCTGCAATATCGTACTTTAACTGTAATATGCAATTACTCTCCACTGCACTTTAATTCGGATAGTTGCTGCCCAAACTTTATTTGTACTACCTTTAAATCCATTGTTATACTGCTCATTTTAGCCTTATTTATTATATATATATCTATCTGTAAAAATTCTGTTTATAGTAATAGCCATCTGTATATATATATTCATAGTACATATTCACCTGTAAACTCTGTAAACCATCCGTATATTATGATCATTGTACATTTCTGTAAAAATTCTATTTATAGTAGTATCCACCTGTATATTATATTCAGTACATATCCACCTGTAAATCCTGTTCACAATACTTGTTATCTATATATTATATTCATAGGATAATCTAGCTGTAAAATTCTGTTTATAATAGTATTCATTCTATATTTATTCAGTACATACCCATCCTGCACTATGGAACCATTGTATATCCTGCACTTACTTCTATTGCACTTCTGGTTAGACCCAAACTGCATTTTGTTGCCTTGTACCTGTACATGTGTAATGACAATAAAACTGAATCTAATCTAATCTAATCTAATGTGGATGGATGGATGGAGGGATGTGGACGGATGGATGTGGACGTTGTGACTTCATCACTGTTATTTCTGATGCACATTTAGTTCTTCAGGTAAGACATTTTGAGTTTGTTGCATAAGGAAGGGTGCAGTGTGAGCTCTCTGAGAGCATACTAGTTGTTTCAGTAAGTGGTATAAAACAAGTATAAATATAATGTGGTCCTTTTTAAGGCTTCCTCTGAGATGTGTTAAATATCACTGACTGACAACTGTGTGTGTGTGTGTGTGTGTGTGTGTGTGTGTGTGTGTGTATGTGTGTGTGCGTGTGTGGCAGAGGCTTGTGTGGATATGCAAGTGAGACAAAGCGTGAGTAGGGTGGAGGAATAAGGATGAATTGCAGCCTCTAAACCTCCATCTCCTGTCTGTTCATCCAGGGTCCCCTCCCCACACACCTGTGTTTTTCTAAGTGTCCTGTGACTAATGCTGAGTAACAGTAACACCTTTAATTATAGTTATATAAAGAAAGTAGCAATGTAGCTGCTTATATAGGTCATGTATTTTGGAGATGCTCTGTTTTACAAATCAGACTTAAAGTTGTTCGTCCTAAGATTCCAGTCCTGCTGGATTTGGCAACACTCGTAAGTCTGATTTAATACAACGGCAAACACTCCCTGAGCAGCTGTTGTCATAAATCCAAGACAAGAGCTCACTTTACTTAAACCAAACCATTATTCTTTGTCGTCTTGTTCTGTTTAAATCTGGTTTATGATCGGCATATTTCATTTGGCATAGATTTTACGTGGGATACCCTTCCTATTATTTTATTTATCTTACTTTTTTGTCCTCATTCAGTTCTTATTTCAAATATTTATATTTCTGGATCTCACACTTTCTCAAATGCCTTTTTATTGTGCTCCCTCTGTCATTGATGACAGTATGAATGTGTATATGTGTTTCGGTGGACTGTAGAACAATCTGTATCAGATGCAATCCCTAACATGTATGCCAATGGGTCCAAACACGTACATGGTCAGGGGTGGTGCAATTAGGGGAGAGCATGCAAACACAGAAGGTTCAGGAATTGAACTTCTTTCTATGAAGCAACATGCTTTTTGGGTGTTTTGCTCCATGCAGCCGATGCCCTTTAAAAACAGAATTGGCCCCTGCTCTCAGACAGCCTGAGTCTACCATTGCCTGGCAGATGGATTGACATGAAATTGAGTACAGACATTCATGGTTCCCAGAAGATGTCCTAATCCTAATGACTTTGGTGATCCCCACACTTCTCAGTATGTAGCAATGCACCATTGTGCCTATACTGTAAGTACAGTGAGTTTTAAGTTTTGTTAACAATTTTTGTCTTCCTCTGCACTGTAACTTAGGCTACATCTACTCTATTACATTTTGATTTAATAATGAATATCTTTTGTCTACGTGTGTGGACACAAGTAGCAGAAGATATTTATTCTGTGGTGTTTCTGAGCCCCTAAAACAGAGACATTTGGTAACACGGGTGCCACTGTTTTGTTTTGAAAACTCCGGGGTTGCATTGTAGGGGTGGGGGAAAAAATCGATGCATCATAGTATTGCAAAATTTTTTAGTGGCAATACTGTATCGATACACAGGCGCCAAGTATGGATCTTTTATTATACAGATGTGCTCAAATTTGTTGGTACCCTTACAGCTCATTGAAATAATGCTTCATTCCTCCTGAAAAGTGATGAAATTAAAAGCTATTTTATCATGTATACTTGCATGCCTTTGGTATGTCATAGAATAAAGTAAAGAAGCTGTGAAAAGAGATGAATTATTGCTTATTCTACAAAGATATTCTAAAATGGCCTGGACACATTTGTTGGTACCCCTTGGAAAAGATAATAAATAATTGGATTATAGTGATATTTCAAACTAATTAGTTTCTTTAATTAGTATCACACATGTCTCCAATCTTGTAATCAGTCATTCAGCCTATTTAAATGGAGAAAAGTAGTCACTGTGCTGTTTGGTATCATTGTGTGCACCACACTGAACATGGACCAGAGAAAGCAAAGGAGAGAGTTGTCTGAGGAGATCAGAAAGAAAATAATAGACAAGCATGGTAAAGGTAAAGGCTACAAGACCATCTCCAAGCAGCTTGATGTTCCTGTGACAACAGTTGCAAATATTATTAAGAAGTTTAAGGTCCATGGAACTGTAGCCAACCTCCTGGGCGTGGCCGCAAGAGGAAAATCGACCCCAGATTGAACAGAAGGATAGTGCGAATGGTAGAAAAAGAACCAAGGATAACTGCCAAAGAGATACAAGCTGAACTCCAAGGTGAAGGTACGTCAGTTTCTGATCGCACCATCCGTCGCTTGAGCGAAAGTGGGCTCCATGGAAGAAGACCCAGGAGGACTCCACTTTTGAAAGAAAAACATAAAAAGCCAGACTGGAATTTGCTAAAATGCATATTGACAAGCCACAATCCTTCTGGGAGAATGTCCTTTGGACAGATGAGTCAAAACTGGAGCTTTTGGCAAGTCACATCAGCTCTATGTTCACAGACGAAAAATGAAGCTTTCAAAGAAAAGAACACCATACCTACAGTGAAACATGGAGGAGGCTCGGTTATGTTTTGGGGCTGCTTTGCTGCGCCTGGCACAGGGTGCCTTGAATCTGTGCAGGGCACAATGAAATCTCAAGACTATCAAGGCATTCTGGAGCGAAACGTACTGCCCAGTGTCAGAAAGCTCTGTCTCAGTCGCAGGTCATGGGTCCTCCAACAGGATAATGACCCAAAACACACAGCTAAAAGCACCCAAGAATGGATAGGAACAAAACATTGGACTATTCTGAAGTGGCCTTCTATGAGTCCTGATTTGAATCCTATCGAACATCTATGGAAAGACCTGAAACTTGCAGTCTGGAGAAGGCACCCATCAAACCTGAGACAGCTGGAGCAGTTTGCTCAGGAAGAGTGGGCCAAACTACCTGTTAACAGGTGCAGAAGTCTCATTGAGAGCTACAGAAAACGTTTGATTGCAGTGATTGCCTCTAAAGGTTGTGCAACAAAATATTAGGTTAGCGGTCCCATCATTTTTGTCCATGCCATTTTCATTTGTTTTCTTATTTACAATATTATGTTGAATAAGAAATCAAAAGCAAAGTCTGATTTCTATTAAATATGGAATAAATAATGGTGGATGCCAATTACTTTTGTCCGTTTCAAGTTATTTCAGAGAAAATTGTGCATTCTTCGTTTTTTGTGGAGGGGTACCAACAAATTTGAGCACGTCTGTACATGTGTTGGTCAGTTTGTCTGCTTGACAATCCCATTTTGCAGCAATGAAATTGCTAGTGACATGAGTGATATGAACAAACAGGGATATGTATCTTTTTAGATAAAACATATAAATTGCAATATATTGCAGAATATTGCAATATGTTTAAAATTGCAATAATATCATACTGTGGTGTAAGTATTGTGCTGATTCCCACCCCTATTGCATTGTAGTCTGGACGGGCACAGATGGAGACCTTTGGAAACGAGGACGAACGTCAGCCAGTGTTATCGGTTAAATTACATACCTTTCAGTAACAGTTCCATCTCGTCGCCAGTACAAGCTAATAAATCCCTACTTTTCACCATTGTTGTTCTTTCTCCAAAGTATTTTCTGTATTTTCAACGTAACTTCAGACAATCTGCTTCCTTTTTACAAACTCACACACATGCCCAGTGTGTGTGAACGACCATGTGATAGATATGTGTTGACAGACATGTTAACATGGATGGAGATTAGTTCTGCTACTCAAACTAAACCTCCTGTGTGGACATAGATGGTTTTGTTTCTCAAAACACAGCTTAAAAATGAAAAATTAGTAGTGTAGATGTAGCCTAAATATTGAGAAGACTGGTTGGTTGGCTGGCATTGGTTGTCTAAGAGAAAATATGGAATAACTCCAGTTTCATCCTTTAATCCAGGTTCAGTTCTGTCATAATAGACTTTGTTCAAAAGGGCAGAAAATATCTTGTCTGAACAATATGAACCATGTTTGAGTGATTGGTATTTTTCTGAGGTTGCTTTTTCTGAAGTACAGCTTCAGGCAAACCCTCAGTGCTGCTGATATCCCCCCCCCCCCTCTTTCTCCACTCCACCCTGATGTAACTTGGACTGCATCAGAACAGAAACAAATACCATGAAAAAAGAGAGCCAGCGAGAGAAGGAAAAAATAGATTTGAGGAAAGAGAGGGAAAGAAAAGTGAAGAAAGTGACAGGAAAAGGAGTAGAAATGGACAGGATAAGGGAGTGGGTGCTTTCACTTCCATGCAGAATGATCGAGTGGGAGATGAGGCAAAGGAGAGAAAAGGGAGGGAAACCAAGAGGGAGATGGATGTAGACAGCGTTGAGAAGGAGGAGGGAGGAAGGGAGGGAGGGAGGGAGTGATTGCTACTGGAGCCTTGGAAGGTTTCAAATTTCTCTTTTCTGTCGATTCTCTGCTCACATGTAGATTCAATCTCTTTGTTTCTTTCTCTCTCTCTCTCTCTCTCTCTCTCTCTTTCTCTCCCTCTGTCTTATTTGGGGCTGTCTGCAGATCGGCCCATTCCAGCCAAGCCCAGCATGTTGTAGGCAGCAGCTACCAACAGGAAGACCGGAGCGGAGAAAGTAACAAAGAAGAGAAGGGAAGAAAGTGAAAGACGGGATGGTGAAAAAAGGTAAGCACTGCTGCACGTGTTCCTTTATTTGAAAAATTGAAGGGAGAGAAGGAGGGGTGGGGGGGGGGTTTGATGGGATCTCCACTTTCTACGTTCTTTGTGTTAAGTTTCTGGCACAGTTGAGTGTATGTGCTGCATCGTTTGTGTGTGTGTCGGTGTGGGTGTGTGAAACCTGCAGCTAAAGCCAGACGTGCTGCTGATGTGAAGAACTAAATAAAACTGACTGTGGGGCGGGGGGGACCACAGGATACACAACTGCATGGGTTTGCCTGTGTAAACAACACACATTTGTAAGCTCAGGTATGCAGAGATGAAATATGTTCCTACTCCAGTGTAGAGCCCGACCGATAAAAGGATTTTTAAGGCCGATACCGATAAAAATATTTGTTATTTAAAATCCGAATTTCTGATATATCGGCTGATATGTATATTTAAAAAGAAAAATCCAGAAACATGTAACAAAACATAAACAGATTTCCCTAACATTAGTTATTTGTAGTTATTTATGAGTCCTCAATAAATTAATATAATAATAATTTGTTTATTGTTGTATATATATATATATATATATATATATATATATATATATATATATATATATATATTTATATGTATATATATATATACATTGTTGTTCCTCTGTTCTGTTGTGACAAAGTTCTGATGAATAAAATGTATAAAAATACTAACTTAAGATATGAAACTTAAAGTCCTTTGAACAAAAACACAATAACAAAACAAAAAAAATCTGAGTGTTGCCAACAGGGACGTTGTAGAGCATCCTCTGGTGGACAATCTATACAACGCCAACACTAACAGGGACAAAGTAGAGCACCCTCTGGTGGACAAACTATTGGTCAGGCTCTACTACAGTGGCACAATGCTTTACCGTCTGTCATATTTAGGGCTGGGTATACCGCCACTGATTTCCCTATACAGATTCACAAGGTCCCGATTCGATTACATTTCCGATTCAATGTGGATTTGAGATATTTCAGTTGCAGAAGTAATTTAATTTGGATGTGAAAGAGATTCTACAATTGTACAAAATTCTCTCTGATGTGCTGCATTAGTAAAGTATCAATGTAAACATTAAGAATTGATCCCAAAGCAGTTACATTAATGTAGTTTTTAATGAAGTGCAGCCCTACAGCCTCTACAGTCAGTTAGTATTGACATTTTTTATTTCAAATATCTTTAAAAAGGGACTCCTTTTTAAAATGGCCATTCCAATTTTCCTTTGCCCAAATGTAGCCTAACTTTGAAGCCTTATTGAAAGGCAAGGCAAGGCAAGGCAAGGCAAGGCAAGGCAAGGCAGCTTTATTTATAGAGCACATTTAAGCAACAGGGCAATTCAAAGTGCTTTACACAAAATCAGTTAAAAACAATAAAAACAGTTAAAAGAAAATAAAACCCATAAAAAAACAGAAGAAACATTTCAGATAAAACACAGGAATAAAAGTTACAGTGCAGTATAAAAGAATAAACAGTAAAGAAATGAGCATAATTTAAAGGAAGGCAACATCAAAAAGAAAGGTCTTCAGCATTGATTTAAAAGAACTGAGAGTAGCAGCAGATCTGCAGGTTTCTGGGAGTTTGTTCCAGATATGAGGAGTATAGAAAGGTCCAATGTGTGGAAATTTTTCCCATCTAGCGTTCCGATCATATATTGCAGTCAACTCTCTTGCCCCCAGCAATTCAAAATACGTATTACAGCTACGGTAGCCTTCATGCTTCAAAAAGCCAAGATGTCATCCACGTCTTCATCCAGCTTTACCTCGCAATCAAGTCCGTTTGTTTAATTTTTATTAACTGCAAAATTTTATTTAAAGATTTGGTGAGTACTACCGTCTTGTTGATGTTAACCATGTTTCTTTCCTTCTTCAAACTTGTCGGGCCGGGAAGCGACAATACCCACTAGCAGCATTAGCAGCACCTTTGAGTTTATCATGTGACAGAGAAAACGCGAAAGGCAGAGCATTACGTCCTGTATGTTCCTTACCGGCTAACATATTTCAAGATGGAGAATGAATATGGAGCGTCTACCCCAGTTCATGCAAATGCAAATGTAAAATTTCAAGCAAAAACGAATACTTGGAATTGATGGTGGCGGTCAATATTAATGAAGACGACAAGTTTGTGAACAGGCAACACAGGGCCTTTAAGCTGCTTCCCAACCAGCTAGCATGGCATAGCCCGTAGTACCAACTAGTAATGGCCAAATTAAGCTTCACCAAAGCTTTGTACACCATTTTCTTTATTTTCTGAGCCCACTAGATGACGCTGATCAACAAAGGATTGAAAGCACAGTGATTCCTCTGGCCTTTTTCTTTAAACCAAAAGCGCCATTTAGTGGGCTAAGAAACTAAATAAAATGGTTCATGAAGCTTCATGCAACCTCATTTGGCCATCACTACTTGGTACCTATGGATTCCTTAGACAAATTTATGAATCAATATTAGATTATTCAAATTAAGATCAATGTAAACTGTAAACGATCGATTTTTTATCAAACCCAGTCCTAGTCATATTCATAACAGTTTTTCATGTGTCAGTTGTTTGTGAGGATTTAGTATTTACAACTAGATTTTAGTGCAATGGCTTGGCGGGAAGTTTCAGTTTTCTCATTTGATTGACACCCTACAAATTACAGGTATTTCAAGTTAATTTATGATGTCACTAAAGTCCTGAAAGATGAGATTCCTATAAAGTGAGTGTAAATATTGTTGTCTCAATAAATGTGTACGCAAGATGCATTTCTTGTGGGTACAAGTTTAACGTGTGTATGCACAATATTAAAGGTCCACCATGCAGGATTTGTACCTTATTAACAGCTTCAAAGTCATTTTGATTGTAAACAAACTCGTGGTATGGCGAATCATGGAGGGACACCGCTCGGGAAACCTGCAATGCAAGTGTGGGAGGTGGCGCCCTGAGATCTCGCACAAATCACTAATTAAACACTCATCCCCTGACCTCGAGTACATTTCTGTAAGATGCCGGGCTTTTTCTCCTACCGAGAGAGCTAACATTAGTGTATATATTCCACCTGATGTCAATCTAAACACAGCGCTCTCTCTCCTGAAAAACACTATAAACAAACAGCAGCGAGCCCACCCCGACGGTGATCATATATCACAGGAGACTGACTAAGGCCAACTTGAAGACTGTACTCCCGACATTGTATTAACATGTCAAGTGAACTTGCTTGCATTCTATGTTGTCTATGTTGTTATTGTGCTTGCTTGTTTTATGTCAGTTTTCACAAAGTTTTTAATTCATCCATTTTTCATAATAAGACCAGTCCTACAGGGGGGAGGAGATCAGGCTGTGAGTGCAGAGACAACTCTGTGTACTTCACAGCAACTCTAGTGGTCTACTGTTTGACAAAAAACTGAAACTTTATGTCACAAAAAATAAATGATATAAAACAAAAATATCCAATACGTTCATAACTTCAGTCGCTCTGTACTCGTAAAATAAAAAATTAAAAATATCTTTCTGCTTTGATATGACAAGTAAAGGAGAACAGTCTTCTTCAGTACAAAATCATGTCTCTGTTTCAGCTGGAATACAGCAGTCGCATGTACTGTTTGTGTGTTAATTATCTTCAGATTATTTGTTTCAATGGAAACAGGGACGCTGTCCCGAGTCTGCAAGGACATGTTGCTGTTGCTTCTTTTTTAAGGTCATTTTTCTATTACGTGACTAAATGTAATTTACCTACAATGTTTTGTATGGAGGCAAAAACAAATAAAACAATACTGTTCACAATACTGGTGTTAGAGAGTAAAATGGCGTAACTTTGTGATCAACATTGGTGTGGTTGAGAGCTCCAACTGTCCATTACAGCCCGGCAGCAAACCCCCAACAAACGAAGAAACAAGTCTCAAGTTACCAATGAAACTAAACTCAGTGACATGTATGCGCTTAATAGTCAATCTTTGATTTTCTTCCCGTGTTTATCGATGACGGCTCCAGGGAATAACGGCCTGAAAGCATGGTGTCCTGGTGGAATCACAGAAGAAGGGTGGAGAATTAGAGTAATCCTATTCTTTAAAAAAAGGATGACTTAAAAAAAAAGGGCTTGTTTGAATAAAAGTCGGTGATCACTACAAGCTGATGTAAATGATCGAGGTAAGGTTAACGGGGTGAATGCCAATCCCCGATCAGTTAAAAAGTTCCCCGGCTCCCATCCGATACTGTGATCAGGATCGGACATCCCTATTTGAGAAAAGCGACAAAAAACTCGAAACAAATTGTCACACAAATCCTCAAAAATAGGCCAAAAAAATTGTCCAAACAATTCCCTTAAAGCAGGCAACTAAAACCTTGACATATATTTTCCTAAAAAAAACTCGAAAAAGGTGCCAGAAACTCCAAAAATAAGCAGCAAATACATTTAAAAAAAAGTGCAAAAACAAACGCAAACCGCAAATTACGCCTATGAGAGAGTATAATGTTTTTGCACCATGGGGAAAGCTGCCCCTTTAATGTACCTTGACTTCTCTAGTTGGGTCCCTGTTGAGTTGTTGAGCCTCTGTATGTGATTAAAAAGGATGTAGTTGACTGCGTAGTTATAGGAGCAAGGCTCCAGAGGACAGTTTGGAGCAGTAAAAGCCCTCAGCCTCCCTGGTGGGACTGGCACTGGGCCGTGTTTCCCTGGCAGCTGGCAGGTGCCAGGTTGGCATGTTGGACAATCACAGAGACAAAGAATACACAACACTGTTAGTTTTTATCTTGTTGGAGGATTGGAGTGATATGTTGGTTAGATAACATATTATCTTGATTATTGATATATTACAGATATATCAGTGTCTATAATTAAAGAAATTAACCTCTTTTATTAGGGATACTGGTTTTTCAAGGCTGATACCGATTCCAATTATTATTAGTTAATGATAACCGTTATTTGGAACCGATATGCATATACAGTGAAAATGAAAATCTGTAAGTCAAATTAAGTTGAAGTTGACAAGGAATGTGACAAACTCTAACACAAAACTTTGTTTTAAATGCTTTAAGCAATTATTTAATAAATTAGAAACTTTCAACATAATACCCAGTAACAGAGAGTGAGACAGTGTTGTGGGGGGAACATTAAGTCAGACTCAGTGGTGAGAGAAACCGAAGCAGGGGGACAGACACAGAGCTGGAGCCGAGCCAAAGTAGCTCACTTTTAAAAGAATTAACTTTTTTTTTATCAGGCAAATAAAACACTGCCAAAAAAAAGCCTAATAATCGGTCCATCCCAGTCTTTTATAACACAGACTTAGTGTATAGTGATAATAAAAACATCTGTCAGCCAATTCAATTATAATTACACTATATAGTCCACCTCTAACTTAACAGTAAGTATGGTGTTATCAATATTATCACTACAGATTAACATGATTAACAGATCATTGTCCCGATATAGAGAAAATGACAGGGGCCTCTGTAAAGTTCATAAAAACACTTTAACATTGATATAGTTTTACCTGGATGTAGTGTTTTGCTTGCAATGGAATCGTTTTGAATCATTGGTTCTAAATTGAACATGTGCAAGTTTTGGTTTCTGTGGCAGTTGCCGTACTTCCAGGCTCTTGTTGTGTGCATCCATAGAGCACAGTAAGCGGCACTCCAAAGTATGCCTTTTTTTTACATTTAAAAAGACTGGTAAAACTGTAAATCACCATTGAATCAAAATCAAATGTTTCTCCTATCTGTGAAATAAGCATGTGACCTGTTTCAACTCCAACCCCACAGAGAATAGAAAGCGATAACAAATGGAATCCAAAGGAAAAATCGGAATTGGAATCAAAATTGTTAAAATCAAAACGATGCCCAACCCAAATTCTGTGATATACGACCCACTGATTATGTGGAGTAGTTTTCCCGCTGGCCCCGCCCACATGTTCCCGAGACTTTACCTTGTCCTGACTTCACAGGTTTTTAAATGGCTTTTCTGGGCTTTAGGGGAGTTTTTTCAAATATGAAAACTCCATGCATTACATTTCAAAATAAAAGAGCTGACCTTGTTAGCAGTTTGAGGTGTCCTGAAAGCAATTTAACAGGCATCTCTTTTACCATGGTAGTAAAATCCTTTTTGGGTCACAGGGGGAATCTGTTGTTGGCCACTGGACAAAATCAAGGGAAAGGCTTCTTTGAGGGGGTAGGTCTGGACAGCCACACATTGTGACATATGAATGAAACCAGCCTCTTTTCACTTGGCTGCAAGCACATTTCACCTGCAGGCTGTAAAGTTTGCCAAGCTTAACATCCCCCCCCCCCACCCCACCAATATACCCTCTCTATCACTTGTGTCAAAACCGAAACCGGACCCTCACAGGTTTTAATCTGGCCTGCATATCAATTTAGAGTTCACAGTAAATTTAATCTAGTTGTGCGCCAAACCCAAAAAGACAGAAAAATATTTTTCAAACTGCAATTACACGACTGCAGAATTTGGTGGATTTGTCAATTTGAAGACTCAGAAAATCCCCAGAACCACAGCTTTTACATAATCAGGCTGTGAAACAAGTGGCTGCCAGTCGGCTGTGTGGATGCCAATTTAAAAAAAAAAAAAAATTGTTTTTCTTGATTTGCTAAACTCTATGATGGCTTAAGAGCTTTTTTGCTGACTTTTGTAGGGCTTTATGTCAACAAAAATGTGACAAAAGTCAATCAAGCCACAAAAGTGTTGGAGAAAGCAACAATAATGACAAAACATTAAATTAGATTAGATTAAATTAGATTAGATTCACCTTCATTGTTGTTGTGCAGAGTACAAGTACAAAGACAAGAAAATGCAGTTTGTATAGACAGGTTGTGTCTAGACAGGACAAGAAATATATTGCAGTGTTATAAGACCAGCATAAATATGGCTATGTAATATGAACAACGTATAAACAGCCTATACAGATAAGTGCAATGTAGTATGAATTAACATTAAAATAGTAGTAAGAATAATATAGATATATCCAGTGTATTAGCAGAATATATAATAAGAAAAACAGAATAAATATGGATATTTTGTATGAACCATAAAGACAGATATGTAAAGCATGTACAGCTAAGTGCAGTGTGGTAGCATAATAAGAGTAGTAAGAAGAAATATGACAAATGTGACGAACGTCAAAAAATGAGCCATGCTGTAATACAGTCAAAGATATATGACTTTTCTCACTAAAAGCATGTCAATAAACTGTACATGCCTGGCCCTTGATGTGATTCACATATTCCAGAGTGGCCCTTGGTGAAGTTGAGTTTGACACCCCTGCTCTATACAGACAGCATGACCATGCAGGGAAAAGAGCAGAATCCCTCACCAGCTTCCCACCCACAAACACTGACTGATGACTGTTTGAGAAATGCCAGAAGCCCTGCGAACTCAATAAATTTTTTTTAACGTGTGGCCCTAATTCTCTTCCATAAATGTAGTAATGTGAGAGAGTCTTGGAGAAGGTTTCTTTGTTTTAGTATGTAGGGTTGAGGGAAGGGAGCATATACTGTAACATAAAACATATACTGTTCAGTACTATATTCAGTGCAGGACTAATAGAAAGAAAAGTAACATGATGGTTAAACGTCATTGTTCAGTTTGGCGCTCGGTTTAACATTTTGGTCATAACATTTTACATAACATGTTTTAACTCCAGATCACACATACACTCTGCTTAGATTGTGCATGCATAAGAGTGTTTATATGTGTCCATGTTTAAATCTCGCTGCAGAGGTATAAGCTGCAAATAATCGGACAGAAAGAAAGAAGGAGAGAAAGACAGAGTGATTGAATTACTCTGTCTTTCACTGCTCTGTGGGGATTGTGATCCATATGTGTGGTCAGTGAGAGCTGCCCTGGAGGAAAAAGACCAGATCCTTTTGCGCAAAGACACGATTGTTTCTACCTCTCTCTCTCTCCCCGTGTTTAAATTCCTCTCATTCTGGCCTCACGGACCCTGGCCGCTAGTCAACTGTC
This sequence comes from Percina caprodes, assembly GCA_013375575.1. NCBI lineage: Eukaryota > Metazoa > Chordata > Actinopteri > Perciformes > Percidae > Percina > Percina caprodes. The sequence goes on along the minus strand of JABXJD010000241.1, from coordinate 324,587 downwards.
TGCAGGAGAGGGAGTGAGTATTGGGACAGCAGTGGGAAGGCGAGAGCAAAATATGAAAAGGATGAAGGCCAGGGTGATTTCACATAGGAGGGAGGAGGAGCGAGTGCGGGGAGAGAAGACATGGGTAAGTCTGATTGTGTCAAACTATATTCCTACTGATTTTGCTGGAAGAATTCTACACACACACACACACACACACACACACACATACACATTCCTACTGTAGGTACACATTAAGGCAGACTTGTACACCGAGTAGTTACTAATCGCTTAAGAATCTCAATGCTACTATGGAATAAACAGTTACTGCTCAGATATCAGGCATATGTGATTTAAAATGAGTGAAACAACAAGATAAATACATTATATATACATTATTTCTGATTCGCCACATCTAAGGTCTACTCATGTTTAGGCAACTAAAATGACTTGGTGACAAAATCACACTCTTTGTTGTCCTATCCATCCACCCCCGACCTCTTCCATAAGGTTTTTTTGGCCCTATAATTACACCCTACATCCTCCATTGCTCCTACAGACGACAGTAATTATTCCCACAGCCGCCCCAGGTTGTCTTGTAGGTTTACTACAAGTGTTGCTGGAGGTTTGACCTCTCTTCCATGCACCTTGGAAGTAGGCAAAGTTGTGCCAGAAATCACTACTCTGCTTCTACTGCTATCACCTCCTCAAAGCTCTGCCAGGAGTAGCCTCCTTGTGTTTAATTGGCAAAGCACTCTTGGCATCAACAGAGGAGAAGGGGATTCCACTGCCGGAGCGGTTTGAGAAGTTTCTTTGGATGTTTTGATAGTTTTTTTTTTGAGTGACTGTTGGAATCCACTGTAACTAGGGGTGTAACGATATATTGATCTGGATAGCATACTGCACATACTCACTTCTGAAGGAACCAAGTTTGGATTTGTTTGCCCATTTTTAGTTACTCCTTTCTCTCTTTTGGAAATACATTTTTAGAACCCTGAAATTGAAGGTTAATAATCTGAGGACAGGGATGGAGTTGTTGTAAATCTTGTTGTGTATGCCGGCTGTGTCCACTAGGGGACAGTATGGCTCAGGCTTCCTGTTATCTTGGGGAACTTGAAAGTTGGTTGTTGTTGCCAATTGGGCCAGACGTCTGCTGCCTGTGCTTGGCGCTCTGCTGCTATGAAGTGATGAAATCAGGCCAGCAGGTGATTCATGAGAGGCGTCTGTTGTAGCTGCCAAGCCTAGAGAATATTCAGGGCAGCACTCAAACTACCTGAACTGTAGCACTGTTGCATATGACTGGAAGGTGTATGAAGCATCCTGTATGACAACAGTGATAGTCCAATGGGCGTAAGTGTACCCCTCGGGTACTTAGAGTACTACAGTCATTTAAAAAAGAAAGCTCGGTCATGTATGATTCCTAAAATAATTATACTATGATATTTAGTGAATTTAGTGATGGATCCTTAACATTAAAAATAATTTAAGTGTTTTTCAGTTACAAGGTGATTGTTAAGTGCACTGATGGAACAGAGCTGTAATGTACCTGTAATTTAATGTTGGGGTCTTCAATGTCTTTTAAGCCAAGGACCCCTTAACTGGAAACGAGATGGAGCAGGCACCCCCTACTATATATATATATATATATATATATATATATATATACATATATATATATTGTATAAAATTAAGTTGCATATTAAACTGATTGAATAACATGTAGAGCAGCCTAAAGCCTTTATGCATTTCTTATTTGCATAGAATCCTGGGCTATTAAAATCATCTTCAGGCTTGATTTAAAAGAACTGAGAGTATTAGTTGATCTGCAGGTTTCTGGGAGTTTATTCCAGATATGAGGAGCATAGAAACTGAAAGCTGTTTCCCCCTGTTTGGTTCTGACTCTAGGAACAGAAAGTAGACCTGTCCCAGATGACCTTAGAGGTCTGGGGGGTCATAGTGTACTAGCAGATCAGAAATGTATTTTGCAGAGGCATATCCACAGAGGCAGAAGCAGAGGCATATCCACGTGTAAATGCATCCAAAACACACTATACGATGGTGGTGATGGTGCAGTGGGTATGACACATGCCTTTGGTGTGGGAGATCTGGGTTCAATTCCCACTGCGATACATCTACCAATGTGTCCCTGAGCAAGGCGCTTAACCCAAAGTTGCTCCACAGGCGTGCGGCATCTGGCATATAGGGCAATTGTAAATCGCTTTGGATAAAAGCGTCAGCTAAATGACATGTATTGTAACTATGTTATAGACTGTATTCTCTTCATCCAAGTCATCTCTAAAGCTTGTGTTTACCAAGAACCACCGAGTCTCTTCTCAGCGCAGTCTCCTAGAAATTGCCTTCATATTGAGCTAATTTGTTTTTCCATGTATGTTTTGAGAGAAACTTAGTCTGGCATTGCCAACTCTATCTCCTCAGTGCTGTAGAGGGAGGTCTGGCAACACTCCACATACATTCTAGAATAGAAGAAAAAAAACGCTGGGTTGTTGTTGCTTTTCTTTAAAACAATCACAATCATCTTGGCCGGCGCTAAGCTCTGGACGCAGTGACGATGGCTCTGCAAAAACTTTGAGCTTGCTAGCTTAACGTCTGTTGTTGTTTCCTGAAACAAGCGCAGTTTTGCAAGGCAAGGGACATCCTGCTGGACATGCGGCAGGACATCTGGCGCCGGTATCGATCCAAACTAAGGGAAACTTAACTCAAAAATATGAATTGTAAACATAAAACATAAAATTAAACATGTCCTGTCTCATGATCCAAGTCCCTTTTAACCCTCTCAAAATATAACTCTAACCATAGATTAATAGATTAAGAAAAATTATTATATATATAGTGAACATTTTTCAGATATGTTAAATGTAAATGTGCTGTATTTTATATAACGCTTTTCTAGTCTTAACAACTACTCAAAGCGCTTTTACATAGTACAGGTCCCATTCACACACTATGGCCAAGGCTGCCATACAAGGGGCCACCTGCTCATCAGAAACACACTCACACACATTCACACTCCGATAGACACTTTAACATGGAGTTGCAGGGCTAAGGATTGAACCACTAACCTTCCAATTGGCACTACCCTACCACTGAGCCACAGTCGCCCCCATATATGTTATATATGTTAATCAGTCGTAGTTAAGTATGTTTTGTGACTTTCTAGATAAAGGTCAAGAGAAGAAAGAAAAAAAAAATGGATTTAAAAAGTTAAGACTTTTGTCATAAGTAGACAGATAAATACTTGAGTAAATGACAGATTCCTGAAAACTCACTCACTCAAATCAGGAACATTTTGAAATGTTTTGTATCCCTAACAGGGAAGGACTAACAATCACAACTTAATGGTAGTTGTTTGTTAGAAAGGAGTTCAATGTCCTGCGTAGTATCAGTGTTTACTGCATACCAGCAACAACTACTGTAATTAAGTTGGAGTCAGTTGGACATGTTGCTTTATTTGAAATGTATGCAGAGCCTTGCCTGGTTTCTATGTGCCTCATTAGAGCTGGGAAACAGGGGCTTGTTACCGTAAATGCTGATAATCTAAATCCTCGCTTTACCTTTGTCATCAGTTTGTTAATAAAAGAGTGGATCTGTTTTCAGTTTACTTGGTTTATACAACTGCTGACTTCTTTAACATTTCTGTTTAACAGTTTGATGATCATTCTTTTCTCTGCTGCTCTGCTTTATCTAACTCTGGGTAAATGATGACCTTTGACCTCCTCCCAGTCAATGCTGTGAGAGCTTTTGTCTGGTGTCTGTTTCTGCTGGTCACTCAGCTTGTTTTCCCTTCTTCTAATGTAACCTCCTCCCTTCCTCCATCCTCCGGCACGTGCCCCGGAAATTGATCAAAGTCTGCCATCACTTAGTGAGGTCCAATCACTTAAATGCATTTAGCAGAAGATGGAAAGTGAGGAGAGAGAGGAGCCTCTTGGAGGATAGGGGAGCAAGGAAACGAGGTGTTACATAGGATGCAGTGTTTCAGCAGGGCCACAACCCTTTGACCAGAACATGTATTGATTGGTCTTCAATAGGACAGGAAAAGAAATGGCATGTTTTGGAAACTGCTTAATTGTAATACTTGCAACAATACAATATATTATTGCATGATTTGTAATATGCAAGATACCTGGGGAAACAGGGACGGTGGCTCTAACGTTCATGTTTGTGGCAAGTAAGGCTAATACGGTGGCAACAACATTTCTACTGTTTACGCATTATGTTTAAGTCACTGGCTCCAGAACATTTAGTGTTGGGTTTGCATAGATTCCTAGTATGAAATTATAGTTTAAAGGAATAATAGTGCTGGTAAAATTGTATGTTATAATCTATTTTTTGTAATGTTGCAAGCACATGAAATGTAAAAATAGTGCAGATATTCATCTTAGGTATCATAAATGAATGTGTCAATGGTAGCCTTGTGCTAGTTTCTATCACTGTGTAGATAATGTAATATGGGAACACTGGCACTGGGTAGCATTTTGTTTGTATTGTCTAGCATGTCTAGCAATTTGCCAAATGAACAATTAAGGGTATCGTTACTGATATATTGGCAAATGTGAATATTGGATTAGTGCACAAGCCTGGACCCAAAGAGACTGTGACTTTGTTTTGTTTTTAAATATATGGCTTTTTATTGGGCTATACTATCTCAGAGCACACAGTTATATGTTGCATATCAGTAATAGTTACTATAAACACTTTCTGTTGTGTTCTAAAAAAATAGAAGGGGAATAATGTACGATACACAATATAACTTTGTGGGCTTTCTTGGTTAGTATTGGCTGAGGTCGAGTAAAATTTCATGGTAAGCCAATCAGAGGTAGAGTTGGGCGGGTGTTCAAAAGCACACATAGTCGGACACACAACGAACAACACAAGCGCGTCAGTCAATGAGAGACAGGTAAGGCGTTCTAAAATCAAGGGGGGAGGGGGGGACTTTTCCTGCTAAAGATTTCCCAGCGTCGTCAGAAAACAGGGGAGACACTTTGTTTCTCTTACAATGACTCTCGAGTGGCTGCTCACTATATGTGTTATTTATTTTTGCTAAAGTACTTAACAAGCATTATTTAATTTTGCACAGTTGTGGCCTGTTGAGGGGCAAAAAATATTAAAAGTTCCAAAATACTATCGATCCACTAGACATAATATCTACGTACATGGCATCTGATTGGAGGCTAGTCTCACTTTGTCCCACAGCAACATTAAAAGAGTTTAGATGTGTGTACAGTTTCTGTTAATAATTGTATTTCATTACAATATTCAGATTTATCATAAATAATTGAACATGCATGTGTATTTTATGTTCCATTTAAGAATATCCTTGAAAGTAATGCATTAGTTACTTTCTGAAGTAATTAGTTACTTTTATAATTTGTAACTGAGTGTCTAATTTTGTTACTTTTTGGAAGAAGTAACTAGTACCTGTAACTAATGACTTTTTATAAGTAACTTTCCCAACAGTGACTATAAATTGAATTGAATTGACATGGAAACTTTCTTTGCAACGTTGTCTTATTAAAGGAGAATTCCAGTCAATTCCAACACATAGCTCTGTTGTTTGTAAATTTGGAGTGCTGTCAGTAGAGAGAAAGATGAAAACAATCAGTTTAAAACAAGTTTTTAGCCTCTAAACATGTTCAAAATGTCATGCCTACCCATGTGTAGTTATTCCTTCCGAGTGAACACAGTTAATTTGACTGCAGTAGATGTGACAGAAAGGTGTGTTTTGACTAGTATGGAAAACAGGAAATAAACAGAGGTATGTGCACTGGCTGAATTAACACAACTTTTATACCTTTGTGTCACATCTACTCCAGTCAAATTCACTGTGTTCACTTGGAAGAAATCACTGCACATGGGTAGGCACTTGTAATGACATTTTGAACATGTTTAGAGGCTAAAAACATGTTAAAAACTTGCCCTGTTTAAGCCTGTTGGGTGCTAACTCTAGCAGGAGGATAACACGGTGTAGACAGCACCGATTGCTTTCATGTTTCTCTCTACTGACAGCACTCCACATTTAGAAACGTGTTGAAATTGACCAGAATTCTCCATTAAGCCAAAGGTTTTCTCTTTTCTTCCACATTTCTCTTGCAATATCAGGTCTACAATGAGTTCTGTTTCTAGTGTTTTGTTATGGTTAAAAACAGGCATCGTGTGAGATGCCGTTCTGAATGTGACCACTATCTCACTGCAGTGGCTCAGGGCTCTGTGGATCTCTGTTTGGGATGTAACACAGCTCAAGATTCCTTGGCTGGATTTTACAGACTTCTGTCTTGTTGTGTGGTGTTGTCCTGGCCTCTCTCTGATCTTATCCAGGTACCGTTGTTAGGACAAACACCAGCTGCTTCAAGGCTTAAGCTTTTGTTAGAAAGCACATTCCCAATGCAGTCCCAGTCCCTTAGCTATGTCTTAATCCAGCTCCTCCCTCCTTTACTGCCAGACCACCCGGGATCTAAGCGCACGGCCCTGGCGCAGGTGCGTTTAGGCCGTGTCCAAATCCCCTTTTGCTAGTTTGATGGCAGAAAAAAGGGTCTATGCGCTGGGTGCATGGTTAAAAAATGTTGTACTTGCAATAAACCAATCAAAGTGTCCTCTCCCATTACCTTTAAAAGCCAGGTGCGTTTGAACCTTGGCACATTGCTTTTATGATGGAGGATTTGCACCGTAATATTTGTATATGTAATCTTTTGCGTGTGTGTTTTGCTGCAACTCATTTGTCAATGGCTTGAATGTAACAGACGTTCATTAAAATCAAAACTTAGCTTTAAGTACAGAAGTGTGCATAATGAAACACAGCACTGCACACACTTTGTTGAAAATAGTGAGCAAGACAACACCTGATTTATTGTTTGATGATAATTAAAGAGCCTCACAATATGTGGCACAGGGCCATATACTGTATCGCCAGTCTGCTGTGGGCTACCTCCCCATGCTTGAAGCCATGCAAACGCTGCCACCTCTCTGCTTTGGATGGTGTCCAGATTTCTGCTGGCTCTGTGCCATACCGAGCATGCTTTTTAGAAAATGATGGTACAAACAGATGCTCACCATGTTGCAGCTTCCACCTTCAACCTCCAACCTTAACAATGGGCTTTTGCAAGTGATGACACTTTAAATTGTGTTTGCTAAATTTCAAGCAAATAATTTCAACCGACCATCTTTGCTTTTGTAGGGTCTTGCATTTTTGATGTACCCTCTACTGGTCTATGTTAAAAACTAAAAGTAATATTTCAGAGTAGTCTAAACTTTACAACTTTTCCTTTGTTCCCATCTTCTTTGATGAAGTGACAACACAAAATAACAGGGTCATAGTTTAAGATGAAGACACACCCAAAAACAAGTTTAGGTCTATTTTAAAGGGGAACTATGCAGTTTTTTTTTAGCTTAATTTACGTAACTAAAAAAAAAAACTACGCTGCAAAAAAAAAAAAAACTAAACTACATTAACAGCTTTTGACTCTGAAGCTATAGAGGGTGCTCTATAGAGAAACCTGTAGGGGGGGACTCTATAGAGAAACCTGTAGGGGGGGACTCAATAGAGAAACCTGTAAGGGGAGCTCTATAGAGAAACCTGTAGGGGGAACTCTGTAGAGAAACTTGTAAGGGGAGCTCTATAGAGAAACCTGTAGGGGGAACTCTGTAGAGAAACCTGTAGGGGGAGCTCTATAGAGAAACCTTTAGGGGGGACTGTATAGAGAAACCTGCCAGCAAAAAGGGAGAAAACAGCAAAGAAATGGACAAAACTGCATAGTGCCCCTTTAATGCCCATGGTGCCATGGTTAGCATTGCTAAACCTCTTTCCTGATTGACAGGCTGGTGTGTAGCCACGCCCCTTGAGCATCCCCTACGCTATCATCTATTCTAAATTAAACTGGACCATAATTTACTAAATGAACATCATGGTGTATTGAAGAAGAATTGAAACTAGTGGTTGAGGCCATAAAATTGTTATGAAAATGTTTACTGAGGTAATAAAGTGAGAAGTAGCCTCATTTCCCCATAGACTACTATAGAAACTGACTTCTTTTTGTAGCCAGTGGAGTTGCCCCCTGCTGGAAATTAGATAGAATGCAATGTTCAGGCACTTCAGCATTGGCTTCACTTTTCAGACCGGAAAGCTCCGTCCATTATTTTTACAATCAAACCTGGCCGTCTATCAGCCGTGGAGCGGGGCACGCCACCCAATGGAAAGGAGAAAGAAAGAAAAAGCGACTGCAGTGGTCAGGAGAATAATTAACTAGTTGAGATTTGATTTGTGCGTCCAAAGCAGCTCCAATGCTCACTCTTTTTTTCTGATGACACCAGTCTCTCGCTCTTTTCAAAATCCGTTTTCTTATTCTGAGAAAAAGACGAAGACTCTTGTTCCTGAAATTTGGATTTTGAATACGTGTGGTCCTCTATGTTTCCTTCTTCAGACTTGTCGGGCTGGGAAGCGACGATACCCATTAGCAGCGTTAGCAGCAGCTGTGAGTCAAAAACGCAAAAGGCGGGGCAGTACATCCTGTATGTCCCTTACCGGCTAACGTATTTCAAGATGGAGCATGACTATGGAGAGTCTACAGCCAGTTCATGCAAGCGCAAATGTAAACTTCCAAGGCAATAAGAATACTTGAAATTGATGGTGTGGTCAATATTCATAAAAAAGGACAAGTTTGTGAACGGTCAACACAGATTTTGATGATGAACAACTACAAACGTTACATACTGAGGCTTTAATAAGCCTTTCAACTCCATGCAGACATAGTATTGTGATATTGCATATTACATACTTACATATTTCTGACTGGCTTTCAAAATACAGTACATCGTAATGGAACACATCACTATGAGGAGCCATAAGGAGTAGAGACAGTATCCAGATATATGTGATTAAGTGCAGCCTCTCAGGATTCATGTTGACAGGCTGACATGTTAATATGTACTGTAATATGGGAGTCTTGCTGAGCTCTGGGCCCAGGGGCTCCTACTCAAGCTGCTTTTAATGCTGACATCGACAAATGCATGTGACTGTTGGCCCATGAGGCATCATGGGAGCTATTCAGTAGAAGATTTAGGTGTTGAGGAGAGTTTTCTTTTTTAAAGAAAGGTTAAACAACACCAATAGAAGGAAGTACGATACATGATACAACTTTATTGTGTAAACTGACAAAGTTATATTGTGTATCGTACATTATTCCCTTCTATTTTTTTAGAACACAACAGAAAGTGTTTATAGTAACTATTACTGATATGCAACATATAACTGTGTGCTCTGAGATAGTATAGCCCAATAAAAAGCCATATATTTAAAAACAAAACAAAGTCACAGTCTCTTTGGTTCCAGGCTTGTGCACTAATCCAATATTCACATTTGCCAATATATCAGTAAGGATACCCTTAATAGTTTATTTGGCAAATTGCTAGACATGCTAGACAATACAAACAAAATGCTACCCAGTGCCAGTGTTCCCATATTACATTATCTACACAGTGATAGAAACTAGCACAATGCTACCATTGACACATTCATTTATGATACCTAAGATGAATATCTGCACTATTTTTACATTTCATGTGCTTGCAACATTACAAAAAGTAGATTATAACGTACAGTTTTACCAGCACTATTATTCCTTTAAACTATCATTTCATACTAGGAATCTATGCAAACCCAACACTAAATGTTCTGGAGCCAGTGACTTAAACATAATGCGTAAACAGTAGAAATGTTGTTGCCACCGTATTAGCCTTACTTGCCACAAAGGAAAACTATTTATTTAGACCAATATATATGTACCATTCATCTTTACAAAATAGATGTACATGCAGTTACGTATTTACAATAGAGACGTATTCATCAGGAGTTGTTTTCCCCCAGCCGTACATACCCTGGCCTCTGGTTTCTCTTTTTCAGGCGCACAAGTATGAGAGAGTTCTTCTTTGTAGTCCAGCTTACAAATCTGAGCCTTCATTCATGGTCTTCGTCAGCAGTTGAAGTTTGCTCTGTTTCATGGAGACAGCTCAGTTATAAAAATGGTTGATATGAGAGATTTTTTTTTACACTGTGGCCGAGGCTGCCGACCCTGCCATACTATGTAAAAGCGCTTTGAGTAGACTAGAAAAGCGCATTTACATTTACTTAACCCCCACCCAGCCCCCAACTCTATGGCTCCAGCTGATCAGGCATTCACTCCTGGCCAAATGGGCTGGATGTTTGTTTCTGTGGCACACTGGCCATGAGTTCTTCCATGACTCTGGACAGATGTGTATACACACACACACACACACACACACACACACACACACACACACACACACACAGTGGCAGTGGCTAAGACCACATGGTGTTTTTGTTTAAGCGCTGTCATTTGTGAGAAAAACAAGAGAGGAATTATACTGATACAGACATTGTGTGTGTGTGTGTGGGTGCGGGTACATATGCGTGTTCATGTGTGTGTGTGTGTGTGTGTGTGTGTGTGTGTGTGTGTGTGTGTGTGTGTGTGTGTGTGTGTGTGTGAGAGAGAGCGACAGAGAGACAGAGAGAGGTGGACAGCAAATGAAATAAAGATAGAGAGAGAAAGAGTATGTTAGCGATAGAGTATATATCAACCAGACTGTTAGGGGACTGAATAAGCTGAGTGTTGCAGTTCTCAGCCTGAAGGCAGCAAGTGTGTATATGTGTGTCTGTGTTTATGTCATGTGTGTGTGTGTGTGTGTGTGTGTGTGAGAGAGAGAGAGAGGAGAGAGAGAGAGAGAGAGAGAGAGAGAGAGAGAGAGAGAGAGAAAGAGAGAGAGAGGCATGCAGTCTGAAGGAGAGAGAAGAGTACAGTGGTGTGTATCTGTCCCACTGCTCTCCCCCTCTCTGTTCATCTCTCCATCGCTCCTCCATCTGTCCGTCCGCCGGTCCCGTCTCCTGCACTGTCGGTACATGACGGATCCAGGGGAGGATGTTGAAGTTCCGTGTGGACAGGAGAGTCAGGTAGGTGGAGGGAGGAATGCGGAAGTGACACACAGGGCTGGAGTTAGGACAAGGCGAGGAAGACGGGGAAAGGAAGAGGGGAGGTTGATGGAGGAGTGGACAGCCAGGAGCTTGGAGGTCAGAGATGACTGCAATGCAGTGCCAGCAGGAAACACAGGAAAACCATAAGCCCTGCTGTGCATGTGTGCTTAATGCCTGTGCTTTGTGTACAGTGATAGATAGAGATGTGTGTGTTTGTCTGTGTCTGTGTACGTTTGCGTATCTGTGTCGGTGTGCGTGCGCCTACGTCATGTGACACCGTGTGATGGTGTGTGTCTGGGGTGTTCTACAGTGGTGCAGTGCTAAATCAGGAGCAAGAATTTAAAGATGTTGGTTTGGTTTTGCCTGTATGTATTTCGTGTTTAGTTCTTTTTGTACTTCACTACACATGTGTTGTCAATCAGACAGTGGGAGTAGTATGTCATCTCATGTTAAATCGATAATAGTTTTTGTAGTTATCACTTGTATATGTTTAATCAGTTGGTTTATAGATAATTTTGTTTATATTTTATAGTCATAGTAAATATTTAATTATTTACTGCAGTGTTCAATCCCTACACTGTTCACGTTTGCACTATCACCAATGCACACAGTCTACCATAGTACCTTATCATGGTCATTGCATTTCTGTGAGTGATTTTTATTTTAATTGTTATTTATGCATGATATATGTGTGTATGTGTTTGTTGTGTTATGGTTGTCTTGCTACTGGATGCCTAAAATGTCATAAAGTATCTATCTATCTATCTATCTATCTATCTATCTATCTATCTATCTATCTATCTATCTATCTATCTATCTATCTATCTATCTATCTATCTATCTATCTATCTATCTATCTATCTATCTATCTATCTATCTATCTGTCTGTCTGTCTGTCTGTCTGTCTTAACCACAAGCCGACCAATACTGCAAATTTTAAAGGTCCCATGACATAGTGCTCTTCTGATGCTTTTATATAGACCTTAGTGGTCCCCTAATGCCATATCTGAAGTCTCTTTCCCAAAATTCAGCCTTGGTGCAGAATTACAGCCACTAGACCCAGTCCCACTATGAGCTTTCTCAAAGGCAGAACAGGATACGCAGGGCTCGGTTTACACCTATCACCATTTCTAGCCATAGGCAGGCTGGGGGAACGCATATTATTGTTAAAAAAAATCTCATAAAGTGACATTTTCATGCCATGGGATGCCATTAAGCGTTCATTCTTTACCTGGGAAACAATTAAAATAGGAACTGGAGGTCTACTTACAAGCCTTTTTGAGAACTTTCTACCGCGTCTCACAGCCTTCCTCAGCAGGTAGACTTTGCTTAGGTATTGACTGATGTGACTGAAAGTCCAAACTAAACTCCATCTGCTTAAGAAAACCTTGAATTGTACAACCTGTGTATTGAAACTAAAAGTACTGACTATAATTGAAATAAGTAAATAATAATATCGATAGGAAAAGATTTTACACTATAGTTATCTTAACATTTGCTTTATATTCTATAAAGATGTTTATCCAAAGTAGGATGTTTAGTTTCATCTTGCTTTTCCAGTTTAGGGGGGCGGTCTTCTCTGCAATAATTAGAGCAATGAGTATTACTTTTATATTATGGATGAGAAGTGTGACTCATGATACCTAACCTAATAGAGTAGAGTAATAGGGAGAGTGGAATCCTGTAGTTCAATATGAAGGACAGTTAATCATTGATTTCTTTCCAAAAGTGTTGGGTGCATGGGTGGCACTAGGAAGTGCCAGATTGTGTGGGTGTAATCATCTCAGAAGTTAGGCGGGCAGAGTGTGCAGTGCCTTTTTGGTGCATTCTTTGGGGGGTAGGTGTTTTCTGTTTACTGTAGTTTACCTTGTCTTGAATCAGTTGGAGGTTGGGTTTATTTGTAGACGCCCCAATACCATTTTTTGCTTCCCGATACTGATTTTGATACCTGAGCTTGCATATCAGCCTATACCAAGTACTCATCCGATACCAGTGTGTCATATATTTTATTATGTTTTAACAGCTGTATACTACTATCCCCGTGTGGATGTGATATGATTTCTATCTTTGTTCTGCGGCCTGGCTCAGGTTAAACTCTTTGTGAAACATGAACAAACATAAACAATGAATGCCACAGAACTTTCTTTTATTATCCAGTTTGACAGTCAGTTATAACGTAAAAAAACATAAATAAACAACTTTAACGTAGATTTTCCTTAGGGCTTTATAGTATCGGATCGGTGCATAAACTCCAGTACTTCCCAATACCATTACCAGCATTTTATCGGAGGCGAACATCTGTATTCATTTGTCATTAAGAATGTATTTGTCCAGGAGTCCTTATCTACTGATATGGATATATCTTTCTCCCATTTGGTAATAATGATCAGTGTTGATCAGTTTTTACAATTTTGATACAGTTTTATAAAGTGATGTGAGCTTGACTATATCTTCGGCCAGTTGAAGGTTGTTATGTTTAAAGCTGACCCTTATGTGTAGTGACCAATTTGAGTTGTACGTATTGAAAATAAGATTCTTGACCTATTTGGTATTTCGGAACCAGTTCTTTGATAGTAATGTTGATTAGTGTACTATATGTTGAAGCTGTGGGATCTGCATTTCCAAGTGGTGAAATGCAGTGTTTTATTGTCCTTAGGGAATTCCAGATGACGCCCCAAACACCCCCTTTTATGACAACACCCGCAGAGCATGGGGAAGAGAGACTGGGTTGACAAAGAGAGTTGATTGGAGGAGGAAGCAAGGCAAGAGTGGAGGGATTAAACACCAGCTAAAATCCTGTCCATGGATAGCCTCTGCCAAGCATCTTGCTAGCCAATGTACAGGCATTGGATAACAAACTGATTGATTAATTAATTCTACTAAGGGAATTTACTTTGGCCGTTGTCACAGCGGTAATGCCCTTAGTGAAGCACAAGGTCAGGAAATGGTTAAGCCAATCAAAGATCGCCCTACAGTCTGCACAACGCAACGCAGTCTGAAGCATGTTCAACGCTGTCCATAACACTGATGACATCAATTGAATTACTGAGTCTGTGGTAGATTTAGTTTGTAAAATGTCAGATGCAACTGTACCTAGAGCAGTAGAAATAGAGCAGTAAAGGAGGCAAAGAGAGACTACAAAAGAAAGTGGAACTACAATTCCTGGAGGGCAAGATCTGAGAACTGTGACAGTTTACAAATCCAACCCCTTCCCCTTGTCAAGTGCTGATGCGTCAATAGCAAGTAAGATAAACACATTTAATGCTCGCTTTTGAGGCCAGCAGCAGCCAACATGCAGAAACAGCTGAACAGAGGTTAATGGATGATTTGGTGCACCTCTCACAGTCACACCAGTTTCCCTTTCTGAGGATGAGCTCAGGAGGGCTTTCAAACGTGTAAACTCCCAAGAAAGTAGCAGGACCTGACGGTAACAGTGGGTTTGTCCTCAAATCTGTTGACCAACTAGGTATTAACAATGATAATCAGTCTGTCATACCCGCATCATTCTTGTGCCCATGTAAACAAGACCAGCCTGCCTGAATGATTACCTCCCAGTGGCACTCACATCTGTTGTGATGAAATGCTTTGAACAGCTGGTCAAGGATTATATCCTCACTACCCAGCAGAGTGGACCCTTTACAGTTTGCACACATTCTCTACACCACCTTGTCTCACCCTGGAAAAGAAGGGAACCTATGTTAGATTGGTGTTTATTGATTACAGTTCAGCATTTAGCACCATATGTCCCTCCAGGCTTGTCGCAAAGCTCAAGGACCTGGGATTAAACACCTCACTGTTCATGTGGATATTTGACTTTTTGACAGGCAGACCCCAGATGGTGAGGATGGGCAGTCACCACTTTTCCAACCCCTTATCCTGAAGACTGGAGCACCCCAGGGCTGTGTGTTGAGCCCCCTGCTGTACTCCTTGTACACACACAATTGTTTAGCCATTTTTGTCACCATCATAAAGTTAGCTGACTACACAGCTGTGTCTGATCACAGACAGCAATGAAAAGGCCTAACTGAAAGAAGTAGAGGACCTGCCCCGCTGGTGTCAGAATAACAACTTACTCATGAATGACAGCAAGACCAAGGAGATGAGTAATAATAATAACAGGTCCTCTGTGGAGAGGGTGGACAGCTATAAGAAACTTGATGTCCACACCAAGGGTTTGACCTGGGTGCTGCATACTGACTCAGTGGTGAGAAAGGCAGAACAGAAACTCTTTCACCTCAGACACCTCACAAAATTCTGAATATCCCCTAAAATACTGAGAAATTTCTACTCCTGCATCATCAAGAGCATCGTAACAGGGAACATCACCCGTGTGACAGCCTTTTCTCCCTGTTGAGGTCGAAGGTACCGGATACATCAGGCAGCCCTACAGGCTAAGGAGGAGCCTTTCTCCTCAGGCCACGAGGATGGATGGATGGATGGATGGATGGATGGATGGATGGATGGATGGATGGATGGATGGATGGATGGATGGATGGATGGATGGATGGATGGATGGATGGATGGATGGATGGATGGATGGATGGATGGATGGATGGATGGATGGGAAATTTGTTTTCACAGTCTGGTTCATGCACATGGCAATATCCACGAACAACTACATCAACAGACTTAAAAAAACAACAACATAAAAACATAAAAATGAGCACATTTACAACAATGCCGGATCTCTTTAAGGTCAGCCAGGTGGTTTCTCCAGCAATGCTATGGCAGAAGGCACAAAACTTCTTCCAAAGCGAGTCCTAACATACCTCAAAGTCCTGTATCTGCAGCCAGATGGCAGCAGTGTAAAGGCGTGTGTTAGACGGTGATTGTTGCTATTGACAATGGTGAGGACAAGGCGTGTGATGGAAACTGACTTTGGATTGGATTTTACACACACTGTTTATTCTGTTGTTATAATGTTTCAGTGACTCAGTGATGATTCATTTAATTTTAGTGTCTATGATATTATGACTATCTTTATCAGATACAATATTTCCACCGGCAGTAAACAAAAGGCCTGTTTTTGAAACCCAACAGGGACTTCACACATGCAGACTTGATACTTGTTTTATTTGGTAGCTCTAAAGTCATTCATGCACACATACATGCACACACGTACACACACACACACACACACACACACACAAACACACAAACATTTGTGTGTGCGTGTGTATGTGTTAAAGAAACAGAGATTAAGAACATACAATATGTGTAAGGAAGCCGCACAGATACTCCTATGCAGATACTAGGCCAGATGCCACACACACAAATACACACACACACACACACACACACACACACACACACACACACACACAGACACACACACACATTCAGAGCGCCCTAGGATCCAGAACAGCAGCATGTGAGTTTGAAGCCCTGAAGTAGTTGAGGATTCTAAATACTGTTAAGTAAATTATGCGAGGAATGAGCTTATGCAGGCAGACAGCTGCAGTGCCGCTGGCCTCTGATCAGCTGATGCGTCAGCTGACTGTGTGATGTCATCAGTGACTGGGGGGTATCATGGGGAGTTTGCCATGTTTTACTTGTCACCATCACCACAACAGTTCAAGACAAAAATAGAAAGACAACTCAGGAATACTTTTCTAATCACAAGATGAGGACATTTTTGGATGATAATGTTAAAGTCATTGCCACTATAAACATAGTTTATGTTTCTCCTTAGAGTTTCAAATCAATAATGTGGCCACATGCCAAACAATTACACACACACACACACACACACACACACACACACACACACACACACACACACACACAGTTATCCACACAGGCAAGTCTGAAAGGAGATAGAATCAGATGCAACATTCAAAATAGGAATTGGAAAATGCACTTGCACTTGCACTTTGTTGCACACTATTTAGAGATGATTCTGGTTTGCTATACCCTTGGTTTGGAAAATTTGTCCATCATTCATATGAGTAATAGGATCAATGTTAATTGCTAAGATTTGGGTCAAAAACCAGCATTCCTACTGCATCAAGTGATAGAAATGATGGAAGAATGTATAGAGTGTGGTCTGCTCTCTCTGTAAAGTGTCTTGAGATAACTCTTGTTTTGATATGATACTATAAATGAAATGGAATTGAAATTGAATTGAAGAAACTGTCAAAATTAGAAATCAAGTTTCAATAAAACTCTTAATATTTTTTATCCAGGATTATCTGATTTGACATTCCGGGATGCCATCTTTGACATGGTGTGTTGATCTATGTGCTCTGTGTGCTTCATGTGTCTGTTTCCAGTCAACATGACCCCAGTAGACCAGCTGGACAAGCAGTGAGCCCGATCCAGCTGGAAGAGCCTGCAACTATACACTCCTATCTGCAGTAAGTAACCTATAAACACAATTTACCAGCAGTAATATGTTTAGTCAGCTACATTTATTCACACCTACCTGCACACACACACAAACCTAGAAATCATATACATTAGAGCTGAAAAATATGGACATTTTTTCCTGCCAGAGATTATGATTACGATTGAATATTGGCTTTTTTTTGTTGCCTTAATTCAGGATAAACTGTGTAACAGATAAAACATGTAATGGAGCATTATAACATGAAACACCATCAAAACTGCCCTATATTGTTATGCAAGGATGAGAACATTGATATGAGTGTTTTCTTTCATTAAGCATGGAACATTGAACAGTCAAACAAAGAACATATATCATAAAAGCTAAAGTAATAATTATAAAAAAAAAAATCCCAACAAAAAAATATCAGTACTTTCCTGTAAACTGACATGTCTGATCTGCCTCAGTTCAACAGCAGCATCTACATATTGCACCATCTAATATCATATCAATAAAGTTATAAAAATGAAAGTCCACTGAAAATAGGAAATTTCTGTAAACAATCTGTGATATGTGATGTTATGCCAGCATTTATCTTATAAAAAATAGTAAATATAATAATAAAAAGAGAAATAAAAAACAACAACAAATGCCACACCAAACATTCAACTATGTATTGCACATTCAAAAATCACGGTCTTCATGATTAGCAAATCACACTCTTTCAAATAGCAATTCTGATTTGAAAACACTATATCCCCTTAACGTACATACTCCACAAACAGCACATTTATGGATTATTTATAGAGTATTGTTTGTTAGTACAAAAAAGAAAAAGATAAAATTGGTAATCACTTATGGTAACAAGTCCTTAAAGCTATGAGGTAATTTCTGTCTCCCCCATGAGGAATTCTAAGTAATGACAACAACACTGTCAGCGCATCCACATAATACCCCCCTCCTCGATACAGCTGCTAGTAGCCGAGGAGGACACGGAGGATTAAAGAAATATGATGGACTCATATGATGATGGACTGAGAAATAAAGAGAGTTTGAGCTGATGGAGCTGATAGCCTTATAAGTGCTCTAAGCAATGTTGGGTGACGTTACTTGTTATTGACGTTCAAAGTATTTTCAAACAAAACTGAGACTACTAGCCCCTCCCTCCTCCTCATCCCGTCCCTTGTCCTTCCCTTCCGTGCTTCCGTGCGCTAACCCCCCTCAACCCCAACCAAAATCCCCCAAATCCTTCTTGTCAGTTATTGGCAGTAGCGTACCGTGGGCTTTCAGTCAGGGCCTTCTGTAACGACCTCCAACCCCCCAAAAAAAAAAAACGAACACCCACACCGCACACCACTGTGCATTAAAAATCTTTAACCACATCAACACAGCATCATCATCTATACCCAAACAATAGCAATACAAATGTATAAAATACCGCAATAATTTCATCTCTCCTAAACAGTAAAAAGTAACACTCGCCCATTAGGAAATGAAATCCATCCTCCTATCTTTTCTTTTCTTCTTTTACGCGCGCCTGTAAGCCATTAAGTCACGATGCCATTACAACAGCTCCGTCATAACACTGTGCCACTAACTTTGTTTTGCAATCGTAGCTGCCCAACACTTCAGGTACTGAAGCTGTTAGATCCTGAGCTCGTTTTCTTTCAGTGACATCCTCAAACTTTAAAAATCTCTCTTTACTCCGGTGTCAGTAACATAGCGAAGTACAAATGACAGCTGTGCGGTGTTGCTGAAATCTGTGGTCTCGTCCACCATAACTGCGACAAACTTGGTGTTGTTGATCTCTTTTTTGATGGCATCATTTAGCACCCCAGCAACAACACTTATGAGATAATTTTGAATTTTCCCAGATGTTCCCGTAAAAACAGTGGCCGTGGCAAGGTGGTGTCGCAAGTCAGCATCATATTCTGATAACAGAGATAATAGCTCCAAATAATTACCTCGATTCAGGGACTCTTTCTCCCTTGTCATGTCCCCTGAAAGACAATTCTTTCCCGAAAAGATGACACAATCAATGAGGCGCTTCAGTATGTCCCGGTTTTTCTCACTCTATCATTGTGCAGGCTTGTCTCTCGTCTCCACTGCTCATCCAGTTGCAAATCCACCCTGGACTCACCAAAGGTCTTCAAATGTGAGGTCTTGATGTTTGCTAGCTGCCTTGGTGAAGCTATTGAGGCTGTTAAAACCTGTGGTGTTCCATGTTCCCTGACTGGTATTAAAAAGCAAACACGGCTAGCAAAATAGCTTGTTCCGATCGGTGCTAGCTGTTAGCCAGTCATAGCGGTTGTAGTTACCCTCAGTGAAGTGCCGCACAAAACCTTTGCCAGCTTTGGTCAGCCCATCCAGCTTAGGTGTAGGTCTTCCTCTTGAAATAATTTCTTTCTTCTCTCCAAACGATCGCCTTGAAAAAGGCACATGAAGGAGATCGGTGTGAAGGCAGCGGCCATTGCTAGTTCACTCCTGGTTCACTCACAAGCCGCTAAAAGGTTCAAGCTTTGATGACATCAGCGGGGGCTAGCGCCGCCACAACTGGGCCCCTAGGGCGTTCTGTCACTACACATCAAAATTTGATTGGCTGATACACCCGTCACTCAAAACTATACTCAAAAAAACAATACTCAAATGGGAATTGGCAGCTTCAATGAAGGGCTAGCAATGCTACTAGTGCTGGTCCACGGAGCTGTGATGCGTTTAGATGACATGGAAAATCTAACTACCTTATTCTTTCTGAAAATATAATCGCAGTACAAAAAAAATAATTGCTTTTTTGACACACATTAATTTAACTGTGAAAAAATATATTTTTGATTTTGACAGGACCAGCAGAGAAGGCCCTGATGGCCCTGACAGCCCACCACTGGTTATTGGCTGGAATGCTGGAACACTGTGTATGCTTCATGGTGCAGTTTGGCGCAGTTGGTCTTTGTTGCTTTTTGTAGACCCTGGGCTGTCTACAGAGACCATGTTTTTTTACAGTGTTCAGGGGACAGGCAGCTAGCAGATAGTGAAGAGATGTTTTTTACAGTGTGTTCTTAGGACAGGCAGATAGTGAGGAGATGTTTTTTACAGTGTGTTCTTAGGACAGGCAGATAGTGAGGAAATGTTTTTTACAGTGTGTCCAGGGGACAGGCAGCTAGCAGATAGTGAGGAGATGTTTCTTACAGTGTGTCCAGCGGACAGACAGCTAGCAGATAGTGAGGAGATGTTTGCTGTATGTGACAAAAATGTTGTAGCCTAAAACGCGTGACATCACGTAGAGCACCTTTTAATTAGCTTTGTAGCAACTCATTTGCTGATGGCTTAAATGTTTTAGACGTTAATTAATTTCAAAAAAGTTACGCACTAAAGCTTTAGATATCAGCTGGTGAGCAGTATAGGATAAAGTAGATACTGTACACAGACCTGTTGGTTTCTGTTGATGCTACTCCATGTATGAGCACACAGGACTGCTTGTGTTTTCAGTTTTGTTTTGGTCACAAGGATTAGTATCCCTCTCTATTCCACAAGGGTTCACAAGTGGATTCCACTTCTGACAACATTAATTAACCAATAAACCCAAGACAATAACACTTGTGTTCACTCTCTGTAGTTCCCCTAATCACCCTCCAACCTTACAGCTGAGCCACATATACAGACCAGGGCTTCTGTCCCGAGTGGATTGTTTCACGCCGATTTGATTTGTATCACGGCTTTCATTGATAGCCATTCTAGATAGATAGATAGATAGATAGATAGATAGATAGATAGATAGATAGATAGATAGATAGATAGATAGATAGATAGATAGATAGATAGATAGATAGATAGATAGATAGATAGATAGATAGATATTGATCCCAATAAAATGGGAAATTATAGTGTTACAGCAGCAAAAAATCAGTCAGCACAGAATATAAACATAAATGAAATACTAGGATACAATATACATACATATAATATACATGAAATAATAGGCTAAAATACAAGAACAAATATTTGAATATGTTAATTTGGGAATACGTAAATGTGCAGGTATTGCGATTCAATAGTTTTGAGTGTTGCAATTTTCTTTTCTTTCTTTTAAAAAAAACTTCTAGAGACAATATATCATAAGACAATCCTAAAAACTAATTGTTTTCTACAAAGAATGCAGATCACATGTCAGTTAGTCAGTCTGACATTTATATTATTTGTAAAGAAGAACATAAAATTTTCTGCATTTTCTGCTTTCCGTCTGTTTTGCTGGAAACAAATATGACATAGGCCTAGTCACCGTCGGCGGTACCGTAGAAACAGAACATATTCAGGTGAATCAATCATTTATTTATCAAGTTGTCAGAAATAACGAGTAAATGCTTAGACTTCTGTTAAATACCTCATGTTATGCTCATTTTCAGGTTCATAATTGTATTTAGAGGTTGTACCAGAATAGGTTTACATGATTTAATACTCCATATTTTTGTTGTATACTGCACATTGCTGCAGCTCCTTTTTTCACCTTGTGTGTTGAGCTCTCTGTTTTAGCTGCAGAGTGAGGCATCTCACTTCTGTTCCACTAGCCAGTCAGAAGCAGAGTATGAGGGCGTGCCCTGACAGTACCTAGGTAAGGACTACTAGCCAATCAGAAGCAGAGTATGGGGGCGTGCCCTGACAGTACCTAGGTAAGGACTACTAGCCAGTCTAGCCAAATTCTTACACATTGTTACTTTAAGTTACATTTCAACTGCACCTTTGTATTTATTTATGCACATATAAGACTGCACAGTGGGTGTGTGAATCTTCACTGGTCTCACGACTCAATCACAATTATCCTGTCAATGATTCTATATCACGATGTTTCACCAACTCAATATTACTATATATTGCTACACATGGTTTACTCTACCCTCTACATGGTAACAAAACAGTAACAGTCAAAGCAACGGCAGCATAACACCTTTGCATCTGACAGCCTAGAGTCATTATTCATACCACCACTAGAGGTCCTGTCAGCCAGATGTAAATATATATTTACACTTCTGAAAAGTCTGCAGTGTGGTAGACTGGAGCAGATTAGACCTAGACAAATCAGTTGGGATCAGCTATTTTGCACAGTACTTGTTCTGGCAATCACACACACTTCTCTTGGCAGGCAACAAGACAATAAGGATTAGAAGTACAAATGTACTAACAGTCGCGTATGTCTTTGCTCCTCTGTCCAGGCACTGTGATTTGGATATGAATGGGAAGGTGAATACTAATGCTGAGAAGATCACTCACTCCAAAAGTGCAAATATGGTGTCAGACCTGTCCCCAGAAGGCCAGCCTTACACCCGGGTGAGTGCGCGCACACACACACATTTAATTTCAAAGATATCTGTGAAGGTTTGATGCAAAATTTAAGGTTGGGTATCAATCCTTAATTCCAAAAATTTGAAAAAGAAAAGAAATGGCCATGGTCAATATATTAACTGTGTACTGCCTTTAGTTTTTATTAGTCCTAGGAAGTACCTAACTTAACTTAGTTTTCCATCACATCCTTTGTTGACCTCATGCCCCTCGTTAACCTCATGTTATTTGAGAAAATAATTCCATTTAATTGGCTCCGTCCATAGCAATGGTATGACTGATCTGCCCATAACCAGCGAATGGACACACACAGCACACATTTCCGTTTACCATGTATGTGGAAGTTCACTTTATGAATGGAAACAAGCTGTCTGACACTCCTCTTTACTCTAATATTACACTATTACAGTTGAAATTGCTTAGTATTTCATAAATACTATTTAGTAAATGCACAACCAACATATAAACCCTCTTTATCCTTTTTTTCTGTCTGTCTCTCTGTCTGTCTGTCTCTCTAACTGTCTCTGTGTGTCTCTCTGTCTTTCTGTCTGTCTCTCTAACTGTCTCTGTGTGTCTCTCTGTCTTTCTGTCTGTCTTTCTCTCTGTCTCCCTGTGTCTCTCTGTCTGTCTCTTTGTCTGTCTGTCTGTCTTCACCTTAACTAAGAAGAACTTAGTACTTACATGTACTCGATTCTTGCTCTTCTGAGCTTGTACCTTTATGGTTGAATGCACTTATTGGAAGTCTCTTTGGATAAGAGTGTCCGCTAAATGTAATGCAATGTAAATTGTAATGTATCTGTCTCTCCCTCCATCCCTGCAGACATCTCGTACTCCCAAAGGTACTCCCAGAACGGCAGCCACTTTTGGGAAGCGCTCCAACTCTATGCGCAGGAATCCCAAAGCCGCAGTCAGCAAACAGGGATGGCTGTACAAGCAGGTCAACGCTGTTCTTTCTCCTCCCATATTACCAGAGATGGCAAGAGTACACACTTCCCGTACTCAAGTAGAAGTACAGATAATTGTGTTAAAAAAATACTCTGGTAAAAGTAGAAGTACTGATTTAACTTCTTTACTCAAGTAAAAGTAACAAAGTAGAGGCTTGTAAATTTACTTAAAGTATAAAAGTAAAAGTAGCCTTGCGAATGACAAAGCTACTTGGACCAGACAGATGTTACTAGAGAGCACGCTGAGAAACTACAGTGGACATGGAGAAAAAGGCTCTTTATATGCCATTGCCTACATTTAAATGGCTGTCTGCCAATATGCCTAAAACATATAGCTTATTTATTGTGACAGAGACTGGGACTCCAGGTTAATAAGATTCTGACTGAGTAGCAAGATATGAATTAAATTGTGATTTTGTAAGAAGTCTGTGTATATTACCATCCAATTGGATTCAATTTGTTATTGATGACGCAAAAATAACTCCAGTGAAATTATTTTAAACTTAGAGAGGACTAGATTAGGGCTGTATTTAAAGCTTATCTCTGTTGATGCTTTCTTGCAATGGGCGTGGGTAGCTCTGCTATGGCTGTTTGTGTGTGTGTGGTAATAAAAGAAATAAATAACATTGTAAAGGCTACCATACACAATGCATAGGAATCATATATGCTAGCAAATAATAACAATAAACCCATTATTAATTACATTATCTTAATGAGCGAGCATGTTTGACAATCGCCATTATCTCGAATCAACCATCAGGTGTAACCTAGGTAACAGCTGCAACCTAGCTAACAGGGGAAGAACACAAACAAGCTAACTTTTAAATTTACAAGAACTACAGACCAATACAACAACAGGCTTAAATGAACTGACAACATAAGTTAGATGACTTACAGTTCTCAAAGACGCACATAATCTCAGCTGATTATCCTCCGGACAGCTAGTTTCTTTTTCTTTTCTCTCACTTTTTTCTCCATGTGGCGTGTGTGCCCACTCGACATGCACTCACAATCACACCTGATAGACGACCTTTTGTACAGAACTGTACAACACTTTGGAGTGTGAATGTGTGTGCATGTTTATCTAATGAGCAGTTGGCACCTTGTACGGCAGCCTCGGCCACAGTGTGTAAATGGTGAATGTATGATGTAAAAGTGCTTTGAGTAGTGCACAGCACATTTACCGTGAGCCCTGAGAGACTGTCCTCGGCCTGGAAGCTGACAGCGGGGTAGCTTTAGTCTGAGCTATCTGATGAATGAGTGTGTGACGTGTGTTCCCACAGGCCAGCAGTGGAGTGAAGCAGTGGAACAAGAGGTGGTTCGTCCTGGCTGACAGATGTCTCTTCTACTACAAAGGTTTGTGTTTCACTCTGTTCTCCAGCTCGGATATCTGCTTCTATGGTTTTCACTTATACCATTTGTGATGAGCAGGGCCACACGGAATTGGCCGAATTTTATGCTGAATTTTTTGGCAGTTTAAAAAAAAAAAAAAAAAACTCATATTAAACTGAAATTAATGGTGACACATCACCACAAGCGGAAACCACTCACACCACTCATTCATAACAAACATTGATGTGAAGATTAGAAACAGTAGAAACCAGGCCCGTATTAACACAATATGGTGCCCCTGGGCGATATACCCAACCCCCCATACATTTGCACATACTTGTGGACCAACTCAACTTTGACAGATTGGGGAGGGGAGTGATAGTGGTCATGTAATATTTATTTATTTATATTATTGTCAAATTAGTGTTCATAAACAAGTAATGTAAGTGAATAATATAACAATTTGCAAAGAATATTTTTCATGTCATGTGGTGCGCCCCCACCTTTGAACCAGAGCATGGCAGTGGACATAGCGACTCGGAGAACGCAGCAGGCATTCAGTTGTTTCTGTCCAACCAGAGTCCGACGCACTTCCTGTAAACAGAAGCACTGAGTTTATGTTTTGCTGTCCAGAGTGCTACTTGAGACACATACACCTATTTCTTTTTTTTACAATTTTATTTATTTTACATTATTTACATGTTTCAGTTACAATTTTAACATTCAGCCGTAATACTTAATAAATAAATAAATGGTGCCATTGAAGATAAGTCGCTCTGTGCAGTACAGTATTTAGTATCCAATGATAATATGTTATGCTATGTTTATCTGCTGATATATAGTATATATTTCTTAAGCATCTATTTAACATGGTTGAATTGTTTGTGTTTGAGTGTTTATTTGTTTTTCATCTAGCGTTTGACTAATAAAAATTTAAATGAACTTGAATGACAAAAAACAAATATTTCTTGGTGAATACTGAACATGCTTGGGGTGGCAGTATCTCTATCCGTAGGGAGTTGGGTTGGGAACTGGAGGGTTGCTGGTTCAGGTACGGAGTGTGGATTGGTAGTTGGAGAGATGCTACTTCACCTCCTGGGCACTGCCAGGTGCTCTTGAGCAAGCCCCCATCGCTCAGGGCAGCCCACTCACTCTGACATCTCTCAATTTGTGCATGAATAGGACCTGAGCATGTGTGTGCATTTCAGGCCTGTGTGTAGTGATTACTAACTTTTGTTAGTAATTACTACACACAGGCCTGAAATAGAGTGTACATTGTAATTTCCCCACTGGAGATCAATGAATAGTATAAATTATTAAATTATTATAAATTATGCTATGACAGAAGGGAGGTGGATTATATGCATACACCTATTTCTAACCATGTGTCTGTGTGGGCACGCTGCTGAAGCTGGGTAACATCTGGCAGAACATCTGCGGACACTATATTTTCTTCATTTAAATAATGACTAAGTGGGCACAAGCAGACAATAGAACAGCTAGAACAGCTATGTTCAGAAAATGACATCACTTAAAGCAGCCTTTAAAACCAGGGAAAGACAACACAGAAATCTAAAATGACAATCAAAAGACAATATCTTGCCTCATTAATAGATATTGATATAATATCGATTTAATGCCCAGTCCTAGTCCTACCAACAGACTACAGGTTGTTTCATTTTTCACTTACATTATACCATAAGTTGTCGATTAACAAATGTGACTAATGTGACAAGTATTAATATTTTCACATCTGAACATCCAAAGCTATTTTTCCTTCAACAACTCTTGAACAAGAGGGGGTTGTCTTATAATCAGGGTTGTCCTTTATTTGGGCCAGAGCTTAAAAAATATTGGAAACATCTTCCAATCATATTTAGTATTCGTAAAAGAGAGTGTGTGTGTGTGTGTGTGTGTGTGTGTGTGTGTGTGTGTGTGTGTGTGTGTGTGTGCACATCATTTCTCACATGCAGATGAATGGGTCACTGAGCTAACTGGGCTGCAGCCTGGCTCTGCTCTCATTTCAGGGGGCTGCAGTCTCTGAAAATCAGCGGTGGAAGAAGTATTCAGATCCTTTACTTAAGTAAAAGTACCAATACCACATTGTAAAAATACTCTGTTACAAGTGTAAGTCATGCATTGAAATTGTTACTTAAGTGAAAGTATGAGGAGTATCAGCAAGAAAATGTACTTAAAGTATTAAAAGTAAAAGTACTCAATGCAGTAAAATCCTCCCATCTGTAGTGTAAAGGATCCAAACAGTTGTTTATTTAATGGTCTAATCATTTCAGCTGGACCTCAACATTTGTACTTAAGTATAGTACTTGAGTAAATATACTTGGTTACATTCCACCACTGCTTAAAGTAAAACACTTCAAAAACACATTTGTTAGTTATGAAAAAAAGATTTCCTCATTTATTGTAACTCAGTAGTGCTGGGCGGTATGACCAACAATTTTTATCACAGTATTTTTTTAAGATTCCCGATATTTTCTTTCTTTTGCTTGACTGGTGTACCAGTTTCTACTGTATACCAATTTTAATTTCCAATATAATTTTTATATACCGTAATAATGATGCATTGCTCCGAAGATCCATCCATCCATCCATCCATCCATCCATCCATCCATCCATCCATCCATCCATCCATCCATCCATCTTCATCTGCTTATCCTGTCTTGGGTCGCGGGGGCAGCAGCTCCAGCAGGGAACCCCAAACTTCCCTTTCCCAAGCCACATCAACCAGCTCCAACTGGGGGATCTTGAGGCGTTCCCAGGCCATGTTGGAGATATAATCCCTCCACCTAGTCCTGGGTCTTCCCTGAGGCAAAAAAGACCCCAAGATATTTAAACTCCTTTACCTTGGGTAAGGACTCATTCCCTACCTGGAGAAGGCACTCCACTGCTGAGAACCATGGCCTCAGATTTAGAAGTGCTGATCATCATCCCAGCCGCTTCACACTAGGCTGCGAACCGATCCAGTGAGTGCTGAAGGTCACAGACCGACGCCACAAGGACCACATCATCCGCAAAAAGCAGCGAGGAGATCCCCAGCCCACCGAACTGCAACCCCTCCCCAACCCGACTACGCCTCGATATCCTCTCGATAAATACTACGAACAGAATTGCTGACAAAAACACAGCCCTGGCGGAGGCCAACCCTCACCTGAAACGAGTCCGAATTACTGCTGAGAACCGGGACACAACTCTCGCTTCGGTCATACGCCTTCTCCAGATCCACAAAACACATGAAGACCTACTCCTCCTAGATCCTACTCCTAGATCCTTGTGAGAGTGAAGATCTGATCAATCGTTCCATGACGGAATCTGCATTGTTCCTCCTGAGGTTTGACTATCGCCAAACTCTCCTTTCCAGCACCTTGGAGTAGACTTTACCAGGGAGGATGAGAAGTGTGACCGTGTAATTGGCACACGCCCTTTAGTCCCCCTTTTTAAAGAGGGGAACAACCACCCTGGTCTGCCACTCCTTAGGCACTGTTCCAGACTTCCACGCTATGTTGAAGAGATGTGTCAACACAGATAGCCCCTCCACACCCAGAGTTTTCAGCATTTCTGGACGGATCTCATCAATCACACAAAGTTTGCCACCGTGGAGTTGTTCAACTGCCTCAGCAATTTCTATCAGGGAAATTGTCGACAATTCCTCGAAGACCGCTAGGGTTGAAGTAATCTGCGAGTGAATTGAGAACGGGAGCCCTGATAACTGCATACCCTTCTCACTCATGATAGCAACTTTATAACACAACAATTAATAACCAACATATAACTCTCTTTAACATGATAATCACACAGCACATAGCAATTTGTGACATAAACAATTTCTCACAGTAGTAGTTTTTTCAAATTTCAAAAACTGCCTGAAGGCATGCTGGGTAACAATATAGCTGAAAGCTAGCCCGGTAGCATAACAGTCTGTTAAGCTGGGAGAGGCTCCGGTCGCTATTGCACGTTCAAGAACAGAGAAGAAAGTTAGAGGATGAAGAAAGCCCGGAGATACACCAGAACAACGTATGCTCAAGAGAGGAGCCGTCTGTTGTTCCCGAGTTTGTTTTGTCTCTAAACAACTGTATGTAATTTAGCCACTGTTGTTGCCCGTTGCTCTAACATTACTTGGTTACGCTAATGGCCGTGCCAAGACATGTCACTTCAAGCATGCAGTGGAGTACCATTATGAACGTAATAACGATCCACCTACGGTCCTACAGACCGCTGAGAAAGACAGGAGGAAGACAGGTTCAGAGCAATGATTAAAACAGTGGATTTAAAATGTGTTGCCTCGCTGAAATACGTCCGCCAACCTGCTTCAGACAGCGGAGCTACAGCCTAACTTACCTGTGGCCAAGGTAGAGTTGAGTGGAAAAAGATTAGCTGTCATTTCAGTGTGCGATGCCTAGGAAGTAATTGTTACAATATTTAACTCTTACAACTATGTTGTTTTGAAAGGGAGACAATGTTAAAGGTGTTTATATGTGTATTAATTTCATTGAAGTTTTTTTACTACTTTGCAGTTAGCACAATAAAAATAGTCTAGATTCTGTTTCTTGCATTCTCCTTCATGTAACGTTACTGTATAATGTTCATTCTCCTTCATATAACGTTACTGTATAATGTTCCTTCTCCTTCACATAACATTACTATATAATGTTCATTCTCCTTCATAAACGTTACTGTGTATGTGTGTGGAGCCAAGCAAACCAATTAATTAAAAAAGACTTTTAGTAACATGATGACATTAAAATGTTTTTGTGATATTCTATACTCCTGACAGTAGCCATTATAAACATATATACTGATAACCATACGGTTTTAATATTATGAGACATTTCCTTGTGAGGGATTGTTTTTACATTTAAAATGGAGAGATTGAACAGCAATGATTTGGTGAATGCAATATTTTTTTCCCATAACTAGCTCATTAGGTTTTCTTAAAATAATAAATACACCTTAAGAAACATTTCAAAATTCAAGTGTTGTAGTTAAATTTCTCGTCTTTACCGAAAATAATATAATTTAAGAGAAAATGTATGAATTTAATTATTTTTTAAGTTGATTGGTATCCAAATTCCAGTGCTTTGTATTCTACGGTTTTCAAGGCTTATAATGAGTCTGGGGGTATTTTTCTAGCGCTGCAGTAAGTGTCCAGTACTGTGGGGCTCATGTCTCAGTGATGTGATGTCCTGTACCTCGGAGCTGATTGCAGCCTTGACTAACCTTGTGCAGGATGCAGCAGTAAAGCGCTGATAGACAGAAGATGTTCACAGAAAACACATTGTGATAACAGTCCAACCGCCAACAAAACTCAACAATAATAGTAATACCTGTCAAACTCCTTTTTCAGTGTCATATTTTAATGTAAAACTAAAACTCGCTGCTTTTTTTAATTAGTACTCCTTTTGTTTTTAGTTAAGACAGTATTTGAGCCAGGGGAACAAAATGTTGTTCATATGTGCACTCTGTATGACAATAAAATCCATCTACCTAATTATCTATTCTTTCTTTCTTTCTTTCTTTCTTTCTTTCTTTCTTTCTTTCTTTCTTTCTTTCTTTCTTTCTTTCTTTCTATCTATCTGTCCGTCTGTCTGTCTGTCTGTCTGTCTGTCTGTCTGTCTGTCTGTCTGTCTGTCTATCTATTTCATAACCATCTATCTATTTCATAGCCATCTATCTATCTATCTATCTATCTATCTATCTATCTATCTATCTATCTATCTATCTATCTATCTATCTATCTATCTATCTATCTATCTATCTATCTATCTATCTATCTATCTATTTCATATCCATCCATCTATCTATCAATGTATCCATCTTTCTATCTATCTATTATTTCTATCTACCAATCCATCTTGCTACATTTGACATACAGTTCTTTGTCCTCTTTGTCTTTCTATCACATAACAAGTTAACAAAATATTCTAGGTTGTGATGATTTTGCAAACTTCTAATAACAAACATGGCCCACAAGTGCCCGTGGCCGTTCTTTTCTTTCTAATTTTGACATTATTTCTCTCTGTGCTGGGGGCTTCTCTCTGTATTCTGAACACGTCTGTTGTGTTCCAGCCTCCTCTTGTCTCCGTCTGGCCCAGCTGTGTTTTGGAAACGAAGGCTTAGAGAGACAGAGAGCAAGCAAGGGAGGGAGGAATTTGTGACAGTGCAATTTACCACTGCACTTGCCATGCCACCCAGGACTGAGGGCCAAAACATGGGTACAAGGGGAGGAAAAAAAAGCCCTGTTTTTTGTTGTGCGGGGGTTTTATTTCTGACACCTCTGAGGCACAGCTTGGGCCTATATGAGTGTGTCTGTTTCAAAGTTTTGTATTTCAGATATTTCTTCACTTAGACAAGACTATCGATTTTCAATGATACTCTATAATAAATACTCTCATTTTCAATAATCCAAGAATTACAAATGTTCTATGTTATATTCTTGTCTGTCTCAAAAAAGTCCATAATTAACATATACTGTATAATAACAATAATGTGCCACCCCATTACATACTAGAGAAAGATACATTTTATGGATACATTCTTTTTGCAAAAAATGTAAATGTGCTTATTAGGGAAAAAGTATATTCATTATTGCTAGTGTTACTTTTTACTTCATAAGTATTATACATATACATTTCAAGTTAATGAGAGAAAAAAAAGTCTTGAAAAACTATGCGAAAATGAAACTATGTGCAGTGTAGCAATGGATGTATAACAGCTATCAGTGGAGGACTTTGATACTTAAGAAAACTTAAAAATGTGATCATGCTCAGGCAAGTTCTGGAGAGCCATTCTTTCTCTGATTTCTAAGCGGATTTATGGACGTTTAAATGTGATTGGGCATCTGAGATAATGATATCCTTGGAAAAGTGTACGTCAACCTGAATGATATCATTATCGTTTCTAGGTCTGTGCAACTGAATTATGATTCAAATTGCCCCACATAGTCTCTTATTCCCATGTCTCTCCCTCCACGCCTCCCAACAAGTTTCTTGCTGATCATCCCTGTCTATTACAGACCATATCCTGTATTTCCCCATGGAGGAGCACAGGGAATATTTCATTCCCCATCTCCGCTTGTAATGTTAAATCCATCCCAATGGGGTTTAAGAGTCTACAGCCATGCTAGCAGCTGTTAGAATATTTCGTATTTGTACGCTAACTCGACTAGCTACTTAATAGACCACGTTGCTTTCTCCGAAGGGTTCAGTTGGGAGGGGTGAGGCTGGTTTTGGCTTGCTCCTCTTTGGCGATTCTGCCTCTCTTGGATGAAATGCCATAGGAGCTCCCACTTCGGGGGTTACCTGCTGTCTGAGTCGAGCCGGACCATGTTCCACCTGTTCTTGGCAGATCAATGGCCTGGGCCCTGAAAGGGATGGCCTCTTGGCTTGCCAGAGCCTGTATTAAGGACTATGCAAGAAGCCCGGGCCCCATCCAGCAGAGATGGGGAGTTTGAGACTCGGACTGGAGTCGCACACACAGTGACTTCCGACTTGACTTGAGTCTGGTCCTCAAAAGATGTCAGACTCGACTCGGACTCGAGATGCCGGACTTGTGAACAAACTTGGTTTAAAGGAAACGTTTCCCTCCCTGTGGAACCTATGACTTACCTACAGTACATACCACATAACTCGTGATGTATCTGCTGTGTGTGGCCACACGTGGGCAAGGACAACAAACATGTTGACTGCACCGGCAGCATTCATCAGAAGCTTTGGCTTCAAAGACTTTAGACAACAAGGCCCAAACACAAGAAACGCTGGATGCAAAATATGTGGATTCTAGCTCAAAGACTTGGGCTACATTTACATTTACGTTTTGGTTTAAAAAACGAATATCTTTTGCTAAGTTCACACCTTGCATCCACACACTGGGTTCTGTAGCCTTGGACTCTAGCTGAATGATTTTTGATCATCTCTGCCATTCAGTAGGGCTGCCTACTTGGGGGGGGGGGGCTGCTGCTACAGTGTCCCTGTTGGCTATAACCTCTGGTATAAGGATAGGTGAGCTGTAAATATGGTTAGATTGTACATCATAGAGCGCATCTGCATTATTATTTTTGACAATTTTTTTTATTATCACTTTGTATACCTTCCTGTATGTTGCATTGTGTGTGTTTCTGTTCAGATAGTCTAAGATCAAGTTATAAATACAGACATCAATAAACCATTCAAATGTGTGGTGGGGGAAACAGGGATGGAGGGGAGGCAGAAGTTTTTCTATTCACCTGCTGTCCCTTTTTGTGTGTGCGTGTGTGTTTGTGTATGTTCAATTTCAATTCAATTTATTTATAGTATCAATTCATAACAAGAGTTATCTCGAGACACTTTACAGATAGAGTAGGTCTAGACCAGATAGAGTAGGTCTAGACTACACTCCAGAATTTACAAGGACCCAACAGTTCTAGTAGTTTCCTCCAGAGCAAGCAACAGTGGCGAGGAAAAACTTCCTTTTAGGCAGAAACCTCGGACAGACCCAGGCTCTTGGTAGGCGGTGTCTGACGGGCCGGTTGGGGTTAGAATGAAGAGTGGCAGTAACAAAAATAGAAAAAATAGTAGTTTGTAGTAGTTCTTTGTAGCAGTTCATGGCATAGCAGGGCACTGTGCGGCATTACAAGGCACAGCAGGACGTAGCAGGGCACAGCAGAGCGTGGCAGGATGAACAATGTATGTGTGTTTGTTTGTGTTTGGCAGCAGGTATACAGTTGGCTGAGGGCCAAGATTCCTGCAACACGAAGTCACGTGGGCTGATCATTATCTCACGCGCACGTACGCACGCGCACACACACACACACCCTCACAGATTCAGGGTATTGTATGATTGCACAAGCCCTTCCCCCTCCCCCAGATCTCTCTCTCTCTCTCGCTCTCTCTCTCTCTCTCTCTTTCTCTCTCTCTCTGCTCCATTGCCCTTGTTTGCTCTCTCTCTTTCTCTCTCTCTCACACACACACACACACACACATAAACACACACACACAGCACAGCAGGGAGAGTGTCGGTGCAGAGCTGCGTTCAGGAAATAGAAGGTAGGATGTTCACTGAGAGAGCGGAGTGTATCCCTTTTCAAACTGCTGAAATTTTCATGGCTCCTTTCATTATTTAGTCAGCACCGGTGCTCCCCTTGTACAGTGCTTCTATTTATCGTCGCTGGATCCTGTGTGTGTGTGTGTGTGTGTGTGTGTGTGTGTGTGTGTGAGAGCGTGTGAGCCATTACCGCTGCTTATCAGAGGGGACCTCAGACCATAATGGATATCTATTCTAGGAAGCTGTCACCGTGAGAGCAGAGATTGTGCTGGGAGGAGGGCGGCTTGGATTCCACCCTCATGTTTGGACTGTGCTGAACACTCCTCTGTTTTGCTGTCTTTTTATCCTGCAGGTTGGATGAATTGGCGCTGGCAGTAATTGTTATTTCTCTCACACAGTAGGTGTAGCCATGCCTCGGATCGTTATTCTGTTTTTCTCTGATTCTCTCTTCTGGGAGATTTTCACACTTTCATTTCTCTCTTCGCAGACGAGAAGGAGGACACGGTGTTAGGGAGTTTGCCGCTGCTTAGTTTCCGAATTGGAGGAGTGGAGCCTTCGGATAACATCACCCGCAAGTTTGCCTTTAAGGTCAGTAACATCTTGGTGGAGGCACAGAGGGTGATGAGAGCTCCATGTGTTGTTGTTTATTTCATGCAGGACACAATCAGCGCATAACTTGGAATGTGCAAAACAAGTGTTAAATTTGTAAAACAAAAACTTGTAGGAATTAGGGCTGCACAACATATTGTTTTTTTATCATCATCACGATTTCAACTGGCGCAGTAACCACATCGTGAAAGGCTGCGAAAAATCCTGAAAGGTACTTAGTTAGTGTTAGTTGAAAAAGCAGAAAACTGCACTTTATAATGTAACTGCAAATCTTTTTTTTTGTGCTGCCTTTTATATTCATGTGTTTCATAAAAGGATGTTAGAAAGGATTTCCTTTCATTTGTTATCAAATTCAACGAACAGTTTCAATGTATTTTTTTTTTTTATCGTAAGTGATATTGTTATTGCGCATATCGCATGTGTTCTTCATATTGTGCACGCCTAGTAGGAACAATATGGCTCATTTCTGAGTGTAGGGAATGTTCCAAGGCAGGCATTGAAAGGCTGTTGGCTGTAGGTTTCCAGAGTGACAAGTATTCCTTACAGAACAGCGCTCTAACCCTTAAAGATGTCTCCTTGTGCAATGGGACTGCTTCTTGCATAAGCAGGACATACTGATGTTTGAACTTGTTCTTTGGTTGCAGCGCTGTGGCTTGGTGGAGGGTGTTGGTTTGGTTCTAGTTGATTGATAGAAGCTGACTGGCTTCATGGCTGAGTCACATGCTGTTATTTATGACTGCTAAAGAGCGCCAGGGGAACTGGAGTCTCCCAGACTCATCAGAGTAGAGGATTGATGTTGGTGTTTTTCAGCTGGGGATGTGACATTGAATTATGACTTCTAGTTTGGGTTTGGATGTTTAATCAGATTCTTAGTCCGTTTTATTATTTCTTTTGGTAAACTCTTGCTTAATGTTAATGTTGTGTATATGTTGCTGACATGATTTATGCCCTCATTTTGTTAATTTCTCATAATCTATACACCAGAACCACCTCTGTGCAATTGTGAGGAAAGTCAATATTATCCAATATAATGGATGTTACAGTTGATCTAACCTGCAGTTCCATCATGGACATGTTTTACTCTAACGAAGTTGAGTTGCTTGAGTAAGTAAGCATCATTGACTGATGAGGGTGATTGGCTTATTGGCACATTTTGTATATTGACATAGACTCTAAAAGGCTTTCCACTGACAAACAACTTACGGGCATGACATCAGCATAGGGTTGTTTTGATTTGAACAATTATGACTCAAATAACAAGTCTCCTTGTCGTTCTTATCGATTCTCGATTCCCATTCACTGAGGGGCAGAGTTGAAATGGTTTACAAGCTCATTTCACAGATAAGAGGAACATTTATGCTTTTTCACTGGTAAATAAGCAACAATTATTATTAGATGTAAATGTGCTGTATTTATATAGCACTTTTCTAGTCTTAATGACTACTCAAAGCGCTTTTATACGGGAACCATTCACCATTCACACACATTCATACACTGTGGCCGAGGCTGCCGTACAAGGTGCCACCTGCTCATCAGATAAACATGCACACACATTCACACTCCGATGCACAGCATCGGGGGCAACTCGGGGTTTAGTGTCTTGCCCAAGGACACTTCGACATGCAGGGCCAGGGATTGAACCACCAACCTTCCAATTGGCAGGCAACTAGCCCATTAGAGCGCTGTTTACTCTGCTCCATGGCTGCAATGCAACAAGCTGAAAGAACGGCGGCCGCTACAGAAACAAAAACATGCCCAAGTTAAATTTGACCCTAACTTCAATCAAATTTTAATAAAAAATTATTCCGTTGGAATCAAGGCTGCTAAAACGGACAGCACTGACAGGACCATGTCCCCGTTTATTACACCCTGGTCTGAAAACACACTTTCTGGCACTTTCTCATGTCCTATAAATGGGATGTAATAAAATCAAAGAGCGGAAATATATAGGAATGTAATTGCGGTTCGTGACAAACGTATCGCGGCTGCGTTTCCTCAGATCTTGACGACAGCGGCAGCAGAGCACCTGACAGAGCTGTTTTTCAGAGCTGAACAAAGATGAGACAAGGAGGATGTAAAGTAGGTTAGCGGAGTGTGAATCTGCTGAGTAAAGTTTTATATAAGTTGGAAAGTTAGCCTTGTTTCCCCCTTCAGCATCAGCATGAAATACACACGCACACACACACACACACACACACACACACACACACACACACACACTGTCTATCTCTATCTCTTCATCTCTGGGCCTATTTTTTTTACTGCTGTCCCTGTTTGTCACTATCAGTTTCTTCACTTTTCAGAACATTTAGTGCTTTTTGTTGTTCTATTCCTTTGCATGACAGTGCAAAATCTGGTGCAAAGTCCAGTGCATGTACCTAGTTTGTGTACACACACACACAAACACACACACACACACACACCTGTAGTGGAGACAGACTGAGCAAATATACTCAGTGTGGCTTTGACAGCTTGCCAAGGGTTAGTTAGGGTGGACTGGACACTCAGTACTGTTTCCTGTCCAATTTCCATGTACAGTGCCAGTCATCCATCATGACCCTGGGAGTTCACATTAACACACTACAAGGTGTAATATTAACATTACTCCTGTTAACAATGATCAAATATGAAGTGCACACTTTCAAAATTATGTTGCAAACACAGCAGGGTTAAAAGACTAAAATAATCCTGAAGACTGAAGCCAGAAATATATTGGAGGAAAATTAAAAATAGAGATAAGACAAAAAATGTCACAAAGAAAGGATTAAAGGCGTTCCCGAGGCCTTTGAATGCAAGTAATTGTGAATACGTGGTGTTAAGGCTAACACTGATTCTGCCGGGCTGAGAGTGGAACAGTGGCAATCACATATTGTACCCACTTAATGAGTCACTTATTAGTCAACAACGTCATATTTAGGGACACTTTTGATCAACTTTTGACAGCGCTAGCCCTTTGCTGTACTTTCAATCTTAATGCTAAGTTAAACTAACCGCATCATGGTCTGGATCAACAGAAGTACATTTCCAGAATAACTGCTTGACGCGTCGGATCTCCCTCGCCTTCCACGCTCTCTGTGTTGCCATTCTCAAACTCTGTTCTCTTCAGAAACTAAACAACTTGTAAAATTGTGATTGTGCAACAGGGCAGGCCTGCTCTTTTTTTTCGGGGAATATTGTTATGAAGAATATGTTTTCTGCATTTCCTCTCTAACTGGGACATTTTTGGACCGATATTGCTGTGTACAAAGTACACACGGTGATACACTGGTAAGAGATAGTGAGATTTCCCCATACAGTCAGCTAATTTAAATAGCTCATGTTACTGTATTGTGTCAACAGGTATCATTAACATAATTTAATATTGGATGAGAAGTTTTCTTTAGCGGAGTGCAAATGTTCCACCAGAACAAGTTCCTTCCTGAGACTATTCAGCAGAGCCACCATTTTTTTTGTCGGATCCCAGAATGTAGCCAGACCCCACTTCACAGCTCTGTGGAGATAGAGCTGGCAATTTGAGACTAACCCCATCCTGACTCCAGCTCTTCAGCTCCACAAGATATAGTTTGCAAAAGTTCCCCCCAACATTGTAATATTTGTGGGAACTGGTAAACAATATATCAAAAACCAATTAGTTTGATATTAGATTTTTTTTTAACACAACATAACAGAGCATAACTTGTTTTGACACATTCACAATTCAATACAAACTATTGTGAAATTCTGGCCAAAAGAGATGTTCCTCAGACAGCAGGACAGAACTAATTTAATGATGGCCATCCCGTCATGTTGCAACATCTTTGTGAATGTCTCCAGATGAACTTGGCCCTCTCTCGTCAGAGCGTGCTGCCCCGGGTGCAGTTCAACACAGCTGTTTGTTTAGCTGTTGACTCGGACTTCTGCCTGCGAGGCTGATGACACCATCGGCCTGCCACACTGATTTGACAGGGCCACATTTAATTGGTTATGTTTTAACTTTTTTTTGATGAGTCATTGTTGTATTTCTTTTCTTCTCTAATGCTGAAAAAGTGTAGTGGTTTGGTGGAATATCTCAGCCACGGCTTCTTTTTTCCTTTCCTCTCTTTGTCTCCCTTTTCCTTCTTAGCGCTGCTCTTGTCCACTGAGGCTGTTTGTTGTTGGTATCACTAGAGTACCATGTGCTCTCTCTCTCTGGTTGGGACTGTCCACAATGACTGCATTTTGGCTAGTTTTTATTCCTTGTCCTTTTTATATAAATTCATTAATAGATGTGTTTAACCTGTGTTTTGTCCTCCCAGCTAAAACATTTCTTTGCATTTTGTTTTTAGGTTTCTGGCACATGTTTTTTCACTTTTTGCTCAGTTTCAGTTGTTGTTTTTCCAATGTTTATGTTCCTTTTTTGTCATTTTGTTTGTCTGATTGTCCCTTTTTGTCACAGTTTTTGATGCTTTTCCTGAATTTTTCATTGCTTTTTTTTCCACCCGTATCATTAACACTAAATTATAAACACTAGTTTCACACTTTTCCTTGGAATTCAAGATTAATAAACCGAGCAACTTAGTGCATTCAATTATGTGGGTACAATCCCCGAAAGTGCAATACATCTAGGCTACTTCATCAAATATGCTACTAATAATAACTCTGTACAGTTTCTTTTTTTTTTAAAGAATAGACTACTAAAGTAAAATACACGTAATCTGATTCACATGACATGTATATTTTTGGGTTCATGAGAATTTTGGGACTTGAAACAGGGTCACATGCCAGAAAGAGCTCGAGAATCTCTGTGATAAACCATAGTCCCTTGGCCGCCGCAGTCCAAAAATATCAGAACTGTCCCTCATTAAAACCCACATTGGTTAACTCTACTTCAACCTGTGAGAGCATTGCGGGGCCATCAGGCTAATGTGACAGGTACCAGGGGAAATGGAGCCGATGATAAAAAGTGGGCGAAACAATCCCTGAGATGAAGAAACATAACATTGTGAACATGTGTCTTGGTTGGGATGTTGCAGAGTCTTTCATTCCATACTCTCTTATATTCTCAGACATTGACTCCAAATGTTCAGACCAAAAACACCTCTACGTTCTAACAACAAAAGAGGGGTTGTGTTCATGGGGATGTTGCTTCAAAGAGCCAAAGCCATAGGCAGTTTGGTCAAGTTCCTTAGAATTTTACAACTCTGGAAATGTATCCCGGGAGCAATTATCTTTCATTGTGCCAGTCCGCTCGCGTTTTAAAGTAATCCACAATGAATGTTCTCGCATGTATATGATTGGCCCAAACAGTACGTTGCATTGCAATGTGGAAAAGGTTCAGCAAGGCTCAAGTGTGTTTGTATCATTTTCTAAACAGCTTGTCATAATGTACTGCACCTCTATATACAAACTACTACAACGGCAACAAACTCTGTGACCTATATGTGGCTTAACCCTCCACTACTGTACATGTCAACATGTCCGGTGTGCTGCAGCTGTGAGCTTCTTTGAAGATGGTGAAGACACTACTACATCTAGTTTTGCATAGTTCACGCCTCCCGTTCACACTCTTCCGGCGTTTCCAAGCCCCTAAAATGAAGACATTTGGAAACACTGCTACCACCATTTTGGTTTGAAAACTTTGTGTTGTAGTCTGGATGGGCACAAAACAAGACCCCCTTTCATATCTTCAGCTGTCCTGTCCGAAGGGCCGCAGGTCAGAGTCAAACCAGGGCCCACTGCGTCGAGGAGTAAACCTCTATAGATGGACGGCGCTCTACCAACTGAGCTATCCAGCCCTCCGACTCTTCTTTTCATGCCACTTTCTACTTCTACTTTGCTTCATTTCAGAAAGAAATATTGTTCTATTTCATATAGGCTTTGCCCTCTAAGTGCTACGCTATTGGGTTTATCCCTTCGTGCATGCGCAGTCGTGAAGATTTTCTTTCCCGCCCTTGCGTCCAGCACGGGCCTCAACTACGTCCGCATTTACTGTATATGTACACAGCGGACCTGTTGTTCGTCTCCCACTTTTTCTTCACTTACGCAGTATGAAGACAAGAATTTCCAGCGGTGCTCGTGTCTGCCCCTCCTGCCGGACCGGCTACATCCTGCTGCCGGACCTTCACCCCCGCGGCGGGACTTGCCTCTGCGCTGTTCTCGCCGGCCAGGCTCTCACCCGCCATGCCTCCTGCAAATTTGGCGCCCGCCTGTCATCTAAAGAGCTAACTGACAGGCGGGAGCTTTTCTGGTCTTGCCAGGCTAGCGGGGACGGGAACGGCAGCGGGGCAGACAGACGGGAACCCAGCGACACCCTGGAGCCGCTGGCGGACGGCGTCCTTTGACGAGCATGAGTCCGCTGGCTCGGTTCTCTCGGACAGCACCACCGTTACCGGTTTATTCCCTCCTCCCCTGGGAGGATTGGGCCTGGAGACGGCAATCGACGCCTTCCCACTGGAGCTCTCTCCGTCTCCCGAGCGGCCTTCCCCTTTGCCTCAGATGGCCCCGGCCTCCACCGCTAAAGCTCTCTTCACTGATCTGCCAGAGATCATCAGGAAGGCGGCAGAGCGGGGAGGCATAGCACTCCCGGTGGGGTTGCCAGCCCCCACTCGCGTCTTTCCTTGAGCAGGGATATTTACACCCTGGAGCCGCCCTCTTCACGGGCCCCACTCTGGCTGCGCTTGACAGAGCTTCGGCCATTTTTGCGGCGGACGTTTTCTCCAAGCCTGGGAATAAAACAAAGGCTCCCCGTCTCGCGCTACGCCCCATTTACTCGGGCTCAAGGCGACACAGATGCAGGTTTTTTCCCAGGGGCTGGCGGCACAAAGAACATAGTCCACCGCCATCCTAATACTGATCCTGATCACGGCGCCCACGGTGGCGCTGTCCAGAGTCACGGCTTGGCAGACTGTGGCCCAGCGAGACAGCTGGTTTCCACATGCCTCGGCAGTTAGACGCTAGTTAGGCGTCTGTACGGTCCCATATCTCCAGATGGAGACAGACTTTTTTGGGCCCGGTCCCCCTCCGCAGCGAAAGCCGGCACCACTCGGCCGGCAGGCTGCACGAGGTTGGGAAACCATGAGAGCGGCCCCCACCTGGTCCTATCCGCCTCCCGAGCCACCCAGCTAGCGGTGGCAATGATGGGACGTGGAGATCGTCTGTCCCTCCTCGGCTGAGAGTTGGAAACACAACATGTTTGAGGGCCACACCCTCCCATCTTAACCCTTTCCCCTCAACCAGACAGCCCTTGTTCGCCCTGAACAACGCTGATATGACAATCGTTGATATGACACCACGGCCTCCTTGTTGTGCCGGCAGCGGGAATGTGCGCTCACCCATTGCGATGACGCCGCTCACTCAACCCGCTCCCGCCCCACACGGCGGCGACCGGCCACTGCCCTTTTTCGAAAAGCCCTACCACGGGCTGGGCAAGACGAGTGATTATGTCGCCCAGCGACGGAGTGGGCTTTGCGCTCCCCGCTAGCCATGCCGATGAACAACACTCAGACATGTGCTATCAGAGTGCCACACCCTCCCAACTTAACAGCCGTTTTTCCCAAACAGCCCTTGTTTGCTCTGAACAACGTGCTGATATGACAGTCGTTTCCCACCGCTGCCGCACGCGGAGCACCACAGCCTCCTTGTTGTGCCGGCAGCGGGAATGTGCGGCCACCCATTGCGATGACGCCGCTCACTCAACCCGCTCCCGCCCCACACGGCGGCGACCGGCCACTGCCCTTTTTCGAAAAGCCCTACCACGGGCTGGACAAAACGAGTGATCGTGTCGCTCAGCGACGGGGTGGTCTCTGCGCTCCCCGCTAGCCATGCCAATGAACAACACTCAGACATGTGCTATCAGAGTGCAGCACAGCATGGATTGGCTTGACACGTGGACTCATGGATGTCAAAGCCGATAACACGGGTTTACAGACTGCAGTTCGCCTCCCCCCGCCTCCTTTCGCGAGTGTGTTGAAGGCGACTGTATCATTTCTAGCAGAGTCAGATGCGATGACGTCAGAGCTAGAAGGGAGCCCTGCTGACAAGCGGCGCCATTTCCCGCATCCCTCCAGGGGAGGAGAACCACAGGGGTTTCCTGTGCCCGGGCATGATTTGGACGTGAAAGTAAGCTTCTTTCAGATCCACTGACCATAAAACCATTCATGGTGGTGCACACATTCCAACATGTGCCCGATGGTGAGAATGTGGAAAAAGGAGCGCTCCATAATGTATCGATTAAACTGTGACAAGTCAAGGATGGGACGCAGTCCTCCTGACTCCTTCGGGGTGAGAAAGTTGCGGGAGTAAAACACTCTCGTTCCCCTCCCAAGGGGCCCGTTTTCCCCCACACCCGTTCCAAGTGCATGGAAACGGTGCTCCAGCCGCGACAGAATAGGAGGCATCAGAGTCCTTTTTATTTGGACAATCTGCTCATTCTAGCCCCCTCTCGGTCTCGGGAGCAAGCGGCGCTGCAGACTATAGAGGTGCTGCAGCTGCAAACACGTGGTTTTGCCATAATTTGGCAAAAGAGCGCTCTGGTCCCCGCACAATAGATAGGTTATCCGGGCGTGGACATAAACCTGATCACCATGAGGGCCAGGTTGTCAGCACCAAGACAGGACGCCCTGACCTCTCTGTTGTCCCGCTTCAAGCCACACACGACAGTGTCATCGCAGTCATCAGTGATGCGGCTCCTGGGCATAATGTCTGCGGCACACACGGTGGTTCCCCTGGGTCTCCCCCACATGAGGAAAGTCCAAAGGTGGATTCTTCGCCAACAACTCGATCGCATTTACCACAAATGGCAAAT
This sequence comes from Percina caprodes, assembly GCA_013375575.1. Classification (NCBI taxonomy): domain Eukaryota; kingdom Metazoa; phylum Chordata; class Actinopteri; order Perciformes; family Percidae; genus Percina; species Percina caprodes. The sequence goes on along the minus strand of JABXJD010000241.1, from coordinate 281,277 downwards.
GCTGTCCATCCCTCATTCCCTCCGGTCAGACCTGGCATACTGAGGGAATCCCCGACCCTTTTCTTCCGGGGTTCTCCGGGGCAGAGTGACGTCATATGTGACGGTGTACACAGATGTGTCCCTTACTGGCTGGAGGGGGATGTGAGAGTCACAGGTGGTGGGAGAAGACCGGCCTCCTCCCCCTCTCCTCCCACCACATAAACTACCTGGAGCTGTCCATGGTGTCTGAAAGTGTCAAAACACTTCACCACAGTGGTGACGGGTAGACGTGTCGTTGCGCGGACAGGCAACATCACGACGGCAGCGTTCATAAAGCGCCAGAGCGTCATACGGACAGCCCAGCTGTTGCCTCACATTGTGGGCGCACAGTCACCTGTTGCCTCTCAAAACAGGGTAGACCTATACGCCGAGGTTTTTTTTAAACGGGCGGCCGACATGAAGTCAAAGGGGGGGGGCCCTCCCACAACGAGTGGAGATCGAATCCCACTATTGTTCAAATGTTACGGAGCAGGTTCGGGGAAGCGGAGGTGGATCTGTTCGCTCCACGAGAAAACACACAGTGCATTCTGTGTTTTTTCCTTGAGCGTGCGGGACAATCCTCCCCTTGGCATAGACGCCGTCTCCCACCGGCCCTGGCCCAAACCCCCTTCTCCCCTATATGCTTTTCCTCCGACCCCTCGCCTCCATCTGTCAGTGGCACCAGAGCGCACAAGCCTGGCTCCCCCCCCCCTAGCAATTCCGTGGCAGGGTGACGCACTGTCGCAGCTGAACAGCGCAATCTGTCATCCCCCGGTGATAACCCAGAGACTTTTGGGGTTGGTTGCTGAGCGGGAACGCTCACGGAGATTAGGTTTTCACTCGAGGGTTTTTGCCCCCGCCTCATGTCAACGATGCGGAGGTGGCTTCCCACCAGTTGTGTCCGATGCGTACCCTGCCTCTATGCATTTTACGCACGGCAAATATCAGAACAACACAGCAGCTGGTTGTACGTTATAGAGAACACTCCCGAGGGTCAGCCCTCTCAAAACAGTGTCTATATCACTGGCTGTGTGAGGCTATTACGCGACATCCGAGGGCATACTACGAGGGCTCTGTCGGCGCTTGTGGCTCAATTTAAAGGCATGGCAGCCGACATTTGCGCGGCAGCCTCCTGGGCTTCCCCATGCCCTTTCACCCCCTTCTATGTGCGAGATATTGTCTGAACCTTCCATGTCCCGTTCAAGTCTATAAACAATCAACGACGTGTAATGCTGCGTTGGATGTGCGTTTTAAGGACAAGAAGCGGATGCGCGATTGATGCCAGTCTTACGCACCTAGTGCGTGCCGCTGCAGTCACACCCTGCTGTCTTCACCTCGCCTGTTTAGGCGCATTGTGAGACGCAGTTTCTTGTAGTTTCATAACTAGTTTAATAATACTTCCAGGCACTCCAATGTCACGTAAGTTGGGCAGCAGCAACCTTGCTCTGCTGTCTCACCTCTCCTGTTTTGGGAGTATTTTGTAAGTCTTAACGTCATACATTGTCATATCATGTTACATGCACGGAGATAATGATGTCACTCCGTTGCATGCGAAATTTTTTCGCCCGCATACGGTCCTCCCTCGGGCGTCCCTCACAGGGTCAATCACGCACAATTCCCATTGAACTACTGCCATCATATTGCGGGCCTTATGAACTTTTCAGGCCACAACATTAGCATGGCAGGCTTTATCAGAAGAATGACTCTGATTTGGCCTCTGTACATTGTTGCTGGGAAAATGTGATCTATATCCGGCTTGTACCGCAGGTGGCATTGACTACATCAGCTTCGCCCTAACCCAATAGCGTAGCCCTTAGAGGGCAAAGCCTATACGAAATAGAACGATAGTTACGTAGGTAACTCCAGATTCTATTAGTATAGGCGTAGCCCTCTAAGGTACGGGCCACCTGCTCCTAGAACATTAGTTGAAGAAAAAGCTGATGTTCTGGGAGACGAACAACGGGTCCGCTGTGTACATATACAGTAAATGCGGACGTAGTTGAGGCCCGTGCTGGACGCAAGGGCGGGAAAGAAAATCTTCACGACTGCGCATGCGCGAAGGGATAAGCCCAATAGTAGCCCTTAGAGGGCTACGCCTATACTAATAGAATCTGGAGTTACCTACGTAACTATCGTACTTTTTACTCCACTACATCCATCTGACAGCTTTAGTTGATATCTACTTAAAAAAACTTTAAGATTTTTGCACACAGAACACATGTAGTTAATAAAATAAGATGGTTCACTTTTAATTAAACTAGCCAACAATATAATGGCCTAGAAGTCCAGCTGAGATGATGAGACCATTCAACGCACAACTGTTTGGATCCTTTACACTTTTTACAATGGGAGGATTTTTCTGCTTTAAGCACTGTTACTTTTAATACTTTAAGTACATTTCCCTGGTGATACATTTTTTTACTTAAGTTACATTTCCAATCCAGTGTTATTAGTACTTTGACTGAAGTAAAGGATATGAATACTTCTTCCACCACTGGTATTCAGCTTTATATTTTGTTGAGTGACAGGAGTGGTTGAGACTTGTAGTGCATTCAGGCCAGTTAAAGCAGAGTGTGTGTTTTCTCCCGAGGGAGGTTGCTCGTGTTTTGCCTTATTGCGCGAGGCCCCTCAGGGCAGCAGAGAGGCGAGGCTCTGACTCTAGGTTCTCCTGTTCCAACACGCCACCTTCAAAGGTGTCTGATAATTCCTGTCCAACCACTTCTGTTTACCATGAATGTCAGTTGAAAATAGCCCACAAGTGACAAAAACAAAGCAGGCCGTTGCCCCTGATCCCTCTGCAATTTGTCTAAATATACAATATGAACTTTTTTTATGAAATTTCCTTCTTTAAGATACATTTCTGTATAAACTGTACACAAATGCAAAAGGAATTAACAACATTGAATATTTGTAGTTGTTGTTACAGCTTGGATAAAACACAACAGCATGTCTGTGTCCTGGCTGACGTAGCAACAACGTAACAAGCTTCTCTTTTAATTTGTTTTCGTCCTGTCGCTAAGCACTATGTCGTCGCTATGTCGCTATGCATGTCTGATTCCATGTGTCCTTATTTAATTATTCCACTTTATTACAACTATTACGAGCCTATTGTTCCTGTGTTGGCTCTTATCCCAATACTAACACTGGTCTCACCCAGTAAAGTGCTGTGCTTTGGGTAACATAGCAACATTGAAAGAAGTCAGCTGATCAGACAGGTGGTAAACAAACCCTCAGGTTAGTTGAACATATTGAAAAAAGATGACTGGTTAAACTATTACTAGGAGTGTAACTATACATCGATCTGGATCGATATATCGGTTCAATCATTGACGATCCAATATCATCGATGCAAAGTGGAAATATTGAAACAAATCGCCACCTTCATTTTGAAATTTCCATATATTCATTACCCCAACTCTTATTATGACTATTAGCCCAACTTCTCCGTGCAGTGGGGGATCATTGTTGACATTTATAAGCTGCAGGCTGTAGAATTCTTGGCTTGTGTACAACCAGTCAAGCTGTAATAAACCAAAATGATCCTCCTAGTGACACACTGAGCCTGCTCCTCTTCCCCCCCTGATTATTACTCTTGATGACAGCATCACATAAAGAAGACAGTAAAGTGCATGTCATTAGAATTCAACAGTGTTGTGTATGGGGCCTATTTACACAAGTATGTCATTAAAGGAATAATACGTTACTTTTGTCAGTCGGTGGCTGTAAACACCTCGTTTCTCCACGGAGAGAGAAAGAGAGAGAGAGAGAGAGAGAGAGAGAGAGAGATTTTTGTCTTCTTTTGTTTTCATATGTGTGTTTCATATTTGCCATACAAATAGATTTATATAATTAACATAAATCATCCCTTATTGCGTTTTGTCTGAATATTTGGATGTATGTAAGCTTTGATAATGTTGTTATTGAAACTTTCATGCCAATTAACCTTATATGAATTAGAGAGAGAGAGAGAGAGAGAGAGAGCAACATAAAAACAGAAAGTAGTCCCTTATACAGGCTATATGGTACAAAGAAATTGAAATTGCCCTTTATGTTGGATGTTTTGAAACAAAAACAAAAAAAGTGCTTTTCTGTGCGTGATCACAAGGGAAAAAGCTTTGAAAAATATAAATTAATGAATGCATATACAGAAAAAACACATTTTGGCTGTATAATCCAACTCTAGTCTGCATTGTATCTTGTCACCCTAAGAAATGTAGCACAGGATGATTGCAGGTCAGCCACTTGATATGTTTGTGTGTGCAGCTCGGGTTGGGAAGTCACAGTGCACCTATTGTAAATCCTCTGCAGACTCGGTCTCTGAGGGAAGAGGCACAGGTGTGGCTTTCAACAGGCCAAAGGCTACACAATCATTTCAAGATTCTTCCCTCATCAACAGAAAAGTCTCCAGCCACACTAGCGGATGCGAAGCTAAATGCTAATTTTAGAATGTTAGCATGCTTGCAATGACATTGGTAACATGCTGATGTTTTCCATGTACACCATTTTAGTTTAGCGGGTTGGCAGGTTCATATTTTATATATCATATATATATATATATATATATATATATATATATATACATATATATATATATATTAGCACTAAATACAGGAATGCTGCTAGGAATGCCACTAGTTCTGCAGCTACAGTATTTGGTCATAAACCAAAGTAGGCTATTGGACAAAAGGAAATTTTGACCTGATGATGGCGCTAGATAAAAAGTCCATAGATCAAGTGATTACAATTCACCTTTAGGGTTGCATGGATGTGTGTACCAGATTTCATGGCAATCCATCCAACAGTTGTTGGGACATTTTACACAAAATTGCATGTTAGCTCAAGAAGAATAGTCAGAGAATGAGAAATATTGTGATTGCTCTGGGAAGCATGGATGTCTGTACACGATTTGGTGCCAAACCATTTGCTGGTGGCGCTACAGAAATAATCTGGGCAATACTACCATGGATCTCTGTACCAAATGACCATGTTTATCCAGTAGTAGTAGTAAAGACATTTCAGACTGGGCCAAGTACCGACATTGCCATTGATAGAACCATGTTACTGGGAATGCTAAGAAGCAAAGGATCCTCCCAAACAACATCATCCTAGATAACTCAGTTGTAACATAAAGGTGCTGTCACATCAGAAAATGAGTTCATAATCAGATAACTTTGATCTTTTATCTTCTATCCCGCTCAGTGTGACGGGGCCTGTGTCTTTGCGAGATTAGTGGCTCTGACAAGAATGTAAACTTCATTTTAATCGTCTTTTAACAAAGGAAATCCCGTTCTTTTGTTCGTCCAGTCGAGTTGTTCACCTTAATCAGAGATCTCTGCTCTTCTGTAATGTTGCTTTCAATCCGCAGCTCAGTCAGAGAGCTGTTGAAACCTGTTGTACGTGCAGCTTTACTACCTGACTCTGTACAGGTGTGGCCATCGTCTTTCAATAAGGAGAGTTATCTCTGTCCAACTGAAGGTTTGTTATGTCTCAGTCTTCAAATCAAACCCAAACACTGGTATGTAGTCGTAACCCAAGTTAAGAATGTTACCATTACAAATCTAAAATCACGCCATACGGGTGTTTTAATTGTCCAAGAAAAGTGTGCTTGCCTTTGTTTCTACTGTAAAAGAACAATATATCGATATATATTCTCATTTTAAAACATACAGATTTGTGACAAGACAAGATGAAAGAGAATGATGCCAGCAGAGCGTGGGTAAAACCAAGATCCTTAAACATGCTCTTTAAACTCATAAAAGTCTTAAATACCAGTTTCTCATTAACCCTCATAGGGTAAATTATTAAACAAGGGTTGTAGGTATATGTGTGTTTGTGTATTACTCAATAGCCAGAGTCATAAAGTTTCACCTGTGGGTGTGCATGTGTGATGTGTGCGCTGCTAGGCTTAGCCTCTCCCTTCCTGACAGCAAACATAACTATCAGGTGGCTGTGGAAAGACAAGTGCTCATTCCTTTGGGGCTTTTGTGCTGCTTTTTCTCTGTTCTCTGTGTTCATGTCAGTGACTGAGGCAACATTCATTCATGTCCACTGCTGGCTGATCCTCTTCTGAAGGGGTGTCTTACCGGACCGCCCTTCTCTCTGCTGGGGCGTAGCGAGAGGAGGTGTGCCTGCGTGCCCTGGCACAGGGTACCCAGTCCAAATGTAGATGGCATGTATGAGTCAGTATCCTTGGTATGTTAGTGTTAGTCATATCCTGTACCTGCACAGTGAAATCTGTCTGTGACGACAGTTGGAGTAGCATTTCAATGCTTTTGAAGGGACTGCTGCTGATGAAACATATTCTACTGACTATATGTTCAAACACACTAACACAAGTTTACACTGTATAGTCAGAATAAAATCTGTAAGATGTGAATTAAGGTCTTCCAGCAGACTGTGAACAACCAGAGCAATAATGGAGGACTGTTTTGTAGAGAAGCAATTGAAGCAGAAATGCAGTAAACAAGCGACTCATTATCAAACATTTAAAAGATCCCTCCTCAATAGTCTTAAACCAGACCACCACTGACTGAGGTTAGTGATACTGTATGCTTCTGATTTAGATCAGTGTGTATTTTAAAATCTGTGCCAACTTCCCAGTGTCAATAAAACAACTGACCGGTATACTGTACATCGGCAGGTTGGTAGTATACAGCCGTCTGGCTTCATAGAGAGTATAGTCAATACACGTGGAGGTGGACATGGTCGAGTATGGGGCCTGCAGTTAATCTAGTGTCACCAAACACTGCACACTGGATTTAAGACTATGAGACAAGATTTTTAGATTTTAGTTGCAACAATGTGTCATCTCTGCAATTTCAAGATAAAATGTAGAATTACCCCACATCAACATTGCATTAAATTCAACTTTTTTGTTGGACAACCATTTGTTTTGGCCCGAGCCCTCTGCTCTGGGGCTGCCACTGTTCAACTGAAATAAATAAAGGGGCTGCGTTAGAGAATATGGTCCGAACACAACCCTAGAATTTCCCTGAAAACAGTATCATCACTTCCTCAATGCAATGTAATTCCACAATTTAAACAGCTAATTGTGGCAAGACAACAGCCAGTTAAGAAAAAAATCTTAAACCAGGGGACTACATGTATCATTTATGTAGTACAGATTGATTTAATAGGACAGGAAAAGGTTTAGATGACTTCAATGGTTGTACTTTTTAATTTAATCTGTGAAGCCCCAGATGTGTGACAAGACAAGATGAAACTTGCGACTACCAGCTCGCACCAAGGAGACGAGACGAGACGACATAGTGACGAGTCTTTGTTCTTGTGTTCTAACTTCAGACTGTCAGGCTTGTTCGTAGTTTAGTTGATAGCTAACGTTAGATAATGTTGGTGATAGTGAGATGCTGTGTGTGTGCGTGAGTGCATGTGTGTATGTATGACACACAGGGGCGTCGCACTGGTTTGAAAAAGGGGACTGAGTACTCAGGGCCCTCATGTGAGGAGGGCCCAAAGAGATGCTTGAATGAATAGCTGTAGATGCGGGGAGGGGCCAATAGAAAATGCTTTCTACAGGGCCCAGAATTTTGTGCCACGCCCCTGCTGACACACCGACTGAGAGCTGCATTTCTTGACCGGAGGGCACGTTTGCCTAGTCATGTACATCATGTACACACACACACACACACACACACACACACACACACATACACACACACACAACCCACATCCCACAGTAGAAGTGTACAGTGTATACACAGATCTATATATAGCAGCTGGACAGGATGCTCTGAAGAACCTGCAGATGTCTAAGAAAGTATTGACTAAACACTTTCCATATATTACATAGCTTTTACTTTTGAATGCATGAACACATGCAACAATACACACACTGTTATTAGGAGTTAGCACTTTTTTCCTTTTGCTGCCTCCCTTTTGCTGCTTTTTACTTTCCGTGGCCTTTCCATGCGTCTCTCCTTTCTTCCACTCCTCCTTTTGTTCATCTTTCTTTAGTCTTTAGTTTCCAGCTTCTCGATTTCTTCCCTGGCTCTTTTGCTACATTCATCTTTTTATTTAATCTTTTCTCATTTTATCATCTTGATATCATCTTGATATCATTTTGATAATGTTGATATTTGTCACATTTCCTCTCTCCTTCATCCATCCTTCTCCCTGAATAATCAAAGGAAGGACAAAGAAGGAGGGAGGCTGCGCACACACACACACACACACACACACACACACACACACACTCCGTTGCTAGGTTACTGCTGCCTCTTACTATACAGCCCTTTCTGCCAATTGCTTCATCTCGCGTCACAGCTCGAGGCGGAGCCTACGAGGGCTCCACCGTGGAAGGAAGTGACTTGTGTTTATCAGTGACATCATTTCCTCTTGCAGTCTTATGGCAGTACTACACACACACACACACACACACACACACACACACACACACACACACACACACACACACACACACACACACACTACAGCAGTCAAGGTCGAATCTAGAACCAATGTGTCGACACACTGACAGCATCTTTACCACACACACACACACACACATGATTCTTTCCAGGGCACCATATGAGGAAAATATGCATTGTTAAACATCGCTATATTACTTGCAATAAATGCAACAAATTGCGAAATTGTTTGTTAAATAAAACTCTTTAATTGAACAAATTGAACATTGAATTGAATATAAAAGGCACCACAAAAAAAGGCAGTTACATCTTAAAGTGTAATTCTTTTTTTAACTAACAGAACTGGTCTCTAAGTGTGTTTCGCGATGCGTTTATTGCGCCAGTTGACATCGCGATGACAATAAAAATGATATACAGTATCGTGCAGCTCTATTTCTCTCAATTTTATTAAACAATCATCATTATCGTGTTTTGTTTAGAAATCAGGGTTTATGAGGTGTATTGTTGAAATTGTGTTTAAAATGCAATGTCTATAATTTTTTATATATGTTTGCATGCAGTATTTTAGTGCAGAAGGGGATATTGTTGGTGAGGAATTGGTAAAAGCAGGAGTAGGACTGCATGGGTTCAGATCACTATCATTCACACAAGATTAAAATGAGATTAGATTTAATTGAATAAGATCTCATTCGCAGAAAAGAGTTCAGGGATGGAGTATTTGTGTAGAGCAACATGGATGTTTGCTCTGCTCACATTTACAGTTCTGCATGGGGTTTTTTGAACTAAGAAGATAATCAGAAGGTGTTTGGTATTTTAAAATCTTAAAACACCATAGAGCAAAGGAAAACTGACATCACAAGCAATTAATAAATGTGTTAAGCCTCATGGGATCCACAGACATTATTTTCCCTGTAAACTGAACACGATGTGAGTTAAAGGGAATAGAACCGACATACTTTCCAGGTTTTGGACTTCAAGCTGTCTGGAAGAGATGAAATATTCATGAACCACATGTGAAAATCTGGTCATCAGGACACTTGTCAAGTGTGGTGGATGGCTGAGATAAAAATAAATCCTGCCTAGGGCCTAATCTACTTTCACACGTTTGACTTCAGACGTCTTCCTAGTTTATCTATTTATTTAGTTTATTTTGAAGTGGGATTTTCTTTTAAATCTCATTATTCATTTTTTTATTTATTCTTTGTTATGAGGACAAATTTTGCACAGTTTAATAGAAATAAAGGAATATTTTGTATCATTGGTCTGTAACTCATTCGGTTACAAAAAAATCCTAAATCTTGTATAGTTAACAATGGAATCGGGAGTTCAGTGTTTTATTACATCCCTCCTTTTGAACTAGACGTCTCGAATATTTCAGGCTGGAAACCTACGCCCTGGGGCTGTTTATTGAACATGACTGGTTATGATTGGTGCCATTCCCAACATGGTGGATGTGAACACCGTTGCCATGCACTGTATACAGCAGAGAAGGTCATTATGTTTATTTACCCAAGTACTCTTTGTAGTAGTTTCAGAGTATTTCAATGCTTTGGGTCTTTTTTCCCTTTCCTCCACTACATGTGTTTGTCACCTGGAGCTGCAGAATTAGGTTTTAGGTATAAAATCATTTAAACCACATATGTCAAACTGTAATGGCATAATCCGGCCCCTCGCAAATTATGATCCGGCCCCACATCAATTTAGGTTCACTATAAATTTTGTCCCGTGGTTTTGTCACTTTTTACAAAGTTTTTGGGGCTTTTAACATCTTAACACAACAACTGTTAGTGAGATGACTATATAAAACAGGCAATTTGACTTTTTCCATGAAATAAAAGCAATAACTCTAAATGTCTGGCCCTTGATCTGATTCTCATTTTCCAGTGTGGCCCCGTACGTTTAGTTTGACCCCCCAGATTTAGAGCTAAGTGTTTAAGGAAATATTTTCAGCTTACAGCAGTTTGGAGCATATGTGCAGTCAGTTTTGCAGACTGTACCCTGGCTCAGGTTAATCTCAGGTAATCTCAGGTTTTACGTAAAAGACGTGATTGGAGACTCAGTCAGAAAAGGCCACAGCGAATGCTTGCTAAATGTCAGTGAATGATATCTTTGGCCAACTTATTTGCTTGTGCTGTCCTCTTGTGGTATATCACTGAAAGTGTTTTGACTTACATATTACATAATTTGATGGCATCAGCTGCATTTATTGCTGCTTAACTGTGATCATTACATTACTAGTATGTTTTATTTAATTTTTTTTTTTTTTTTAGAAATAAGGAACGTTCCTCTGGGGTCACAATAGTGATGCTTTAAACATGACTGTCTACCCATACAAGGTTTCCCCCTTATTAGTGATTCATGCACATGGACATGTTAGTGTCCATGTGGACGATATGTTTGTTAACTGACAGTTGTCCATGTGGATTTGCATTTAAAACCTGTGTCCCTTCACATTGAATATGGCTCTGAAAAACATCAACAACAACACCTAAATGTCCTCAAAAGTAAACCCTAAAACAATGTCTTTTAAGAGTTCAAAAACCGTTTCATACAGTTTGTCTGTTTTGTCGGTTACACTTTACTTGAAGGTATCTACGTAAGAGTGACATCTGTCATGAACGTGTCATAAATATTATGAACAAGTCATAAACGTTTATGATATAACGCTTCTTTTTAGTAAGTGCCATTCGGTTTTGTCATGACAAGTTATGGTATTGGTTATGGTTATGGTTAGGGTTTTCAAGGGTTAGGGTTCATGTGTCATGACAGTATCATATGTTCATGACAGTGTCATGGCACTCTTATGTCGATACCTTCAAGGAAAGTGTTCCCGTATCTTCTTTGTAATGTAAGTTATTTAAAGGCTCCAGATGTTTTTAACTATCTCTCCTCTTCTAATAAGAGACTGACACACAACTGTTTGGATCCTTTACACTTTCTAAAATGGGAGGATTTTTCTACATTGAGATCTTTTACTTTTAATACTCTAACTTCATTGTCTGGATCATACTTACATATTTTTACTTTACAGTTTGATATTAGTATTTTTACTGAAGTAAAGGGTCTGATTACTTCTCTGACATGACCCTTCTTAGCAGTGAACTTTGATACCACAACCATTAACATTTTTACCACACCACATCCCCCCACTCATTGTCTCCTCTCCCTCCCACCTCTGTCCACCCTGTGAGGTCTGCCGGCCCTGGCTGTCAACCGTCGTGGTAGAAAGTACAGTAGGTACAGTGTTGATGTTTTACCATCCTTCCTTGTGATGATCTGTCCTGTCTGTAAAGAATGCATGCTTACGTCTCGTGTACTGCATGCCTGCATACCAGTTGGAAACCATTCATGCATGACAGTCTTGTCTAGTTATGTTTTGGTTGTTTCGTTGACTGCATGTCAAATCCGCTGTTCAAAGACACTGATTTTGTTATTGCAACCAATACCACCTCTACAAACCATAGATAGCCCCATTAATGCCTTTGAGAGTTGCTCAGTGGCGCATGAAGCCAAAAAAGTTCAACTTTTGCGTGTAAAATGGCCTACTTACTGCTTCTGCACTGTGTGGCCCTTAGAGCAGGGGCACTAGAGACCTCCACAACCCAAAAATGTCCGGTATTGCACTCCGCTACTCTTGCTTTGCCAGACCTTCCTCCAAAAAGTGCTCTGGTTTATTGGCATTTCCAATCAAAATCGTCTTGGGCGGGACAAAGCTTGGGAAGGAACTTGTTTTGGTGGAACATGTGTACGTTCAAAAGTAGTTTTAGTCGTGCAACAGAAAATTCTGATTGGATAGATAGTCTAGCTAGCTGTCTGGATTTACCCTGCAGAGATCTGGGTAGCAGTTAACCATAGTCCTCAGAAATCCACCAGAGGTTAGAATGCCAACACTTAAATAGGGATAAAAGAAGTTAATCGTACAACTCTTTTAGACTTTCCAAATGTTATCAGACCAAATGGATCAAATTCTGTCATTTTGCTGGGATTGGGAACTGGAACCTGAAATTAACACCTGATCACACACCAGATGCGGAAGCCAATTAGAATAAAGTATTTCATAAGTTATTTTATACCATTGTTGTGGCAAGTCCAACAAGGTTTGCCATATTCTGGGATTTGAGTTTAAAAAAAAAATGGGGAAAACAATAAATACAAATATTTAAAAAAAAATAAAATAAAAGTACATTATATCAATTACCTTAATAACTTGACAGCAATTAAATGTGTATTCTTAACAAGTTCAAGAAAAATGCTATTGCATTTCCCGTATTTGGCAAAACAAGCAGGCTGGTAAAAAGCATGTGTGGCAGGTGGATTTGCCACATGTGAAGGGACACACTAAGGCTGCCACAGTGGCTGGTTGGCAAAAACGTCAGTCCCTGGTTGTGACGTTTTTTTCCACCGACAACTTACAGACACCTCTTTCGTCACGTAAGCCTATGGGGCCCCGTGTCATCAGGTGATGGACATAGAAATTCCATTGTTTGGCTGCTATGTTAAATAGGCTTCAAGGCCTGGCGCAATTCTTGGGGACCTGCTACAAACCCTATAATGTTTTAAAACTTAGCTGTGAACTGGTTTGAGTTTTCAAATATAGACGAGCTGGGAGGATATTTAAGGATTAAGGGGTGTTTTTTGGAACTGTAACAGAATCGGTGTGTGTTGCTCTAATGTGAGAACAGTTGACCAGGATTGTGCCTTGATGTCATTAGAGGATATATCTGGTTATCACAACTTGGGTCTAATTTTTGTAGGTATGTCCTAGGGGTGGGAAAAATAATAACTGTATTTATATATACTGTAATAACTGTAACAGAATCAGTGTGTGTTACTCTAATGGGAGAACAGCTGACCAGAGGATTATGCCTTGATGTCATTAAACGATATATCTGGTTATCACTAATTTTTGTAGGTACGTCATAGGAGTGGGAAAAATAATCTATTCTTAGAGATTCTCTCTAGAATGATTCAATGCTCGATGCAAATGAGTCAATCTTTTTTTATGTGTGGATTTTAATTTCTCCAGACAAATACAAATCAGAAAACAAAGTGACTAAATGAGAATGGAATAATGGACGACAACTTATAGTTTAGGCAAGAGTGCAGAAAAAAACCACAAAAATGGCCAAAAGGTAAAAATAATAATAATAATTAGGGCTGTTCTACTTTATCACATTACATCTGACCATGTCATCTGTCTCATGTTTCATGTTCTCCATCTTTAAACATAACTGAACCTCTGATATGGAAGATTATTGTGAGAGGAGGTGACTTTCACAAGCATGCGTAAGCATGGAATGATTACATAATAAAAACCTCAGTAGACTAAACATTTCATTACAACTTGTGTGTGACAAATAAATGTCAAAATCTAAGCTGTGTCTATCTGCTTTGTCTATGAAGTGATTAGCAAACTGAGTAGCAAACTCAGATTTATACTGTATGTATATTTAAAAAAATCCTGCATGGACATGCGCATAAGAAATCGAGATGCAACGACAATTGGTTTAGAATTGAATCAAAATGTGAGGTGCCAAGAGATTCCCACCCTAGTATGTCCATTAATTGTATTAGTAACAGAAACATTATACTCACCAAGTTAATTGCTGAGATCGGGGAACACGGTGGCACCCCTAAAAAGACGTCAGTGCATGACGCGTCCATTATTCATAGATAATAGAGAAATCCATCAGTGTCACCACCTTTAACAAACCAATCCTTTTGGACCAAAACAAGACCAAAATAGTCTGAACTGAGGAACTCAAAACCATTTAACAGTCAAAAAAAAAAAAAAAATCACTGGTCAAAGGGTCGTTTTTGTTTGTGAATAGCTCTTTTAATAAAGTGGTTTACTTATAATAACCAACCAGAATGACATTTTACCTTGACAGCTTCAGTAGCATGCTTCTGGGTTGCATGAGGAGATGAAGATTGTGCTGATAGAGATGCTGGGCGGAGTCGGACAATACCAGGGATGGCTCTACAACTGTTACTAATGTGTGCGGCCTCTGTGTGTTTTGTCTCCCTGTCTAGGTGAATTCGGAGAAGGAGGAGGGTGAGGACGACGAGTTGAAGGATCCTGTTGTGTTTTGCATGCAGGCGGAGCACGCCGGCACCAGGACATACTACTTCAGCGCAGACAGCCATGAGGAACAGGAAGGGTGGATCAGAGCTATGAGCGAGGCTGCAGAGGTCATCATCCAGCCAACACATAGGTGCGGTTCACACACACAAACACACACGCATACACACACGCGCGGAGTCATGCTGGACATTATAGGCAATTATAGTGCCTGTCGAATAAAGTCATGGCAATATTGTATGGGCTACTATGTACTATTTATATCTAGAAGCATCAGTGTGTATGATTTATGAGAGTCTATCTGTAGTCTAGTCTACATCCACAATGTTCCACTCCAGGGATTGCTTCGCTTCTCTGCAGCCCTGTAGAGGAAGGTCTGGCAATGCGAGACTATCTAATATCTGGCTGAAATCTTACTGAAATTATGTTTTCATTAGTGTATATTCACCTGAAAGGTCAATTTTTCAAGGAGCCTGCTATGCACCCCCATTTTTCTAAAGTAACCCAGAACCAGGATACAACGTTTGAGGCGGAGATGGCGTTTTTGTTTTTAAAAAAGGCCCAAGGAATGGCAGTTCAGTGTGCTTTCAATCTTTTGTTAAACAGAAAGTGCCATCTAGAGGGCTCAGAAAATAAAGAAAATGCTTCATTAACTTAATGAGGCTTTATTTGGACACTACTAGGATAAGTGTTCCTTGGCGTGGTGTTCAGATTTTCAACTTTTTAAATGAATTTGAAACATTATCTATCTATTCTCATGCTCTCCTTTCCCTTATAATTTCTCAGAATGAACTCGGACACCACAGATGACGTCAACCACACCATGGTGACCAAGGCACCCAACACACATACCCCGCAGCATCCACACACACAAGCACACAATGAAACGGTCAATGACTTCCCCCCCTACCCTAAACTCAACGGGGTGAACAGCCTTGATACCCCCCCGCCCTCCACCCCCTGCTCCGACCAGGAGGGCACAAAGGACTACGGCAGACGAGTAGAAGGCAGCGGAGAAGGCGACGGAGGCGGCGAAGATGAAGGCGGAGGACCTGGTCCTGACCATGCCCCTCACCCGAGTCAACATCCAAACGGTTGGGGCAACCACGGCACTCGCAACGTCGCGCCCCATAACAGCCACAGCCAAGCCCCTCTCTCCAGGAGTCACAGCGGACGCCGTACCCCTCAGGGACACCCGGAGGGGGGTGTCGATCCCAGGGAGCAGCAGGACAATGTGGTGCTGAGGAGGGGCTTTGTGCCGCGGACGGCTCCAGAGAGGGTGGCCCAGAGAAAGAGCTCCATGGCCCAGCTGCAGCAGTGGGTCAACCAGCGGCGGGGCATGGCTTCACAGGAGGACCTCAACAGGTAGAACAGGGGGGGACATGACACCCGTTTCTCTCTCTCTCTCTTTATTTTTTAAAATTTTTATTGAACAAGACAGAACAAACGTGCATAAATAACATCAAACAATGACAAGAGAAACAAAACACAAGGGACAGAAACAGACAGTAACACTGAAGAATTAAAGCTATAGTGCATACTTTCTGTCTCCCCCATGAGGAATTCTAAGTAATGACAACACTTCTGTTGACGCAGAATCAGCTAGCAATGTTGAGTACTCACTAGTTATAGTTTTAGTCAATGCTAATAACCACAGGAATGTTAATACTAAACTTTTAAATATAATATTTCAATATTATTAATAAAAGTAGTGATCTTCTTCAGTCTCGTTCTTTGCCATTAGCTTTAGATGATGCCCCAGTGGTCATGGGGATACGGTAATGATCTAGCTGTGTTTCTATCCACTTTGTCAATCCAGTTATCTTAAGTTTGCTAAAAACATAAGTGTGGTTCCATCCAATGGCTTTAAAGCCAATAAATACCGTTGCCTAATGAAATCACATGCTGTTTTGCAGTCAAACTGGTATCTTGACTATACATTTGAATCGCACAACATTCAAACCAACATTTGCAAAGAAAGTATTATGATAGTGCTCATGTGCCAGCTAGTAGCGACATATCAAGCTTTAATAAGAACAACAGCGATGAAGACGCACGTTAAAGATTTTTGTTGTCTAAAATAGCTGTTAAAGGAATCCAGAGAATGTTGGATCCAAATGCAGAGACGGCCGGGCAAGAGCAGGCGTAAACTTTGAGGATTTAATACAATAATCCATAAAAACAAAAGGAGTCCTCAATACAGCAGGCAAAACTAGTCCAACTTAGTGAAAGTCAATAAACAGGAATCGCAAGAAACAGGAAGACCGAGACAAAAACACGTACAAAATCCAATACAGAAATAATGACCTGACAACAGATAAAGACAAGAGGTAACAAGGTGAACAAGGGACAGGTGACATAGGGCTCAAGAACAAGTTAAACACATCAGGGTGGGACAGACAATTACAAAGGCAGGAGAAAACACAAGGCAGGAAGTTAAACAAGACATGGCATGGGAGAAAATACAGACTACAAAATAACAGGAAACTGAAACGTAATCGCAATTCATTATTTATTTGGCAAATAACGTTTCCATTTATTGCATTATTGTTTACCGATTAAGAGAAAATCCGATGAGATCGAGCATACAAACTTTGTGTCAATATTTATGAAATTCAATTGAATTTTAGAGATTCCATGAGGCCTTTTTCATTCAATATTACTTAATTTGCATAAAAACATGTGGCTGGAAACATAGCTACAGACAGTTTACATGCACATAGTATTACGGTTTTTGCTGACTAGTTAGGACTGCAGAAAAGATCATGCCAAAGGTGCCAACCTGCCCTCCGTCCATGACTTATACACATCCAGAGTCAGGAAACAGGCAGGAACCATCACTGCAGACCCATCTCACCCCGGACACAATATGTTCCAGCTTCTCCCCTCTGGTAGGCGCTACAGAGCACTGTTCGCCAAAACCAACACATTCAGGAACAGTTTCTACCCACAAGCCATCTCTCTGATGAACAGCTGACTTCTTACCCACAGTGTCAGGTTCAATTCAATTCTGATCAATAACCCAGTGACACTGTCTCTACAGCACCTGTTTACTGGTTCCACTTATTATTCCACTTATTTAGTATTATTCATCATTCCCATTCTCACATCTCACTTATTATTATTTTTTTTATTTATTCATCATTCTCATTTCCTATTTTAGAACTGTTCATATGTTCATACTGTTCATACTGTTCATATTGTAATATAATAACATAATACTATTTATCCCAGTATCCTTTGCACTATGCTCCACATTTAAATAATTGTATTGAACTCTTCATTGCACTCATGCCTCTATATTGTTTCTGTTTATAGTATGTATATAGTGTGTATATATTAGTGTGTATATTTTGTTTTGGTTGTGTGTGTAAGCACAGTGAGAAAAAATTCCTCGTATGTGTCCTCATACCTGGCAAATAAAGCTGATTCTGATTCTGATTCTGAGAAGTTTGCGTTATAATTCAGCTGGCCTTCCTGACAAATTTGACATTTCATTCTTTATTTTAGCCTTGCCTTTGTTTAAAAAAATCAAGAGACTGCACAAAACCTACCTTCTACTGCTGCTGGTGTAAACATGACTTGACATGACATTTGATAAAGCAATCATCTCCTGTCCTTGCAGCCCGTCTTGTTACTACCCAGTGAACCGGGGGGTCCCTGGTGACTACTATGGCTATCCTGGTGGCCCCCAGTATGTGGAGGAGTACGCCTTGTACCCGCCGGGGGTCCGACCTGACAGCATCTGCTCCGTCTCTACTGCGGGCGGCTACGACCGGCGCTGGACTGTGGAGGAGAAGCGCCACTCGCTGAGGGACGGACCACATCAGCTGTACGGACCCACAATGCCCAGGGAGCAGTGGAGGCCGCAGTGCTATGGTGGAATGGAAACATCCATGAGACGTCTGTCCATCCAGCCGCGCTCCAGGTCCGTGCCCAGGTCTCCATCCTCCTCATCCTACTCGCCCAACTTTGCCTCACCGGCCCGGTCGCCGTCTGCCCGCTTCGACCGCTTTCAAAGGGGTATGAGGGACGACGTGATCTATGCTGATCCATCCGTCTATGGCCTGCGGAGATCCCTCAGCTCGCCCAAGGTAAAACCACAAGTGTGTGTTTTTAGAATCATACAGTAGATATAAAATGTAAAACTAGGGCTGGGTACTGCACTTCGACACTTTTTAGGCACAGACCAAATTGTCTCCCTAGTATCCATACCCAGTCATTCAACACGCACACGAGGAAATCTATTAAGTGTCAGTGAGCTAATAAGCATGCAGCATTCTTCTACTAAGATCTACTTATGCGGCTGATTGGCTGTCTAACGTTTCACATCATTGAGACAGGCAGGAAAAACTCTACGCTACACAGAGCTCTCGTATTGAAAATGAAAGATTTGTGCCGTAATGCGTAATTTTGTAATTGGCACCGGTATCTAAAAGAATATAACGATACCCAGCCCTAAGTGTACCAACTCAACTTGACCATTTGTTTCAACAAAATCTCCCTTATATTGGGGATCAGCGATCCTAATTTAATGGGAGCCAGCTTGTATGTCATGTTTTCCCTGATAGTTAGACTGAATCCAGCTTTTGATTTTAGGAAAGTAAACAACATGGAAAGGCTCTGAATTACATCTGAAAATTAAAACTGACTGTAAATGACCATGGACAGCACAAACAGATCTTCATGAAGTCAACAGGGATGAAAGAAAGAATGAGAGATTATGTTCTGTTTTCATTTGTTGTAACCATATTCATCCTACTCCAGTCTAACAACTGTCATTCATTCTTGCCTCAATTCTTCCCTTCCTTTTTTCCTTATTTACCTTCCCTCCCTCCTTCAGTATGACTACCCTGGTGATAGGAGGTCCTTAAGCCAAGGATTATACCACTACAACTACCCTGTATCCCCTTCCATCCACAATAAAATGGTATGTGCTGTTATTGTGCTGTAATACGTCTCCATCTACTGGACATACTGTATAGCCATACACACAGTCCAGTCCACAGTAGTTCTGGCACTTAATGCAGTGCAATATGTGTAGCTTTGCTTTGGGGTTTCTCCTGTATATCTGTACTAAGCCGGCACACACCACTCTCTGTCTGGACCTATTCTTTCTTCTTCTACTCTCTGCTGCCCTGTCCCTAACACGGTGCTGGGACCGCTCTTGTGTGCATTTGTGTGTGAGTGTATGTGTGTGAGTGAGTGTATGTGTTTCAGTTTACACATAGGAGGAACGGGACTGTTGGGCTGACATCCTGCCCTTCTAGATTCTTTCAGGAAGAAGGGTTCAAGTCCATAGGTTGGATAAAAGAACGTTTATTCATATGGAGTGTATACATTCCAGAGACAAAGTTACAGAGAATATGCATCCATAGCTCTCCCAAGTTTGTCTAACCCGCTAGCCCTTCCTGCATGATTCTTGTCCTCAAGGGGGGGGCCCAGTTGCTACCACGTGACATGTTCGTAAGATTCGTGTCTAGCAGCGATTGGCCTGCACAATAGATAACAGGTCTCAGACTGCTACTGGAGAGGCCCTTTACCCAAACACAAGACGTGTCCCTCACCACCCTTAGCCCTGCTTTTCAGACTCAACACACTCGGCAGAGCCATGGTTGGAAACATTGTACCAAAACAACCTATGATAAGGTCACTGAACTATAAACTACATGCTTCTTATTCAGAAGTGTACCCATAATCACACTGAAACCAAGCAGACTATGTGTAATGCTTTAGCTCTTTTACCTGAAAATCTAATGAATTTAACACATATGATTAATATAATGCACTACGTGAATATGTTTATGAGCACACATGATTTGAATATATTTTATTCCAACAGGACTTAGGGCGCTTTACACCTGCATCAATTAGATCAGTTGAATCACACTATAGTGGCTTTTCCCCCTCAGTAACATACATTTGTGCAGGTGCTAATGCACAAATGCACTCAGATGCGCGCCAAATCCCGAACTGCCTATCTAAAATGGGTGTCATGTGGTCAGTGTGGCCACAGCGGTAGGGATGGCGTGCATGGTTGCCGTAAACCATCCAAGAAAAGACTTCTTCTCTTCTGTAGCCAATCTGAGTTAAGGCTAGAAAAGATACAGCTTTGGCAACGGCAGCAAAATTTAGGCACTAAAACAACTAGTTAAGTTTAGGAAAAAGATCGTGGTTAGGGTTTCACGTTTCCTCAGTGAAAGTATTAAAATGACTTCCTTGTTATTTTAGTGAGATTTAGTTACATTTGTGTAAATTCCGGCCGTAGCTGTACCCCTCCTAGCCACAACCGTCTGAGACCATGTCCGCGTTGGTACAAAATCTTGGAGGTGCACGGGTCAGTGCATAGACCCTCCGCGCAGAATCGCCAGGACGCAACGCCGTCCACACCGCCCCGATCACGATCTGAGTGCAAGAAGCATTCATACGTTTTAAAGTAGTAAGACTGATGAAGCCCCAGAACAAGATAGCAACAAAGACTTGAGATTACATTAAAGAAATAAAAGATATTTTCCATTTGTTAAAAAGACCAAGAACAGTGAATTGGGCAGTTTTTAATCCAAAACTGCCCAGACATTAACTTCTAGCGATGTTTAATTCAATGTAAAGTCTACCAGTTGAATTGTTGCTAAGGAGCGGTAGGGCTTCAGTGTGATTGGCAGCTGTGGTGCTTTGCTTTGCTGCTGTCCTATCTGAAAGCCTTCTGTCTGTACAGTATCTATCTGTGTGATTTCCATGTATGTTGCGGCTGCTGCTTGGCTCAGGAGGACATATTAGATCTACAGTTGCAGCGCAACCTGGATTACTTAGACCAACAGGTAAGAGGATACACACACAGTACTGTTTGCCATTACGTATTTCACACACAATGTTACCCAGTCAGTGTCTGAGTTTCCTTCCCCCTTCTTTATTCCGTTATTGTCTCCTTTCCCATGTTTCTCCTTTCCTTCTAAAGGACACTAGCCTGTAAATTTAAACAAATATGTTTAGCTTACCCCTAGCAGAGTTCCAGTTTTGTTCCAATCATGCTGTTCCTCAAGCTTGTTGCCAGGTGTCTGTAATATGAGCTGAATCTTCAGGTGCTCGAGGGAAGCCACCTAATTGGCACGGTTCGCAGAATGGTGGAGCGCTCATCCTCAACAGCAAAGCTCTGTATACAAGTAAGGGAGGAGAGAGAGCCCCGCAGGGAGGCAGGCTTTAGCCAGCAGCACTGCATCACAGCTTCTTCTCTTAGGGGTTAAGCCTTAACTAGTCACTCTATTTTCCAGGTGGACTTTTTTTTCAGAAACGCCTTTTTGACTTTGGAACTAATTAGGGAACTTCTACGCCAGTTGGCTGGTCCAGGCCAGTGGTGGAAGAAGTATTCAGATCTTCTACTTATGTAAAAGTATAATTACCACACTGTAAAAAATACTCTGTTACAACTAAAAGTCCTGCATTGAAAATGTTACTTAAAAGTATGTAAGTATCATCAGGAAAATGTATTTAAAGTATAAAAGTAGTAGTCAATGCAGAAACAATCCAAACTGTTCTGTGTTTAATGGTATAATCATTTCACTTAATTTGTGAAGTACCACAGATGTCAGATAAATGTAGTGGAGTGAAAAGTACAATATTTCTCTCTGAAATGTAGAGGAGTAGAAGTAGTAAGTGGCATGACAAGAAAAGACTCAACAAGTACCTCAACATTTGTACTTTCAAATTACCTTCCACCACTGGTCCAAGCTAGGCCAGTTTAGTGCCTGGACAAAGGCCTGTATCGACCAACAGACTAGATATTCCACACCAACCCAAGCCTGCCTCTCTTGTCTTCAGTCCTTGTCTCGTCTGCATGCATGTTGTCCATACTGTCGCTCACAGTCAAACAGATTCACGGTTATGTTCTTCTCCATCCTTCCTTTGTAAATCTTTTATCATACGTTCTGCTTCCGCTTAGATGCAAGGGTCTGTATACATTTTACTGAAAACATCGTATGACTGTGTGGACAGTATATGCAGAAAAGATGCACAGACTGCAGGTGTGAACACGTCTACCAACTGAATGTAGTATTATCAGTACAATCCCCGAACCATGCATTATTAATTATATTTAGCGTCGCTGTGCCACTTCTGGCTAAGAGAGTCAAAGCTTGGATTAGAAACCCTCTTCAGGACTCATTCAGCTAAGTTTTCATGTCCTTTAAAATTGTCCATTCATTTCACCATTCATCTCAACTTTCCATGGTGTTGTTATAAAGATTGGTTTTAGGCAACGCTGTTTTCAACAACATTATGTTCCCATTCATCTCATTCAGTCAGAGATCTTGGGAGTACACATTGTAAATGTGGATGTGCAGCTGGTGTGGCAGTGGGATGCTGGGCAGGAAACAACTTCCCACTCAACTCCTTTCAGTTCTTTATAGCCCAAGATGTATCATGACATATTTCAACTCAGTTCGTCATTCTGAGACATGAACCAAGGAGCTTCTGTGATGATTACAAATGAGTCAACATGCAGTTGTGCACTGTACGTATGCCGACATGTAATTTATGTAAGATTGAAGATTGGCTCCATGAAATTCTTCTGGCGCCATCCAACTGGTGGCAGATGTAACATTTTGCAGAAACGTAGTCACTTGCCATGTGCTGCAGCAAACATGAAAACGCAGCCCTAAAAAATAATCACTTATAGCTCATTTAAAAAATAACCAATTCTTTGTTGGCAGGCAAATCATAATTTCTCATAGAAATTGTTATTGATGCCTTTCTAAATAAATAAAGCTGTACATTCCTCAGAATGAAGAACATAATGTAAACAACTTTTGTGAACTTTTAGTGATTGTTTGATTGAGGTTAATCATTTGGATGATTTGTTCCACGTTTGTTTTACCAGGTGCCTCCCTTCCATGATGTCTACAGCAGAGAGTTGCATCCTACACTGAAGCTCAACGAGATTGAAACCAGTGTAAGAGACACTGCATGCACACAGTAAACATGATTCTCACTTTTTATGCCTCTGCGCCGGTTGACAGCTGTGTCCGGGGACATTATGTGTTCAGGTTTTCCGTCTGTCTGTCAGCGTACCATTCTTCTTGTCTATCTTAGGAACAATTTAAGGAAAATGTTTCAATTTGGCAAAAACTTTAATTTGGACTTGAATATGAGGATTAGGATTTAGTGGTCAAGTTAACTGTGACCTCACAAAACAAATTTTGGCCCATCATTTAAGAATTGCAGATAATTATTAAAAGATTCCACACAGCTATCCTATATAGGTTTATAGTCCTGGTGTATATATATGCTTTTGGCCCTATACTGTATGCATGTATTCATGCAGCTACACTGTTGTACTCTTTTTCTTGGTTTTGTGGTTTCTCACTGGTGTCTACATATACAAAATATATGTTGGTAACCACCTGTTGTCCTGTCCAACAGAAACTCTTGGGTCGACTGTGTGAGCAGAGCCAGATTCTGAAAGACCACAAGGCTGTTGTCCACCGACTGAGAATGGACAAGGTACATCACTTTTCACAGTATGATACTATGTGTTTAGGAAATGTTCTATATTGGAAAGCTAACCAAATGTGTTTTGGTATAATAAAAAAAATGTAAAAGCAGTTAAATTTAATACAGTCTGGGATTTAAATGAACTTTTTTGAGTTACCAGCCTTTTAGATTTTCCACTAGCCACACTGTTTCCAAGGAAGATAAACCAGATTATGAGTGCCACAGATATACATCAAAGTCTTCTCCACTTCAACGTAGATTGTAATCGATACCACACATGCTAGGCACGTATCCAACGCGACATAATGTTCATGGGAAATTTAGGATTAGTACCACAAGCAATGCTGCCAGACAAAGATTACGTTTCCAAGCCAAACACACACAAAATTGCCAAATATCTTGGCAGAAAACAGACCAATACAGAAACACTGCTAAATCGTGAGCAGCTGGCTGATTCAAATAGACTCAGGGTTATACGCTTCATTCCTCACCAGGCAAATTGGCTAGCACCTTTACAATGTTACCCGCCAAACTACATTTTTACCCGGGTTTGTGGTTGTCATTCTAAAGCCCGGAATACAGTACAACAGCGCTGCAATGTACACAACCTTACCCAAAATGTTCAGTTTTTGTTGTGAATGAAGTCTTTGGTGAGTCCGTTTTACAATCAGCCCTCTGTGTTTCTGTTGTATGGGATTTCTGTGATAACATACTCCCAATTGCTATTTTTTTATGTTAACTTTCAAAATAAATGTACACTTTCAAACCAGAAACCAACACAGATAGTAGTAGTAATAATAATAATAATTACAACAATGATAATTACCACCACAACTGGTATAATCAACTGGAATATGTCTTTGAGACTCAAAGTGGTGAGCTGAAATCCTTCACCTGTTATTTAAGTTTAGGACTATTGGCAGGAAAGCTTGTTTCCCATCAACTCTTCCTCTTCCTTGCTTGCCATGGTTGCCCTTTCCAGGACAGCCTAGAGGAGGCACTGGTGGCGACTCATCAGGAGATGGAGCTGTACCATAACCAGCCGTTGGCCATGGAAAAGCTGCGTTTCAAAAAGGAAACCCTGCAGAACCAGCTCATCAACATCAGAGGGGAGCTCTCCCAGGCCTCCAGTGTAAGACTCTGAATAACATATTCACCTGTGTGTGTGTGTGTGTGTGTGTGTGTGTGTGTGTGTGTGTGTGTGTGTGTGGGTGTGTGTGTGTGTTTTAACAATCTTACTTGCCCAGATTATCCTTTATAATAGAATTTGTTTACACACTTGAACAAATAGATGAATATTCATTCATTCATCCTTTTTTGACATTGCATGTACAACAATGTCTGTCTCTCATAAGGGATAATGGTTCACTCTGCTCAAACACATACACATAAACTAACAAATTAAGATACAAACATAGCTGTTAAAAAAAAGGTAAATGCTAGCTGACCACGCCTGAACTTCCCCTCCGTTTGCAAAAGAAAATATATTAATAAATTATGCAAAAAAAACTGTTCATCCACACGACTTTCAGTACACTTTCAAACGATGCCGGGCCCATTTAAGTGAGAGGAAGTGCCGCTTGAAAAGATCTATATTTACTTATAGAATATCTTTATAGACAGGAAAATGGTACAAAACTTGCAATACATAATTAACAATGTCACCTCCATGCATGAAATGAAGTCTAAAGGCTGTGTTGTGCTTCTGCGCTTGTGTGTGCGTTGAGCCGGCATGTATGTGTGTGTGTTGGGAGTGTGTGGTGTGGTGTGTTGTGTTGTGTGGTTGATTTCATACTGTTTATGGAGATGAAGAACCAAGAAATGAGTCGGGGGAAATGCAACCTTACCAAGCCAAGGCCAAGAGACGTGCGTCACAACAAAATGTAGTTCCATTTTTTTGAGAGGTGCACGTCAGGCTACGGCGTAGGACCCGGCGAAGCCGCAGTGTGGTCTGGGGGTACGTCGTTGATTCGACGCAGGAGCATAAGATGGCCTTAACTTGTGTGCATAGTGTTGGACGATCGAAATAAAATGCACAGCCACTTCAATTTCCGCTTTTAGATTACCTCAATTGTCAATTGATAGACAATAGTCTATCATTACGTTATAGACAAAAACTTTGTTGTTTGTTTGTTTTTTAAATCTTATCATTTATTCTCAATTCATTCTGAGTTTTTAATATCAGAAAGACATACCAAATAAAAGAAATCAGGCATGATTTATGTCCACCACAGATGTTAGAAACTCTCTGAGCATGACATGCATTTATTTGTACCTCTCTCAGGCTTTAACCACCAATCGTATGGAGTTTGAAGCATTGGAGGATGAGGCCAACGCCATTCATGGAGATCTATGGGAGCAGCTTAATGCAGGAGGGCAGGTAAAGGGTCATACTGGCAGGATCCCTGTTCATCGTTAAAGCCCAGCCGTAATTGATATGGGCAATGGAAAGCTTGTTTCCAAATGGATGTTTGGAATACTGAGTTAATGTAAACTGAAAGAAACCTATAGAGAAGTGTATTTTGAATGTAAGAACTACAATTAGGACATAGTTCTTCATCATAGATTTCCAAATCTCATGATGAGGAACTCCTAAATCCAGTTGACACGCCCTCTGTGGTGGAGGCAGAGCTGGAGGATGATGGGGGATTGTTGTCAATTTCCCTGGTGGAGGTCGCTGAGGTAGTCAAACAACTCCACAGCGGCAAAGCCCCAGGGATTGATGAGATCCGTCCAGAAATGCTGAAAGCTCTGGGTGTGGAGGGGCTGTCTTGGTTGACACGCCTCTTTAACATTGCGTGGAAGTCTGGGACAGTGCCTAGGGAGTGGCAGACTGGGGTGGTGGTTCCCCTCTTCAAAAAGGGGAACCAGAGGGTGTGTGCCAATTACAGGGGTATCACACTTCTCAGCCTCCCTGGTAAAGTCTACTCCAAGGTGCTGGAAAGGAGGGTTCGGCCGATAGTCGAACCTCGGATTGAAGAGGAACAATGCGGTTTCCGTCCTGGTCGTGGAACAACGGATCAGATCTTTACTCTTGCAAGGATCTTGGAGGGGGCCTGGGAGTATGCCCAACCAGTCTACATGTGATTTGTGGATCTGGAGAAGGCGTATGACCGTGTCCCCCGGGAGAAACTGTGGGAGGTGCTGCGGGATTATGGGGTGAGGGGGTCCCTTCTCAGGGCCATCCAATCCCTGTATGACCAAAGCGAGAGCTGTGTCCAGGTTCTCGGCAGTAAGTCGGACTCGTTCCAGGTGAGGGTTGGCCTCCGCCAGGGCTGCGCTTTGTCACCAATCCTGTTTATAATATTTATGGACAGGATATGAAGGCGTAGTCGGGGCGGGGAGGGGTTGCAGTTCGGTGGGCTCAGGATCTCATCGCTGCTTTTTGCAGATGATGTGGTCCTGATGGCATCATCGGCCTGTGACCTTCAGCACTCACTGGATCGGTTCGCAGCTGAGTGTGAAGCGGCTGGAATGGGGATCAGCACCTCTAAATCTGAGGCCATGGTTCTCAGCAGGAAACCGATGGAGTGCTTTCTTCGGGTAGGGAGTGAGTCCTTACCCCAAGTGAAGGAGTTTAAATACCTTGGGGTTTTGTTCGCGAGTGAAGGGACCATGGAGCGTGAGATTGGTCGGAGAATAGGAGCAGCCGGTGCGGTATTACATTCTGTTTATCGCACCGTTGTGACGAAAAGAGAGCTGAGCCAGAAGGCAAAGCTTTCAATCTACCGGGCAATTTTCGTTCCTACCCTCACCTATGGTCATGAAAGCTGGGTCATGACCGAAAGAACAAGATCCAGGGTACAAGCGGCCGAAATGGGTTTCCTCAGGAGGGTGGCTGGCGTCTCCCTTAGAGATAGGGTGAGATGTGGCCCGGGAAAGGGAGGTTTGGGGTCCCCTACTGGAGCTGCTTCCCCCGCGACCCGATACCGGATAAGCGGTCGAAGATGGATGGATCAATGATAAAAAAAAAATATATATATATATATACATACAGTGAACCCTCGCTATATCACGGTTCACCTTTCACGGTTTTGCTGCTTCACGGATTTGCATCGTGCGATTCTGCATTCTTCAAACATAATGGTGGCATGTCGGTTTATAAGAATCTTTTTGCTAAGAAGAAAAAAGAGCGACAACAACTACCGATAACTATGTTCTTCTCTCGAAAAAACACACCTGCACCGCAGGCTTTAGAAGAAAAACCCGCTACAGAGCGGAGTCGGGATACAGCGGCTCAGTCAGAAGAGCAGGGAAATACACGAGTCACTATTTTTCCTACTGTACTGTACTTTGTATTTTTTTCGTAATCATTTTTCATTTTCTCCCGTTCCAATTACTCTGGTCGCGGTGGGGGCGGCGCTGATCTCCGCAATTTGAAGCCTTCAGTTCGTATTGATGATTAAAATTATTATTTTACAGTACAGTAGTTATTTGTAAAAAAACGTTTATACAGTACTTTTATTTGTTAAACAAATGCTTGGGCCTGTAAAAAGGTTTTGATCTTTGGTTTTAATGTATTATGGAGCATTTCATCGTATAATAATTGTAAAAAAAATAAAGGTTACTACCTCACGGATTTCGCCTATCACGGGTTCTTCATGGAACGTAACCCCCGTGATAAACGAGGGTTCACTGTATATATATATATATATACATATAATATGCTTATAATATTAATTATGCTAGATAACCACCTAGATTGCCATATAATCAATAATAAATCAATGAGAAAATAAATCACCTTCCTAACTTTTAAGCATAATAGCTAACATTTACTCCTTTCCACAGCTATTGTACATCATTTGTGCTCAGGATCTCATTCTCTTAAATCTAGAGACCCCCAGATCTTGTCTTGTAACAGTGTAATGATGTACTGTGGCTTGGTATAAACATTCTCTGTCTGAAGTGATTATAGGACAGGAACGCAACGTCAAAAACTCTTTGACTGTGTTGGACATATCATTGGGTACATATTTTTCCTTACCTTTAATGGTAGCCAGCCCTGTGAATATCTGTTTTATTTGTCCAGGTCATCAGATACCTGTCTCTGAAATTTTGGCCTACACCACAATATAACTGAATGAAATCTGGTTTGCGGTGCTTACATAATTGACAAGATCCATTTAGGTAGTTCAACAGCAAATGGATAATCCTAATAGATAAACCATAGACCTAACGTTCAACAGTTTTTCTAGTTTTTCAATTAAAAGTACTTCACATTCCCTCTCTCATATGACTTTGTCTGTACTGGCTTTTTGCAGAGTGAACTGGTCCGTAGGCACATCCAGAAAGAGTTTTGGAGAGTCCAGGATGTATTGGAGGGACTGCACAAGAATAACTCATCAAGAGGCACTGACACAGCCAAGCACAGAGGTAACAAGCACACTGGTGCTGGAAATGAATCACGTTTGGTTACCAATGTCTCCATCTTGTTTATTCTAATGGCTCTATCCTTGCCACCCCCGACCCCCCCTCTCTTTCTCTTGCACAGTGGCCAGCGGTGCATCTGGCTCCTTTAGCACCAATAGTCCAGCCAGTCCCCTGAGCTCAGTAAGCCTCACCAGCCCGCTCAGCCCCTTCTCCCCAGTGCCCGGCTCCCAGGCTTCCCCAACCAAACAGCTGGGCCCGGAGGTAAGCACCGGACACATCCAGCTAGCCACCAACCCCAATCCAAAACCTGGCACAAGCCCATTCTCCGACTCCAGAACCAACCCTGAAGTGCGTAGAAAGTCAAGCCCTAAACCCCGTCCCAAGTCATGTATAGTGGCTCATTTCAAAACAGACCCTAAACCTAGGTGTAGACCCAGAAGTTACATGGAACCTGACACAAGCCTGCATGCAGAAAACACAAATTACTATGGCTGTGAAACCCACAAACTTACCTTTCCTCAGTTCTCCCAAGCTTTCCCAAACTGTGGGGAGTCCTTGAGTAGATTAGACCCTGTGATAGAGGAAACAGACCCAAACTTCAACTGCAGAATCATCTCAAACTTTGACCAACCTATGAATCCTGCCAAAGCCAGAGCAGCAGAACAGATCAGTTTTCTTCAAGTAAAATGCCAGGACTCCAAATATACCAACAAGCCTACAGACACAGTCCAAACCCAAACTTCTGACATTCAGGAAGTTAGTTGGTTGACCTCAAATGTTTGCAGCCAAGAAGTCAAGATTGGCCTCAGAAAAGATGTCTATCCAGAAAACCACCCATATCACTTTTCAGCAGAATACCATGGTGGCCTAAGAAACCTGTCTTCCAACGAATGCTTTTCTATGCCTGAATCGGAGTTCCTGCTTCTCCAAGACTCCTATCAGACTGATGTTTTATCTTTGCGCTACAACCCAGACCTTTTCACATCTTCAGTCACTTGTTTTGGAGGTGCTAGCCATGAAAGCCAACTCCATCTGCAACTAGCATCTAGGTCATCATGCCATGCTGGTGCAGGTGCTAGGCCCCTTACTTACCCCAACAATCAAGGGGGACTTAACATTAATCCAGCAATGCGTGCCATCACACAGTCTGACTCACCCAGTAAAATGTTCATGCAGAC
This sequence comes from Percina caprodes, assembly GCA_013375575.1. Classification (NCBI taxonomy): domain Eukaryota; kingdom Metazoa; phylum Chordata; class Actinopteri; order Perciformes; family Percidae; genus Percina; species Percina caprodes. The sequence goes on along the minus strand of JABXJD010000241.1, from coordinate 250,753 downwards.
CAATCTTTAAAGAATAGGGTATCCATACTTGATTCTGATAGTTCCATATTCAGTCTGTTGAGATTCGTAATATTGTAAATACAGTGACAATATTTCCCACCAAATCATAAACATTTTTTTTGGCATTATTATAGGTCATCATGGCATCATGTTTTTCCCCTATTGGTGCTGTAATTGCCTTTGCAAACATAACTTAATCCAACCTTTCAGTTGTCTGAGCACATTTTTTAACTGCTCTACAGGGATCTCATGGAATGCAAAAATGTGCATGCATTTCTGATACACTATTGTGGATTCGGTCTGATTCACATAAAAGATTTAGGGGATTTAATGTCATGGGTCTTGAGATGGAAAAGAAAACTTTTGGCCAGAAAAGAGTAAGTTAAGCGTTCACTTGTGCTGTTACGTAAAACATGAAAGTGGCATGTTCTCTCATGGTATTAAAAATGAATCCAATCTGTTCACAAGATTCGTGTTCAGATTTTCCTGTCACTAAATAAAATATAGAAATATATATGAGTTGAACATTTAAAGTAGTTATTTGACTTTGGTCTGGTTTACTTAAGGCTGTATTTGAGTTTGATACAAGTTACGTGTTCGACTAAGAGCTGCAATAAAAGCTTTCCGTCTCAAATCCAATTCCAAAGATGGACCCTAAATGTTTCTTAGCAATACAATGCTGTTAAAATATTCTAGGTGAGAAATAACTTGTGAACTGTTCATTGTATAGGAACTCACATAAACTGTCAGGTATTTCATTGGCCACCTGGGGATTTCCATGGCTAACTCCTTAACTTAAGATAAAGACCCCATTCCACAAGAATCATTCTCATGAGTCCTTTCTGCTCTGCACTTGCCTGGCTTTTTATTACTCCTCCTGATGTGCAGCACTCTCTCTTCCACCTGTCCTTTCTCCTTACCTTCCTTCCTTCCTCCCTGCCTCCTGCCCTTATGGTGATCTAGGAAAGTGTTCCCCCAAGGCCTCCCCTCCCCAAGTCCTATTACCCTTTTGAGCCCTCCTCTACCTTCCCTCCCTCCGTCCCTCCCCTGCCCTTTGACAGCGCCACCTGGCTACGCAGCTTGGGCATCGATGACGGTTACCTTGATGGTGAAGATTCTCACATCAGAAAGGTATTTGGGTGTTTCTGCCCCGGTCCTGCCCTCACTTCACCCAGTCCTAACTGTTGTTCAATGCCATCATTTAAAAACATTGCTCTTAACCTTGTCAATCAACAGATACCATTCATCCCTCCATAATCCAAGTGTTCTTCCTTCTTCCAAACCTCCATTTATTCAAGCACTCCACCCATTGCCTCTGATGATCCCTCTGTATTTCCATATCAGCCTCTATTTGAGCTTCCAAAGCATTTTTCCATAAGTGGTTGCTCCCCCTTGGCTCTTTTTTAATTAATCTGCCACTAAAAGCTATGTCAGCTGCATGCTGTAACAGGGAGCATTTTTATTGCTCAACATCGTACATTTTAGTTAAAAATGCACTGCAGGTGCTTTGTCAAAGGCCCTCCGATGCCAAAGACGAGCAGCACTTAGCTCCTAGTATGGAGTTCTCCACATCCACAGATCCTCTGTCAAACTCACCATATGCTTATTTGTGTAGTGGCTAGTAGCGATATAGTCATTCTAGACATTCTAGGCACATGGTCACACCAGGAAGCAGCACAGTGAAAGTCACCAGAAGTGTCACAATTTCAATTTTAAATAAAAAAATTATCAAAATTAACTTTTTAACTATCGAAATCAGAAGCAGGAGTGGCGATTCCCTCAGTATTTTTTTTTTTTAAATAAACAGATGCAGCGTATTTTTCTGGCTGGTAGCATGCAGCTAAAGACATAGGGTAATGTTAGCTTACTGCTAGGCAGTAGCTTGACTTTTTCAGATGCCATGACAACTGTCAGAGTCTGAGTAGCGAAGAAACTGTTCTAGAATATCCTCCTGCTTCCCCGAAGTCCCCGGTGTGACATTTTGTCTACCCCGAGTGAGTTATGTATACAAACAAAAAGGTAAAGCATGTACACTCCGACGAGGCTTCATTGTGCATTCATGTGCATATTGTTAAAATAATGGTGTATTCGATTCCACCCCAAAAAAACTCAGGGAAACAAACTGCAAAGTACCCTTTTGCTATGTAGTGGCTCTAGTCCTGGCATTGTCATCGCTGTCAAATCGAAAATTTAAACAAATTGTGACCCTAAAATCCAAAAATAAATTGTGGATTTTGAGAATCTTAACACCCCTAGTAAAGCATTTGTACCATCCAGTCCTGTCCCATGACTGGCCCCAGACCATGTTGCATCTCTTCTGTGGAGCAGTTCATACTTGTTCCCTCAAGATCAACACTGTCAAGACAGTTTTCAGAAACAGATCATTACAGTGTGAAATTTCACATTCATTCATACTGGTGTGATCAAGCCTTTACTGTGTCCGTAAACACGTTTTAACATAATACTTTCACTTAATTAACAGCTTTGGATGTGTACTGGAATTTTTTTTACCTTAGGCTTTAACATTGATACATGACACATAATATCAGTTCTCTTTCCTTGCAGCCCAAATTTGGAGAACACAACAACATCAGTGACATGCAAGACCAGGTCCAGGATAGACAATCCACCATGAATAAAGGTACAACAACCAAATCTTAAGTTTCCAAGTATGGAGCCAGTATTGTAGCAAAACTATTTCCAAATATGTGTGGAGAGTTGTGCAACTGCATTTTGATCTGTGTATGCGTAATCAGATTTGTAAATGTGTATTGAAATTTGTAAATGTGTGCATAGGTCTGTGAATGCGTAGACAAATCTATAAATGCCTACATAGATCTATTAATGTGTACATAGATCTGTAAATGCATAGACAGATCTGTAAATGTTAATTCTTTTACTACACTTCTGCCATGACAGAGATCTGCAAATGTGTTTGTAGATTTGTCTGTCACTATAGGTTTTACAATTCTCAACCGATTTCAATGAGTAATTTTTATATTTAATGGTTTATAATCTACTTGGAGTAGAACAAAAATATTTTGTCTTTAGTTAAATAAAGCCTTAATAGTTAAGTAGGCTGTAATTGCTGCTAGACACAACAACCTTAGCAGCGGTGATGAAGCCAGTGCGGCATCGATATAATTTGTTTTTGACTTTTCAACCCATATCTATGTACGCATTTACAGTTTTTTGTATTTATTTACAGATTTTTTCGAGAAATCAAATTACACACAGATTATTTTACACATTTGACGATTCCTATACATATTCACAAATAACAGTACACAGTAAGAGATTCTTTTACACATTTTCAAATCTGATCACAAACACACACACAGGTTGAGATACAGTTGCATTCTAGTTTTGCTAGAACATTGGCCCCATACCATGTAATAATGCTACTGATCCTTAGGTCAGCTGATGATCAAGATCTAGCAATGAACTCTTAGGCTGTTACAGAGAACCTCATGGAGCATGCTATTACACTTTATCTCTTTCTACTGACATTTGTAAATTTGTAAACAGATGAAAGAAAACCCCTAATCCAGTTCAGAATTCACTCTTTTGAGGTATGACTGTATCATTGAATAAAGTGAGGCTGACAGGTTATGCATACATTGCTGTATAGTTGTAACTTTAATAATTCAGCTCCCTCTTCTTTCCCATTGCTTTGAACTTATCTGTTGTGTCACTTGCCAGTTGGCATTGTCCCTCCTAGAACGAAGTCCCCCACCGACGACTCGCACAGCAGCTCTGCTAGAGTTTCCCGCCATAATGGCAGAGTGCCTAATGGAATCTCTAGGGTATGTCAACCTAAACTGCATGTAAATACTATCCAAATGTCTTTCTTAACCCTTCTATTCTGTTAATGGTCAATTTGGCCCATTTCAGGTAATGTACAAAATACTAATGACTTTTTGATTGATTGATTGATTGTTTTTTATTGATTGATGTTTTTATTTTTTTTTAGTTATTGCGAACACTCAGCATACTGTAAAAGAAGAAAAGGGAAACAAATCAGATACAAAGATAGATAAATCAATCTGATTCCATTAAAGAACAAAAAAAAGGTTGAGATTGAGGAGGAGCAGGCAGAAGCATAGTGCTTAAAGCATCCTGCCCCTACCAGGGGCCAAGCAAAACTGGCCTCATTCCTCATTTTGGCTCAGCACTGCGTCATCACGCTCATCACGGTTCTGTTTGGAACGGGCCGACTGCTTGGCCTCCTTTATTGCTACTTGTCGGTTTTCTCCAGAACCATTGTACCCCAAAATATCTTACAGAGGGACCCAACGCAACCCAGTTGTATACTACTGACTTACTGTGTACAGACGAAAACATTGAATTACAACATTTACCAGACAGAAAAATGTTACTTGTTAAACCATAACAATTGAAATATGATGCATTATTGTTTATTCAATTATCCAGCATTAAATTTGAATTGAAAGTTCCACCTTGAAAAGAAGTAAATATAAGTACATTGTGCTGTTATACAATGCCTTTCTTTTCACTCTTCACTTCAAGTAAACATTTGAAAGCTATATATTAATATATATATTTCTATTAATAGTTAAGAGTTTTGCTTTAGAAAAAAAACTTTTGAGTACTTCTTCTACGCATGTTCCCAATACCAACATGTGCAGATATAGAAATGGTGAAAGTAAAGCAAGAAGCTGTGTGCCTGGGCCCTCAAATCAATTACTTAATTATATTGAACATTTCAGTTCATCTAGCCTTAGTTTTTTCATTTTAATCCAACTGATTTTGCATAAGATTTTATCTAATACATGTCATCATTATCAGATAAAAAACATAGGTACTTACTAACTACCTACTTATCCTCACTTCACAACTGACTTTAACAGTTAAGATAACATTAACTGAACTGTCCTGCTGTTATTACACACAAGTGAACTAACCACAGACAAATGCCTCATTCATGGACTCATGCTCCTACAGAAATATAAATGAAACTGCCTGTACTTATTAATTGAAGATGCTAAAGGGGAGTTCCGGATTGTTTTGCATTTTGCCTGAGTCCTCTCAGTGATGTGCGGTTCAATCGCACCCATCCATCCTGTTGCAAGAGCCAATCTGCAAAAATTAGCTCTTTCTCTCAGAGTCCAACTCACTTGTAGCTGTCTATCTAGTTGTATTGTATGATTTTGGATTGGCACCACTAAGGTCCAATAGGACTAGACTGAAAACTGTGTTCCTATGCCACATCTTTGTCACAGGAGCGGCCGAAGAGCGCCGTGTTTCCCGCGGAGCTGAAGTCAAAGATGAGCGTGCAGGAGCAGAATGAGCGAATCCGACGCAACCAGAGCAGCTCTGTGAGGGAAAAGAGGCGGAGTCTAAACCTCTCAGGTGGCCAGTCTCCATCCAACTACAAAGTGGTATGATCAACCAGGTCCTTGTCAACCATTATAACAGAGTAATAGTAGAGTAAAATCTAGTCTTGCATTGCCAGACCTTCCTCTACAGCGCTGTAGGGGAGGGTCTGGCTGGATGGGAGAAAAACATGCTCAGGTTTATTGGCCACAATTTGTCATGGGTGACACTAATTACAAACGCAGGTATGGTGCCTCTGCAAAATAGTCTCGGGAAGGATATTGTTTTGGACCACAATTGATCAAGTTTGTGTTCTACCTTTACAGAAAGTGAAGAAAGGAATATTACGCTGTTAAAAAAATAGAAGTATTTGCATTTTTCTTTACAAACTCAAACATTTAAAAAAAACTGTATAATCTGAAACATGTCTCAAAGGTTTTCTTTACTTTGAATCCCTGCACTAATATTTAGTTGCATAACCTTTATTTCTGAGAACTGCTTCACATGTGATCACTTCTGGCACCTGTGAACAGGTATTCCAGCCCAGGACGATTGAACTACATTCCACAATTCCTCTGCATTACTGGGTTTATCCTAAGAAACAGCATTTTTGATGTCACCGCACAAGTGTTCTATGGGATTGAGGTCTGGGAATTGGGCTGGCCACTCCATAACATTAATCTTGTTCTTGTTCATCTGGAACCAAGACTTTGCTCACTTACTGGTGTGTTTTGGGTCATTGTCTTGTTGAAAGACCCATTTCAAAGGCATTTCGTCTTCAGCATAAGGCAACATGACTTCTTCAAGTATTTTGATGTATGATCCCTGGTATGTGATAAATAGGCCCAACACCACAGTATAAATAACATCCCCATAACATGAATTTTGCACCACCATGCTTTACTGTCTTCACCGTGTACTGTGGCTTGAATTCAGTGCATGGGGGTTGTCGGACAAACTGTCTACAGCCTGTAGACCCAAAAAGAACAATGTTGCTCTCATCAGTCCACAGAATGTTGCTCCATTTTTCCTTTGGCCAGTCTATGTGTCCTTTGGCAGATTTCAACCTATTCAGTACATGTCTTTTTTTCAGCAATGGGACTTTGCGGGGGCTTCTAGCTGATAGCTTTGCTTCACATAGCCTTCTTCTGATCGTAACAGTACTCACAGGTAACTCTAAGTCTTCTTTGATTTTCCTGGAGCTGATCATTGGTTGAGCCTTTGCCATTTTGGCTATTCTTTAATCCATTTGAATGGTAGTTGACCACATTGTTCAGGCTTTGGATGCCATTTCAAGACGCACACACCAGGGCCAAAAAGTATAAACATCAGGCCACTTACGTTATTTGCACTACAAAGAGTGTATATATTTGTTATTTATTTTTGCTAAAATGCTTAATAAGCATTATTTAATTTTGCACAGTTGTGGCCTGTTGAGGGGCAATAAATATTAAAAGTTCCAAAACACTATCGTGTTAGTTGTATCGATCCACTAGACATAATATCTACTTACATGGCATCTGATTGGAGGCTAGTCTCACTTTGTCCCACAGCAACATTAAAAGAGCTTGGATGTGTGTACAGTTTCTGTTAATAACGTATTGTATTAAGTGTCCATTTCATTATAATATTCAGATTTATCATAAATAATTGAACATGCACATGTATTTTAGGTTCCATTAAAGAGGGGTGGAGATGGGGTCATATTTGAGCATTTAAAAATGTACTTGCAAGTAACGCATTAGTTACTTTCTGAAATAACTAGTTACTTAGTTAATACTTTGCCATTATTGCTGAAAGTCAAAGACAAGGTAAACATCTTTTGTTTGGAAGTGGAAAGCCAGTGAGGGACAGCATTCTTTCCACTGCAAAAACAACTGCATCGAGTGTGTCAGGGCACGGCACTAGCTGGTGGAGGGATAGCACAAACTAGGGTATGTAAGAGAAATATAATTGGTTCTAAACAGATGTGAAAAGCACGGTAATGTCTGTGGTAATTTTTTGTCATCTAATTGACAGAATTTGGCTAAAATCTTTTTTGTGGTCGCTTTTAGCTGAGAAAAAGAAGAAGAAGAAAACAAAAACAAGCCTCAAGCGAGATTTGCTTGAGATTTGCCCCAAGCCTTTTCAATGGGAACCAGAGGAAAGACACCACTTTTTACAAGTCAAAATAACCTGAGGCGCATATGCAATTATTATCATATTAGTGGTAGGGGAATTTTAGGTAATCAGAAAACTGACATTCATGGACATATCACCATAGATATAAAACAAGTTGTTCTTATGCATATGACCATATGCAGATTTGCGTTTGTAAACTGTGGCGGCTTTGACAAAGGTAAGTTGAAAAGGATGGGGCTTGTGCATTCTTGCATTAGAAAATGAAATGCAGTTATCGGGCATCACAACATGCTGTTTTTTGAGAATTGATGCCATGGGCCACATATAAAAAACTAAAAAACAAAATTAGAAAAATAAATCAGGTACAAAAAAAAGATTTTTTTTCTAAAAGGGCACTTATTTAGTCCAAGACCAAGAGACCTAAAGAGCAGGGTATTCTGTGCATGTGCCTGTTTGTTGCTCTAATTGGTTGCAGGTCTGTCCAATTGTGTCCAGAGATGTTGGTCTGTGCGATTAATAGGAACCTTGGGAATGAAAAATGAACAAAGGGGTCCAGAGTAATTGGCATTTGCGATTGGGTGTGGCGATGTCAGGCTAACGCATAGCAGCAATCCCTCCCCAAGATTTTGTATTGATCCTTAAAGCTTTAGTCTGTAACTTTTCTATATTAATGAACGCCTGTTACATTCAAGCCATTGCCCAATTAGTTGATACAAAGATGATTAAGTGTGGAGGAGGGTTGGGGGTGGTGCGCGATCACAGAAGGCTTGTATCATGTGGACACGCCAACTGTTTTGTTGTTGTTACTTAGAATTCTTCATGGGAGAGACAAAACTACTGTAGCTTTAAGATTACAGGTATGTGTGTGTGTGTGTGTGTGTGTGTGTGTGTGTGTGTGTGTGTGTGTGTGGACAGATCCGTAGGCGGCTGACAGCTCACGAGATTGACATCAAAGACCTGGAGGCGGCAGTTCGAGGCCCAGGGCAGGAGTCACCTCGGCAAGAGATTGCTCGCTTGAGACGGTTAACGGCTGAACCAGAACCCTACGACCTGGACCTCAGCAGAGAGGTGAGATTAGGGGCGGCTGTGGCTCAGTGGTAGAGCAGGTGCCTACCAATCGGAAGGTTGGTGGTTCAATCTCTGGCCCTGCAGTCCCATGTTGAAGTGTCCTTGGGCAAGACACTGAACCCTGAGTTGCCCCCGATGCTGTGACTTCGGAGTGTGAATGTGTGTGCATGTTTATCTGATGAGCAGGTGGCACCTTGTACGGCCACAGTGTATGAATGTGGGTGAATCCTGTATGATGTAAAAGCGCTTTGAGTAGTCGTTAAGACTAGAAAAGCGCTATATAAATACTGCACATTTACATTTACATTAGCCGGCTGATGCATTGCTCGCTCAGTCACTCTTCCTCTCATTCTGTCCATGGCCTGTGAGGAAGCACCAAGTAAGCACGCAGAGGTCTCTGCGCTAAGTAAAGCTCACAGATTTATGAAGGGACGTTAGGGGATTCGTTTTTTTCTTGTGCGCACAAGATACTTTCTGGTATCTTGTACTCACGAGAAACCAATCTGAGTAGCAGTCAGAATGGCTGCCAAAGAGGAGATATTCATCTTCCTGAAAACGTAACAAATTGTACCTGACAGTGTCGTCAAAAAACTTTAAAGATGATAAGGCAACTGTTAACCGATTTTATGCTTTGAATTTGAAATATCAATCTTAGCCACATAAGGTTAAAAGTGTTTTGTTAGCATATTTTTGCATGTGGATCTATATTTATGTAAGTGCTTTTGCTCCAGCTGATGACTCCAGACAAGGTTCTGATCCCGGAGCGCTACCTGGACGTGGAGGACAACACTCCTCTCAGCCCCGAGGAACAGAAGGAGAAGCAGAAGAAAGTGGAGCGGATAAAAACCCTCATTGCCAAATCAAAGTGGGTCACTTTTCTAGGCACCTCACCTATGTTTGAACCCATACCTATTGGTCCAATAAAACATGCCCTTAATGCTCCTTCCTTTACAACATACATGATTGCATGTCACTGGTGATGAAGGAATATGTCACCCAGTGCAACAGTTAGGCTCTCTTATGTTTACAATTCGTAACCTTTTGAAATAGACATAACATCACAATACATAAATATTTATAGATAAAATGTTTCATTTCAAATGTTTGAATTGAAAGTTGTGATTCAGAATAAAATAGCAACAGCTAAAGATTGAATGTGACAGTAAAGTTCAACATTATTTCTTATATATTTGCTTCCATTACCTTTTAAATTGCTGATGAACCAATAAGAGTTGTCCACTTTCTTTTTTAATGCTAATATTAGCATTTAGAGAAAAGATAATACTCTTAAGGCATAAATATTAATAACAGAATAAAAAATGTCCTTATATGCAGATGATATTGTATTATATGTGTCAGATGTAGCATTTTCATAATCTGTGACTAACAAATCCTCCATCCTCATCCTCCTGTTTCTTCTTCTGTCTTTGCATCTCCTTTCATCCACCCACAGTCTGCAGAACATGGTTCCTGTGCTGGACGGCCCTGTGGATGGCGGGGCCCCAGCCAGCTCCCAGCAGCAGTTGCAGGAGCAGGAGAAACGTATTGAGATCTCCTGTGCTCTGGCTGCCGAAGCCTCTCGTCGCAGCCGCCTTCTCTCTGGTGAGGGCTCTCTAACAATCCAACATGGCTGCGTCGTGCACCAACAGTAGTGAAAGCTACATACTTAGACTTCTCTTTATTAATCCTTTTGGGATGACTCCCACAAGGAAATTGAAAATACATACAAGTTATTAGTTATTATTTGTGTCTCAATCAATCGTACACACAGTACTCCTCATCTTCTATCTGTGAAAATATTGTTACTCTTTTTCTTAATGCATAAAGCGTTGTTATCAACTGGTATCTAGCTATCTGGTGCTAACAATGGCTAACCTGGCTAAAACTAACCCCAATGTGAGTTCTGACTTGTTAAATGGAGCACAGTCAACTCGGGTGTGATGTTATTCCCAGCTCCAGCTTCTGACCTTCGAGGTAAATGGAACGCATTATAAGCAGTCAGAAGTAATCATAATCCATTGAAAACTCAGAGGTTGTTTTTGTCTCATTACTGTACCTAAACGTTTAGACTATACTTCCCTTGCCAGCAGCCATCTGATTGGTTTGATCATTGGTATGGTTTAGGTTCACGGGTCAGTCAATTTTGCGTGTGCACGGCGGGTATGGATATGTAAAATCTAACTGTGTGCAGGACTATTAGTTTGACCTCCCAATTAGTTGTGGTCTTGTGTTCATCTATCTCATCATTACAGTTAGTAAGATGTTATTATAGGAGTGATGGCCAGAAATGTAAATAAATAAGAGCCAAGTGATGAACAATTTATTTATGTCTACACTCACTATGGTGTCAAAACAACTTAATTTACTACTATAACATATATAGTAATGCAGTCTACATCAAAGCCATTACAAGTAGTCGGTATTTCATTACATACATCTTGAAGTTATGATGTCATCACATGTTAATGTCCATATTCAGATAAAAACTTACACTACTTACTATTTACATTAAGCAGGTTGTTTTTTGTTCTGCTTCTTCTTTGATCTGACTTTGTTTAACTGTATTACTGTGTAATTCATGATCAATTGTAGTAAGGAAAAGATATCAAGAGGGGCGGGCATGTGTGACCAGGGTGACCATGAAAAGTCTCAAAGTTGTGGACCTGAAAGTGTGTATACCCAGACTATTGCACTGGTTAGGCAGCTAGCCAAAGGTCAACCAATCAGCCAAAAATATCACGCAAAATGAACAGCAATACATTGTAATAGTTTTGGTGACGCTTTTGGCGTTTCGTCGAGCACCATAATCAGGTCTTAATGAAAATGAACATTTTGCCTGTTTGCTAAATATCTGCAAAACTATTTACAATTTTGTCAGCCTCAGCTGCACCTTGACTTGAGTGCTAATTGGCAAATGCATGCTGTTACACTAAACTGAGACAGTAGATGTGGTAAACATGAACTGATAAACATCAGTATATTATCATTGTCATTGCAAGCATGTTAGCATTTTGACATAAGCTTTTGGCTAAAAGCATAATTTTGCCTCACAGAGCTACAGCTATAGACGTGTAGTCATATTAATACACAACAGAAAGAAACAATTCACATATGGTGCATTATCAGTTAATGTCAATTTAACTTCACTCTAAACAGCTTAATTTTGAGTCCAGTAACCAGTAACCATAATCTTTTTTCCTGACACTCAGCAGGTCTAAGCTCTTTTTATTTGACTCATGTCATTTTGTAAAGTCTCAGTCAACTCATAATTTAGTAGCACCGTTATTATAATCCTTTTTTCGAGTGATATTTGTACTATTAAGGTCTACTTGAATAGGTCAGCATGCTTTGATGTTCAAAAACATACTGGGTTTCTCATACTGCCCACTGCTGCAGCTCTTCTGCCAGAAACTCTTCTGTCTGAGCTCTTGGCCCGCCTTCTTGAAAAGCCCAGTCTGCTCTGATTGGTCGGGAGGCCCACTCTGTTGCGACTGGTCAACCAAATTCAAACAAGCCAGTGTGTACACTGTGCTTGCTCAAGCGTTCTCAGTTAGTGACATCACTAAAAGGAATTTCAAACAGGAATATGGGCTTGGTGTTTTAGGCAGTTAGAAAAATTGAGGTGTGGGGGAGGTGTGAGTACTTTATACCTCTATTCCATACATAAAAAACTATATAACACACTAAAAGATGGGAAAAAATAAAAACATAATAGTAGCATTTTAAGGGGAGTCACACATGCAAAGCTGAGCCTAATCTGGACATGCATTTAAAGGATACATGGTGATACAGGGAAACCAGAATTTACAGTTTTCTTTACCCTGAAAGTCCAGAGATGTGTGTATTTTCACAGTCACACATCTGAATGAGCACAAGTCCCTTCTCCTCAGCTACTTCTCCTTCTCCTTTTGATTGGTCCATTCCTTATTTTTCTTTCCATTTCTCCCATGTTCACTCCTCCCTCTTTGCTCCACCTCATTCCAGCCCAGTGCGCCCCCAGCACCCCCACCTCCCCGACCAGCCTGGCCCCTCCCCCTTCCTCTGCTGACTTCCCCAACTCAGCCCACACCATGATGGCGTGAGTCATCTAAAGGTAAGTCTCCGTTCCCCACAGCACGTCCACCTGTCCCCTGTGCTTGCTTCATTCCCTGGGACTGTTTTTGATTTGATCTACTGGGGTTTATGATATGATACTTTGTGCTCAATTTATTATGCTTAAGATGCTGATGACCCGTTTTTGGCCCAGTGCTCCTTATCACTCTCAAACTTAATATGCAATATAATTAACTGGACATACATTTCATTGAACAAATCTTCTTACAGACAAATTTCAGATTTCACCAATTGTCAATGTCCGTTGCTTTTTGTCTTTGGTTTGCAAAAAGAAATAGAGACAACCAACTTTAATTACCTGCTTGGTTTTGTGTAAATACACAACATTATTTTGGACTTGGTTTGGACAAAACGTCTCGGGTTACGTATGTAACCCTTGTTCCCCGAGATAGGGGAACGAGACACTGCGTCAGTTACGACACTATGGGAACGCCTTTAGGCATGACAGGGCTGAATGCGAATGAAAACTACTCCAATCCTATTGGTCCAAGTGAGAACGGTAGCATGTGACGGCATAACCGCAGGGGCATATAAGCACACCGGCACATAGCTCATTAGCTCTTTCTATGAAGCAAGGCACTTGTTCCCCTATCTCGGGGAACAAGGGTTACATACGTAACCCAAGACGTTCCCCTTCGAGGGGAACTCGAACTGCGTCGGTTACGACACTATGGGAACGAGATACCCACTAACCCGCGTCGAAACCCCACCTGCCCTAGCGTGCAAGCAACCTGTGGGCATGACTAGGAGGAGAGCACCCGGGTGCCAGGTGCGGAGGGAAGGTTCAGACTATAGAACCTGAAGAAGGTGTGAGGAGTGGCCCAGCCAGTCGTATCACAAACCCCCTGGAGAGACGCTCCAGAGAGGAGAGCCGTGGAGGCCGCCATGCCTCTTGTGGAGTGAGCCCGCACAGCCATAGGCGAAGGCAAACCGCGCACCTGATAGGCCAGGGAGATAGTCTGAACAATCCAGTTGCTGATAGTATGTTTGGAAGCGGGGAGCCCAGCCTTGGGGGACCCGAAACACACCAGCAACTGGTCCGACTTCCGCCACCGGGAGGACCCCAGAGTGAAGACACTCAGTGCTCTGACAGGGCAGAGCAAATGGAGCCTCCCGTCCTCCGCCGTCACATGAGGTGGAGGATGAAACGCCTGCAGCACCACAGGCCCCATGACAGTAGACTGCACCTTGGGAACGTAGCCCGGAATGGGGTGCAGGATGGCCCTCACATTACCCGTGGCAAACTCCAGGCATCGGGAAGCAACCGAAAGAGCCTGGAGGTCCCCCACCCTCCTCAGAGAGGTGATAGCAAGGAGGAAGGCCATCTTCAGGGTCAGGTACTTGGCCTCAGCCGACTCCAAGGGTTCGAAGGGGGCCTCAGCCAAAGCTTTGAGAACCACCGCCAGATCCCAGGTGGGGATCCTAGGACGAGTTGCAGGTCTCATCCTCCGCATCCCACGGAGGAACCGCACGACCAGGGGAAGCCTCCCCAGAGACCCAATCCCCGAAGGGGTGTGGAAAGCCGAAATGGCAGCCACGTAAACCTTGAGGGTGGATGGGGAAAGGCCGCAGAGAAGCGGTCCTGCAGAAACTCCAGTACCTGAACCACCGGGCAGGTAACTGGGTCCAGCATGCATCCACTGCACCAGGCAGAGAAGACGTTCCACTTCAGGCCATACATCCTCCGTGTAGACGGGGCCCTGGAGCTAAGGAGAGTCTCGACCGCTCCTGCCGTCAGGCCCGCCTCTAGGTACTGGGCCCCCTCAAGGGCCAGACCCACAGGCGCCACAGGGCGGGGCAAGGGTGAAGAGCAGAGGGACCTGCCACGGCGGACCGTCCAGGAGCGCCATCAGGTCCGAGAACCACACTCGGGTTGGCCAGAACGGCGCTACAAGAAGCAGGCGGATGCCCTCCCGACGGACCCTCTCCAGGATCCCCGGGAGCAGAGCGACTGGGGGAAAAGCGTACAGACGCAGCCTCGGCCACTCTCGCACCATGGCGTTTAGCCCTAGCGGGGCCGGGGGCGTCAGGGAGAACCACAGAGGACAGTGCGTAGTCTCTTGAGATGCAAACAAGTCCACGTCTATAGGTCCGAACCTTCCGCACAAGGACTCCACCACCTCGGGGTGGAGCCGCCATTCCCCGGGCCTCAGCCCCTGTCTCGACAGCAGGTCTGCACCCAGATTCCGAAGCCCAGGGATAAACATCGCCCTGAGAGAGAGCCGTCTCCGCTGGGACCACAGGAGGATCTGATGCGCCAGTCTGCAGAGAGGAAGAAACGAAGAAGATGAACGAGGACGACATCTCGATGCCGAACCGCCAACTCCCGAGACTGAGCCAGGATAAGCCAGTCGTCGATGTAATTGAGAACCCCGATGCCCTGGAGCCGCAGAGGGGCCAGCGCTGCATCCATGCACTTGGTGAAAGTGCGAGGGGAGAGGGAGCCTTTCAATACCAACATCAACCAACGTGCCTGCTGAATAGAAAAAAGCTAATGAGCTATGTGCCGGTGTGCTTATATGTCCCTGCGGTTATGCTGTCACATGCTACCGTTCTCACTAGGACCAATAGGATTGGAGTAGTTTTCATTCGCATTCAGCCCTGTCATGCCTAAAGGCGTTCCCATAGTGTCGTAACCGACGCAGTTCGAGTTCCCTCGAAGGGGAACTGTCTATTGAAGTATCCTTTTTACTGAGCTTGAAGGTCCTTTCTTGTAATTCTCAACACAAGGTCCAACTTGTTTCTCACATCACAACTTAGCAACTCTACCCTCTAAGGAACGCCAAATAATGTAGTTGAAAAGCTTTAGAAAATGTAAGTTGGAACTTGTGTTGGGATTTTCTTGGTCACTTTCAAGTAAATACCATCCGCTGAAGCTTAGGATGTGTTGTGTTACACAGGCCGGTCAGGGTCAGTAACCAACATACATGCAATAGCTCAACCAATAAGAGTTTCTTGTCAAATAACCTCTTTCACAACAATTGGCAGGAGCAGTTATTCATAGTAGTTTGATTGACTTTTTCCCCGTCCGCATTCCGCGAAAACCTGCCTTTGATTGTCTAGTACTCCTTGCCTTTTTCCCAGAATGAGAAAGAATGGCACAATTATTAACAAAAATATTTTAAAAATGGCACTTTGTATTAAAAAGGTTGCCAACCCCTGATTTAGTAGGACAGACTCCTTAAAATCTGCCCTTTCTATAGAAAAACACCATGTCCTGCTGCAGCCTTGATTATAATAAACTCTTTCCTAAAATGGCTTACAAAGTTAGATTTGTATTTCTTTTGCACAATAGCAAACATTACTCATTATCCATTGACACGGGTAACCTGCTATGATCTTTATATCTCTCTTACTCCATCTTTTATTTTCTTCTTTTTGCCTGTAGCTCAAGCCCTGGCGGCTGTCAAGTTTGATGGAGCATCTTTCTGAGGATTCACCGGACAGACCACAACAATGTGGATGGTCCCCGGACAAATTACTCTTTTTTTTTTGGCACCTAAACTCAACTTCAACATAAGCACGGAAAGTTGTCAGAGGAGGTTCCAAGGAGGCAAGAGACAATTTTAAATCCCAAATGGAAGCTATACAGACTTGAAAGCTCACCTCCCCCAGTTCTATCCAACTCACGAAGGTCTCCTACTATGTGTGCTCTATGGCACCAAGGAAGGTTCCAGATCTCCTACCAGCTTCAAGGTGTGAAATATTTCTCTATAATTTTGCTCAGGACATAATCCACAAAGAAGAGATTACAGATGAACTGCAGTACGTTGATGATGAGATATTTAAGCGCATAAAGACAAAATGTAAAATGCCCACACTGAAGAGTAAGAGGGAACAGAGCTGCAGAGATAAATCAAGAGAAAGAGTTTGGGATGAGACCAGATGGACTCTCTGAGGTTGACTGGTAGAAAAAAGCCTCACAGATTAAAACCTACAGTGAGGCTTTGAAAATGCTTCTGGACACTAAAAGCCACAATGATGTTTCTACTGTAATCATCTAATCTCCATATCAACCTTGGAAAACCACCATGGCTTGCGGCCCAGTGAGGAGTGGTGCTCAGTGACAGACAGACAGACTGACATATTCTTACACTTTAACAACTGAGCGAAATAAGAGTAAAGCCTCTCATCCTTTGTAAAAAAAAGAAAGAAAAAAAAAAGCTAAGGTCTCCCCTTCTGAACTCACTGTGATGCCTGTCTCACCAAGACCTCCCCACCCTTCCACTTCTCCCATCCCATCAACATGGTCAGGTATTAATTATACTCATGTACATACATTTGATTGGGTCAAACGTAATGTCACCTGGATTACGTTTTGCTTCAAAGCATTGCCCATCTTTCACACCAAAAGAAAACCCCTTCTCATTCCAACTCTTCACATGCTTTCCTTAGATTTTTGTCCAGTGGCCCTTAGCGTCAGATAGTGACGTACCAGGCACCCTTTAGCGTGTGTATGGGACGCACTGTAAGATGACAGTATTTCTTTCACCCAGGACACTGGGGCTTGTGTCCCCCTTCTTGTCCCACATGTCACTTAAATGTGCATTTCTTTAACCCCTGCACATTGAAAAATGGCGCCAAGGGGTACTGATCCAGAGTGTCAAAAGTTAAAACCAATTGGGTAGTGGTTGGGATTGGGAGTGAGCTGAAAGAGCACAGAGTTTGTTTCATGGCAGAGTTGAAGATAAGGAGCATTACATCAACGATGGCCCATCTTACAAAGCTGCTTGTGGCAACACCTTGTCCTTCGATTCAGAGTGTTGCATACGTGAAACACAATATTAATTTTCTAACCTGGCATCCTCACCCCCTTTACTGACATACTTGTAAGATCTAAAGTGAAGGCCCTGCTATTCACTATAATGAATATAATGTATGTAGATGTGATCCAGCCAACATGCTTGTAGGCATATATGAAGTCTGCGTGATCATACATTTTAAACCGCAGTCTGTGTGGATTGTTCCAGTTATTTTACCTTGCATGCCAGCGGAATTCTCGGGGTATCGCATCAAACAACAATGGCCGACGTGATAGACAGATCATAGTTAGTTCATCCAGTCACCTGCCAGGTATATTTTTAAGGTGCCTGTCCTTTTTTTCAAACAGTTACCAATGGCTTCTTAGATGGTTCTGTTTACCATATGTGCAGTTGATGACATGTATATCTCACTCTTTTCTACATTGAAAGAGGCATTTCACAGCCTCTGCCTGCTGTCAATGCTGCAATGCCATTGGTTAGAGTTGTCTTATTTGGGGGTAAACATTCAATTCAGTAAAGTTGAAATCTTATACTTATTTTTGTTGAATTATGGCCATTTTATCTGTATGATTGAGTGTTGCTTGACTCTAAGACAGACACATTTACTTTGATTGGACTCACTGTCTGTACGGTTTTGTCCAGAGTGAAGTGTTCAAACCAGAGCTGTCAGACACCAAGTGACATGCTTTCCCCTAATGAGGTGGGCCAAAATTTTAATATGGAGAACAGCACCAGCAGTGGATTATATTCTTAGGTATATAATGTGTATTTCAACTTTTACAATGGCTGCTTCAAAGAAACAGGCTCAAACACAATTCTGCCATAGATGGAAAGAAGCATCTGCCCGAGGCAACGACAAAGCCTAAAGGGAGAGACAGTTACTGCGAGAGTGAATGAGAGTGAATATGAGTCTGGAAGCCTTTTCCTGTTAGAACATTTTTAAACCTCTAATTTTTGTAACCCCTTTTACCTTTAGACAAAGATAGTGGTCATCTGGAGGTTAGACAGGGAAAACGTCAGACTACCTGAAGGAAATGGGATAAGTACCAGGGACTCTTGTGTTGAAGGCATATACTTACAGAGCCATCCACCTGCCTGACCACCACACCATCACTCTATATGAGCTTCACATTTCTGGTCCTACCAGACTCTGGTACATTTCATAAGTACAAAGAGTCTGGCCACCCTCCATTGACAAGTGTAAACTTCCTTGAAGGCGTGTACTCTGTTGAAGTTCAAAACTATTGTCTCTGCCACTCTGGATCTGCCATAACCAATCATTAACATTTGTTCATGAGGTATGTATGGCATGCGCATATGCAACAAGAGGGTAGACCGACAAGGCTTATATTTAGCATTAGCATCGCTAGCTTTAGCCTTAGCCTTAGCCTTCGCCAACTCCTTCACCACTAACGGAGCGAGCTGGAAAATCAAACTTTTCCCAAACCCCGTGGGGAGGAGGGTTACAACATCATGGCCATTAACAGAACTCAGCAAAGATTCTTCTTGCTTTGGCTTTAACTTCTGGATAGTCGTCCGTGTTGCCACAACGGACCAAATGACTTTGCTCGCATCTTTCTCCACCGCCATTACGGAACTACATCTCCAACTAGCGCATAACCTCAACATCATCATTCTCAACCACTCCTCCTGTTCACTGATTGGACCGGTTAAGATGTGGCTGGAGAAAACCTAAGAATGTACTGCAAACCCAGACGGAGTACTGAAGGGAAATTAATATTGAGCCGAAGTACGTAGGAGGGCGGAGCCAGGCTAACAGAACAGTAGCATTTCTTAGAACATTAGCAACAATCTCATACCCTGAGCAGATGCATATGAATGTGATCCTGAAGGGGCACCATCACCTCATCATCAACCTATGTGTGCAGCTCTCACGTTTTTGTTAAATCCCTTTGCATTTATCATCATATTCATTCAGACTTTGTCCTAATGCTCAAGAAATTCCCATGTGATTGTCTACAGATATACAATATAGGTAAAGTATGTTGAATAGAAATGGTACAAGGCATGTCCAAAGTGAAGATAGAAGTGACCTTAGAAGAGTAACTCTGGGAGAAAAATTACTTGTCTGTGTGAAGAGGATTTAGCTAATGGTGCATTTGAGAGGAATTATACAGTGGAAAAAAACATGTAACATCCCAAAAACATTTCATCTTGTCATGCAGTGCCATATGTATGAAACATGTCTGTGTTTTGTCTTTTGGGATGAAAGAACATATTAATGAAAGGAGTTTTCAAAGGAGTTTAAATCTGAAAGAAATGATTGGTGGTACCAATGGGGGTTGCCAAGGTTAGAAATCTCTACCCATCATGGCCAACGTTAAATAATGAAATAATACATTTTGAATGCACACATTGATATCATGATTTTATTTGGAATAAACCAACATGCATAAATGAACCACATATTGGGAAATAACTGAAAGAAATATTAAAGCGCAACTCATTATGCAATTCTGTCTCATAAAAAATGACATTACCATAGAACTAGACTGCATTCTCAAAAATTATGTTTTTGAGGAAAATGTATTTTCTTACTTTGTAAGACAGTACTTTATTTGTTACATAACTTAAGTTATGTACGTAAGTTAAATATGTTACGCAAGTAACTACGTAAGTTAAAATAAGTCAATGTTGACTTTTGGTTTCCCACAGGACATAAACAGCAATCTCCTGGGTAAAAATCCCATGCTTGATTGAGTCTATATCGACGGTGTTCCACTTCCGGGATAGTTCAGGTGCGTCCGGAAATTCCGGCGGATCGACTATGGTTAACCGCTCCTCAGATCTCTGCTGGGTAAATCCAGACAACTAGCTAGACTCTGTCCAATCTGAGTTTTTTGTTACATGACTAAAACTACTTTTGAAGGTTCACATGTTCCACCAAAACAAGTTCCTTCCTGACACTGTTATGCAGAGGCACCATCATTGTGTCCGGAGCTTAGCCCCGCCCAAGACGATTGTGATTTGTTCAAACAAATGCCAATAAACCAGAGTTTTTTGCCCATCCAGGAATGCTGTGTGGACTCGCCAGACCCTCTTCCGCAGCGTTGTGGAAGAAGGTCTGGCTATGCGAAACTAGGTTGACGTAGACACATCCATTCACCCCAACTTCATCCCTACATGGACTTTTAGCATAGACGGTGATTAGGAATGTACTTGTGATGTGTCAAAAACAAATGTAATCTTGGACAAAATACATTTCATGTATGGGAACATCATTTTTAGGAGACAGGGCTGTATTTAAGTTATGTTAGAGTTCATTTCTATTTCATATAGTACATTTTATGTGGATATTTCTGAAAGAGTGTGACTGAAGTTTTTTCAGTGACAGAAAGGTCCAGAACTGAAAACTGCTATCTTCAAATGTTATTACATTCTAGACTTGGCCAGATGTGAACGCCTTGATGACCTCACACACACACACACACACACACACACACCTTCCCTGTGTAATGTGTGTTATTTAGGCTTTTTTGCCCATACACACTTCAAATTACCTGCCTTTGTAGAAAGCTATTGTATGTCCATTCTCAGAGACAAAATGGCAAAGAAAATTAAGAAAATAAAAAGTTATACTGAAAGCAGTTAATGGCTCTCACGACGCAAAAAACAAGGATTTAAAAGAATACGTCTATTTTTTCTCGTTTTAATGTTTTTTTTTAGAAAGGGAATACGTTCAAAAGAGGCAGTGGGTATATTTTTAGATGCATGGATATTCAATGACAAGTTGACAAGTTACATTTGCATTTTCACACACAAAGACTACTTTTTTATTTCATTGCTCTTGAGGATTGTTTAAGGGAGCACAACATAGATATTTTTGGATTATAATTGGAATGCAATGTCTTGAGAAATGACAGCCAATGACAGGTGGTGTCCAATATTTGATACTAGATGTAGCATTTGTGGTTGATGAAAATAATTAATATATACGTTATATACATTGGTCAGTGTACATAATATTTTGGATTTCAGTTACAGTATATCCTACTATTATATGTAACCATTGCTATTTTGGGGGAAATAGACAAACTGCTTGAACTATGCAAATGATTAAAAAAAATAAACAAATAATACGCTTGCTTTCAGAAAACCTTGCAATAAAGTGAATGTATACAAATAATGTGTTTCTGTAGATGCTTCTGAATTCATCCCAGTATTTTGTATGATAGAACATGTCTCGCTGCCTGGAATGATGATCTATTTACTGCTCTCTCTCATTTTACTCCACTTGTTGACGATGAAGTTCACTGCCAAAAAGACTACTGAGGTTTACTGTCCAGCGGCCGTTACCAATAGGCCACCTGATAATATTCTACAGTCATTATATCAAATTGTATGTCTGAATGAATAAAGTGCAAAAAAACTAAGACAGACTGTTCTTTCACATCAAGGCGTAGACCAGGAAAGGGATCACCATATTTAGGAATGTACTCATCATACAGAAATCAAATTAAGACGTATAAAACATTTGTATCATGTTGACTTTTATCTGACTGCTCACATACTGTATTTTGTGACCCATTGGACTTTTTTGAGTTATGTCATTGTGTTCCCAGATCTCAGCCCTCTTATTTGCCTTTACACCCAAATTGAAAAGCTTATAACAGAAGAACTTTAAGGCCATAATGCGTAGATGAGGCTTCATTAGAAACCTTGATTATTTTAGTTTCGGAAGATGTGCTTTTGTACCATGTGATTAAAACACAACCTACACTACATCCGTTCAAACACGGTATAAAACAGTTTTAGCGACCCGTTGGGTTTCAACACTCCAGAACATCTTGGTCATGCAAATTGATTTCCTGGAAGATAATGTTTTACCGTGATAATGTATTTTTTGTTGTAATCTGTCACTTTGTGTCGATCATCATGCTAAGTAATATTGTGATAAAGATATCTTAGGAATGCTGGCTAGATAACATTAGCTCATATAAGTACAGGGACTCCATCGGAGAGTAGGGCACAGATAGTTCTTTTATAGTTTCATATATAAATGAATAGCATACTACCAGAGGTGGGTAGTAACGAGTTACAATTGTTACATTTACTTGAGTAATTTTTGGGTAATTTTTGTTTTTGCAATTGTTTTGGATAGGCGAATGTCTTTTAGGATACATATGTTTCAAACATTTCATATATATATATACTGTTGGAGCCATTACAACAGTTTTATTTTGTGTAAATTCTGCAATTTCATGTTTGAACACTAGGTGGCGCATTGCCTGGGAAGGCATAAAGGTCATCAGCCTCAGGTACACAGGTGTGTGACGGGGAAAGCAGACAGCTTTTCACCGTGTCAGGCGTGTCAGATCAGTCAGAATCGTGTTAAGGTTTGAATTGTTTGACAAAAGGAAAAAAAATGGGTTACAGCAACGCGTCCAAGCAAGTTCTCCCCTGATCCCACCACATTGGCCTAATGTAGGAGTTGATAAAAGACTCTACATATACTGTATATATATATATATATATATATATATATATATATATATATATATATATATATATATACATAATTAGTATCATCAAAATTTGATGTAATGAATCTCTTCACTTGAGCTATTTTTAATTAATTTTAATTTATTTTATTGATTGGTTGAACTATAATTTGCCTAAATATGATTATTTTGTCTGACTGATGTTTGTGTTAAAAAATAAATTGGACGTTATTCAACAGCTACTCACTACTTGAGTAGTTTTTTCATCAACTCAAGTAATTATTTGGATGACTACTTTTTACTTTTACTCGAGTCATATTATTCTGAAGTAACAGTACTTTTACTTGAGTACAATTTTTGGCTACTCTACCCACCTCTGCATACTACTAATAGTCTTAAATCCTCAACTTAGTGTTATCTAAGTATTCTGGTTAAATTAAATCTAAGCATTCTGGTTATGGTTAAATTTGTCTCCACAGCAAAACATGATTTGGTTCAATGGCATGTCTTCAAACCAATCAGAATCAGAGCACAGAGTCATACAAGAGAAAAATTGGTCAGATAGTCTAGCTAGCTGTCTGGATTTACCCTGCGGAGAGCTGAGGAGCAATTAACCATAGTCCTCAGAAATCCACCAGAGGTTAGAATACAAAGAAAACGGAAGGAAACAGTAAAGATATGCATCCAGCGGAATTTCCTGCAGCACCGGAGCAGTCCAAGAAGTAGAATGCGAAAGGATATAGGCTATGGTTAAATTAAATTTAAGCATTCTGGTTTATACATAAAGGAAATTAGTGTTAAACACACTGCAACTCAATTGCTGTCTATAATAAACAATTATGTGGTCAAAATTCACAAGAAGCCATATTGGGCACAGTTATGTTAGCTGACTGCTATGAGGATTTCACAGACTTCCCTTTAGCCTAGGTTGTATCTATAGACTGTAACAGCAGTGTAGCATCCGTGATGTCACCCATTGTTTTTGGACTGCTGTTTTGAATCCTTGAGTTTGGCAATACAAGCGTCGCTAATCTTGTTCTTTTGGAACAGGATGTGAGAAGGGTGGAGTTGGGGAGGATGACGCAGCCAAGCCAGTGTTGTTTGTGGTTTCATGGTGCTGTGCTAAGCTGAACGCTAAAGGCTGAAAGTTGCTGATTTTCAACCATTCTGAAGTGGGTCATCCAGCAGATATTTAACAAAGTCAAGTTAAGTAAAGGCAGGCCATTGATTCCATTAGCAAACTCTACCTTAAATTACCAGCTAACGCTAGGGCCAGCTAACTACAGACACTGAACAAGACACTTTTCGCTGACCAAATTCTTTCAACTTACATTAATGAAGTGGAAGCACGCAGTGGGTCAACATTTAAGATAAAAACACGGATAAGAGCCAATGGGGTCTCCCCCTGCTGGAAATAACATAAAATGTAGTTTTAAGGCACTTCAGCATTGGCTTCACTTTTCAGAACTGGAAGCTCCGGCCATTATTTTTACAGTCTATGTAGGCAAAGCAGCTCATTAATGCTAAGTCGTTGACTGTGAATAAACGTTAACGTATGTAAACCCAGCAATCGGAACTTATGAAGACTGTCTATTAGTCCAAACACAAGATAAGGTATAAATCCATTCAATGTCTATAAATGGCTGATAGCATCACTCAGGTAGTTGACCTTTTACCTGAGAATCCCCGGTGTTCATCACAGGGGCTCGTGTGCGCCTGCTCCGGTTAATGTTCACCTCACATGCTGACAACATCAACGCACAAAGGTCACTGTTGAGAAAAGGAGAGGACTCATTTGTCCCTGACTGTCACGGCGAAACAAAGCCACTGAGTAGAAGGGGAGAGGAGACACCGGTGATTACCATGGTGGCCGTCACAGAATTCCAGAGTAAGTCCTTTCTCAGTTTCTTTCTTCTAAAGTGTCATGGTGAAGCAGTAAATCTCTGAGAGCATTGGTCTGATTTCAGAATAAAAATATGTGTTTGTCCAAGCATTGCATCTAATAAGAGATAGTAAGAGAGTATAATACTTGACAATCACTGAGATAAATCCACTTGAAGTTTAATCAGTTTAGGTCCTTATCTGTGAGCATCACAGAATCTCTTTGAGGAACTGTGTTGAATGAATGAGAACTGCTGGTATGTTTACAACTTCTAAGAAATGGTCTGAGATTTGTGCTGTCTGATGTGTCCAAAAAATCATAGTAAAACATGTGACTGAGGAGCTTCGTATAAAGAAGCTAAAAGTGACCTTAGCGTGACTCTAGATTCCTGACTGCAGTTACTCTGTGTTGTAGAATAAGAACAGAT
This sequence comes from Percina caprodes, assembly GCA_013375575.1. NCBI lineage: Eukaryota > Metazoa > Chordata > Actinopteri > Perciformes > Percidae > Percina > Percina caprodes. Next base: position 225,580 of record JABXJD010000241.1, on the reverse strand, counting down.
GTTGACCCACAAGCACAACAGGCCCCCAGAGATGACGTGTCAGAGCTGCATCTAATCAGTCATCACAGCATAATGCAAGCAACACCATGATTCAGACTACCCATCATTCATTGCGTTTCAATATAATGAAACGTGGAAGAAGTAAGCTTATGCTTTACTTAGAGTCCTAAAAATCATTCTAAAGTGAATACTTGGAAAGGTTATATTAGCAAGTTTATATATTTAGAACAACTTAATTTGTCTTTTTTCAGTTTTTTTCACCCACTTCCAAAAACTACAACAAATACTGAACTTTCTTTTTTTTAATGAAACTATATATGTAAGAGCCATTTTTTAAGATACACGCCAACGCAGAGAGGTTACGGAAGTCAGAAACTAACAAGACTCAGACTAACATTTGCTTTTTATGAAATTTGTTGTCAATAAGAAAAATGGTGTTGTGTCAGCCTTATCCTATGATGAATGTACATTCTACTGTGTATGTGGCATCTTGTACTGGGCTGCAGGTTAGAACAGCCCTTTGAAATCATCAAGAGACTTTTGCATATTAAGTATTGTGTTATGGGGTGGCTGTGGCTCAGCGATAGAACGGTTGCCTGCCAATTGGAAGGTTGGTGGTTCAATCCCTGGCCCAGCAGTCCCATGTTTAAGTGTCCTTGGGCAAGACACTGAACCCCGAGTTGCCCCTGATGTTGCGCAGTGTCAATGTGTGTGCATGTTTATCTGATGAGCAGGTGGCACCTTGTACAGCAGTCTTGGCCACAGTGTGTGAATGGTAAATGTATCCTGTATGATGTAAAAGTGCTTTGAGTAGACTAGAAAAGTGCTATATAAATACAGCACATTTACATTATTAACCTGGTTTAAAGTACTGTAATCATTTCATTGGAAACTGACTTAATAATCTGTCTAATAAAATATTCTGAAATAATACATGCAAATAATTGTGTGCACAGTTTTGCTTTAATTTTCTCATTAATGTCCCTTGTGTATGTTTTTCTTTTCAGAGATTGGTATTGGTCTGATGGGATTTGGTGTATTTTTCCTGCTCTTTGGTGTGGTGCTGTATTTTGACTCTGTGTTGCTGGGCTTCGGGAATGTGAGTAATCTTTCATATCACACTCTGCTCAGTGCCAACATCATACCATCAGTGGCTCATACCAACATTCAAAGACCACCAGTTTACAACCTTTGGTTTACATGTGTTGGTCCATGTCATTTCCACACTTTCCATTCACTGTCTAAGCAAGCAGCTGGGCAATGCATTCCGCTGCATGGCGTCTACACTACTTACGTGTTGTAGTCCGGACGGACACAAATGGAGACCAATGGAAACAATGATGCACATCAGTCAGTCTTATCGGTTAGGTAGGCTTTCATACCTGTCAGATACAGTTCCACCATGTCATCGCTCCATTTTACATTTTCTCACCATTGTAGTTCTTTCTCCAAAGTATTTTTTGTATTTTCAACTTATACATCCATGATTTTCAACTGCAGAGTAACGTCAGACAATCTGCTTCCTGTGAATGCTCATGTGATATGTGTTTTTAATCGATTTATCATGTTAATATGGACACAGATTAGTTCTGCTAGGAGCTAAAACGCTTGTGTGGACAGAGATCATTTTTGTCTCATAACACCGTTTGAACATGAAAACAAGTTGTGTAGTTGTAGCCCCAGTTTCTCAGCAGGGATAGCTGTCTTATCAAATGGTTTCACTTCATTCAGATGCAAAGAGATTGTGGTCTTTTTAAATAATTACCAAGGTCCGGACCTCATTGCTAGCTATGGACATGGTAAGAGAGAGAAAGCATGCACACCTGGGCTATCAAGAGACAGCAAATACACAGGTGAAACTGAAACTTTTATGTGGTAATTATTTGATGTAATTCAGTAAAATCCTGTGGGAAATTGAATGAACAACACTGCAGGTCTGAGTCTCTGCAGACAAAGAGAAGCAGAGTGTCAGCTGTCTCATATGACTGCGCCCAACACTGAGTAGACCTGCCGTCCGCTGTGTCTGAAAGGGGTATTTGTCAAATTAAGTGGGTATCTGTGAATTGATTTGAAACTCCCCCTTTGTGTTTTCTTGTTAAGCCACAGTGGAGGCACAGTAACAAATTTTAGAACACATGTATAAATAAACAAAAGATAAGACCCATTTAATTTGACTGCTGTAACCTCATATGAGCTATCACCATCACATTGGATGCAATAGGAGAGGGTATGGACTGAATAAATGATTAGGAGGACCAAAAACTCGTTCATTGTGTACATGGGCATGCAGGAAAATACAATATTCAAAGGTTAAATAGTATTTGTTCCAAGTCTTATAGTCAGTATATAGAAAACAAAACAACACTCAATGTCTCAATGGTTATTCCCTTAAAGACAGAAGGTATGTTATGCATTTGAAGACACATGAATAACATGTTATCTGAGAGAAATCTTCCTACAGTTCAGCAAAAACATTAACAGGTTAATCGTGAATACAACAGCAACAGCTGCTGGACAACAAACAAAACGCAGTGAAAGTTTTGTTTGATAATGCCTTAAAGAAGAATTACAAATTACAAATATAGGTTTGGAGAAAGTAGACAAATAAACATTATCCATTGTATGTAATATGTTAAATATTCCCTCTGATTTTTGTTTGTTGGATTGCCTTCGTATAGATTCTGTTTCTGACTGGTTTGACGTTCATTATCGGCTTCAAAAGGACAACCCACTTCTTCTTCCAAAGACAAAAGTTTCGGGGTTCTTTGTTTTTCCTGGGAGGTGTTTCTCTGGTGCTGTGCCGGTGGCCAATCATTGGAATGCTGGTGGAGAGTTATGGCTTTGTGCTTCTATTCAGGTGAGTCCGGGTAGGGTAGCCTGACATACTAATTTGCAAAAGCATATTAGTCTGGAGCCTTTCAATTCATTTTCCATTTTCAAGGGGCGTTAATGATGCAGACCAAAATGCCTTGACACAATTGAATAGACCTACAACCAATGAGGGCAACGGAATGACCTAGCCAAAATTGTCATTTTATATTTAAAAAATGACTTAAATGTAAAATAAAACACTTTGGCCTTCATTTTTCCACAGACCATGTTCGATCTTTGACTTATTCATACATAATATAAAATATTTCATCATCTTAGTTTTCATCAGAGGGGAATTTTTAAGAGGGACAAAAGCTCATTTAGGCTCCAAAAGTTGAAATGTCAGAAAGGCTATGTTGCAAAGAGTGCTTTCCCATCATACCCTTTTCTTTCCCTCCGTAGGTCTTTCTTCCCCATGGCCTTGGGATTTTTGCTTTCAGCTGTGAATATCCCTTTCCTCAGTGCAGTATGTTTTTGCTCTTGGCTCTGTAAATTAAGACTTAATAGTCTTAATTTTTTTTAAATATCTCAGAGATATTGATTGCTGATTGTAATGATTTGAATGACATCTCTTGTTTTTGTGTTAGTTTTTCCCAGCAGCTCCTCCATGGTCTAAGCAGAAGAACATGTTGCAGCAGGGAAAAGAGTGCTGGATGCCCTTTCCAAACAATTGTGCCCAGATCCAAAAAATACCCAGAAATGTACTTATCTGACACCAAACCTGACATGTCTAATGCTTGAAAGCTGGGACCTGGACCCATGCCGAACTGAGAGATGTTGGATCCAAGTCCGAACACGGCCAGACGCATGAGACACAGACCCGATTGGAACCAATTTCACATCACAAGTTAACATTGATTTACAAGTTGCCAAAACCAAAATTTGTGTGACATTAGTAGCCTTCTCCCCTGTGTCTGGCCATCCTCCTTAACAACAAAGTTAGGGTAAATGAATATTTCTTTCTTGCTGATTGAAACAGCATGGCAAATGCCCTTTTATTTCAGCTTTAATGTCCACTTGGTGTCATGGTGACAGATCATGACAAATGTGACATGTTTACAATCAGGTTTGCAGTTTTATTGCATCTAGAGACTGTCGTTCCCTGAAAAACGCCCACATAATTCGTTTTCTTCAATTATGAAATATTTCTAGGCTTATGGTAAAGCAGGTAGCAAGGGGACAAAGAATAGGAGCGTCAAATTGCCACGTAATGAGCTAGGCTCGGGTGGTGGATGTATCAGACAACCAGGACTTTCACCCAGGAGTCTGAGGTTCAAGTCCCGTTTGAAAATAATGTAATAGTGTAATAAACAGACCCAGGACCTGTAGTAATAGAACGGGACCCAATTGTCCTATGGGTCTCGGTTCGGGTCTCCGGATTTTAGGGTTTGAGTGGACGTGTGAAGACCTCTAATGTATTTATTTTGCAGATGACTGGTAAAAATAATTTATTTTTTACAATGTGCTGTATTTTGTACCGTGTAAGGTTACAATCACATAAGCTGCTTAAAAGCTACACCACCTTATAACCTTAAATATTGCAGTTGTACAGGATGTTTACAATCTGATTTTACAATAATTGACTGTTTCATTTAAGTTTGTTTATGCTGTTTTGTTAAATTAAGAAAAAATTATCCCAAAAAAAGCAAATGATTTAATGATAACTACTAAAAAAACTATGGTGCATGTTGTGTACTTACTTGTTTAGTTCAATAAATTACTATAAGTAATATTTAAGTTTTAAGTTTTTATTGTGGTTTTAACAATGAAACATGTAAAACACAGCTTGCCACATTAGAGGCCATACAAAGTGTAACAGCTATACATGTGTAATAAACAATATATATGTCTTATAATAAAGATTTACAGTCCACAGTAGAGTTAATTGTATTATAAACAGTTTTACCAACAGAGAAAGGTTAATAATAACTACTACAATTAGTTATAGAAAAAATGGTAAAGCATGATTCTGAATAAAATTAAAGCAAAAACAAGTTGCATGCCTACAGTATATCTCTCGTCAATAAACCAATTGCTATATTTGTAAAGGTATTGGTATTGGTTTCTATAATCAAGTGTGACTAAAGAATAATTGGGAAAATAAAAATGAGATGGTGCGATTCACGTTTCAGTTTGTAGTCTGGTTAAAGAATGTATAAAAGGCCACTAAATGTTATAGGACTTAAGGTCCTTGCACACTGCTGTGAAGAATTTTGCAAAATAATACAAAATAGAGATTTTAAGCAGTGAGGATAATTTTGTTGTCATCTGTCTTTTTAAAAAGTGAAAAAGAAATTTTAAATATTGTGTCCATCCAATCTTAAGATTGTGCAGAGAGCAAGGGAAGCTCTACCTTCATATCCACATCCATTCAAAGTTTACTTCAGGATGCCAGTGGCTCAGTTTGATGCTTTGCTAGCAATACTGGAGCCAAATATTAAAAACACCTCTGCAATGCCTGCTACGGATGCAAAAATAAGAAAAATTTAACCTCATCCGATTTTGATTTTTAATGAGGGTCTAAAGTTTCGGAGGCAGTTTGTAAACATGATTGACACAACGTGGTCATATTTATTTTATTAACGTGCAAAGATTTCTGACTCTGCAAGGACCTTTACCCTCCTGTCTTTTTAATGAGAAATGGTGAAACATGCTAAAATTTAACATTAATGGGGAATTGCACACCATCAATTTCCATCCACACAGGCTCAGATTATTATTCTAAGTGTCTGAAAACGTAAAATATACAAACAGCCCAGAAGTCGGAATCACCAAACTCACCAGACTCCATTTAAATGAACAGTAATTTTATCATGGTAAAACACACTTCATTCAAAGGAAAATATTAACACAAAAGCCGTTTGGTCCATCTTTCTACTGTTCCAACAATCACCACCCTGGTTTGTTTGACATAAACCCTTAATTCACGTATTAACAAAGCTCATAAGTAATATTTCTAACAAAGATATTCACAATTTTTACAAAGTTCCTTTACATTTAAGCGGTATCCACAGAAAGACAAAAGCTCAAGGTATGAGAAGGGACAAATGATGGTATAGCTCTTTGTGGAACACATTTTATACACAAGGCTATTTAAAAGTGCATTACACTGGGGAGGCTGGTTAGCTCACCTTGTTGAGCATCCTACTGTCCTATCAATAAAGGCAATAAAAGCCAAAAAGATAATCTTGAAAAAATAAATGTGCATTAGACTAGTACAGCCTTTAACACATATGAAATAGATAATATAAAGGATTAAATTAGAAAATTATTGACAGCTATAACATATAAGATAGAGTAAGAGATCAAATAAATGCTTCTATGTAAGGAAAATGTTCCGATGTGATCAGTCATCCTAGAACAAGCTGACATCAGGAGATGTGAGATGCAAAAGTTGAGAAAAGGAAGACTTAGACCTGTATCAGAGCATGCTGAGACCTCTATAGCCTTTGATGACACTCTAATTCTTTAACTATACTGAAAGTGGCTTTTAATAAAATGTGTCTCTTTAGTAACATTTACTGGTTTGGGAAACCAAGATCAGAGACTTCCTCTAAAATCCACAGTGGTTTTATAGGCAGGTTTGGTAATTATTTCCAATATACACTTTTTTATATAGTGTTTGAAATTGTCTTTGCACCCCGACAGCAATAAATAACGTTTTGCTCTGAAAAAGGGGTGAAAAATATTCATCTTTAGTTACTGTAATCCTGTGAAAACACCCACCAATCACTGCCTCGCGGTCCGCTTGGAAAGAACCAATGAAATGCCTCCTAGCCCCACTGCATTTAGTTTATACCCGGCCTGAGCTCAATGCTCAAAACTGAAATTGCTTAGTTGTCTGACTGATGCAATTTCAAATATGCTCACTGAAGTTTTAAGGGAAACAAAACTGAGAAAATTTGCATTTCCTAGCATGGTATTCTTATCCTAACCTTAACTAATTTCAATCCTCATGCCTAAAACAACCGATCAAACCAACAAAGGCAACGAAGAGAGACAGTGTAGCTGGCCATGCCTTGGCCATGCTAGGGCTACATCTACACTACAACACTTTAATTTTAAAGCGGCATTTTGAGAGAAAAATGATGGGGTATTGGCAGGCAGGTGTTAACAGGAAGCAGGTTGTCTGACGTTAATCTGCGGTTAAAAATCATGGATGTAGTAAGTATGTAAGTTGAAAATACAAAAAAATACTTTGGAGAAAGAACAACACTGGTGAAAAGTAACAACCTCGCCCCTCCATATTTGTCTGATCTCCTCCAGCGTCCCACTCCCTCCCGCTCCCTCAGATCCTCTTCCTCCATAAACCTCTCTGTCCCCTCCTCCCGTCTCACCACCATGGGGGGCAGAGCATTCAGCCGCTCCGCTCTCTGTCTCTGGAACTCAGTACCACCCCAACTCAGAAACATTGATCCATTCCCCCATTTCAAGTCTCAACTCAAAACACATCTGTTTAAAACTGCCTATTTCACTTAAATGTCTATTGCTCTGCCTTTTCCGTTATTTTGTTGTATAGTATTTGTTTTGCTGTTTTTAATATATGAATACCCTGTGTGGCGCCCTTGAGTGCAGAGAAAGGCGCCTTTAAATAAAATGTATTATTATTATTATTATTATTATTATTATTATTATTATTATTATTATTATTATTTATTATTATATTATTATTATTAAAAGTAAGAGCAAGGATATCTTAGCTTGGACCGACAACGAGGGCAAGTCTTCCTAACCAATAAGACTGACTGATGTGCATCCTTGTTTCCAAAGGTCTCTGTTTGAAATTATCTCAACTCATCAACACCCTCCAGTTCATGTAGCTACCTGAGTCAGTGTTTGGGTTTGATGGTCACATGGGTATAGTTGACTTCATAGTCATCGTCATCCTCCTTGTTGTTCCTGCACCCTGAGCTACTCTGAGCACCGACCTTTTCGTCTGTCTTTGTCTTGCTGGTGTATCCCACCTCACTTTTTCTACATAAACCATAAATATTGCTGTCCTTTAGCAAAGCATTGGCATCCAGAGACCGAGATGCTCCTCCAGGTTTAACCCTGACATAGTCAGTTTCCTTCTTCATGGAGGACCTCTTTGGACCGGCTTCCTTCTTCATGGAGGACCTCTTTGAGTGAGCAGGCAACTCCTCAAACTGGGGAGCAAGGTGAAAGTCAGCAATGACAAGGAACTACACTGCAAAGTTAATAAGACAAGCTGATTATGAATCTGCATTCTGATTAAGAGGACTGTATTCTCCTGTAAACCAACGGATTGACAGAATTGATATACTTATGGATACTTATTTAGCCATATTTCTGATAACTTTTACACAGCAGTCACTAAAATAGGAAGCAGACACAAACGAGGGAAAACCTCCCTGCCATGTAAAATGTCACTAGACTAGACAGACTAGAGGTGCAAAAATTAATTGAATGAATGAACAGTTGTCAACTAATAAATTAACTGGCAACTATGTTGATAATCAATTAATCGGTTTTAGTCATTTTTTATGTGAAAACGTTAAAATTATCTGATTCCAGCTTCTTAAATGTAATTATTTTCTAATGTATTTACTACTCTATGGCTTTACATATCTTGGGGAAAAAAACAAGGAACAGACTAAAATCTGTCTTGTGGCAAAATGAATTGTAAAACAGCACGTAAATAGGGAGATACTATACATAAATATTTGAGAAAACTATCAAGATTCAGGGTGTTTCCTTTGTAAAAGAGAAAGAACATTACAGTGAACCTGAAAATAATGTACTCCATCTTCCATGCATTACTGTATGACTCACCTCATCATCTGAGCTACTTGAGATCTCCTTGTCATCCCCTATAAAGATAGACAGCATCATTCTCCATCTCTGGTTCAAATGAGTTATTGTTAAACCTTATTCATATGTGCATCTGTCCACAGATTGAAATTTAGTCTTGGGACAAGACACGTTTAACAGCAAAGAGCTGAGCATAGGAGCTCCAAGCTGATTTCCAAATGTCTCTGTTTCAGGGCAAAAAAATTCAACTATCTCAACTCATCATCACTATCATGTAGTTGAAGTCTTCTGCCCTGACAACACCCTACAGTTCATGTAGCTACTTAAAGGTGCAATATGCAGTAATAGTCACTGCAGTCCAAGTTCAAAATACTGGAGGATTCGTCTCCCCTTGGCCCCTCTTCCCCAAACTCAAAGTTCACGGGGGTTGTCATGTTGAGAACGCAGCACCCAGCAGTGTTAGCTAGACTATTAAGCATATTTGATAACATGAGTAGCAAAGTTATGTACAGAGCCTACGCAGTGACATCATATTAGAACGTGTGTGCCTGCGTGCACTAGAATGCTAGTGTGAACATGTGCAATAAACTGTCAGAGTGAGTTCCCAAACCAAAGAGACAATGGTCGGTCTGTCTTTCTTCTCCCGTGAATTTTAGCCATTAGAAGGTGTTAGCTAACCACTTTGTTGACTGTATTAAAGATAGACTGCTGCACAAATGTCTGATGCTACATAGACACTAGTCTCACATAGCCAGACATTACTCCACAGCACAGCAGACTAGCTAACATTAAACGCTGGCTATGTTAACAGTCATGAAAACCCGTGCTCACGCGGAGCTCTTTACCCAACTGACAGCCACCCTATCTCGGTTTAAAATTACTGCAACCACCGCTAAAACATCCTGACCTCGTGGGCCTCTATACCCGACTAACAGTCACACTTTTAAAATTACGACAACAACCACTAAAAGCACCACAAACTTACTGTCCTTTCTACGCAACTGAAAGACACACTACTTGGCATAAAATGACACCCCGTTGGTTGGCTACAGCTGCTAAACAGACTACACAGTTGTTTTGCCAAAGGTAAATTGCATGTTTCCATTATTAGACAAAGATAAAGACTTTAGACCTTACAAAGATCTTTAGATAAAGACAAACTTGCAGTTTCAGTCTGTCGGTGGTTGTAAAAAGCTGTGAACCGCATTGCCTTTTTGTCCAGTAACGTTGGCAATTATCACGTGTTAACATGGCGGTGGTAGCCAGCACCAGCTGGGATGACTTTACTGGCTGTGTCTCAACCGTTTTTGCGAGTAACTAACTTGAGTACTCTATATAATTCAATGTGTGTACACAAATGTTAAAATGACATAAAATGCCCATCTCTAGTAATCGTGATATATTATCTGAGGACACATTGTGGTAATTTTTGGATTTAATACATTAACTATATTACATATTGCAACTTTAACTCAGTGTTTGGGTTTGATGGTCACACAGGGGGCGTTGACTTCATAGTCATCCTCATCCTCCCTTCGCCCTGAGCTACTCTGAGCATCAACTTCAACCTGTTTTTTCACTTCATCTGTCTTTGTCTTGCTGGTGTATCCCTCCTCACCTTTTCTACCCAAAGCATGGGCATCCAGAGACCAAGTTCCTCCTCCAGGTTTAACCCTGACATAGTCGGTTTCCTTCTTCATGGAGGACCTCTTTGGACTGGCTTCCTTCTTCATGGAGGACCTCTTTGGGCGAACAGGCAACTCCTCAAACTGGGGAGCAAAGTGAAAGTCAGCAATGACAAGGAACTACACTGCCAAATTATTAAGACAAGCTGATTATGAATCCTAATTATTTTCTAATGTATTTACTACTCTATGGCTGTACATTTCTTTGCGTTGGGGAAAAACAACAAAATCTGTCTTGTGGCAAAATTAATTGTAAAACAGCACACAAATAGGGAAATACTGTACATAAATATTTGAAAAAACTATCAAGAATCAGGGTGTTTTTTTGTAAAAGAGAAAGAACATTGCAGAGAACCTGAAAATAATGTACTCCATCTTTCATGCATTACTGTATGACTCACCACATCATCCGAGCTACTTGAGATCTCCTTGTCATCACCTATAAAGACAGACAGCATCATTCTCCATCTCGGGCTCAAATGAGTTATTGTTAAACTCTATTAAATTCACAACAACAGTACATCTGTCCACATTTTGAAATTCAGTCTCATGATTCTGAAAAACAGGCAACTGAAATTTTGATGCAGAGAGCTCCAAGCTAATGTTGCTGGCTGAAATATCCTTCCAACTTTTGACTTTAAGACAATGTTGACACTGGTTACTGTTCCTTACGTGTTTTAGTCTGCCTGCCCAGACAACAGTGGGTCAATCCCATCACCTCTCAACACACTCTGATTGCTTCTTTTTGCTCGGAAATGCAGATGAAGTGACTGAACTGAACTGATAGCCATGTTTTTGTCATATCTGCTGAAACTGTCACTGTATCCAAACTAGGGCTGGATGATATGGACCAAAAATCATCACCGTATTTTTCAGCTGAATGATATGTATCTCAGTATTTTCTACAAAGTGGGCTAAATGTTCTGTTTTGTAAGTCAAACGTGATATTATAAAAATAAAATGCAGAGACAGGGTTTTCATCCCTTTCCAAAAACATACAGCTGCAAAAAAGACAAAATTTCTTAAATAAATAGCCTATATTAAATAAAAACATCTCCTTGGCAAATATATTGATATAATTGTGGAAAAGTGGCTATACATGAGACAGAATATCTGTAAAAATTAAAGTAACGTTCTCTTTCCTCCCCTAGTGCTCAAAATGGATTTTACAAGTTTCATTACAATTCATTCGTTACAAACCAAGCACCACCAACCAACGGGAGCAAACTTTCTCTTTTCACAGCCAAACCTTACACTACCATATGTTTCTGATAACTTTTGAGGAGAGAAATAGGCAATGCAGAAACACAACCTTGAGTCACATTTTTCACTGCCTAGTTTACCAGTTTGACCGTAGGCAATTATATTGTTTGATAGTTTCATTAATAATCAAACATCAGATTTCATAAACTGCATGTGTTTTGTGTGGAAAAATATTAATTTGTAAAATAACTAGTAACTAAAGCTGTCAGAGTGGTAGTGGAGTGGATTAAAAGTGCAATACTTCTCTCTGAAATGTAGCGGAAGGAGAAAGTGTCATGAAAAGGAAAAGTACAAATGCCACAACATTTGTACTTAAGTGCAGTACTAGAGTAAATGTACTTAGTTACATACTACCACTGCTGATGTATTATTGGTATGCATACGTTTCTCTACGATCATACAAACACGTTCATGAGAATGTCTTACACACCTGAGCCATTGTTTTACAAACTGTAAAGTAGTATAGCTGTGATATGCAACTGTACAAAACAGTTTGCTACATTATGGTTAAATAAGAGAAATTGTTCATACCTTCGCCCTGTTTGTGTGGGGGCACATCACATCGCTGATTGTAGTATTGGGCAATTGCGTTAGCGTACATATTTGCATGGATGTCAACTGCTGCTAGTGGTGTTCTCCTTTCAAACAACCTCTTGAGTTTTTGACCTAACACATTAAAATATAGTTAGTTCTTACTCATTTGCAGCAAATATGCAAGGTAAGGACATATGTAAAATGTACTACAGCCAAGTGTGTAGCCCTGGTGTAAATATAAGGGATTTAAACTGGTTAGTTTCTACCTAAAGCATTTGTAGGAAACAAAAATGTTAGTAATGCAATTAAACTGAAAGTCATTTTGTTTAAATGAGAATCAAAAAAGGTTAACTGAGAGCTTTAAACACTTTAGTTCTAAATTAAACAAAGTCTTTCAAGACGTTAAAAACTAGGAGTTAATATACATTGTTCAAAGTAGTTTAGAACTTTAACAGTGGTGTAAACTGAACAATATTTATACGTATTGCCCTTTATTTTGAAATGTGTTATACTGATTACTTTGTTGTCAGTCAATGTCATCTGTGGTGAATGGTTATGGTGTGAGGGAGGGGTTGTTTTTTTTGGTGTCGGAACGTCGGGGAGACGAGAGGGAGACACGAGGAAGATGGTAGAGAGAGAATCGCAAAATCGTGAAGATGAACAAAAGAGACTGAGAAACATCGAGAGACACGAGAATAGTTAGCTTGCAGAAGATCTAAGTGGAGTAACAAAGGTGTAGAGGTGTAACAGTTGGAGCTAACGACAGAGAGTTCCTGATTCAGAGGATGCTGATTCCTAACCAGAGAGGAAGACGGGGTGTTTCCTGCTGAAGAGGACGTTTTCATGTTCGTGTTTGAAGTGTGTTTCTTTGACTAACAACTAACTTTAAGTTGGATTCCTGTGTGTTTTCTTCACTGAAGAAAATGTCCTTCAGACGCATCACACGCAAGCTACCATCAGGCCTAGCGGGGTTTTTTACCTTCTCTCTCTGTGTGTGTGTGTGTGTGTGTGTGTGTGTGTGTGTGTGTGTGTGTGTGTGTGTGTGTGTGTGTGTGTGTGTGTGTGTGTGTGTGTGTGTGTGTGCGTGTGTGTGTGTGTTACCACAGGGGGTTAATATGAGGACATTTTGCAATTAAACTGATTTAAGGAGGAATACTTATGTGTAGCTGTAGTGTTTTAAGTGGAAACTGATAAAAAAGGGATAATTGTGTGTACTATCATCTGAAGAAACATTACAATTAATCTATTTTAAGGGTGGGATTTGATTTGTGTTGTGTTCTTTTCTGTTTATTCAATCTAACTGCTAAATATTATTTGTACATTTATTGTCCAGTAAATAATACCTTTCTTTTTTAAAGAGTTATCTGGGGTCAGTTATTCTAAAATATATATATAAACTGCCACAAAGATAATCATAATACATCAGAGGCTCACAAATATTGCTTATCAAGGGTAGCCATTGTGTTACCTCAGCATGACAGCCCAGATTCTTTGTTTCTGCTGAGAATACTGCACTTTGGATATGGTTACTTAAAACATCTGATTGAACATTGGTCCACTTGTGGACGTTGGTACATGGAGTCAGGTGAGTTTGGCAATTTAGGGCTCTTTCATGTTAAACAAAAATGATCTTACTCTTTAACAAAAAGGTCTATCTCTGTAGGAATCCTTTCCATAATGTTGTCAGGCATCTGAGCCTGTCAGCGGTAAAAACAGCACTTTTAGTGGATTGACAATGCACATTTGCTTAGAGTTACATTGCAGCCCAGTTTACAGTTAATGGTTACAGCATTCTTGCTCAATACTAGACCAGATCAAAGATTGTTGTTCACATTAGTTACTTAGGCATGTTAAAAATAGGATCCATGTTAAAAAAAAGACCCATGTTAAAAGAAAGACCCTTTAATAAAGCCAAACCCAACAAAATCAACACAAATATTAGTAGCCTACTGACCCTTTATATGTCAAACTGTCTTCATAAATCATATTGTAATAATCTCAATTCTTTTTGGGGGCTTTTTCCCTTTATTTATGAGTGACAAGAAAGGTGGGAGAGAGATGACACGCTGCAAAGGGCCTCAGGTCGGATTTGAACCCTAGCCACTGCGAATGCCTCAGCCTACAGGGGGTCCATGCACTTACTGAGTGAGCTAGAAGCCGCCCCAACAATCTCAATTCTATAAATAATAATTGCTATAAATATGGGCTGGTACTTACCGTTGCATTTGGTCGAAGCAACTAACATAATGCTGATGATAAGGATTATGCTGATCACTATTATTAAGATGCCTATATTGTGTCCCGGACCACTGTTGGATCAAGAAGACAGGAATATTTACCGTCAGGAAGCTTCACATTTACACTGACTGCAATAAATGCTAGTATACTTCCCAAATACGAGACAAAGAATGATATATCTAATGTATGAAATTATCAAATAACAAGTAATAATACCTTGGATCACGGTTTGATACTTCAGGCCTCCAAGGTGGATAGTATGGTGGATCAGGAGGAGGTGCTGCAAAATTGAGTACAATGTCATGTCACTGTCACTCTTTGGCCAAGTTCCTTTAGTGTGGTAAAGCAAGGGAAACTAAAAAAAAAATGGCATCTGCAAAAGTTTGGGCACCCTGCAGAGTTTCTAGCATGCACTGCCCCCTTTGGAAAGCTGAGACCTGACAGTGTCATGGATTGTTCTCAATCATGGTCTGGAAAGACCAGGTGATGTCAATCTTAAGGTTTTAAATGCCCAGACTCATCTGACCTCGCCCAACAATCAGCACCATGGCTTCTTCTAAGCAGTTGTCTAGAAAACTGAAACTGAAAATAGTTGACGCTCACAAAGCGGGAGAAGGCTATAAGAAGATAGCAAAGCGTTTTCAGATGGCAATATCCTCTGTTCAGAATGTCATTAAGATATGGCAGTCATCAGGAACAGTGGAAGTTAAAGCAAGATCTGGAAGACCAAGAAAAATATCAGACAGAAAAGCTTGCAGGATTGTGAGAAAAGCAAGTCCAAACCTACGTTTGACTGCACGATCCATCCAGAAAGACTTGGCAGACACTGGAGTTGTGCTACCACATTCCACTATAAAGAGATACTCGTACAGATATAGTCTTCATGGAAGAGTCATCAGAAGAAAACCTCTTCTACGTCCTCACCACAAAAATCAGCGTTTGAAGTTTGCAAATGAACATATAGACAAGCCTGATGCATTGTGGGAACAAGTTCTGTGGACCAATGAGGTTAAAATAAAACTTTTTGGCCAGAATGAGCAAAGGTACGTTTGGAGAAGAAAGGGCACAGAATTTAATGAAAAGAACCTCTGTCCAACTGTTAAGCATGTGGGGGGGGGTGTCAAGCATGCTTTGGGGTTGTATTGCAGCCAGTGGTACAGGGAACATGGATTTAATACAATTTCAGCAAATTTTGGACGCTAACTTGTTGCCATCTGTGAAAAAGCTGAAGTTAAAGAAAGCGTGGCTTCTACAAATGGATAATGATCCTAAACACACCTTAAAATCCACGGTGGATTACATCAAGAGGCGTAAACTGAAGGTTTTGCCATGGCCTTCACAATCTCCTGACCTTAACATAATTGAAAATCTATGGATAGACCTTAAAAGAGCAGTGCGTGACAGACAGCCCAGAAATCTCAAAGAACTGGAAGACTTTTGGAAGGAAGAATGGGCAAAAATACCTCAAACAAGAATCTAAAAACTCTTGGCTGGCTAGAAGAAGCATTTCCAAGCTGTGATAGGGGTGGGGGTGGGGTACAAGGTATTAACTCTGCAGGGTGCCCAAACTTTTGCAGACGCCATTTTTTGTTTTCTGTTATTTTGAAACTGTAAATGATGGAAATAAAATTTAACTTTTTGTGACATATTATATGAATGTGAACCCCACTGTATACATGCACTAAATGGAGAGATGTCAGAGTGAGGGGGCTGCCTATGGAAAGGCACCCCAAGCAGTTGGGGGTCCAGTGCCTTGCTCAAGAGCACCTTGGCAGTGCCCAGGTACCTCTCCAACTACCAGTCCACCCCCATACTTTGGTCAGTAGGGGGACTTGAACCAGCAACTCTCCGGTTCCCAACCCAACTCCCTACTGACAGATCTACTGCCACCCGTGTGAGCACAATGTACATGTCGTATGCCAACATGCAGTAGTAGTGCAGGAAGTAGTGTGCCCATCATGCATCAAGGCATAAAGTAAGGCTGAGAGGTGGGGGTGGTGAAAGGGTGTGGAGCATGTCTGACTTCCATGCAGGAAACCAGAGCTTGTGTCCTGCACAGACTTGTGAAAACATTTGTCATTTTGATAAGGGCCACATAAATGGCAATGTGTATGCGAATGAAAATGTATTTTTGGTTTATTTTGTTTTGTTTCATATCTTCTGCACGTAACATGTGTTACTATGTACATAACATACAGAAATGAATGAGTTAAGTGCTTCCTCAAGTCAAATGCTTCAACCTACACCTTTTAGTCAGTATTGATTAGAAACTAGTTAAGATGACACTGTATCAGTTAAGGTGACACTTTGTTATAGTTTTTTTTGCATACAATTTATGTTATGTGTCTGATGATAAAATAAAAATATATATATATATATATATATATATATATATATATAAAAGTAAAATCAGGAAAATGTACTTAAAGCATTAAAAGTAAAATGACTCAATGTAGAAAGATTCTCACATTTAAGTAACTAATTCATTCCTCCTCCCTGTTCATGATATGGGGGAGTTCTATGTAGATGACAAAATAGTGACTCTTTGCTGTCGCACAAATTAAACATCCACTACTGTCGCTGTGGCAGCAAGTGGAAACTGAATTTGCTTTGAATAGAATACACCCATGGTGTGCATATGATAGTTTCCCATTTCACCTTTATTCTTCCAAAATAACAATCCAGCATGAGCCAGCTAAAGCAAATTTAGCTTATCTTTTTAAAAGCATACATTTCAAAAAGATGAATTTGCAATCGTAATAATGTTTATGAATTCACATTACTTGTTGGTTGCTAGGTACCAGAAATTTGCATTGCATTGTGGTATGAATTTAATATTGCAGTGAGCATCGATATTCATTAGATAATACAATGCATTGTAGGAAAACAACTTTGCCCTAAAATTTATTTCACAAATTGGAATTACAATTTGGATACTATAAAAAATGGCTAACCACATAATAGCATCCTAAAATATAAAAAGTGACTTATTCCGGACATAGGCCGTAGACTTTTTTTTTCCTCAGAATTTTGACTTTAAACTCAGAACTCAAATAAATTTTTCACATCGGCGCTAATCCTTTTCCATAGTAGATATTTATATTATTTATATATATTATTTATATATTTCGTGTTTTTAAGTCTGTACTATCACTCAAACTACTTATTACCAGTGCATCTTGATCAGGAATCAAATGAATGCAAAGAAAGTTACTTTATGAACTTGACTTTTAGATCTATTTGGTTATTTCAAATCAAAATATGTGCAACTAGACTGAGGTGACACAATCAGTGTCTTCAGAAATATAGCTTGCCTTGAGCTTGCTATTTAAAAATGTTTAAGTAAACCATACAGTGATGGTGGTGATATTTCAGTTCTATTTCACACAAGGTGCATATTGCTTTTGAGTTGTTTATTTGTAAAATGTAGCATTTAGAACTATGTTGTTCATCTCCATGGCAGGTAGAAAGTGTCTGTGGCAGCTTGACAACAAGTAAAGGTGTGTCAAAGGGTCAAAATGGTAGCAGCCAAAGATTCTAGAGCGTAGCAATTTTTTGTAGCAAAGATTATTTGGTAACAGCACCAGTGGAGGTGTAGAATAAAGAATCTCAATTATACAATTATAATGCGCTATGCTCTGTCTTTAATCTCATTGCGTTATTGCTGACAGCCCTATTCTATTTTTTTCAATTGGAACCTGACTTGAATTTTATTTCATATATTTTTATTTATATTGTTTTCACTTTTTAATAAATCATTGCATTTTGTCACAGTTTGTTGTTCTAGTTTACATTAAACTTAGTTTGACCTTCAATTTGGTCACAACATGTCATCTATCACAAATGTTATGGCAATGGAGCAAAAATAACAGATATGCTATATATTTCTTTGGGGAGAAAAATGTAAAATGTAAATATTGTACATACCCACAACAGCAAGTGTAACATCCAAAGTCCCCGTGTTGTACTTGCAACGATATGTTGTTTCATCATTGTTTGGCGTGACACAAATTTCTAATATGGCCGCGTCACTTTGTGTATATCTATTCTCTATAACAGGAATACACTGTTTGCCAGTGACTTTACACCAAGAAGCACTGAAAATATAATAGTCAGGCCGTAATCTTCGAAAATCTCTGTAGTCAAAAAAATCCTTCTCAAGTCTAGAACAACTGAGTTGAAGTAGACTGTAAATATGGACCTGCAATCTTCTGTGTCTCGTTTGAGATATGACTAGTTTTACAGGTGTTGGGCTATAATGTTTAAAATAAGCATTGGATTTTACAATGCTCGTTGAAGTCTTTGCCACACACTCGAACTGTTGAATTTTGGAGCAAGGCGCATGATCAAGAGTCAACACTAGGGTAGAATTGAATCTATCATCTACACTCGTTACTGTGTCAGGACACTCTGAATTGTCACATAGCCAATATTTAGAAAAATTTTCCAACTTCTGGGAATACTGGCATGTAATCTCAAAGTGCTCTCTTGGCTTGGGCTTATCTCGAACAGGTATGATCTGCAAATTATTGCCTTTGTCTTTAACCTGGAGTTTAACTACATAGACCTTTGTCTGACTTGGAAAAATCAGTGTCAATCTGTAGGATCCTGTATCGGCGTGTGTTACATTGCGTTTCTCCAGAGAGAAGGAGCTGGCAGGTTCCAGGATTTGGAAATCCCCTCTGGGTCCATTTTCAGGACCCATGACAGTGTTTGGCTGACAGACATCAGCGTTGTCCAAGCGGCACCAGTGTTTCTCCAAGGCGGCCACAATGTCCAGTTGAGTGCCGCTTGATAGAACTACGGACTGTCCCACAGTTGCAATCACGACAGTTGAGTATGGATCTGACAAAATCAACAACAAAAACAATTAGTGGGCTCTGAGCACAGTTCAGCTGATGCAATCCCATTATTAACTTTGACTTTGGTGTCACTACTGTGTGCAAACAAAGTTCTGAGAGAGACCGAGTTATACAGCGTCAGGTTATTGAGCTTCAATGAAGTGCAATGCTTAAAACTTAATTTCACAACAACTTTTTTCAAATGAGAGGCTATCATAATACATTAGAGTTATTAGAGTTTATTGAATCAAAGCATTCTCGTGAATGGGTTTTGTATGAGATTGTAAAAAAACGTATGCACAACATACAATATGATATCATAATATCCTACGAAATTACAGCGTGCCAGGGTTCGGGACCCCTAGGGGTCCTCACAGTTACTGCGGGGAGGGGGGGCCACCAAATTGTGTTTTTTTTTTTAAACTTAAATGTCTTAACATGAATCCAACATACTATTAACAAAAATAAATCAGCCTATTTGTTGAAAAAAAAAACATTAATAATGGCTTACTGGCTTATAGGTAAGAGTCAATCATGTAGCTATCTACACATACAGATAAAGCTATAGTGCATAGTTTCTGTCTCCCCCATGAGGAATTAACAACAGCAAAACTGCTGGCGCGTCCACATGACACAAGCCTTCTGTGATCATTATCTTCACTTGAGTTTCTGCTCACGAAAAAAAACTAGTTTCTGAACAAAGCCATACTAAGAATTTCAGAGAGCTGTGTGGAACTGATAGTCTTAATTAGCTTTGTAGCAACTCATCTGGCAGTGGCTTGAATGTAACTGAATTGATTTCAGAACTTAAAGCACTAAAACTTTAATCTTAAGGATTCACTGTATGTTTAACACTAAAACATGACTCATAAAATTATGCTAACAAATATTATTTTAACAGCTTAGTATTCTATGCATGAAAAAGGTATGTATAAAGGCTTAAGGCCACCTTACATGATAAACTACAGCCCAGTTAATTATGCAACTTCATTTAATACAATATATGTAGTAGAGGCTACTACTACTTCTACTACTATCTGTCTCTTTCAGCTATGGGGTCCGTGGTTTAAAAAACATTAAAGACTCCTAATGAATATAGTTGCAGACGGGAAAGAATTTAAATACATTTTAATATTTGGCCCAAACCTTTTCTGTAGTGCTCAATAAACTTCAGTCTTACACTCAAAATCACAAAAACATCTGTGCTAACAGTGCAAAAATAGCTATCTAACAAATTGACTTACCGTCCAAAACATTTACTCTGTACTTTTTCCCAGTTCTTTGGTTGTAGATGCATGTATACAGTCCTGAGTTACTGTGCTTGAGTCCAGACAACTTGAAATATTTTGTTTTGTTAGAATAAGTTGTAGAAAAAGAGACCAGCTCTTCCCTGCGCGTACAGTGCTGGCAATCCTCAGGGAATGAAGGGCAGTAACACTTTTTTAAGACCTCGTTATCGGAACATATGAACGTAACTGAAGCACTCTTCCTCACATTGATGGTTATCTCTGTTCCCAGAGTACCTGGAATGACAAAACAGATATTACTGTTGCAGATACAGATTAAATAATGATGATTAAATTCAACTTCCTGCATGTATGTGTGGGAGGGACGGAAACAGGATGCCATAGCACTACGACTCAAACAAGAGGCAGAACATAAAGTGGGGTGGGGAGCTTGCTTGGGCATTTTTTCCTGCACTGAGGACGTTTTCACACCTGTAGATTGTTTGCTCTGGTCCGAATCAATTGATGAGTTGGTAACCTTGGAGCAAGTTCTGGTTAATTCTGTTTTGTTTCAAATGGAGAAAAATCCAAGCAATCTTAATCATTACAAATCCTTACAAATTACGCAAGAACGTTCACTCTGCATATGGGTCAGATGTGTCTGGGCCGGGAGCAAGAAAGTAAATACAGGAAGATATTTGTTGCATTTCCATAGTCACACCAGCTCATTTCATGCAAATCATTTTTCAGGCATTATTTCACAAGCAAGATTACTACGTCTACTCTGCTCACTGAGACGTCACTCTGCTCTATTTGTGTCCAGAGATGGGAAGTAATGTACTCAAGTAGATTTTTCAGATATTTTTACTTTACTATTTACATTTGTGGCAACTTTTTACTTTTAACACAAATATGGGTACTTTCTATTCCTTCCATTTTACAAAATTGGCTCGTTACTTTAGTTTTGTACAAGAGGTCGTCTATCAGGTGTGATTGTGAGTGCATGTAGGAGAATAGCACGGACACGCACCTCACACCGCGAGCGGCCGCGCATGGCACACTGAGTAAGAGAAAAGAAAAAAAGATTAGCTATTCAAGGGATAATCAGTTGAGAACTGTAAGTCTTATAACATATGTTGTCAGTTCTTTTAAGCCTGTTGTTGTATTGGTGTTGTATTAGCGAGTGATTTTGTTGTTTGCGTTCTTCACCTGTTAGCTAGGTTGCACCTGGCTGTTTTTTCAATATAATGGCGACTGTTGAATGCCCTTGCTGACATTTGTATTTTAGGTGCATTATTTACATGCTACAGTTACACTACATTAAGATAATGTAATTAATAGTGGGGTTATTGTTATGATTCCTATGCATTGTGTATGGTAGCCTTTACAATGTTATTTATTTCTTTGCAAAACCACTCACAGCCATAGCAGAGCCATGCCCATGTTTCAAAAGAGAGAATTTGTCTCCGTCCGTGTTTTAACAGACACACCTGGGGCCACACTTAGCTTTAAATACAGTCCTAACTAGTCCTCACTAACAAGTTTCAAATAATTTCACTGGAGTTACCGTTATTATTGTTTGTGTCATCAATACCGAATTCAATCTAATTGGATGGGAATATACAGTACTGTACACACCACTACAAGATGACTCATTGTGGCTTGATGGCGCTAACGTTAGCACATGGTAGTATAGACAGCGACATGATTGAAAATGAAGAAAACAGACATCCCACAGATTCAGCAGACAAGCAGCAAGACATTCCCAATCATCAATTTAAAATGTAGCCAACGGCATATCATGAGCCATTCTCCATGTCCACTGAAGTTTCTCAGCATGCTCTCAAACGTGTGTTCAGGTAGGTTTGCATAAAAAATGGTTGTCATTTGCATAGGCTACTTTTACTTTTATACTTTAATACTTTAACTAATTTGTTACTTTTACTTGAGTGAAGAAGTTAAAAGAGTATTTCTACTTTTACAAGAGTATTTTCTAACACAAGTATCTGTACTTCTACTTAAGTACGGGAAGTGAGTACTTTTGCCATCTCTGGCGGTGTCTGTCTCCAGCTTTAGCTCCGGCTGGTTTGAACATAGAACCTTTGAGATGTTAATGATGGCGAGCTTGACTACAGGAGTTATTTAGCTCAAACTCACGCTCTCACCACAAATGAACCGCTCTGGAGTTCTTTTGCAAGTGTACGCTGGTTTGGTCCACTTTGTTGCACATCCGAGTGCAAATGCTGCATTCACAAGCTGCCCAAACGATCCGCACCAAGGGGGGAAACCAAGTCTAGTGAGATTGAACCAAACTAAATGAGGCATGTGTGAAAGCCCCCTAAGATACTCCTGAGAAAGCAGCTGAGGCCTGCCTTTGTTTGGTGTTTGATAGGGTAGGCCCTTTTCTTGATGTAAAATGTATCATAAAGCATCATTTTAGTGAACATTGAACTGTTTAGTCCGCAAGTATTTTTTTCCCACCATATTAAAGATTTGTTAAATGATCAAACTTGTTCTTTGTTAGAGTCCCTATGTTGGGTGAGGTACAAACAATTGGAGTGATTGCTCAGGAACATCAGCCAAGAAATGCCCAATGGAGATTTTCTTAAGTGGGTTAATAAGATCTTTTATCTATATATTTTTTATAAATGTAAATTACAGTCACCTGCAAATGAAAATGGACTATTCTAGCTTTGATAGATTATTTCTTTCATTTTACTGCATGTTTTGTAAAGGTTTTTGTGAAAAAAATACTGTATAGTCTTTTAACATACATCTGTGTTTCTCTAGTTTTAAACAAAGACACTTCTAAATGAGCCAACCACTGATTCCCCCAGTTTTAGCCTTTAACTAAACTTCTGTAGGGGCCGTGTTGCATTGGCTTTTCATGTGGGGTTTCTTCTGTGTTAGAGGGGGGGCTGGCTGCTTTAAGCTTAGTGCGTTGTCAATAGACAATTGGTTTGTGTGTCATGTTGGGATAATTTATAAATTGCCTTTATATTTTGTGACAAATTCTTTTGTTGGGGCTTAAAAAAAAGTTTGTCTGCTTATTGGGTTTTTGATGGTTTCTCTAGGGGATATGACATTACGCTGTATGGCCTGGATTCTCTAGATTTTCTCACTTATGGTATGTTGATAAAATCTATATTTATTTTTATACTAGTGTCTGGTTCTGTGCGTTGGATATCTCTTAGTTACATGTTTTTTGTCTTTTATTTTGTCTTACATTGCCACTTTACTTTCATTTTTTACCAACAGCTCAGGTATGGCTTCTATCAAAGTCAAATGCTCTCTCTCTGTCTCTTTCGCTCTCTTTGAGTGCACTACCTTGTAGCTGATATGCAAAGCTACAAAGTAGTCTGAGCACTTGAAAGTTTCCATTCCATATCAGATGCAGGAAGAGGACAAGATTACTGTTTACAGATCATAACAAGATTATTGTATCTTTAACATGCAAAATATCTCTCTCTCTCTCTCTCTCTCTCTCTCTCTCTCTCTCTCTCTCTCTCTCTCTCTCTCTCTCTGAGCCGGGAAGAGTGGGAAGAATGATGGTAGTAACTTTACGTCAGGTTCAGAAAGTGGCGTTCTTCTGGTTGACGTTTGTCTAAATCACAACATCTTGGAAAGCGTGGAGGACATGGGCGACTCATGGTCCCAGAAATGGGTCTTAATGATACTACTTGCCTTGGTGAAGTTCGCGGTGGGTTTATAGATTCAAATATTTCAAATAATTCAAAATTATTTTTTGGCAACTTTTTACTTTTACTCCTTTCATTTTAACATGAATATCGGTACTTTCTACTCCTTACATTTTACAAAATTGTCTCGTTACTTTAGTTTTGTACAAAAGGTCGCCTATCAGGTGTGGTTGTGAATGCATGTCGGGGAATAGCGCGGACACGCGCCTCACACCGCGAGCGGGCGCGCACGGCACACAGAGAAAAAAGTGAGAAAAAAGAAAAAGAAACTAGCTGTCTGGAGGTAACCAGTCGTGTGTGTCTTTGAGAACTGTAAGTCATATAACTTATGTTGTCAGTTCATTTAAGCCTGTTGTTGTATTGGTCTATAGTTCTGGCATATTTAAAAGGTAGCTTGTTTGTGTTCTTCACCTGTTACCTAGGTCACACCTGGCTGTTGATTCGATATAATGGCGATTGTTTAACGTCCTTACTCATTAAGATAATGTAATTAATAGTGGGTTTATTGTTATTATTTATTAACATATATGATTCCTATGTATTGTGTATGGTAGCCTTTACAATGTTATTTATTTCTTTTATTACCAGACACACACAAACAGCCATAGCAGAGCTACCCACGCCCATGTTTATACTGATGCTTGAGAAAGCATCAACAGAGAGAAGTTGTCTCGGTCTGAGGTTTAACAGACACACCTGGGCCAAAGTTGGAAACCAGAATTAGCTTTAAATACAATCCTAATCTAGTCCACACTAAGTTTAAAATAATTTCACTGGAGTTATTTTTGCAACAGTAACAAATTGAATCTAATTGGATGGGAATATACAGACTTCTCACAAAATCACACTTGAAATCATATCTTGCTACTCGGTCAGAATCTTATTAACCTGGAGTCCCAGTCTCTGTCACAATAAATAAGCTATTTTAGGCCTATTGGCAGACATCCATTTAAATGCAGGCAATGGCATATAAAGAGCCTTTTTCTCCATGTCCACTGTAGTTTCTCAGCGTGCTCTCTAATAACATCTTTCTGGTCCAGCTAGCTTTGTCATTCGCAAGGCAACTGGCAACGCAAATGCTTCCTCTTCACACCAACGGGGAAATGAAACGCCACACGCTGCTGACAACAACAGGACAGACCGCCACACACGCTACAACAATGAGATGGTTGTGGTTAGGAGATGAACAACGGGGAAAAGAACCGCCACACGCAAGATGTTATTCCCAGTCTCCAGGGTGAAAGTCCTGTGTTGTTTAACGCATCCACCCCCTGACCAATCTCCTTAATTGGATTTTTGGCTTTTCAAAACTACTCGCTACCGTAATCAGGCTGTTAACAAAAAAGATGCTTCCCATTAAAATACATTAGTTTAAAACCACCACAAAAAAACAAGGAAAGCTTGTTCCAGGAATCAATAGATTAATAATAACCTCACCATTTCACGAACTGCCATGAGACTGGGTGCATGTTTTAATGTTAAAATGTGGCACAGTGAATCCTTAAGGTAAACTTAATCCATGGATGAGTTTATGGCTACCTTAGCTGTAGGCCATTAAGCCTATCATCATTGTTGTTTTCCTTTAAAAAGATGTATCTTTGCTAATAAAATACTAATGGTAAGGCAGAAGGCTGTGGCACCCATAGAGTATATGTTGGATTCATGTAAATTTATATTGTCAGACATATCCTTTTTTACTTCTTTTTAAAACCTACAAAAATAGTTTGGAGGCCCCCCTGCAGTAACTCTGAGAACACCCTAAGTGTCTCGGACCCCCTGTTGAAGATCTCTGCTTTAACAAATAATCTATAAAATGTTACGATGTGTGCAACAATAACCTGTTACAATAACAGAAAATATGCCATTAGTAATAATTAGCAAACATTAGTCATTATCATTTCATTGTTCCTTTTAACAGTAAAAGAACTATTCCACTAAGGCCCTGCAAATTTTTAAATAAAGATTTTCAGATGTTTTTTAAGCTACAGTTACAGTGAGTCGGGTCGACATATTTTTAAATCTCCAGTTATCTTTTAGTGTGTATATATATATATATATATATATATATATATATATATATATATATATATATAGCCAAACACGGATTCCATTTGCCCGTACATTAAGGCAGTACTAAAAGATAACTGGAGATTTGAAAATATGTCTAACTCTCCAACCGAGCCGACTCACTGTAACTGTAGCTTAAAAAACATCTGAAAAATCTATATTTAAAAATAATTTGCAGGGCCTTAGTGGAATAGTTCTTTTATTTATTTATATATTCATATATATATATATATATAAATATTTTTTTTCCCCCTTTATTTTAGAGTGACAGTGGTTGGACAATAAAGGTGGGAGAGAGATGGGGGGTGACACGCAAAGGGCCGTAGGTCGGATTCCAACCCGGGCCGCAGCCTACATGGGGCGCACGCTCTTACTGGGTGAGTAGAGGCCGCCCCAGTGTGTTTAGCTTTTATAAAGTCTCAATTTCGGGCGTCCGACTCTTTTATTACAGAAACTGTAGGGCCCGGCTGTAATGCTGCCATGAGTCCGTGACTGGCCCCAGCCGGGCCCTCGTAATGAAAACCTCCATTTAAAAAAAAAAAAAAAAGACCAAAAAATAAATTTTCCGCCAACTTTTCTGAGGAAACCCTTGGTTTAATTAACTCAACCACCATCAACTTACCATGTATTAGTGATGGTAATTCTAAAGTCCTCTTTTCATTTGAATGAAAAGTAAATCGTAAAATCCAATTCACTTACCCTCTGTAAGGAACAGAAATATGCAGAGTTTCACGACACAGCTGTTCATTTTCGTATCTCGTAGATCCAGTCTTGTAATGATTGATGTTGGGATTCAAATATTTGTTTGACAGCATGAAGTGAAGTATTTGTGATCCTTGTATTTCTAAGATCAGTAAGTGTCATCTGCATCAGTGCTTCATGCAGCCGCTTAGCAATGGCCAATCAACAGGAAACCCTGTAACACTTGTAGCCTCAGTGGAAAGTTGTAGCTTACGACACGGGAAGAAAGAGCGATCGGAGATTGAAAGTCTAATGGCATCAAGTCAAAAGTGAATGCTTTGTGCAGCTGCTGAGCAACATGACATCAACAAGAAACCCACATAGTCAAATGTGTTGCTTAAGTGGAAAGTAGTGGTTTACCACTCAGGATGCAAGAGGAAATGGAGGTTAAAATACACAGAGATCCAAGTTTATCAGGTCTAAAAATGTCTCATCAGTCCTAGCTGAGACTGTCCTCCCCATAAATAACTAAATATGTGTCCAAAGGACATTTGTTTTGAAGAATTGTACAACGTTGTTGTAAATTTTGTTTAAAATATGCATCTTCAATTTCCGTCCACTAAAATGCTGTTTTTGTCACTGACATGCTCACATTATTATTCAGTGCATGACTAAAATTTGGAAAGGATCCCTACAGAGAAAGACCTTTCTCTTAAAGACTAAGATCCTTTTGGTTGAACCAGAAACAGCTCTGAAATTGCCATCGCCAAACCCACCAGACTCCATGTAAATAATCACTACTTTTAGCATGTACAGAGCCAGCATATCTACACATGTAAGTGTAATTAAGAGTTTATTTCAACCACACCAGATTGGTGATTGTTGGAACAGTGGAAAGATGAACCAAGACGGCTTTTGATAGTTTTATTTAGTTTTCTGATGACTTTGGAATTGATGTGTTTTACAGTGATACTGTTTTGTTACTGTTTGGCAATTTTGGAGCTGTTTGTGTTAAGCAAAAAGGATCTAACTGTACGTACACACCGCCACCGACTTGAGCTGCAAAAACGCTCTGGTCACCCCGCCAAGGACGCTTGTCAAAAAGTACGGGGAAGCTTTTTGATGCTTTGGCCTCTCTGACGTGGCGGCGTTCTCTGTTCAACCGGGAGAAGCACAAGCAGCCACGGCCAATACACTGACACTAGAAACCTTTATAAATTACATATATAATGACAGAAGTTGTATAGTTAATTGTTCGCAGCGAAGTCTGTTAGCAGTTAGCTCGCTCATTAGAGCGTAGCAACGTGCAGGCAGAGCGAGCAGCCACCGGACTAACCTAGTGATCCGTGCAAGACTTCACTGTGAGCGGATGTGGCAGGTAACGTTAAGTGGTCCCTATGTACAAACAACGTTCTCTTATAAATGATAGGTAACCCAGCAACGGCAATTATGAGCTTGTCCTAAGAATTAATGTTTTGGAAGGAACGAATGTTAACATCGTATGTTTCTCCGGGATCAGCCAGCGCAAAGGACGTCTATATTCTGATTGGCGGCTGGCGTTAGCCGCTGCTTGCCGCTGAACCTCGTCATAGCTCATTACCATAAAATTTCAACTTTCTGATTGACGCTCAACACGCTCAATACGCCCAAAATGTGACGCTGACAGATTTTTGTCCTTGCAGATGAGAGAAGCCGGCTTCCATTGAAAATTAATGATTTCCGGTAACTTTAGACGCTCAAGTCGGTGGCGGTTTAATGGTCCGGTTACTCTTTAACTGAAAGGGATCCTTTCCTATTGTTGTCAGACTCTAAGAATAATAATCTGATTCTGTCAGCAGCAACAACAGAACTTTTAGTGAACGGAATTGGGTTAGGTGGGCAATTGTCCTATTAACTTACATTGTAGCTTGTTTCGCCGCTGCCAACTGCTGCGTTCTTGCTTAATACTGGACCAATGTCAAAGATTGTTGTTCCCATCAGTCTCTTTGACAAAAAAACATGGGGAAATAGGGTCCAGGTTGAAAAAAAAACAAAGTTACCCTTACTAGTTACTTTTTTTGATGAGATAACTGTAACAAATTGCCGGTGGCTTCCAAAACCCTTCATCACTTATCAGAATGATATGTAATTTTACTGATCTTCCATTACTATAGTTAAGGTTTGGTTAAAGAAAGGTTTACGCCAAAATCCAAATAACAAATGTTTCCTCTTACATGTAGTGCTATTTATCAATATACAGTAGATATGTTTTGGTGTGAGTTGGCCACTGTTGGAGATACCGGCCACAGTAATGTCTGCCTTCTCTCCAATATGATGGAACTAGACGGCACTCAGCTTGTGGTGCAAAAAATAAATAAATACATTTGGAAAAACTCAACAGCAGTGTCCCTTTATACAAGTCATGACCCGTTTACTCAAGACATTTCCCAGACCTGGTGGTGAGCAGTTTGACGTTGGAACTATTTTCTTCCTACCATAGTTCCTACATGAAACTACTCCCAGCAAGGTCTGTGGATTACCTCTTTAAATTCCAAAGGATGTAGTGTCACTTTGCTGTTCTGCTAAACTGTTTTTAATTGATCGGTTGAAAACTCAGAGCATTTTTATTGCATTATTTGATAGGATTATTAGATAAGCCTGCTTAGCCTAAAGTGTTGTTATTGTAATATTTGTAATTAAGCCTGACAGGGTATGTTTCGCTGTCCAAGTGCTCTGTATGCTTTCCAAACATTACATTACATGTCATTTAGCTGAAGCTTTTATCCAAAGCGACTTCTAATTAAATGCTCTCTACCTTGAAGGTACTGTGATGTTATTGTGTAATCTGACTCAATGACATTGAAAATGAGGGTTGCCCCTCATTGATCTCTTGAGGACAAATAAAGGAATGAATAAATGAACCTTGTACAAACCTCTGTTAAAAGTATTAGTATTTCAGTTTGTGGGACGACCTTATGGTATTGACTAAACAATGACATCACGAAAGAACACAATAATTGATCAATACAGAAAGGAAGAGCCCTAAACATAGGAATTGAATTGTAATGAAAGTGTGTGGATGTACACGCACCTAAAGGATTATTAGGAACACCTGTTCAATTTCTCATTAATGCAATTATCTAATCAACCAATCACATGGCAGTTGCTTCAATGCATTTAGGGGTGTGGTCCTGGTCAAGACAATCTCCTGAACTCCAAACTGAATGTCGGAATTGGAAAGAAAGGTGATTTAAGCAATTTTGAGCGTGGCATGGTTGTTAGTGCCAGACGGGCCGGTCTGAGTATTTCACAATCTGCTCAGTTACTGGGATTTTCCCGCACAATCATTTCTAGGGTTTGCAAAAAATGGTGTGAAAAGGGAAAAACATCCAGTATGCGGCAGTACTGTAGGCGAAAATGCCTTGTTGATGCTAGAGGTGGGGCCGGCTGATTCAAGCTGATAGAAGAGCAACTTTGACTGAAATAACCACTCGTTACAACCGAGGTATGCAGCAAAACATTTGTGAAGCCACAACACGCACAACCTTGAGGCAGATGGGCTACAACAGCAGAAGACCCCACCGGATACCACTCATCTCCACTATAAATAGGAAAAAGAGGCTACAATTTGCAAGAGCTCACCAAAATTGGACAGTTGAAGACTGGAAAAATGTTGCCTGGTCTGATGAGTCTTGATTTCTGTTGAGACATTCAGATGGTAGAGTCAGAATTTAGCATAAACAGAATGAGAAAATTGATCTATCATGCCTTGTTACCACTGTGCAGGCTGGTGGTGGTGGTGTAATGGTGTGGGGGATGTTTTCTTGGCACACTTTAGGCCCATTTGTGCCAATTGGGCATTGTTAAAATGCCACGGCCTACCTGAGCATTGTTTCTGACCATGTCCATCCCTTTATGGCCACCATGTATATCCTCTGATGGCTACTTCCAGCAGGATAATGCACCATGTCACAAAGCTCGAATAATTTCAAATTGGTTTCTTGAACATGACAATGAGTTCACTGTACTAAAATGGCCCCCACAGTCACCAGATCTCAACCCAATAGAGCATCTTTGGGATGTGGTGGAACAGGAGCTTTGTGCCCTGGATGTGCATCCCACAAATCTCCTTCAACTGCAAGATGCTATCCTATCAATATGGGCCAACATTTCTAAAGAATGCTTTCAGCACCTTGTTGAATCAATGTCACGTAGAATTAAAGCAGTTCTGAAGGCGAAAGGGGGTCAAACACAGTATTAGTATGGTGTTCCTAATAATCCCATAGGTGAGTGTATGTTGTTGTATTATGTAGGTTATGGTATGACTATAAATGTTGTACATATATGCATGTATGACGCATATGCATTTTGAATATGCATATCTTTTTTTTCTGTAGTAATATGACATTGTGAAGTATATTTACTTTTGTTTTTAAATTGTTTTTTGTCTTTTTTTTAAATGTAAATGTATTGATGTGTATATTTTGTTCTGTTATTTTATTTTTATTTTGTCCTTTACATAGTAAACTGTAATCATACTCTATGTTAAAGGGAGACACAGGACTTTATAGACATAATGCTGAATGATTTGTGTACATTTCTGTTATTCTTCTACAACAA
Organism: Percina caprodes; assembly: GCA_013375575.1. Taxonomy (NCBI): domain Eukaryota; kingdom Metazoa; phylum Chordata; class Actinopteri; order Perciformes; family Percidae; genus Percina; species Percina caprodes. Next base: position 194,105 of record JABXJD010000241.1, on the reverse strand, counting down.
TCGAGAAAAAGAAAAGAATCACCTTTAACTGATTTTTTTCATTGAGCCTTTAACAGTTACGTTATTTTCTTTCTCCACTCTGAATGTACAAACTTAATCAAAACACAATTGGTGAAAAGATCAGAACTAACACAGAATAACATCAGGTTTCTTGTCATTTTCCGTAGCGTAGACCAAAGGAGTTGAGGTTGTAGGAGGACACATCTTGACGTTTCTTGACAGTCTGAGGGAGGAGCCACCATCCCATCCTGGGAAACTTTCCGTCAGCTGACTGGATCTTATCAGCAGGTAAATTCCCAGAGGTCTTTGCTGATAGCGCTATCGATGCATGGCTTAAATCTCTCAGGGCTTTGAGTATTGCCCGATCTGAAGAACAAACAAGACAAAGATCTGTGGCATCCCCTTTTGACTTATAGTCAACCTGTTCATAAATGCTTATGTGACGCGGGTTGTAAAGCTGATACGTCCAAATTTAAACTTAAAGCACAAAAGAAATAATACAGCAACATATTTATTAAAATCAATTGTAAAAACAAAGTAAGTTGACTACCGTAGTCAGTTGATATCACATTTAACTGGTTTTGGAGGAGCTTGTTCTTAAGTGTCCAAATTAGGATAGGCCTTGTCTCGCTTTGTCAGACCTTCCTCCACAGCGCTGCAAAGGAGGGTTTGGCTAGTTCACACAGCATTCTGGGATGGGGAAGGAATGTGCTCTGGTTTGTTGGCATTTCTTTAAACCAGTCACAATTGTCATAGGCTGAGCCACAGGGCAGCTGCAGAATTGCCTCGGGAAGGAGCTTGTTTTGGTGGAACCAAGGGAGTAAGCTTCTCCTCTCTACGCGTAGCTCCTATGGCGCCATTTTGATGCTAACAAGCCGTCACATGCCGTTAGCGTTCCAAGACTCTATTTGTCCGTTGTTTATTTCTAAAGAAACAACAATGTATAAAAGGCCCCATTACCTAGCTCATGTTATGGCTCAGTAGCTGACAATTTTTATAAAAAATAATAAAATAACAAATGTGTCATAATTATGCAACTTACTGTTGCACAGTAGAGGAATCACCGTATAGTACAGGGTACGCCCAACATGGTACAGGGTACGCCCAACAGCTGTTTATGTTTAATTACTACTATTAACTAGCATTTTAGTTAGCAGTAATTAGCCTGAGCCTATGTTATCTCCTAACATATCACTACACATTTCCTTCTCTCATTCTCTCTCATGACTACCCACACTCACACACCCACACCCACACACACACGGTTTTCAGTGTAGGGACCAGGGACCCAAAGTTAAATTAATGTTGGTCTACCAGAGGGATCAACTAAGACCACTACAATTCTAAAGAATGAGAAATGTAACTGATTTACATAAATTCTATTTACATAATTCTTTGTGCCAAGGCTCAGTAATGTTTGGCCCTCATCCTCTGTGCCCCACTTACTGTATTTACTTTATTACTTTGGGAAAATAAAGACTATTTGTTCATTTTATGAAACATTGAATGAATTATTTACAGTTACATTTAGAGATGCACAGAGATTAGAGAAGCACAATAATGCCCAACGTTTACCAGTATCTTGCTGGCACAAACATCTGGACCAGTCAAAGCTGGCCTGGCAACCCAATGGCATATATAATTTTGAGTATTACACAGTGAATGTTTCTGCTATAACTATTTCTACCCATTTCTACATCAAGTTATGCTGGAAACAATTGAAAATATCAAAAAATAAGGCCCTGTTTTGTTGGGGAAGTACATCTATTTAAATGTGCACTTATTCATGTGAATCATACATTAATTCATTTGAATGAATTTATAAACCCTTGGACTTCATATAGCTCAGATGTGTTTCATCAGATTTCTGCTCATGTTTACAACTTTGTGCACATTCAAAATATATCTCCTCCCATCTCTGTTGTCTGAGATTTGGAGAGTTGTAATATAGTCTGCTGTGCATGTTATTGCTCCGTTGATATGGTAGTATCTCACTCAGACCGTTGCACAGACAAAGAGGACCACTTGGGTCTCTGGTCTTTGACAAAGTTTAGAGGAGACTGTACGCTGCTCTTCATCGGAGGTCTAGAAATTTGACCGACCGGGTTGACACTTCAGCGTGAGAAATCGGGGGTGTGGCGTGTGACCGTGTGAAACCAGTCAAATGCATGTGTCTCACGGCCAATGCGTGAGAGTTGGCAGCCCTGTGTACGTTCAAAAGTAGTTTTAGTCGTGCAACAGAAAACTCCGATTGGACAGATAGTCTAGCTAGCTGTCTGGATTTACCCTGCAGAGATCTGAGGAACAGTTAACCATAGTCCTCAGAAATCCACCAGAGGTTAGAACGCCAACACAAAGGAAACGGACATCGGCGAAAAGACATGCATCTGGTGGAATTTCCGGTGGCAACGGAGCAATCCCAGAAGTGAAACGTCATGGATATAGACTATGGCCCAATTGGGCTGTTTTAAGAGTGAGAAAGATGTGCAGAATGAAGCGCTTAGTGCACAATACAAATGGCATTGAAAGCTTTGAATACCAGGAATATACAAATTACAGTGCATTACTTTCTGTAGTTAAATGCATGAATGTTTCATGAGAAAAGCCTGTGTGCTGACACGTAGAGTGTAATTCAAGTTTATGCATTCATCTGTATTTATAGGATAATTTCAAAGCCTCCAAACTCAGGACTGTACCTTCACTGTAGTAGGTGGATTTCCTGCTGCCGGTGGTGTAGACTTCTGTTGACAGAGCAGCCATCATCAGAGCAACAATGAGTTGAGGCATCATGACAGTCAGTATGGCAGAGGCGCTGAAATTCCTCTGCAAGCAGACAGAAACGATCCAAATGTCATTCATCCCAGCAGATTGTCGGGTGTAACAAAAGTTGTAACATTCTCGGTATTACTGCAGACAGATTCAACAAAGTAGAAAGTATAACAGTCTGGATTACTGCTATGTGTGTATTTATTTACATTTATTAATTGCCACACAAAAAAACATGTTAGCTGTAATATTGTATTACTAAGTCAAGAAATTGCAGGCAGCGTTGGGTATACACTTTAGATTTCACAGATTTTGATTGTATAAATTCTTTGCATGCTATTTGAATCAGAAAATAATCCAAACTACCTTAAAAACAAATAACTCTTTGTATTGAATGATTTTGTGGTTGAATGGAAATAGTCTGTGATTCATCAGTAATAAACCTACACAAATTGACAAAATGATCCACAAATCTATGTGTATTCTGGAGCAGCTACAGCTTTCTATAGCCTTAGTCCAAACTCCATATGTAAAAATAGGTGTAAATAAAGATAAGGGCAGAAGATCAGTTTCAAGACCAACAGATTATCTCCAGTGCCAACTTCTGGACTCAAATCTGCAAAACCATCTGCTCCATATCCACCAACACAAACGTACAACTCATACAGTGAAATATTTTTCATAGAGAATACTACTTGAGGAAAAAATAAAAGGGTTTATAGACCCAGAAATGTGCGCTGCTCACAAAACACCACAGACAGCAATATTAATGGTTTATGGGACTGCATTGCACGCCATCTAAACCATTGTGGCAGGACTGCTACGTCCCACTGTCCCCTCCTCTCTGACATATCCAACATGACCCTAAACAATACATCCAGTAGAATACTCTCCGTAGCTTTGATCACCACCAAGAAAAAAACATCCTCATTAACTGAAAATCAAGAAACACAACCAATATTACAATTTGGAAATATCTGCTAAGGCTACATTTATGTTTTGGTTTAAAAACCCTGCTCTGGAGTTTACTAAACGGCAGTCTCAATGGTAGCAACACCAAAGATTGCGACGTCTTGTTCTCTGAGACTTATCTACTAACATTACGCATGCTGCCTCCTGCCCAGTATAGGAAAATGTTGATGAGATATTGTGGTTTGGGCGTGTTAGTTTAAACGGAGATTAGTTCGCTTTTGGCTCAAAACTCTGCTGATATACCAAAAACGTAGAAATGTAAATTTAACCTGAATGTCAATTAAAAAAGGATCTGCCTCCAAAACTAACTGCTGACTTTTCTATAATCTTGATTATTATTTATAATTATTTACTGTATATTTCTATTTTATATCGTATTGACCTTAATACCTGTAAAAACATGGGTTGTTGTTGTTTTTATGAATATATGTGAAAAAGTGAAGTTGTCCTGTATTCGGGGTCAATCCAAACTGCCATCGGAGCCAGAGGGCTGAAAGATAAAGAGACATGGAGACTGTCCCCAACAAAGCGGCAGCTAACAGTACTTAGCCAAGTTAGCAAACAAAAGACAAGAGGTTTTGGTGCTAACTTGAAGACGGTGGTGATAAACGCAGCAGAGTCGTCAAACTGCCACTCAGCAAAGAAATATGGTGTCACAGAATGTAATACAGATGGCAAGCCTTAAGAAGAGCGCCACAAAAATGCCATCCTTCAAAGGAAAGCACACTCTCACTTCCGTGAGACTGACCAGAGGGTGTGGGAATTTGTGATTCTCATAATTCAAATAGAAATATTTGCTTTATGTAAAAATGATTTGGTCCTTTTTTCAAACCACTGTGGCTTGTGTCAAACCCTGAGTGTATGTAATAACATGCAGACAAAAATGCATCTAAAATGATATATTACCAAGATATGCATATAAATATTAATATATCCAAGACCCATGATGATCATGTCATGCAATAGCAGAATGAGAGTACTGGCAGCTCTTTTGATCCAGTCTGGCTCTGGCTGAAACCTCTCTGATGTTGTCCCCTGTCTGTTACGTGGACCAGTAGAGTCCTCTGAGAGCAGCAGACACTCGTTGCTGGGGAACAAGTCACTCTGACCTCAGCACCAACACACCCCACAGAGATTAAAAAAAAATAATTAATAATTCATCGGTGCCAGGGTTTTATGTCCCAGCTCATGTTTAGAATGTACAGCTGTGTCTGTGTGGGTATAGCGCTGAGGCTTGTTTTATTCAAAATTGGTACAAATTGAGATTTCAAACTCACAGAATGCATACATAATTATTAGTGCTGACATGTATATATGTATTGAGCATCCATTGTTTGAGTTTCTTACTGCTCACTGCCTAAAGGGACAAACTCTCAATTTTTTTTATTTTTTTACATCTTTCTACACCCATCACACAAACCTGATACAATACAATACCACAAATTAACTCAGCATTACCTCCCCTTGTATCACACTTTCATGCTCACAGCATCATGCACGCATACCTTTATTCTGACTTTGCATAACTGCTAAGGATCAAAATCTAATTTTTAACCATGCAACAATTGGGATTTCACTGCATTGCAGACACACAGAGCTGCTTCTGTAGACTCTTGGACTTGTTTCACTGTTGTTTTTCTGTCCTTCACTGGACAATGGTTCCAGTAGCTTGCAAAGTATGCACTTTCCATTCTGACCTTCCCAACAAGGGTGTAGGTTTTGTTTCAACATTGGATATATTATAACCAGGGGTTCCTCCCCCATGATACGCTGAGCGTCAAATACTTCCATTTTCTACATTCTAGTACATTTTTTGCAACAATTTGTGCTTTTTTATTTTTCATCATCATTATTTTAGGTAATTATTATTAAAATTAATTAGGGGTCTCACCCTGAGGGGGCTGGGATCATGCCAATGCCATGCTATGCGGATCCCACTACCTCCGAAATCATCTCCACTTTTTATGCCCCCCCGATGTAGCATAAGTAAACACGGTTCTTGTTGTCCATACATGTTTGGAGTTTGTTTTTTGTTTTTTTACCTCTTTCGGGGAGTGGGAGGGGAACATATTTTTTGAAGGCAACAAAAAACAAATCACCTCTTCTAAATTTTTGGGGGGGCATAGTCTCAAAATCTACGCCTTTGCTTCCCAACCCACCAAACCTCCATGGTTTTTTGTGCGGTTTAACCAGAATTCTTTCTGATGCTGTTTGGTGTTGATTGTGACAACTGTTTGTTCCATAGACTACACATGCATGAGAATACTCAAACATTTATTTTCCCACTCTCACGCGGACGCGCACACACATGGCTGTTGGGACTGTGAGAACCCTGACAGTGACCACAACCTCATATCACCAAACAAAGACTTCCTGGAGATACAAACTGAACATGAGTGGATATGAAATGTGATGCTGTGATCTTACCTCTGTGCTGATGGCGAGCGAGTGTTGACTGAGACCTCTCTGCCCCCACAGTCCTGGGCTCAGGGGTCTCTTTTATTGGGTGACACCTCCTGCGTCATCATTACTGATCACCGGTTGGTAGCGCGTGTGGTGCTCGTATGCACCAACAGGCACACTACGCCATCACTCCTCATTTCCTTCCGAGATTTGGTCCTACAAAGATAAGTAAAATTCCAGCTAGGGTTTAGTTTCTACTTTGGTTTTCCCATTAAAAGACCTGAAATTAGATTTGTGGTCAAGACAAAGGCCTGGAGGTCATGACAATAAGCACACATTGACAGTGAAGTGGGCTGTGTAATAGGAACTAAAATGATGTGGTTTGTTTGGATTGGCCACCAAACAGGTCAGGAAAAGGTCAGACAGTCGGGACTGCAGAGAAAATCATTGGTGCCAACCTGCCGTCCATTCAGGCACCAAATTTACAATGGATCCTCCAATCAATGGATGGAAATTGCATATGAACTGTACAAATTCTTATGAATTTCATTTTCCAATCCCCTATCCCAAGTTGTAGAGGCCCATTCAATAAAGCATTCCCACAGGTGTTGTTATTCACTCAACACACCATGAGGCTTGCACAAAGGCAAAACATGCCAGGTTGCAGAGATTTCACAAATAAATCCATTCAATGCATTGCGCTAATGCAGTGGTTCTCAATTTATTTTCAATCATGTACCCCCTTAAAACATTTGTTGTGCATCCAAGTACCCGCTGACTAGCACAAAACATTTTTGGTAGAAAGAATTAACCTAGCTACATAAAAAGGCACAATGCAGCAGCGCTGTGCCATCAGTGTCTGAGTCACTGGACAATGTTGTAACTGAAAAACACTTCAAAGCTACAGTACATTTATAATATTAAGGATCACTAAATATATTCATACTATAGTGTACTATTATTTTAGGAATTACCCATGACTCACATGGAAATTGTTGGGTCTTTGTAAATTATAGAGTGTGGTCTAGACCTACTCTATCTGTAAAGTGTCTTGAGATAACTTGTTATGATTTGATACCATAAAGAAAATCAACAAAAATCATCATCAACATTTAATTCACTAGCATAGTTAGTTAAAGATTTAATGAACAATATGAATGTGCAGAAGAACATTATGAATGTGCAAAATTGATGTGGATGTCGTCTGATGGCTGGTCTGGGAGGATGTGTGATGACTGGGTGGAAGAGTCTCAGAAGCAGTTTTCGCCCGAATAGTTTACAGACCCCCAGACGGTGCCTAGAAGAGACATGAGAGAGATGTGCAGCAGGAAGGGAAGAGGGAGAAAATGGATGAAGGAGAAGGAAAGGGAGGGTGGGTCTAGCTGTGCATGCAGCACGGTATATGTAGGTTTGTCTGGTGATTAGAGGTGTGGTTTAGGCGTGATCTTGCTCCCAAACCTTAGGTAACAAATTAACTCCATTTCACTAGCATGGACCACGCCACAACCATGTGTTAGTTAAAGATTTAATGAACAATATGAATGTGCAGATGAACATTATGAAAGTGCAAAATTGATGTGGATGTCGTCTGATGGCTGGTCTGGGAGGATGTGTGATGACCGGGTGGAAGAGACTCAGAGTGGGGGTTCCGTCTCAGAAGCAGTTTTCGCCCAAATAGTTTACAGACCCCCAAAAGTGTCAGATTGTGTAGAACTGAGTTGTGCATGGGCTTGACTGAGATCGTTGAGATTGTTTGTGAATGTAAGATCGGTATGCCTGGGATAACCAGCGGCCTGGGAACTGAATGGTTTGGTGGCAGATGCCTGATCTGGCGACTGTGGATGCTGCGCCGATGCGGAAAGAGTGGCTGAAATCCAGAGAATGCTGTTCAGCGGTTTCTGAAAACATAGTCAAGTGGCCATTTTGAAATAGCGAAAAGTGGGCGTTGTAGAGATGCCTTGGAGACGTACCAGGAGCTGATGTATTTGATTAGTGGCTCGTAGGGTTGAAGTAGGAGCTGAGGTGGAAGACAATGGGAAGGAAATTAAGTATGAAAATGAGAGAGTTTGAGGTGTGGATGGTGATGTCTGATAAACCAGGGATGATGAGAAGGATTATAGCCGGATGAAGTCGGTGCAAATTCTGCGCCCCTCAAAAGCTGGAAAAACGTTGTATGGAATGAGCATGGGTGATGAAATTGCAGATGGACGTAACTTCCAGAGAGGGGAACGGAAGCCGAAATGTGTCTTGATGTGCCCTAAAGCAATTCCAGCCAGTTAAGTAGGCTGAGAGAGTGCTGAGCAAGACTGTTGATGATGGCGAGCATTGTGGTGTGGGGTGAATGTCTAATTCTGGAGCCGAGTGTCTGAATTTCTTTATGTAAGATGTCTTCTACTGCTGTGTTTGAGTAAATGAGTATGGACTTGTGACCAGTCGTGCCCCCAAAAATAAGTTAGCCATGACAATGGAGTACAGGACAAAGAATGTCGAAGGAGACCGGACGCCGTGCCAGATTAAAGAATTCCGAGGGCTAAGCAAAAGCGAACCATGAACCCCCCCAGTAACCGCCAAACCCACGGAGGGAGTTGCGTTGGGTACAGCAGAATGACAAAGTCCACATAGAAAAAAGGAAATGCTGTGGACGAGAAGCCAGGAAATGCTGCCACGAGTGCATCTGCCTCCGTCCAAGACAACGCTAACGTGGAAAGAGGGGACGGCAGCAGACGAAAGGTCGGACGAGAAGGAAGTTGCTTACAGAACTAATCAAAATGACAGAATTGAGATGCAGAAGGAGCGTGAATAACAGGCGCTTGGAGCATCCGCCTGCAAGAAGAGCAGAATGAAGCACTTCCCCGTCTCCGAGGCCAGCAATGCCAGGAATGACAATGAATCAGGTCAATGCCCGAGAACCCAATGTAGGTGCCGGCCCAGAGGTTTCCTCATTGGAGAGAAGGATGGCAAGATTGTGGAAATCATCCACAATAGCACGCGGCCTAAATTGCCAGAGACAATACGCTGGTGAAGAGCATGGGAGACCGGAGAAGGCCAGCGCACTGACAAAGCTGGCCAAAGGATGAGGGGATGTGGGGGAGGGGGAGGGGGGGGTAAAGACAGACCAGTTGGAAAGAAGAAGGCTAAGAATCGTAGAGCACAATAGTAGACAGGTCTCCTTGAGCAGCCGGATGTGGCACTGGAATAGCAGTGCGGCCAGCTTTGAAAGGGAGAGAGCAGAAACCGATTGGCCAGGAACGGCCAAAGGAAGGGTAGAGGAAAGGATGAAGGGATGAAGGGATGCATGTGCACGGGGTTGTGTGAAGCCTGCGAACAGAGATCGCCCGAGACATGACAGACAGAGAGAGCAGGCACATGGGGAAACACGACCTGACCCCCACCAGAGGAAGCAGGTGAAGCGTGCTGTGGCAGACGAGGCCTCATGATGTCAGACGAGATGTCACTGGCCGCGGCCAACACTGGCGGGGAACACAGAAGTGCTGGAGGCCCGAAGGTAGTTGCTGCAGGGGATAGCGATGGAGGCTGACGAAGCGGGCTGAGTGACCGAAGTTGCGGAGGCCAGAGAGAAGTGAGCATTTGAATTATTAGAGGCAATTACAGTCACAGTAGAAGATAATAGATGCAAAGTTATTTGCTGGCAAAAGTGCGCCAAAATGAAAGGCAGTCAATGATGCACTAACGGTGGGCAACGGCTCAAAAGCGGAAAAAACGGCGCCGTAGGAGCTCCGCATAGAGAGGAGAGGCGCGTGGGAAAATACGACCAGACCCCCAGCAGGGGGAGCTGGTGATGCAAGCAGTGGCCGAAGAGGCCCGTGATGTCATGCGTGGCGACGGCGGACGAGGCTGACGCTGGCGGGGGACTCGGAAGGGCCGGAGGCCCGGTGGTAGCCGCCTCCGAGGTAGACTAGGAAGAGCCGGTACAATGCAGTACTGGTGTCAATGAGGTACAGTTGAAGGCGGGCCACGGTCCAGTCTCTGACATTGGGTGCCATCTGTGGAGGTAGAGACGGCCGTGCCACGCAGGAGGACGCGCAGCGCCGAGGAGAGTAGCAAGCGCCTCCACGGGAGGAATGCTGATGACGAGGAGAGGGTAGACGCTGTCCGGAACAATAGCTTGTCAGCAAGACAGGAAACATCTGCAAGCCCCACTCTGTTCAGACGGGTGCTCTGCACTGCAAGCTTCCTGTGTGCTGACTTAAGATGCAAGATCAGCAACACTCTATTGGCATGCGAAACAAATGTAATGTCCTTAGTTTCTTACATACAATATATTCATTAAACAATCATATGATTTATAGTTAAACCTTGGTTTTGTGTCATCTGTTCAATTGTAACATGCACATTTTATACAAAATAGCATTCTATATAATGATTATAGTTAAGGCAATGATATAATAAAATAGTAGGTTTGTCTGGTGATTAGAAGTGTGGTTTAGGCGTGGCCCAGCTCCCGAACCTTAGTTAACAAATTAACTCCATATCAACATTTTTTTTTTTTTTTTAAATCTCACCTTCCCCCTGCAGTACATCAAAGTACCCTTAGGTACTTAGACCTAGACACATGCCTTTACAGGGTTCGAATGCTTTTACAGGAGAACTTTGCAGATTTTTTTAGCTTAATTTATCCTTAACTGAACCACTTTGGAGTCATTGGAATGGTTATATGACTTTTTTTGAGTTGAATGGTTGTCGTCTCACTCCCCCCTAGTTCCTGTGAGTGGAAAAACCACCCTTACAACCTTTGGCTGGCGAGTCGGAAGGAAGTGTCGCGTGATGTCAGGTCTCACGATGTAACGGACTGCTTCACAACACCGCCCACATACGGTCATTCGGAGGAATAAAGGAAACGGAGCTCTATAGTCCAGATAGAAAATGTAAAGAGAGGGGAAATTAAAAGATTGTTTTACTAAACTACCAGGAATAATCAGGCCGTTAAACGTAAAAAGAAAAAGGAAATTGAAAAAGCAAATTTGAAATGTATAATGATAATTTCTAAATGTAAAGTGAGAAAAAAAAACATGAAAATGAAAAAGAAAGATTGAAAATGCTCAAACTGAAAGCTTAAATTATAACGGTAAAATTGAAATGACAATGTGGATTAAAGCATCAAATATGAAACTTAAAAAGGAAAATTAAAAAAAGCTTAACTGGAAAGATTTAAAGGAAAATTATGTAATATTTGTGCTGCAATAAGTCATGACAATGACATGTCATCAGATGTTAGAGAAACATGCAGTGGCGCCTCCAGGGATTTTTTTCTGGGGTGGTCAGATAATCTTAATCTAATTTTAACATGCCATAACAGAATTCTAGAAATTCTATAATGCTGCTGCTGCTGTTGTTGTTGTTGTTGTTGTTGTAGCATACAGTGTAATTTAAAACTATGGCAAAGAATTGTGGAATTGACCACTGACACTTGGTTTGTTATTTTACATTTAATATTACTAATGATCTCATGTGCATAGACTAACATCACACAACAATTCTGTTTTTTCCTCCACTTACTCCCCACTGTTTATTACGTTTTGCAGGGACATACAATTGATGTTTAAATTCAGAATTATACATATGAAACAACAATGCTCTTATACAGTTTTTATCAATTGCTAAAACACTAAAAACCCATTGGCTGAACAAAGCTCTCCGTTGCCTGAACTCATTTAGTTACATTGTGCAGTCAGTTGTCAATACCTTAAACTATTTCACATGGTAAAACACAATTTGCAGATCTCACTTAGATGTTTCAGCAAAACTCTAAACACATCCTGCTCTCTAATCCATACTGGTAAATACAAGTGGCAACAATCTACTACAAATAGAGAACACATGTCATTGATTGAACACAACCACTTAAAATGGATTTCACTTGTTTGTTTGTTTGTGACACGGCCAATATAGTCCAGAGAGCAAACAGTTGAAGGTGGGAAGGAGAAAAGTCTGAGAATGGATAGCAGAAACAATGTGAGAGGACAGTACTGACTGCTCAATAGATTTGGACTGGTTGCACGCTCATATCAACAAAGAACAGGAATGACGGTATCACAGAGACAACGGACAAGTTTGTGAGATGCAGGGTACAGTACTGTGAAAATAGGGGGAAGGGGGGAAGAAGAAAAAAAATTTTTGCAAAGAGCAAAGCAGAATAGTAATTTCTGATCAATTTTGAGCTACTGTGATAGAACATGTTTTTGTCAAAAGACAATGAAAAAGACAATGAAAATATGAAATTAGTTTTGAGATTAAAAATGTACTTCTCCCTGAGAGCTATATGTTTTGAACAATGTGTTTTCTATTTGTTGGTGTATTGTTTACTGAAAGCTTGATAGTATGTATCGTTTTGATCACGTTGTTTTTGATCTGAGAGCAGTGTTTAATTTTGAACACACGAGAGGAGTCAGAGCTTTGGTAAATAGTGCTTGAAGACAAGGTTTTGTGTTTTAGCAATTGAAAAAGCAGTAGCTCAGTCAGTAGGGTGTTGGGTTGGCAACCAGAGGATCGTAGTTCAACCGTACGGACCAAAGTACGGAGTGTGGATTAATAGCTGGAGAGATGCTACTTCACCTCCTGGGGACTGCCAGGTGCTCTTGAGCAAGGCACTGTAACCCACCAACCCCAACCCCCCCAATGTATAAAACTTAAATAGGCCTACTTGTTATAGTCCATAATACACATTGGGCTGTTTATTTTTCTACACTTTGTGTGTGTGTGTGTGTGTGTGTGTTTCTGTTCTGACATCAAAAAATGCCAGTAAACTTGTTAATACAAACACAATGTCTTAGTGTGAGCTGTAGAAGTGGGATGGTGAAGTGTGTTAGTTCTCCTGTAGCGTGTGTCCTCCCATGGTGTGTGTGTTATGAGGAGAGGAACCCATAGCAGGACTATCCTGCTGATGCTCTAGTGCCCTCTGCTGATCAAAGTCCTCCACCGGAATCAACTGTTTAACAAAGTTACACTTCTTATTCCTTTCATTTGAACCATATATATGGGATTTGACTTTGGTAAAATATTTCACCAAAGTCAAATCCCTTTAAGTGCAGTCTTCTTGAAATAAATATGGCTTTTTCTTCAACTTTGTGCTTGAATTATTTAAGCACACACTAGTCCGTACATTCCAAATACATAACAACTACAGTGTTACTTTGATTTGGATGATTAGAAAAAACACTATTGGTTTGCATTACATCACATTAACCTTTTTCCTTGCCTCTGTCGCCCAATGCTTGCTCTTGATGGGAACTGTTGGGTTTCTGTAAATAACATCACAAAGTACGGTCTAGACCTGCTCATTTATGAAAAGCACAAAGAGATAACTGTTGTTGTGATTTAGCACTATATAAATAAAATTGAATTGAATATAGTTAGGGAGTGAGGAGTCGCAGCGTCTGCCTAACCCGGCCCACCTGCTTCTCGTCATAGTTGTCAGATTTATCTATCATATAATCAATAATATAATAAAACTAGAGAGAAGCAGGGCAGTACAGCCCGACCAGGCTCCTCTCTTTACCCTGTCTCTCTTAGTTATGCTGTAATAGTTTTAGACTGCTGGGGGACTTACTTTGACACACTGAGCTCTTCTCTCCTCTATCTTTCTATCTTTCCATTTGTGTGCATCCATGTCCCAGAAATGCCTGTTACTAACCCAGCTTATGTCCTTATGTTCTTTTTCCCCCAGCATGTTTCCTTGGATCAGGGAGGCTCCAAAATCATGGTAGCAGCTGTCGCCATGGTCCCGCTACACGTTCTGCGATGCCATGTAACATCCTGCTACGCTCTGCGGTGCCCTGCTACGTCCTGCTGTGCCTTGTAATGCCGCACAGTGCCCTGCTATGCCATGAACTACTACAAAGAACTACTACAAACTACTATTTTTTGTGACTGTTATTGCCACTCTTCATTCTAACCCCAACCAGTCGTCAGACACCGCCTACCAAGAGCCTGGGTCTGTCCGAGGTTTCTTCCTAAAAGGGAGATTTTCCTCGCCACTGTTGCACTGTTGCTTACTCTGGAGGGAACTATTGTGGTCTAGACCTACTCTATTTGTAAAGTGTCTCAAGATAACTCTTGTTATGAATTGATACTATAAATACAATTTAATTGAAAGTTGAATTGAATTAACGCACACTGATTTATAGCTTTCTAATGTTAAGCTTTTCTTGTCTGTATATCTTTTAACTTTATTGGACTGTAAAGATTTTCTCTCAAGTTCGTATCTATTTCAGTTTGCTCTTTAGTCAATATTGTATTGAATAAGTAGCCTATAAAAATGCAGCCAGGAGACCTCCCGTGTCATGCCTTCCATCCATAAACTGTATATAAATTAATAATAACAATACAATGTATTAATAATATATAGTCTATGCTCCCATGTCATGTCATCCCGGCTGTTGCCGTCACCGAGCTTTGACTTTTCTAAATAAAAGCTAGCGTCTGGTCTGCTATGTCTTTGTACTTTGGTGTTTTGGATGTTTTTGAACTTAACAGTACAACAGTCTTGCTACTGAATACAACATTTTCCGCAGATGTCTTACTTACAACACAATGGAGTTAGCAGTTTTGTGTTATATGTTCCGGCGGGATTTATTCAGTTTGATAAATCCCACGGTCACTATAAAGCTATCTCAATGACTGGTTTACAGAGGGGGACTAGAAATCCTGTCCTGAATACAGATTGATTACTTATTTTGTTGCCAACCTTTGTTGTATAATCACAGTATTACATTGAGGAGGCCTACACAGTGATGCACCTTTCGGACAAACTTATTCCCTCTCATGTAAAATGGCTTCAACGAACGTCAATGTTAAACGCTGATACAGTTTTAAATGTTTTTTTACCACGAGTATACAGACACGTCCCTGCTGATTGTATGACCTGAGCCGAGACACACCCACCAATATGAGAGAAAACATATCTCAAATATAGACTTAATATTTGCAGTAGCACACCATTTCACACGGTTCTGAGATTGAACGTAGTCTGTATATTATTATTATTAGTAGTAGTATATTAATATTAATTAATATACAGTCTATGGATTGAATGTGTCCTAGCAGGCTCTCTCTCTCGCCCGTGTGCTCGAAGATCAGCTGTTCCACTCAGCTCCCTCTAGAGGCCTGGAGAACTTCAGTGTTTTTTGTTGCATCTGCTTTTCTTTTTGCATTGCTTCTGTTATTTGCAGCGCATTTGTGTATTTGGTTGTGTTGTGTGTATTTGTAGCGTGTGTGTATTTGGTTGTGTGTATTTGCAGTGTGTTTGTGTATTTGGCTGTGTTGTGTGCATTTGCAGTGTGTTTGTGTATTTGGTTGTGTTGTGTGTATTTGCAGCGCGTTTGTGTATTTGGTTGTGTTGTGTGTATTTGTAGCGCATTTGTGTATTTGGTTGTGTTGTGTGTATTTGCAGTGTGTTTGTGTATTTGGTCTTGTTGTGTGCATTTGCAGTGCGTTTGTGTATTTGGTTGTGTTTGTTTGTTTTTTTTACAGCGTGTTCGTGTATTTGGTTGTATTTTGTGTATTTGCAGGGAGTTTGCTAAATGCTGGTCATATGTTTTGTCAAATTAATGAAGTTGTTTTCTTAATTTGCTTGTGTTTTATCCATTTGCATGTATTTTGTTAAATTGCAGGGCGTTTGCCCCTGTTGGCCACCGTACATTAAAGAAAACTTGAATGAAGAAATATCACTGCAAAACAATCTTTTATTCAATCTTATGTCACCAAATGAAAAATGAGAGGTTTTACCACAAACTCAAATGTCTTCTCTTCTGTATAACTACCCTCTAAAGATCCTAATAACTGCTGCATCCCTCTCTCCTCCTAAACCTGTCCCTACGACCTATTAATAAAAAAATATATTTTTTTTTCCACAGCACTGTAAATTTTATTTGCATCTTAGTCTTTTTAGGTGGTTTTATTTTCATGAACATTTGTTCTATAATGTTTTATCTGAAGCATTTACATTGCCTTGTTCCTGAAAAATGCTTAAAGCTGCCTAGCCCTTCAACCTCCAGTCTGTCACCAGAGCCTGAACGCTTCTGTCTTGTGCCATAGAGAACACGCCAAAACAGAGTTCAAAACGCTGTGAGAATTGTGATGAATCCCTTTTGGCTTTTCATACAGGTCGGAAATAAAAAAAATATTAGCTGTGCTACGCTGCTCTACACAACGTTTACGCGCCCGGTGCGTCCTCTGATTGGTGCATGTTGCTGGCTGAGCTCAGTCGTGCAGCAGCCCGAGAGGCTCTCCATCCATCCGGGACACGGGAAGCAAGCAGGCGGCGTCGTGAAGCGACAACAGGCCGGATGTGTGCAGGTAGCCTGAGATACGATTTATTATCTTTCTTTAACTGTTTGATTATTATGCAGTAATAAACGCTAGAGAGAGAGAGTGTCTCCAATTATGTCTAATGACAGAAGAGAAACGACTCACTGGATATTTGATTGTTTTTATATTTCATTTGTGGAGGCTATTTTTGTGCGGTGTTTTTAGGCCATTGGTTTGGTTTAATATTTCACCTGTTTTGTTTTTTTAAGTAACAAAATGGGAAGGCGGGAGTCACAAAGGAAGCCACTGGAGCAGCCGCAGTACACGCTGCCAAGACCAGACAATAATAACGACAAGGTAAGAGAACTGGACCTTTTCATAAATAATTATTGTTTTTGTCAAGCAGAAAATTATTAGTTTCTTAAATGTGTGTTAAATATGGAAGCACATAAGAGACATTGTTGACAAATTGAAATAGGTGGGGTTTTTTTACATTTTCATCGTCAAAAATTCAAAATATGCTTTGATTTAGATTTTCTATTTCATATAACAAAAAAAAAAAATCATATTCTGAGACCAGGTGTTTACATTTCTGAGGCAACAGCGCCTGTGTACCAGTGTTGCTTTAGCCCTGGCTATAATGGCTTTGGAACCCTACTCTGATGAATTTGAGGGTATTTTATTTCATCTGTCCTGGAATTGTTACAGTGAATAAAACTTGTATAATCCAAAACTGACAAAAAATTACTAAATGGGGGGATTTCTGTAAATTGCGCTTTAAAAGAATATGTAATTTATTAGGATTAGGGTTAGGTTTCAAATCCTCAGAGCACTTTCTGTTGCCCCACACCTCCTTTGTTACTTTACAAATGCGTAATCCAACCCATCCTGTCCCCCTGTTTCTACAGAATGCTCACCATTTCTTTCTTCTTTTTTTTCAAGATTTCTTTTGGGGCATTTTCCGCCTTTATTTATATAGGACAGCTGAAGACATGAAAGGGGAGAGAAAGGGGGAGTGACATTCAGCAAAGGGCCGCAGCCGCTGCATCGAGGAGTAAACATCTATATATTAGTGCATGCTCTACACGGTGAGATAACCAGGCACCCATGCTCACCTTTTCTTTTTTTAAGATTATTTTTTGGGCTTTTCCGCCTTTAAAGTACAGGTCAGCTAGGTGAGAGAGAGGGGGAAGATGTGCAGGAAATTGTCACAGTCGGAATTGAACCCTAGACCTCTGTGTCAAGGCATACACCTCAATATATGTGAGCCTGCTCTACCATTGTCAGTGACACCAATCACCCTCTATATCCACACTTTACACTGCTGCCATCTGGCCACAGATACAGGACTCTGAGGTGTAGTAGGACTCTCTTTAGCAAAAGTTTTGTTGCTTCTGCCATAGCACCGCTGTCTTGCTGACTTTATGTTGTAAATGTGGTAGTTTCTATTTGCCTATATACCTGTCCTTATGTTATTAGTTGGTCCGTCAGTTATTGGTCTGTGTATTTTGCAATGTGCATGAAACAGACTATGAAAAGAAATCTCCCTCAAGGGACAATAAATATCTATCTATTGAGTTCCAATTGAGTGTTAACCATCAGACCTCCGGTGCCGGGGCTGATGTTAGCTGCTGCTGTTTTTTTTTCAAGTAGCAGCTAGCTAGCAGCTAGCCACCAGCCCATTGTGACCATAGGATGTCACCAGTGTACCGGTGCTGACTGACTCTGGTCCGTCTGACACTTAGAATATTAATTTGGGCCTGTCAGTGGCAAAAAAACAGCACATTAGTGAAGATAAATACAAGCTGGACAATTGTCCTATTAACTTACATTGTAGCTTGTTTCTCCGCTGCTGACTGCAGAGATCTCTCTTAATACTGGACCAATGTCAAAGATTGGTGTTCCCATAAGTCACTTAGACACAAACACATAGGAACATAGAGTCCTGGTTGGAAAAAACAGTAGTTACCCTGTAAGTTTAATATCAATCTGAAGTGAATGTTTGGAACTTTTGGTCGGACAAAACAAGTAATTTGAAGATGTCACCGTGAGCTGTGGTAATGCAATGGGCATCCTAACAATTTTTCAGATGATTAATTGATTAATCAACAGTGGAATGCATTATGAAGTATGTGATGTAATGATGTGTTAAAGAATGAACATGCATTAGTGATCAGTAGAAGCCTTTCTCGTGTCTCTCTGTTCTCACAGAGGACGCAGCAAAGAAGAAAGCAGAAACCAAACACACCCTCGACCAAACGCCTTACTTCACGACACAGGTGAGATTGCTGCTTGTGCACCTTTCATGCCATTCTGTGCTTCCCGAATGCAAACGTAATATAATTTTTTTTTTTTCCCTAGTGCTCAGGGAACCTCAGAGTCAAAGGCCCATCCACTGTCCCCTGCAGAAGACAAGATGGAGCCAAAGGTGCAGCCGGCAGCTCAGCCCTGCAGCCACAGGGAACATAAGCCCACGGGTTTCAGAGTGAACAGACACACAGCTGCATTTTCCTGCCACCGCCTGTCTGATTCAAGTCCGACTCTGCAGGAGAGCCTGTCACCAAAGCCAGAGGTAGGAGATCTGGCCGGCCATGGAGAGGGTGACAGCGACACAGACTTGTCTGAGTCAGAGAGACTTCCTGGGTTGTCCTCTGGTGGGGTTCCTCCACAGCTCCAGCTGAGACCAGAGGTCATCAAGGCTGAACACTGCCCCTCTCGCAGCCACAGGCCCAGAGGACACGACCATGGTGCTTTTGACTTCCCAGACTTCCTCCCTCCACCTTTTAACTCTTGGAGCCTCAGTCAGCTGGCTGTCTTCTACAATATGGAGGGCCGGGGGGGCCCTCGGCCCAGGCCCGTAGGCCCTCTGGAAAGGTTCCTGGATAGGCTGCTGCAGCTGGAGTGGCTCCAGATTCAGACAGTGCAGGGGGAGGGTGGGAGGTCAGTGGTGTCAGATGTCCTATCCAGCTGCCACAGGTCCCATGCTGCTGCCTCGTCACGCCTCAGCTCTCCAAAGTGCATCCTCCAGTGTCAGCGTACCTTCTCCCTCACCTTCCTCTCCTGTCTGGCCAGTCACTCTGCCCTGCTCTCCGGCTGTGCCTGCACTCTCTGCCGTATCCGCTACTCCACCTGTAGCACATCGTGCTGCCGCTCCTCCCACCATACCCGTCAGTCCAGACTGAGTCCTATGCTGGAGCGCAGGGGACCCACGTCACTCCCCAAAAGAAGCTACAGCGAGAGCCGAGTGAAGTCCTCAGACAGGAACTCTGTGTCGCGACCTCAGTTGTTCAGCAGCCCTGTGCGGACCAACAGCCATCTAAGGAGAATGCAAGCCTCAGGAAATATCCGCAACCCTGTTAACGGTGCTAACACCAAGCCTCATTCCACTGCCAGAGGCGGGAGTCTCAGGGCTGTGACGGAACCCGTGGGCGCGTTGGGCGAAGTGGTGGACCATAGGACAGGAGGGTTTAGGAGGAGGAGTGGGTCAGAGCAGAGAAAAGGTGGAGTAGAAAGACAAAAGGGTGCATCAGAGAAACGACGAAGTGGTTCTGAGTATAGAAGAGGAGGAGCTGAGCAGAGGAGAACAGCTGAAGAACGGGAAATAAAAGCAGATGATGTCACAGCAATAATGGACAATTTACCTGGGCTCAAACATTCTCCAATAAACAGACCAAACAAACAGAAACAGGTGGGATTTGTTACATAACAGCAGGTTGGGTACTGTAAGTGCAATCTGTCTGCCACAGCTACAGTTTAATATTTGATTATGAATGCATATTGCCATTTTTGTGTTATTTGTGCAGGCTGACAGAAAGTGTAGCAAGATTGTAAATGTATTTTCTTCATTAGTGGATGGATTTCTTTGTATTTAGCCAATTATAGTTACATTATAATGTGTGGATGTTTACATGCACTATTGAACATACATACATAATTTTTTTTATTTAACCCAGTAAGCCTTTGTCGGCACAAAAACATTATGTACATTTCAACACGCCGCCAGTTTTACTGGTGATTAGGTTTTGTTTGTTGACAAAAGAGCTGCATAATAAAGGGGATTAAGTTTACCAAACAATTATCATTTGCATGTGTGTTCAAAGACAATGTAAAAGTTGTCTAGTTGATATAGTATGTCTTCTTTAATATAACACAAATCGCATCATCGCTGTAATGCGTACTTCATTTTAAAATAATAAAGTCCTGTTTAAAAATGCTACAATCTAATAATTCCATGGTTCTGCTTTTTCAATAAAAGATTTCACACCACCCATGTACCCACTGTAACAATGATTGGGCGTAGCAATGTAAATGTAAATGTGCTGTATTTATATCTATTTATATAGCGCATTTCTAGTCTTAACAACTACTCAAAGCGCTTTTACATCATACAGGATATTCACACCCATTCATACACTGTGGCCGAGGCTGCCGTACAAGGTGCCACCTGCTCATCAGATAAACACTCACACACATTCACACTCCGATGCGCAGTGTCTTGCCCAAGGACACTTCGACATGGGACTGCACCAACCTTCCAATTGGCAGGCAACCGCTCTACCACTGAGCCATAGCAGCAGTGCTTGGCAAGTTTGGGCAAAATGGCCAAAACCAGATACGAGGATTTTGGAGGAAAGGGTGGAGCTGCGGACCACGACACGTCAACATAGACCTCCGGTTACTGGAGCGGTTCATATGCTTATACGGCAGAACACAGAGTTGGTTGAAAATCTGCAAATATTCTCCTAAATTACAAGCTAACGCTAGCACTAGCTAGCAATAGGAAGAGTATATGTTCTCCCTGTGAGAGGCAGCATTGTGCCGTAAAAGCATCCAGTGACTGGGTCAGAAGAAGCACGTTGTTTCAGACCGGACGTATTTTTATAGCACACACAGCTACCATGGACGCTGTATCCCAGCGTGTTTTAGAGTATTTGACAGAAGTTGAGGAAGCAGCGGAGGATGTTCTGACAAGTAAACAACAGGTAAGGTTACCGAATACCTACCTGACAACAGTAGGCTGCGAATAACTTTCAGAGCACGGCTAACGTTACCTGCGAGGATATGTAGCTAACGTTGTAGCAGCTTGGCTACCGTTAGTCAGCGTAACTTTAGCTAACGTACGTTTTCATTGGTTAACGTTAACGTTAAGCAGCAGGGTGTGTGTTCATTGTATGCCTCGTGTGAGCTATAAAGTAGTACTGGTAGGCTATTCTATATGTATATGCGCAGAAAGCCACCGTTTTGGTTAGGCACCTATTCAAATGTTGAAGGTTTAAGGGCTTACAACATTATGATGGAAGAATACTAAGGTCATTCACATGCTTGCATACATATCTTATACGTTTTTGAAGTCATGTTGGGGTTGATAACATTTATTACAGATATGGTGCATCATTTGACTATTTCTTGATTAAAATAAATGGTCAGAAGATTTCTCAAACACCACATAAAGACTGACTTTGAAGAACGCCATAGAGAAAACCGATTTGGTTTCGAAAACCCTTGAGATTTCTGCAAGAAAAGCAGAGGAATGCATCTTATTGCTTATTTTTTGCTGAACCTACAGCCTATCCAACATTGAAATGGTGACAGTGGGACATTTTATTTCCGGAAAATACGGTATGTGCCTCTTTCCTGAGTGAGTAATTATATGTTTTGAGCACAGAGAACTATAAAGAAATTAACACTAGCAAAAAATAATTACATTTGAGCAAACAAAAACCCATTCCGTACTCAATAAATGTATTTGCATGTTGGCTATTATCCATTAACGTGCAACAACCCCTCTCACGCACTCCTCCGGTCATGTCTCCGTTGCTCTCAACCTCTGCACTCTGCACGCTCAACTCTTGACACACTTGCTCAAATTTTTCACAGCGTTACAAATGTGCCACAAAACCAACCAATCTAAGAATTAAAGGTCCATTCTGATTGGCTCTTCGTCTCCAATTAGATCGCAAGTAGCAGGAAACACAAATCTAAGAGGAACAGTCTTTTTCAGTCAACACCTGTTGGTCTGTTCAAAATGTAAGGCAATATGCTTGCAAAATATAGTTCTCTGTGCTCAAAACATACAGTTCCTCGCTCAGGAATTATAACATCATACATCACTGTATTGGTGTTCTCTGTGGGTGTTTCAGATAGTTGACCTGGACACCAGGAGGAACAGGAACAGAGAGGCGCTGAACGCACTGAAAAATGAAATCTCAGATTCAGGTGAGTGACAGGATGTTGTCAGAGAAGAGAAAAGGCTCCGTATCGCGGAAGCGTCAATCAAACAGTAATATCATAGACATATTGGCTTGGCCTACGGAAACAGTTGTCCCGGTGATTTCCCAGTGGACACGAGTCAGGTGCATGGTGGTGATACTGTTGTTGACTAAACACTGCTGTCTTTTGTAGAGAAAGTGAAAGTTTGCTTCGGGAACATGTTCATCAAATTTCCCAAATCAAAGACGAGGGAGATGATTCAGAAAGGTAAAAAAAATCTAAATGCATTTGATCATAAATTAGTATATAGATCTTGATTTGTTTTGAGATCATCCATAAAACTTTGTTTGCCAACTGTAGACCAAGAGCAGCTGGACCAGGAGATCAACAAACTTCGCAAAGGACTGAAAGCTAAAGTCAACCGTCTAAATGAGATGCAAGGTAGGATTGGCCCACCGCAGCACACTTATTTACAGGAATAGTCCTATGAAATGCCATTTTATTAAATAGATATATGAATAAATAAATAAAGACGCACGTGACCTGCAAGATTTCAGTCAAATATTTTCTGTGTTTATTGCGCTTAAAGGGAACCTATTATGTCATATCTATGTTAAATATGGCCAATAATGATGTAAACGTATTTCAGAGAAATTCCTGTGAGCAAAAAGCTCAGATTTCCCACTGTTCTGAACGCTACCATTTCAACAGGTTTTTTTCTACTCAGCTCTGTGTCACATCCCTCCGAGCTGGGTTGCTATGATTGAGAACTGTAGTTACGTTCTAATGCTGTAATCTTGGCTACAAATATTGTTAATTTCTCCCTTATTTCGGGTCATTTCATTACATCACATGTCATTTAGCTGATGCTTTTATGCAAAGCAACTTCCACTTAAGTGCTTTCAACCTTGAAGGTACAAACTGCAGACAGCAAGTAGTATGTGCAAGAGCATTAGCTTTAAACTACAAAGAACTTTTTTTAACCATGGTAACTACTGTTTTTTTTTTTCCAATCTGGACCCTATTTTCTTATCAGTCTCAGTCAGATCTAACTTCATCAATACTGGACCAATGTCAAAGATTGTTGCTCCCATCAGTCACTTAGACACAAACACATAACATAGGGTCCAGGGTGAAAAAAACTAACGAGAGGGCCTGTAGCTGGTGCCGGCTTGTCCTCGCTGACAATTTCTTATCTTAATTTAAGTTAGGCCAGCTGCTGCTTGGTTTCATAATGTAATTTGCAATGTTTTCCTGTTTTCCCATGGCTTGGGCTTTGACCTTCCCGTTTGCTTGTTGCTGTTTGTAGTTTGTAAACCTTACAGTAGTCTAGTGAATTCAACCAGAGCGCATAAAAATTAAGTTTTTCCCTTTATTGCATACGCTACAGTCTACGGTCATTTGAAAAAAGGACAAATGAAACATGATTGTTCATTGTTTTAATTGAACAAATGATATGGAACTCACTGTGGCTTTTTTCAACACATTTCAAATTCAAATGATTTCAACCGGTCATAGAGAGCCAAAGTCCCGCCCTTCTACATCACATCAGTGGTCAGTGGGACCTATCTTTCAAAACATTGTGAACAGGAGTCAATGGAGAGATAATAATTATTTTTTGGTCCGATTCGAATTGTGCAATGCATTTCACAAATGATGTGTACATTTAAAAGATACTTTTACATGTCAAGAGATTAATGATTTGACATAAAGAAGTTGAACAACATTTGGTTTTGTGTGAGATCGATGAGTGAACTACATCTCTCGTCTCACACAATATACATACGTCACCAGAGAAATAGAGCAATATACTGTACAGCACGTCACCAAAGAAATAGAACAATATATGTCACCAGAGAAATAGAACGTCACCAGAGAAACAGAACAATATACTTCACCAGAGAAATAGAACAATATACATCACCAGAGAAATAGGGCTTTCTCGTTATTGAGCTTTACCATCTTTTTCCAAGACGGAGGCAGAAGTATCCAAAGAGGTGAACATTATTATAAATGGGGTCATGTAGAGAGCTGCAGCTACTCGAAGGGAGTGGAGGGAAAATGTGACGTCAGGTAAGCGCCGTGGACTTGTAGTCCGTCTAATTACGTATTTTCCCGTAGCGTTTTACTTAACTGGCATGTAAAACCATTTTTTATTTTGAAAAACGTGTAATCCAAGGTACAAGTCGATCGGGACCAGAAAATTGTTTTTTTTTTGCCATTGACCACCAACCATTGTTTTTTTTTGAAGATATGTCCCATGGAGGCAAACGGAAGGGGCGGGACTTCGGCTTTCTATTCTGTTGATGCTGTGTGAACTCTGAATGTCTCTCAATGGTTTGGTGACGGCTTGCAACTCAATAATTATTCCTCTGGTAAACCAGAGGGATGTGCTAATTTTGTTAAAAGACCTCACAATTAAATCCAGTGC
The DNA here is from genome assembly GCA_013375575.1 of Percina caprodes. Taxonomy (NCBI): domain Eukaryota; kingdom Metazoa; phylum Chordata; class Actinopteri; order Perciformes; family Percidae; genus Percina; species Percina caprodes. Next base: position 169,057 of record JABXJD010000241.1, on the reverse strand, counting down.
AAATGGAACACTATTCGGTGAATGCTACCTCCTTAGAACTTGATAACTGAAGTCAAAGCTGGTCTGTCACTACTCTGAATGTCCTGCCAGCAGTCTGGGCATGATTAAGTTCTGTTTGTTTTTTGCAGGGAAACCTGAGCTGAGAGGCTACAATCTTTCTCCTCTGTCCACTGATGAAATCAAAGCTATCACCAGCCTTTTATAAGATGACTTCAGATGTGAGGACATAAGGACAGAGCCTGATGCTACTGTGACATGATAACCTCTGGATGATCTGAAAGCGCTACATTAGCTTCCTGGATCATTGACATCTTCATCACCTGCCTTTAGGACGTTTTGGAAATTCCTGTCAAATATTGTATTGTGTCTTTCAGTTAACGGGTGGCTACCGTTTTTTTCATCCTGGACCTGAACCTTGGACATTGGTCCGGTCCAGAGAGATCTCTGCAGGCGGCATCAGAGAAACAAGCTACAATAAAAGTTGTTAGGACAATTGTCCAACTTGTATTTACTTTCACTAAAGTGCTTGTTTTGCCGCTGACAGGCTCAGATTAATTAGCTATTAAGATTAACCCCAAGTTGCTATAAACTGTAGTTTCCTTTAACCAATCTTTAGAAGTTATGTAAATAGTCTTTCCTTACCGGACAGGAGCAGCATAGTACAGGACTCTGTGGTCTGTGAATGCCCACAAGGTGGCAGTGCAGTGCAAGTGTACGGCAGATGTCTAATGTGTTTTCCAGTGTATAATGCAAAATGTTTGTTTGAACTTGTTTTGCAGGTTTTTGTCCATGAACTTTATTTACCATCTCTTTATAAATACATGTTTATGATTTTGGGTCATTTTGTATTTAAATTCAGTTACTCTTATGTGTCTTCAGTATAACTTTTTGTGTTGTCTGACTGAGACATACCTACACGAGCAGCCAGGGTGCTGTCCTCAGGAATAAACTGTGTAAAACAAAGTGTTTGCATGTAATTTCTTGGTCTGACATGCTGACAAGAAATGGACAGCCTCAGGTAACGGGAGAAAGAAACAACAGTCACATAATAGGTGTGAGTGTGTATCTTTGTGTGTGCGGAGGTGATGGTTTTGTTAACTCTCTCCTCAGACGTTGGTTGCATGCCACTGTTCTCAGACCTGGAACCAAGAGTGATGCATTTATGAGTCAAAGGATGGGAACCTGCTGATCAACTCAAATGTTAGACAATAATGCCCAACAAGGCACGCAACAGTGCTATGTTGAGAATATGACTAACACAGCATGTCATCCACCTCTGAAACTACAAACTGATGATTTATTATACGTTTGCCCCAACTAGACTACAATAGCTACAATACATTACTCCCAAAAAGAATGACATACATCCATAAACTGTGGGTTCAGCAGTGTAGAGTGGAAATGTATATGGACCATAATGTAGTGCCATTAACCATACTTTAAATGTATGTTTTAATGTTGCAACAGCTGGAATAGCAAGATGTATAATGAACACATCCAATACCTGTCACTCTTTGGGAGATAACTTTGAGAGTTTATCTGCAATTTTTCTCAAAAATACCAAATAAACCTGGGTGTGTGTTTTTTTTTAATAATGGCTTTCTAGAGAAAATATTTCATTCCCTTGCCATCCCAATCTGCAGAACTGAGTAATGATTTACTGTAAGCTATTGGCTGTTTGGAAGTGCAGAAACCTCTGTTGTCACTGAACTGCAGATGTAAATGTCAAGTCGGATCTTGACGTAGTTAGTAAGGGAATCAATTTCATGTGTGGGACACAGATGCTTATTTTAAGAGACTTGGCTGTTAACTTGGATGGTGTAGGCTTTTGTAATTTATGAAAGCCCATGTAAATGTGTAAATAGCATAAAGTTTTTTTCAACAGCAATATTTTTTTAGTAATAAAATGGGAATGCATTAAATATGTTTTTCATTTTGACATACTTGTATGGGCATGCTATCACCACATTCTATCACACAAAATGAATAAGCCATTTGACATTTCATTTTTAAGTGGACAATATTCAAATGCAGAAAACATTGCGCCTCCCCTTTGCCCTCGCTGAGGCCATATCATGAATCCCATACAACTTCTAGGCAAGTGCTGCCCTACGAAGCAGCCCGATTGGTTGGGGTTAGGTATTGATCTTGAGCAGTTAAGGTTAGGCTAGCCAAGTGGTCAGGCAATAGGACCTGAACAAATGCATTTGGGGGTTCGGGTATAACATGAATTTCAAAACTCTGCACCAAAATTATTTATTATTTCTATTCTGGAATTTAACTGTGAATCCGAAAATAAAAATAATTAAAATCATGAACTCAAGTCATTATGAAACAAATAAAACAATTACACAGTACAGTACAGTTGTGCTGTAAGTTATATGTAGTTTGCTGCTAGCTACTAACTTGATATTTCTAGTCACTGTTCCATTATCTTTATTGTGACTATTATTGCCACTGTTCATCACAACCCCAACCGGCCTCATCAGACTCCGCCTACCAAGAGCCTGGGTCTGGCCCAGGTTTCTTCCTAAAGGGAGATTTTCCTCGCCACTGTTGCACTAAATGCTTGCTCTTGTGGGAATTACTGGAATTGTTGGGGCCTTTGTAAATTATAATGTGGTCTAGACCTACTCTATCTGTAAAGTGTCTTGAGATAACTATTGTTATGATTTGATACTTTAAATAAAATTGAATTGAATTGAATTAGTGCAATAGAGTTGACCTGATCTGAACTCATCCATTAGTAAATTGTTTTCATGGATGAAGCTATCCAGCCTTGTGACAAAGACTTGTTCAAGTACTTTTGAAAACTGAGAAAGCAAAGATGCCACTCTATAGTTATTGAAAATATATGATCTATAAGATCACTCTTCTTCAGTTACCAGACATGAGCTCCCTCTGGAAGAAACAGGTATTCCAGAAAACTAAGAGAATTGTGGGTAATTCTGGCCATGTTCTTTCTGGTAAATTGGAATTGTTGGAAGGTAATACAATTTGTGAGGTGGTGCTGAGCAGCTGTCAAATTTTTGACATTTTTACTTTTTGCATTCCACCCATTAAGCATTCAATGCACCTTTCATATGTACACTATGCATAGGCTTTTGTGTGCTGACCTATTGCTCACCCTCCCATGTGGAAAGAAAAACTCTGCATGTCTCAAATTTAAAGACAAATAAATACAGTGACATCTAGAGCACAAAAAAACCACATACATAACACATTGCCCAGGAGACTGTGGCTTTCACATCTGATGGTGTGTCAGATGAATGAGTTCCTGTGGAGACCCAGAGCAGTCATTCATCCAAACATAGAGTCAGTTGTCTGGTCTGGTCCCATCTACCTCAAACATGACTTTAAAAACAATGAGCATAATATGGCCTTTAAACAACCACAAGGGATCTGGCGTGTTGATGTGGAGGCGTTGGACTTGTTAGAAGGCGCATTTGACAAAGCTGGCCTAAGCAATGAATATTGATCTCAGTGTAAGTGCTGCAGGAATGTACAGTGCTGCTCATGAGTATAGGCACCACTGCTTAAGTTGATTAAAAAGAAGAATAAAAAAATCATCTTTTGAAAATTGATCTTATTTCCTTAATTAAAAGATGAGGAAAAATCCAACTATTAAAGACATCAATTTTCTTTGAGATTGAATAATGTATCGTAAATAAATAAATGTTCTTCATTAAAATACAGAGGGCATAAGTATATGTTAAATTTAGGGGGTGGCAGTAGCTTAGTCCGTAGGGTGCCTTTCCATGGGCTCCGTTAGTGCATGTATCGGTACTGAGCATGTGTGTAATTCAGGCCTGTGTGTAACAACAGCAGAGTGTGAATTGTAATTTCCCCTTGTGGGATTAATAAAGTATACATTATTATTTCTATAGAGGCAGGCAGATTTTTATCATTAAAGGACAGTTATTTCACTATGCATCCTGATGAAGTTCCTTTGGCCTTTATCCTTGATTGGCCTTGGATACCCGGCACACATCATTCATTAACTGCACTGGATTCCTCTAGATGTAGAACATCTCCTCACCAAAGTCTTTGGCTATTTCCACATTTTTACAATCCGTGTGGAGAGACTGAAGACCTTTTGCGATTTTGTGGGTCAAGATTACCACAACATTTCTGGGACACAGCAATTTCCGCTGGCTGTTGATGCTCCCAGCCTTGGAGAAAGTCCTACAAATGTAATTTTTCCTCTCCAAAGACAAAAGTCCTGTTGTTGTCCGCAGGATGTTTGAAGATCCCTTGACCGAGCTGTGGCTGGCTTTTGTCCACGGTAACCTGGTTATTTCCCATGAGGCCATAAAAATGCTTGAAGGCCAGGACCGCTGTGCAGTTGACATTTCTCTCAGACATTTACAAACCAAACTCACTGCAAGGCGTGATGACAACTTCCTGCCAGTGATGGTTAGAGGTCTTCTGAGAAGCCTTGAGGAAAATGGTGCTATCACAAAATAGACCTTTCTGGGGAATTACAAGTGTTTCGTTGACACTGCAGTGAAGTAGTTGGATGCATGGGGAAAGCATGTGGACAACCTCCAAGACCTGAACTGTCTACTTCTGAAAAAGCAGCCTCAGAGATTGGAAATTGAAAAGGCAGTAGCCACCATCCAAAGGAAATTCCCCAATGTGGATGAAGATGTTCTTTTTGATGAGGTGTCTGGTCTCCAGGAGTTCCTTTAGGGTAGGGATATTGGAAGAAGGGAAGAGAGATGAGACACCTCTCACTCAGAGATTTGGAACAGTAATAAGCCATTTTGAACTCACAGAAAATCCACACACCATCCATCCATCCATCCATCTTCATCCGCTTATCCGGTGTCGGGACGGGGGAGCTGCTCCAGCAGGGGACCCCAAACTTCCCTTTCCCGAGCCACATCAACCAGCTCCGACTGGGGGATCCCGAGGCGTTCCCAGGCCAGGTTGGAGATATAATCTCTCCACCTAGTCCTGGGTCTTCCCCGAGGCCTCCTCCCAGCTGGACGTGCCTGGAACACCTCCCTAGGGAGGCGCCCAGGAGGCATCCTCACTAGATGCCCGAACCACCTCAACTGGCTCCTTTCGACGCAAAGGAGCAGCGGCTCTACTCCGAGCCCCTCTCGGATGACTGAGCTTCTCACCCTATCTCTAAGGGAGATGCCAGCCACCCTCCTGAGGAAACCCATTTCGGCCGCTTGTACCTTCGATTTCGTTCTTTCGGTCATGACCCAACCTTCATGACCATAGGTGAGGGTAGGAACGAAAATTGCCCGGTAGATCGAGAGCTTTGCCTTCTGGCTCAGCTCCCTTTTCATCACAACGGTGCGATAAACGGAATGTAATACCGCACCAGCTGCTCCGATTCTCCAACCAATCTCACGCTCCATGGTCCCCTCACTCGCGAACAAGACCCCAAGGTACTTAAACTCCTTCACTTGGGGTAAGGACCCACTCCCTACCTGAAGAAAGCACTCCATCGGTTTCCTGCTGAGAACCATGGCCTCAGATTTAGAGGTGCTGATCCTCATCCCAGCTGCTTCACACTCGGCTGCAAACCGATCCAGTGAGTGCTGAAGGTCACAGACCGATGACGCCATCAGGACCACATCATCTGCAAAAAGCAGCAATGAGATCCCGAGCCCACCGAACTGCAACCCCTCCCCGACTACGCCTTGATATCCCTCCATAAATATTATGAACAGGATTGGTGACAAAGCGCAGCCCTGGCGGAGGCCAACCCTCACCTGGAACGATTCCGACTTACTGCCGAGAACCCGGACACAGCTCTCGCTTTGGTCATACAGAGAAGGGACCCCCCTCACTCCATATCACCATATGCGACTTCCACCAGGGAAATTGACGACGATCCCCCATCATCCTCCAGCTCTGCCTCTACCACAGAGCTGGATTTAGGAGTTCCTCAAAGTGCTCCTTCCACCGCCCTATTACCTCCCCAGTTGAGGTCAACAACGTCCCATCCTTACTGTACACAGCTTGGATGATTCCTCGCTTCCCCCTCCTGAGGTGGCGAACGGTTTTCCAGAAGCACCTTGGTGCCGACCGAAAGTCCTTCTCCATGTCTTCTCCGAACTTCTCCCACACCCGCTGCTTTGCCTCTGTCATGGCAGAGGCTGCAGCCCTTTGGGCCCGTCGGTACCTTGCAACTGCCTCCAGAGTCCTCCGGGATAACATATCCCGGAAAGACTCCTTCTTCAGTTGGACGGCTTCCCTGACCACCAGTGTCCACCAGGGTGTTCGTGGGTTACGGCCCCTTGAGGCACCTAAGACCCTAAGACCACAGCTCGCCACCACAGCTTCAGCAATGGAAACTTTGAACATTGTCCACTCAGGTTCAATGCCCCCAGCCTCCACAGGGATGCCCGAAAAGCTCCACCGGAGGTGTGAGTTGAAAGTCTGTCGGACAGGGGCCTCCTCCAGACGTTCCCAATTTACCTGCACTACCCGTTTGGGCTTACCAGGTCTGTCCAGAGTCTTCCCTCACCCCCTGACCCAACTCACCACCAGATGGTGATCAGTTGACAGCTCTGCCCCTCTCTTCACCCGAGTGTGAAAAACATACGGCCTCAGATCAGATGAAACGATTATAAAATCGATCATTGACCTTTGGCCTAGGGTGCTCTGGTACCACGTACACTTATGCGCATCCCTATGTTCGAACATGGTGTTTGTGATGGACAATCCATGACTAGCACAGAAGTCCAACAACAGACAACCACTCTGGTTTAGCTCAGGGAGGCCGTTCCTCCCAATCACGCCTCTCCAAGTATCTCCATCATCACCCACGTGTGCGTTGAAATCCCCCAGCAGAACTATGGAGTCCCCTACTGGAGCCCCATACAGGACTCCATTCAAGGTCTCCAAGAAGTCCGAATACTCCGAACTCTTGTTTGGTGCATATGCACAAACAACAGTCAGAGTTTTCTCCCCATTACCCGCAGGCATAGGGAGGCGACTCTCTCGTCCACCGGGGTAAACTCCAACGCAGCGGCGCTCATCCGGGGGCTTGTGAGTATCCCCACACCCGCCCGGCGCCTCACACCCTGGGCAACTCCAGAGTAGGACAGAGTCCAACCCCTATCCAGGAGTACGGTTCCAGAACCGAGACTGTGCGTAGAGGTAAGCCCCACCAGATCTAACTGGTAGCGCTCCACCTCCCGCACAAGTTCTGGCTCCTTCCCCCACAGAGAGGTGACATTCCACGTCCCCAGAGCCAGCCTCTGCCGCCCAGGTCTGGTCTGTCGAAGCCCCTGACCTTCACTGCCACCCATACGGCAGCGCACCCGACCCCATTGGTTCCTCCCACAGGTGGTGGGCCCATGGGCTGGAGGGAGCCTTTTTCGGGCTGTGCCCGACCGGGCTCCGTGGCAAACCCGGTCACCAGGCGCTCGCCGACGAGCCCGCCATCTAGGCCTGGCTCCAGACGGGGGCCCCGGACTTCCACCGGGCAGGGTCCCTCAATTCCTTCCTTGTTTTTCGATGAGGTTTTCTGAACCATTCTTTGTCTGGCCCCTCCCCTGAGACCACTTTGCCATGGGAGACCCTACCAGGAGCACAAAGCTCCAGACAACACAGCCCTCAGGTTCATAGGGACACACAAACCTCTCCACCACGATAAGGTGATGGTTCCCCGGAGAGGAATTCCACACACCAACCTAGCTAAATTGGAATCTGTGATAATCTGTTTACCTCTCTGGGAACCATCACCTTATCGTGGTGGAGAGGTTTGTGTGTCCCTATGAACCTGACGGCTGTGTTGTCTGGAGCTTTGTGCTCCTGATAGGGTCTCCCACAGCAAAGTGGTCTCAGGTGAGGATCCAGACAAAGAATGGTTCAAAAACTCTGTATGAATCACCAAGAGGGAGATAGAGTGACCCTGCCCAGAGGAAGAGAAGGCAAGGCCCAGATGGAGGGCTCATCAGCGAGCGCCTGATCTCAGTGGTCTCGACGGACCAGACCAGAGGATGGCTCTGGGGATGTGGAATGTCACCTCTCTGTGGGGGAAGGAACCAGAACTTGTGCGGGAGGTGGGGCGCTACCAGTTAGATCTGGTGAGGCTTGCTTCTGCCTCGGTTCTGGAACCATACTCCTGGATAGAGGTTGGACTCTCTTCTACTCCAGAGTTGTCCAAGGTGTGAGGCGCCGGGCGGGTACTCACAAGTGCCCGGCTGAGCGTTGCTACATTGGAGTTTAGCCCGGTGGGTCACCTCCCCATGCCTGCAGGTGGTGGGGGGGGAAACTCTGACTGTTGTTTGTGCATATGCACCAAACAAGAGTTTCCAAAGAGTTTTGGAGCATCCCTGTGGAGGCTGGGGGCATTGAAACTGAATGGACAATTTTCAAAGTTTCCATTGCTAAAGCTGCAGTGGAGAGCTGTGGTCTTAGGGTCTTAGATGCCTCAAGGACCCTGGTGGACACCGGTGGTCAGGAAAGCCGTGCAACTGAAGAAGGAGTCTTTCCGGGATATGCTACCTGGGAGGGATCCAGAGGCAGTTGCAAGGTACCGACGGGCCCAAAGGGCTGCAGCCTCTGCTGTGAAAGGTGCTTCTGGAAAACCATTTGCCTCCTTAGGAGGGGGAAGCGGAGAACCATCCAAGTTGTGTACAGTAAGGATGGGATGCTGTTGATCTCAACTGAGGAGGTAATAGGGCGGTGGAAGGAGCATTTTGAGGAACTCTTAAATCCATCTAATATGCCTTCTATGGTAGAGGCAGAACTGGAGGGTGATGGGGGATTGTTGAAAATTTCCCTGGTGGAAGTTGCTGAGGTAGTTAAGCAACTCCACAGTGGCAAAGGCCCAGGGATTGATGAGATCCGTTCAGAAATGCTAAAAGTTCTGGGTGTGGAGGGGCTGTCTTTGTTGACACACCTCTTCAACATTGCGTGGAGGTCTGGGACAGCACCTAGGGAGTGGCAGAACGGGGTGGTGGTTCCCCTCTTCAAAAAGGGGGACCAGAGGGTGTGTGCCAATTACAGGGGTATCACACTTCTCAGCCTCCCTGGTAAAGTCTACTCCAAGGTGCTGGAAAGGAGCCTGGGAGTATGCCTAACTGGTCTACATGTGTTTTGTGGATATGGAGAAGGCATATGACCGGGTCCCCCGAGAGATACTGTGGAAGGTGCTGCGGGAGTATGGGGTGAGGGGGTCCCTTCTCAGAGCCGTCCAATCTCTGTATGACCAAAGCGAGAGCTGTGTCCAGGTTCTCTGCAGTAAGTCTGACTTGTTTTAGGTGAGGGTTGGCCTCCGCCAGGGCTCCGCTTTGTCACCAATCCGGTTTGTAGTATTTATGAACAAGATATCGAGGCATAGTGGGGGGTTGCAGCTCGGTGGGCTGGGGATCTCATCGCTGCTTTTTGCAGATGATGTGGTCCTGGTGGCATCATCAGCCTGTGACCTTCAGCACTCACTGGATCAGTTCGCAGCAGAGTGTGAAGCGGCTGGGATGAGGCTAAGTACCTCTAAATCTGAGACCATGGTTCTCAGCAGGAAACTGATGGAGTGCCTTCTTCAGGTAGGGAATGAGTCCTTACCCCAAGTGAAGGAGTTTAAATACCGTGGGGTCTTGTTCACAAATGAGGGGACAATGAAGCGGGAGATTGATCGGAGAATCGGCGCAGCGGGTGCGGTATTACATTCAATTTATCGCACCGTTGTGACGAAAAGAGAGCTGAGCCAGAAGGCAAAGCTCTCGATCTTCCAGTCAGAACCTACAAATTTTAGTTTTTTTGTTTTGGGGTAAAAATTATAATATATTCTAATGTAAACTATTACTAGTATCCCACCATAATGGGTTTTTTTACGATAATCTCACAAATATAAATATATATTTCTACTGGTATGCTTCCTAGTGACATCAATGCAAAAATATTAAGAAAAAACTATTCCAGCTGTGTGTGCTTGGTTAAAATTCTGAAGTGTAAAATAGTTCAGGCTACAGCACAAATATTTCCATCTATAGATAAAAAATAATCAAGTATAACCTCTGAAATTCTTTTCAAAGTGCACCAGATTGATGTATTTCAACATTAAAATAAACAATAGACAACACTTTCTTACAGGGGAGCATGCCATGGACCCCTTTAGGGGGTCTTGTGCCCCATTCACTCAACTGCGGCAGTGTCCCCGTTTTAAGTTTACAAAGATAAAAACATTACCTGTTTTGGAGGTATTTATACTTCTGAGCTGAAAATGTCCCTGGATTGTCTCTCAGAAATCTTGTTACATTGTGCTAGTTTAGCTGCTCGCTAGCAATCAAACACAACAATGGCTGTCACTGGAATGGTGAGCTAATATTAGCAACCAAACAACCATAGATAGCTACAATGTTTCTGAAATTATTTCCATCTGCTGTTATTGTTTGTAAGGAGGAAAGTTCATTATTTCATGGATTTCAGAAATTACACGTTATGCCTTAAATCGTTTAAATCTGAGCATGCACAACTCACATCTGCACTAGGCTCACATCTGCACTCGGCTCACATCTGCTCTCGACCAGAGCCAGTCTGACTCGACTCTCATCGGGTATGACAACTTTAGTTATTTTCTGGAAAGAACCTGTACTCAAGTATTGCTTTCAAGTACTTCATACAACACTGTGTAGCAGATCACACCAGCCGTCAATCCAGGCCAGGGGCATAAAGTGAGGGGCTAATCCCTCTCAGTTGTCCAAGCAAGGGCGTCGGAAGTAGGGAAGGGGGCCCTTGCCTAATGCGTCCCACGGCTGCGTCCCAGCTCCGGCTACGCAGCAATTCAGCACACGGCAGTGCGGGACAGGACGGCGGATCATATTTCTCTGCACTACACCTTGAAAACACAGCACAGAGTTGTTTCCTCTCTATTCCTCTGGATGGAAACAAACTGTTGTTTTTCTTGTTCTATTCTACGGGAATTTGCGAGATCTCGTGGGTCCTCGAGACTTCAGCTATTAGTCATGGCTGCAGGCGTTCCGCAACAAATCCGGGCCTGGTGAGTGTTGACGGCCGGCGGAGCTGATCCGCAGCCGTTACACATCCTGTGGAAATTGGGGGTTACAATTGCGATGCTATCGCAGTGACAAAATCTCTACACTTACACATGCATACACACACACACACACACACACACACACACACACACACACACACACACACAGACTCACCAGGGTCGTAATAATGTGTCACAGACTTGCAATCTTTATTGTGTTATGAATGGTTTCAGCTCCAGCCAGCAGCAGGGATTTTTTTCCACTTATACACAAGATAGAAATGCTGACGCCTCAGTTGGAATGAATAATAAGTTGGTTGTGTATATATCCTGGAAGAATATGGATTGCATGCTGAGCCTGTGAAAATGCAAAACAAGCAAAGGGTCTAACCATCAGTGTATTTCAAGCAGTGCTACCTAACATAACAGACCCTTCACTGAGACAGACCTCCTCTGTTAGACTTTGCTTTGACAAAAAACAACCAGATAATAACAGAACAGACGGGAGAGGGATAAACTGATTAGCGTGACGGCTTTTAAATTCACCTTCCACGCACCATTTCAGCTGTGTGGGCAGAAAAGAGTAGCCGATTATTTTTCCTCGAAGCAAACGGATGAAATACGTTTTGTTTGTTGTTCAAAGTTGACCATAATGATTCTCTTTGTCCCACAGGATACAGACAAAATGACATTTGCTCAAGGCCATTATGCAAAATAATTGAGCCCTTATAAACTTATGAAAAATCATCTTAGCCTCAACAGCAACATCAAAAAGTACTTGAAGGCGTCTAAGGAGTCTCTGTGATGATTCTCTGAACATGGTACTGTAGCAGTCCCACCCTGTGCTTGTGATTCACAGTTATGTTTACAGTCACACCTGAAACCACGTTACTGGGAGCAATCAGCTACACAGGAAGCGGGAGTACGTGTTTATATGCACTGTAGTAATCTTGTTAATGTAAATACTGTTGTACAAGATGAGTTGCGCCTCGCCTGTAAAGTTGCCGAGAGCAGGTGGCAACAGCCGGGGGTGGGGACAAAAAGCTGTGGTCAAATCGGAAAGTTTCCAGCCGTTTCCATCAGCCTTCAGGCTGAACAGGAAGTCACAGAAAACACTGCACTTCCACATACCTAAAGGATCAAATCCGTTTTAGGTATGTGGTAGGCTAGCCTACTATCCGAAAGAGACCACCAGTAACATGGAAGATGATTGTCTGGTTGCATCTTGATCTCATTTGTATCGTACTACAGCAAATTATTTTTGCCCAAGAGAAAGAAAGACTAACGTTACAACATTACACAAGACCTAGAAAACAATACTTCAGCTAATTTACGACTTTTTAAAGCCTTCAATTTTGATCTTGAAATTTAGGATGTGGTGGTGGTGGTGTGTGTGTGTGTTTGTGTGTGTGTGAGCGAGTGCATGTGAGTGTGTGTGGTAACATTACCAACATGTCAGTTGTTTCATGTCAAATGTTTCTCAGTTGTTTGCATGACTAGCATTACTTTTTTCTTAAACATACACAAAGGAAAGACAGTAATGGGGGCATTTTGTGTGGACAGCTAAAATCCCTCAACAGCTGCTTCCAGTCGTGATAGAAACTGAGGCTCATCTGTTGTTCTACATACTTTATGCACCTGCAAATGAAAGTTGGTTCAGCATCAGATAGGGCTGAGTATGGTCCAAAGGTTTTCATACCAGTGCCAACAAGATACTTTCCAATGCCCTACTTTGCTGAGTATAAACACATTTTTCCGCAAACACTTTACAGAATAAGCAAAACTTTTCAAATGCATTAAGGGTTGTCTTTATGACGGAACAACAATAACAAAAAGTGTGTTTACTTATAAAGAATACGGATAAAGGTCAGACAATATCTTATCAAAGAATAAATAAGATCTGAGCAGAGCAGCTTTCAGGACTTTCATATTTGTAATAAAGCTATAATTGCAAATACAATTTGGTCTATACAGCAAAATGTTTTTTTTTTCATTAGAAGTTAAAAAGATAATGAAAAAGCTCAAGAATGCTCAACTTGATTAAATTTGATCCAGGGCAAGTCTGGCGTGTTCCCAGATGTCTGAACATGTTTAAGATAATCCTCAAAGAAAACTGAAATTTTCTTTTTATTAACATAATTATTTAATTCATCCTCAGTACTCAAACATTTCTGCCGTATCATTAAAACCACTTGTAGGCAAAGTTGGCACTAGAGAATTAGTGAACATTCTTGAGTTGTTAATTTTTTTCTTTGCAACAGTGCCAGAATGATCACTAGCAGAATTGTCTCTGCCATGCTGAACACGACAGCAAAACATTGACATTAAACCCTTCTGCAAAGTCATAACAATTCACATTTTGCCAATATCTGCGCATGGCAACCATCATATGGCTAAGAGTGTGGTTATGATTAGGGAACTAAGCACTTAGTTAAGGTTGGGGAGACTGTGGTACACAGGACACAAAGCTTTCAGCAGCCCAACCTCCACATCCTGGAGGCCAGGGTTAGCTGAGTAAAATACTTTGTTAATATTGTGCTTACAGTAACACAAAAGTTATAAAGCACATATTATTTCATTAAGCCATTTACCAGAAATCTTGCACTTGCCACAACTTGGAATTGTAGGCATGGACCCAAAATGCAGAAGGTATTGACGAAGAGGCGGCAGGAAGAGTTCAAGAAGGTATTTAAGAAAAAAAGGGTTTACAAAAGTGTCCTGAGGAAGTTAGGTCAATTCTAAGACAGGTAAATGCAAGATCCAAACAAAATCCAATACACACTGGGAAACTGAAACGCCAAAACCACTTGGAAGTAACTGTGCAGAGACGCAGGGAATGACAACAAAGAAAGCAAAGAGACTAAATATACAAGGTAACAACTTTAAATATTAATATACAATCTGCAGTACTAACGAGGGACAGGTGACATGAGGCCTAACGAACAGTTGAAACACATCAGGGCGGGCCAGACAATCACAGAGGCGGGAAAACACACAAGGTAGGAAGACATGACACAGTTGAAACAAAGTGACTCCAAAATAAAACAGGAAACTAACAGAACCCAGAACAATGGTGGTATCAAGACAACGAGGACGGATCACACAAAGACATGCTGACAAGGATAGACAAAAAAAGGGGAACAAGGAAAGACATGCAGAGCATGGGGTGCAGAGACACATGAGGTACACACAAGCACAGGAAACTCAAAAACCAACAAAAACTGTCAGACAGTCCAAAAGATATCACAGACCAAAAGTCCAAAGGCTAATAACCATAGAATAGGACTGTGACAGCGCTGCACAATCACCGAATATGAACATAGTTAGGGTCAGAGCAACTTGGATTAAAATGATAGACTTTATAGAGATGCAACGGTGCAGGTCACACCAAACCAAGTCACGATTTCCAGACTTTCCTCCACAGCGCTGCAGAGAATGGTCCGGCTAGTTCACACAGGTTTATTGGCATTTCTTTAAACCAATCACAATTGTAATGGGCGGTGCTGCCGCACGGAGCCACGGTGCCTCTGCAAAATAGTAGGGAAAGAACGTGTTTTGGTGGAACATGTGCATGTTTAAAAGTAGCTTTAGTTGTGCAACAGAAAACTCAGATTGGACAGATAGTCTAACTAGCTGTCTGGATTTACCCTGTAGAGACATGAGGAGCAGGTAACCATAGTCCTCAGAAATCCACCAGAGGTTAGAACGCCAACACAGAGACAGAGGAAGGTGACGGACATCCGAAGACGGACATTCGAAAAGAGTGACATCTGGCAAAATTTACGGCAGAACGAGAGCAGTCCCGGAAGTGTAACATCGTGGATATGTACAATACACCAAACCTACACTCTTATTGCTAGTTATACTGTCCCATGCAAATTTATAAATGGGCTTATGCTTATGGACTTGAGCTGCAATGAACAACCACAAGCTTCTGGATGATTTCAATACCTTTGCATATGTGGCCTCTCCACATATATTACTGTAGTTGGCAGGGAGGCATCAACATAAACAAAGCATGCATATAGTATAGTTTCAATAGATTGTTTCAATAGATTCAATAATTTGATCATTGTATGGAGACATTATTCGATAAGTGGATAATATGAATTGATCATTGGGGTTATTCGGCATTTCTACATATAAAAATAACTAAAGTTAACATTATGTAAAAGGTGTGCCTGATAGCACGGTGTGCGTCAGTCAGGGCAAATCTTGACTACCGCTAGTCTAGTGTCTCCTGATATGAACTCAGAATGGATGGAAAAGGAGCCAAACATGATTGATCAGAGTCTGGCCTGACATTCTCCACCATTCTTTCAGGCACATTAAAATTTTATCAATTTCATGAAAAAAATAAGAAGCCAGATGTGCATCAGAATATTTTTAACATTAAGTAAGGGATCAATGTCTTCCTTTTGTCAGACTGAACTGATTCAGTAGGCTGAGATGCTCAACTTACAAACTACCATTTCTTAACATCTTTCCTATGCAGATTGTCGATTGTTGATTGGGGAATTGCCTCAGGGCTCAACTTTACAACCTAACAATTCTATATACAAAATCTTACTTTACACCTTTACTGTGGTATTGTGCGAAAATATGATTTATAGCGTATATATATTGAAACACATTTTATATTCACAAGACTTGGATACAGCTTAACAAAAGTTCATTTACCTCCAAATCTCACAGAAAAGTAAAATAATATTAACAATAATAACAGTTACTGCTGAAACTAACTGCATTTAGAAAAAGAAATCTGGTACTCTGACAAAATCTTTAAAGAAAATACTGCTGTCTTGAATAATGTCCCTGTGGAGTGATACCGTTCTTGGGTATTTACCGGAATGGAGACGGTGGAGTTGGCTGGCAGAAGCTCTTGAAGTGGCCTCCACATCACACGGCTTGGGCATGTTTGCGCTCTACCAGAGTCATTGTTGAAACAAGCAGGCCATCATGTACACCATCCTCAGTTGTGACAGGATAATGAAAAATTGTCCACACCTGCCGGACAGATCCAGGCAGAGAGTACTGGTACCCCTCGCTTTCAGCAGCTCTGCATGTTATTCACCCAGTACTCTGATCACAAGGCACCAAATAACATATGTCCACTTTTCAGGTCATTAGCATGTCACTTATATGTTCATTTCATAACAGGCCCACCACGCAGAGAAGCTGTCCTCTTGTCTGTTTTACGAGCTGCTCGGGGTGGTGGCCTTCTCTGCCTATTGGGGATTATCACACACACGCACGCACGCACACACACACACACACACACACACACATCTTATCAGGTGCTGCTAATTTAGTCATTGTTCAACTATCATGAACCAAAGGCGTTTTTATGTCTGCAGGTTTTGAGAGGCTATGGTATGAAAAGTGTAATGCTCTGGGTCGAAGACATGTTCACTGTTGGTATCTCCTTTAAGAAGAACATTCTTGTGTTATTAATAAAAAGTACTTGTTGAAATGTCCACTGAACATTAGTACAGGCACAGCTAGAGTTACCTGTCCATGCAGAAGCCGCTGCAGTCGGAGTCAGCGTGCTGTGCACACACACAGCGCTGGGCAGCCGCCCGCCTCCTCCCCTGCTCAGTCCCAACCGAGCGCCTCCTGCGCAGGGGACCCTGGTAACTGGACATACCATACGGTATAGTGTGCCTACAAAACAAACAAAAAATCCCATTTCCAGAGTGCTGAGGAGCAGACAGATAGGATGCCCTGTACATGAGACTGACATTACACTTCAGGTAGAGAGGCTTTGAATGTTCAGGTTTCACACTGCGTCACAGAAAAATAGATTCAACTCTACAGTGATTTTAGAGGCTGGACTGCATTATACTGGGATGTGTTTCTAATATTTTGTCCTCCACCATTTGGACAAGATGGGGAGAGAATATAGGAAACACCTTTCACAATAATGCAGTCCAGTACAACACAGACTGCAAGCTCCAAAATGACCTGATTAAACCTCTGTTAATATAGTGTCTACGACAATTAGCATCAGCTTTGCAATGGTATGATTTATTACAGAACTGTTTGAGAAGTCAATAAAGGTCAGGCTGTCTCTTTTACAGTCCCACTGTGATTTAGACAAATAAAGAAAAAGACGATATCTTCAGTGAATAGTAGATACGGCTGTGCTAAGGATCTCTGGGAATACTTAGAATATGTCCACCACTGCAACTAAAGAAAAGTGCGATGACATAACATGTATAGTATATATATAGTATATAAAAATACATGTTTGCATTGCATATTGAGAGCCAGGATCATTATGAGAGGAGATAGTTTCCCCTCGATCTGGTCATTACATTGCTCAGCCTGAGCTGCCTCACATCACCTTTCTTCACATACCTGATTTTAGGCTAAGATATTAACTGTCAATGGTAGAATGGACCTCAGTTGGTTTTAGTTCATTTTTTATGGAAATCACAGGAGCATTAGAGAACCAGATTGTATGCAACACCTGTCCACAGGAGGCTTCACCAAATTAACCTTACCTCCTTCCAATAGACAAACAGACCTAGCAGGGCGCTGAGCCTTTCTTATTTCTGACCTTTGTTCCTCTGATCCTCTGTCAGGTTAGTGCTGCCTTACATTATCTTGCCCTGTGTGCTTGAGGAACAAACTAATGCTAACTAATACTCTTCATTCAGTTTGTATTTTCTTTTGAAGAGATGAAAGGATTTTGAGGCCGGTTCAAAAAGGATCTGGCATTGTTTAGCCAGTATCTATTTAACATAGGCTCGCATTGCCAGACTGTGTCAGCGCTGGAGTGTAGTCTGGCTACACCACTTATCTATTCTGTGTGTGAGAGACACGCCAGATGTCAGGCTTTATCACAGTAATCTCCATCTGTTGAGCCGGACTACTTCTTCCTGCTAAACACCTATTGGACAACATTCTGCACACTGATACAGAGATGTCTGACCTTGTACCTGGTTTGTACTCATCACATATTTTTACCAATTCAAATTGTTGTAACTTACAGGGGCACGTCATAGATTTTACACATGAAGGTCGGTTCACTTATTACAGTCAGCGCTACTCAACCTGGGGCTCTGGAGAAAAAAAGCTCGAATTATGTCATCAAAGTGTTACACAACTGTTTGTGTACAGTGCTGATCATGAGTATAGGAACCTTATTGCCTTAATTAAAAAATTAGGAAAAATCTAACCTTTAAGGACACTAATTTTCTTTATGAATGAATAATATATTGTAAATAAATAATTGTTCTTCCTTAAAATACAGTATAAGTATATGCACACCTATGTTAAATTCCCATAGAGGCAGGTAGATTTTTATTATTAAAGGCCAGGTATTTCATGGATCAGGATACTATGCATCCTGATAAAGTTCCCTTGGCCTTTGGAATTAAAATACCCCCCCCCTCACATCATCAAATACCCTTCACTATACCTAGAGATTGGCATGGTGAACTTTCCATAAAATCATCTCTCAATGCAAATCAAACCAGCTATTAGGCTAACTGAAATAAAACCATGCCAATCTCTAGGTATGGTGAAGGGTATGTGATTATGTCGGAGGGGGGCTATTTTAATTGCCTCTATGGGAATTTAACATAGCGGTGTGTATACTCATGCCCCCTGTATTTTAAGGAAGAATATTTATTTATCTATTATACATTATTCATTCAAAAAGAAAATTGGTGTCCTTAAAGGGAACTTGCCTAATTTTTTAATCAAGGCATTAATATCAATTTCCAAAAGGTGATTTTTTTTTTTTTTATTCCTTTTTTTTAGTCAACTTAAGCAGTGGTTCCTATACTCATGAGCAGCACTGAATCTACAGAAACGACTCATGTGGCACAGTCAATACCATTCAAATTTCAAACTTCCACTAAAAAGTAAATGGTTTCATGTTGACTATTTAAAACGATGCCAAAGTTGTTCCAAGGAATTTATTACTGAAAATGAGCAGATGAGACATGGCAAGACGTTTTCTGATATGTCTCAAGTGCAAACATGAAACAACTGTTCTGTGATTTATTTAGGGAAGCTGCACCAAGAATTTCAGAAAATGTCCCTCAGGAACAATAAAGTATCTATTTATCTATCTATCTGAGTCTTCAGCATCAATCAGGTTTGTGATCGGCAGCTGCTGGTATAAGCCACACATCTTATGTTTGACCTTTACCTTTCATCTTGAGATGGAGGTTAGCACCATAACCCTAACCTTATTTTGGCCCAAGAAGAATGCGAAGATAATAAAACTTCCTTTTGAGAGCTTGCACAGTTTTTCCTGTCTTGTCATTGGGCTGTTTTTCTTCTAGCAGTGAAAGGAACAAATCCAACTGACATTAGTAATATCTAAATCAATCATATTAATAGACGCTGCATGGTTTACACATTTTAAAAGAATCTGTCACTGAGAAGTGAAACGTTTTCACATCCTGTTCTAGCACAGAGCGGCGGAAAATTAAACATGATTTCTTTTTTTTATAAGAAAACTTCCATAGTCAAAGGAGTAACGTGAAAAGGTCAACTTACTGTAGCAGCTGCAGGTACTTGTAGAAACTGTCCCATAAGATGGATAAAACCTCAGATAATTAATTTGAGTCTTACTGAATATTCAACTTTTCACAAACAGGCTCCCACACAAAAAACACCAATCACTCGCTGCAGCTGTTCCATTAGATCCAGGGTCAACTTTAAAATACTGGTTGCATAAAATCGTCAATGATATATATAACCTTAATCCTAATGTCAAAGGATTGCTTATTGAGGCCATATGGCTCAAAGATTTTCCATTCAAGTAAATATGGAAATATGGAATTAGAGCTCAGAGGAAAGCTGAGAACTCAAACAAGTTGAAAGGTGAACAGGAACTATACTTTGTCCACCATGCTCACAAGTACAGTAGTACAGGTGTGTACAAATTTACAATGTAAACTTAAAATGTACAAATTTCTATGCTACGTCTCAGCAGGAGCTATCAATCTTCTGTGAAACATTAGCAATCAATGCGTTTTCACAGCAAGCGGCAGCACAGCTGGATTCTCTTCACATGGTATAACCATGGGTACCTCAGGATGATACATATAGAAGGCTGTGCCCAGCCAATTGTAGCTTCATCTGATGAGTTACTGTGGGAAAAAGCCCTTATACGGTAGGTACGTCTGGTTGAGGGTGGCACGGACCTCTCCAGTCAGCTCTGCAAAATCCATGCTGAATTGTCTTCTTTACAAATATTAGTTTAGCTTTATGTGGTTGACGTTGGACAGTGATGGCATGTGGCTATGAGCCGCTCATCAGGACCAGGAAAACGACTTAGCAGAAATTGACTCAGCAGTCTCCGGCTGACTCTGCTAAAGATCCCAGAGGAGAAGGTGGAGATGGCTATCAGCTATGACCTATGGCTATGATCCGACTACATGGACAAGCGAGTCCAGGTCAAGAGCCTGACCAATAAAGAAAAAAAATGGTCCATTATTAATACCGATACCGATAGATCGGGAAATGCCTAATACCGGCCCACCAATATATTGGTGGGCCTAATCTCTATCTCTACATCAAAGGGGCACAGAGGCAAGCGTGGAGGAACACCAACTGCCACTTCTCTGCTGGGAGTCCTGCTGGATAGACAGTATCTGAGAGCCATCCTGCTTCATGATCAGTCATGCACAAGTTAAGGGTGCTGATGGGTTTAAATGTCACTGTACAATTTCATGTGATAAATAAAATTGTCAATTGATGACTTACTGATGACTGATTGACTGATTGATGGGTGATGATGGCGCAGTGGACATGACACATCCCTAGGCACTTAACCCCTAGTTGCTCCAGTGCAGCCTCTGACATATAGAGCAATTGTAGGTCACTTTGGATAAACGTGTCAGCTAAATAATGTAATTACAACGTGGGTTGACTGACTGAAAACTGGCCCTACCTCTACCCTTGTTGTTGTCTGTTTTATACCGGAGATCTAAGACAGATGGACTTGAGTTTCCAACCTGTGACAAATCAGGTGCAATATAAGGAGGTTTTACATTTACAGATTGTGAAGCTTATTTAATAAATAAGCAGCTGAAGCTGAAGGTCTATGATTACAGACTAGTATTATGTGTTGTGACTACAGCGGACAATGAGGAAATGATGGCATGAAACCATAAGCTGTAGTAAACTTTAAAATGATTATTAAGCACATGATGTACAGCACAGACCCACTGAAGATCCCTAAAGAAGCATGAGAATATCCCTATCCCTATAGCCATACTGAAGGACCCTTGAGGAGGACTCTTACTCTGGAGTGTTGATCCAGATGATGTCCAGGTGGCAGTAATACACACATTCCTTGTCCTTGTAAGTGTAACACGTGCATCTCTTTGAACGCCTCCTGGCTCCCGGCGGGTCACATGCAGAGCAGGGCTCTGCTTCCCCGGCGAGTTGGTCCACACCGCCTGGCAGCAGCATGCTCGGATTAACAGCTTCCATGTCCTTCCTCTGGCTCACATCTATGCTTGATGAGAAGCCTGCTGGATCACGGCAATAAGAGTGTTTGACAACACCATCATGTGGACTGAAACAGCCTTTCTAAATGTCTATACTCTGAGGGGACACACAGTGTATGTGTGTGTGTGTGTGTGTGTGTGTGTGTGTGTGTGTGTGTGTGTGTGTGTGTGTGTGTGTGTGTGTGTGTGTGTGTGTGTGTGTGTGTGTGTGTGTGTGTGTGTGTGTGTGTGTGTGTGTGTGTGTGTGTGTGTGTGTGTGTGCGTGCGTGCGTGCATGCAATCAGGTAGGTTGTTGAGAACAGGTTCTCATTTGCAACGCTGACCTGGCCAAGAAAAGCATAAGCGTGTAAGACAACATACAGTTTCACATTCAATATAATACTAGCATACAGAATAAAACAGGTTACATAAAGTACAGATTAAGTAGGCATTACAAATCTGGCACAAAGTGAAGAGTCTATGGATATGCGAAAGTGATATGGTAATAACACAATATAAATGAATAGACAATCTCTATCGCTGCTGAGATAATCTAAAAAGTCAAAATACAGTAAGTGCAAAATGTGGTCTAGTTAATGATGTAGCACAGTTATAACGCAATATATATGAATAGATAGTGCTAAGACGTAGGGATGAGTCAATATACAGTTAGTACAAGTTGGGGTCTAGTTAGTGATTAGTGATTAGTAATAACCAGAGATGGCAAAAGTACTCACTTCCCGTACTCAAGTAGAAGTACAGATAATTGTGTTAAAAAATACTCTGGTAAAAGTAGAAGTACTGATTTAACTTCTTTACTCAAGTAAAAGTAAA
The DNA here is from genome assembly GCA_013375575.1 of Percina caprodes. Lineage (NCBI taxonomy): Eukaryota > Metazoa > Chordata > Actinopteri > Perciformes > Percidae > Percina > Percina caprodes. The sequence continues at coordinate 146,797 of JABXJD010000241.1, read as the reverse complement.
AAAGTAGAGGCTTATAAATGTACTTAAAGTATAAAAGTAAAATTAGCCTTGCATGACAAAGCTACCTGGACCAGACAGATGTTACCAGAGAGATGCTGAGAAACTACAGTGGACATGGAGAAAAAGGCTCTTTATATGCTTATTTATTGTGACAGAGCCTGGGACTCCAGGTTAATAAATATGAATTAAATTGTGATTTTGTGAGAAGTCTATGTATATTCCCATCCAATTAGATTCAATTTGGTATTAATGACGCAAAAATAACTCCAGTGAAATTATTTTAAATTTAGTGAGGACTAGATTAGGGCTGTATTTAAAGCTGATTCTGGTTTCCAACTTTGGCCCAGGTGTGTCTGTTAAACCACGGACGGAGACAACTTTTCTCTGTTGATGCTTTCTTACAATGGGCTGCTATGGCTGTTTGTGTGGTAATAAAATAAATAAATAACATTGTAAAGGCTACCATACACAATACATAAGAATCATATTTGCTAGTAATTAATAACAATAAACCCACTATTAATTACATTATCTTAATTTTTAACAATCGCCATTATATCAAATCAACAGCCAAGTGCAACCTGGGTAACAGGTGTGACCTAGGTAACAGGTGAAGAACACAAACAAGCTAACTTTTAAATTTGCAAGAACTACAGACCAACAACAGGCTAGTTTCAAGACAACTAGTTTCTTTTTCTTTTCTCTCACTTTCTTCTCCGTGTACCGTGCGCGCCCGCGCTATTCTCCGACTCACAATCACACCTGATAGACGACCTTTTGTACAAAACTAAAGTAACGAGCCAATTTTGTAAAATGTAAGGAGTAGAAAGTACCAATATTTGTGTTAAAATGTAAGCAGTAAAGTAAAAAGTCGCCAAAAAAATAGTATTTGTACTTCGAAGTAAGTAACGAAGTATTTGTACTTCGTTACTTCCCATCTCTGGTAATAACGCATTTATACACAATATACAGTTAGTGCAAGTTGTGGTCTAGCAAGTGATGTAGATTAGTAATAAAACAGTAAATATGAATAGACTATAGTTTATAAATGCTGAATGAAGTGTCAATATACAGTTTGTGCAAATAGTGCTCTGGGTAGTGATGTAGATCAGAAATAACACACTATAAATGCTAAGCCTTAGGATATTTGCATAATGGAAGTGCTAGTGATGTAACTTTTCCAGTTAGGACCACAGCTTTGTTATGATGAATATGTAATATCAGTGGCAGTGCAATACTACAAGTGCTAATCTGATAACAGTTTCAAATTATGGATGAATTCAAGTCATTTAAACAGTAAAGATACCAAACCGGGGACTGATGCTTTGCTTGTATTCTGTGACATCACCTTGGGCTGTCTTACCTCATTACATTGTCTAATATACTTCCACATGTGTAACCTACTGTTATGTGATTTTATGATATTTGTTTAAATAAAATGACTACTCACCGTTTGCCACAGACGCTGTCATTACGATAAGAAACACAACTGCCACTTCAACAGATGATACATTGGCCATCACACACACGAAACATGGGATTATTACGAATAAAGAAATTTAAAGAATATGAGAAGAAAATGAGGGGAAAATGCTTCACAACGCTTAGTTATCAGCTGCTGACAGAGTGCGTGTGCTTCCCTCGGCCACTCGGCTTTATTATGGGCTAACAGCTCAGCAGCAAGTCACCTGCAATATCATGCTTCCTGCTGCAGTTTTCAAAATAAAAGCTAATGCAATGTTGACTTCCGGTCCGGCGGACAGTGAATGATGTTTGTGGAGTGTTTTGCCAGTCAAATGGAATTGACTTAGTTGTTGAATACTGTGTAAGCGGCATAATGTACATGGGCCTACAAATGCAGTATTTTGAAATGAATTATCTTAATAATATAGCACACAACATGAGTCACACATTACAGACAAAAATTACACAACACACTGTTTAGGGTTTAATCGTTTACTTTCTCCATCCAAACAGATGATCAAACAAACCTTCCGATCATAAACGAAGTTTTCCAAAGACAATAACGTATCTAATACCTGAATACAATTAATACAAAGTGAAACACAAAATGGTGTCTTGTTGGTCGGCTTGGGTTCTGTGCCTGATTTATCACCTTTCCAAGAAATACCATTGTAATTCCTGAAAAAAACAAATCATATTTTAATTAGTTATTATTAGTATTCAGTATTTAGATTTTTTTTCAAATAGTTTATGTGTATTCATGAAATTAACTTTACACTGTTGCACTTTCACCAAGGCGTATTTCTTTTTTGTGCTTTTATTTTGAAAGCAAGGGCATTTGGGGTGGTTTATCGATGCAGACCCCCACCTCCTGGAGGCAGGGCTTTAATGATGCCAGAGGGCTGAATACAGCAGCGCATCTTCAGGGATGCGGTCTATCGCAATAGTTTCCAAGCCATGGTTCAGGGACCTGCAGGGGCCTTAGTGGGAGTTGGTTACACAACCAAACGACAAACAGCCCCGCATTGATAAGGATGAGAAGAACAGGGAAGTAAGTACAAATATTCCACGGCTATTTCTGCTATTTATTCATTATGTTTACCTAAACTTCTTCATACATAACTGCAACATGTAGGGCCCTAGCGCAAGGCGTGAAGCTCCTGGTCCAGGTGCGTTCAGGGGCCTTTAGGGAGTGTCCAAATCCTAAAGAGCTGTACTTAGTGTCTTCATTAATCATAGGTGTGTTCTGGGCATAACATGCAATCAACCAATCAGAAATCCTCTCCAATTTCCTTTAAATGTCAGATGTGTTTGGATCTCGGAGCATTGCTGTTGGAGGATTTGCACCGTCATAATTTTATTTTTTATTTTATGCATATTTGTGTGCTGCTTGTGTGTGTGTGTGTGTGTGTGTGTGTGTGTGTGTGTGTGTGTAACAAACATATTGTGTCTCTGTGTCTGTAACAAACAGTGTGCACGCTGTGCACAAGCCTAGGCACATTATACTAATTTGCTGTTAAAATAACAATAAAACGCTGCGTTACCGACTCTAGACTAGGTTTTGGTTGGTCAATGGCACGATCACTTTCTGCTGCCTCAAGATAGCAATAATCCAAGAATGCACCTAAACACATCTCTCTGTAAGACCAGCATGCCCATAGGTGCAAAAATGGGCACAGTTGCATTTGCTATTTAAACAACGTGGGTGCTGGACGCTCTTAAAATATCAAAGACACTTACACTCACCTAAAGGATTATTAGGAACACCTGTTCAATTTCTCATTAATGCAATTATCTAATCAACCAATCACATGGCAGTTGCTTCAATGCATTTAGGGGTGTGGTCCTGGTCAAGACAATCTCCTGAACTCCAAACTGAATGTCAGAATGGGAAAGAAAGGTCATTTAAGCCATTTTGAGCGTGGCATGGTTGTTGGTGCCAGACGGGGGTATTTCACAATCTGCTCAGTTACTGGGATTTTCACGCACAACCATTTCTAGGGTTTACAAAGAATGGTGTGAAAAGGGAAAAACATCCAGTATGCGGCAGTCCTGTGGGCAAAAATGCCTTGTTGATGTTAGAGGTCAGAGGAGAATGGGCTTCTCCACTACAAATAGGAAAAAGAGGCTACAATTTGCAAGAGCTCACCAAAATTGGACAGTTGAAGACTGGAAAAATGTTGCCTGGTCTGATGAGTCTCTATTTCTGTTGAGACATTCAGATGGTAGAGTCAGAATTTGGCGTAAACAGAATGAGAACATGGATCCATCATGCCTTGTTACCACTGTGCAGGCGGGTGGTGGTAGTGTAATGGTGTGGGGGATGTTTTCTTGGCACACTTTAGGCGCCTTAGTGCCAGTTGGGCATCGTTTAAATGCCACGGCCTACCTGAGCATTGTTTCTGACCATGTCCATCCCTTTATGGCCACCATGTACCCATCCTCTGATGGCTACTTCCAGCGGGATAATGCACCATGTCACAAAGCTCGAATAATTTCAAATTGGTTTCTTGAACATGACAATGAGTTCACTGTACTAAAATGGCCCCCACAGTCACCAGATCTCAACCCAATAGAGCATCTTTGGGATGTGGTGGAACGGGAGCTTCGTGCCCTGGAAGTGCATCCTAGAAATCCCCATCAACTGCAAGATGCTTTCCTATCAATATGGGCCAACATTTCTAAAGAATGCTTTCAGCACCTTGTTGAATCAATGCCACGTAGAATTAAGGCAGTTCTGAAGGCGAAAGGGGGTCAAACACAGTATTAGTATGGTGTTCCTAATAATCCTTTAGGTGAGTGTACATTGGGCTTTGATCACTTCTTTGGGGCGGCTGGGGCTCAGTGGTAGAGTGGTTTCCTACCAAGCAGAAGGTTGGTGGTTAGATCTCATGCCCTGCAGTCCCATGTTGAAGTGTCCTCGAAGTGACACCTACATTGGAGTGTAAATGTGTGTGAGTGTTTATCTGATGAGCAGGTGGCACCTTGTACGGCAGCCTTGGCCACAGTGTATGAATGTGTGTGAATGGTGAATGGTTCCTGCACTATGTAAAAGCACTTTGAGTAGTTGTTGAGACTAGGAAAGCGGTCCATTTACATCTTCATATGTCAAGGTGCCAGGCTGGTGTTCATCAAGATATAGTTAGCATTTTAGTCCACACTAAACCTCAACTTTCTGTTTTTCAATCAATGTGTGTGTGTGTGTGTGTGTGTGTGTGTGTGTGTGTGTGTGTGTGTGTGTGTGTGTGTGTGTGGGTGTGTGTGTGGAAAACAAACGAGATACAACATGTTTCTGTAATTATGGGCTTACAAAGTAGCTGTAGGCACACTTGGTTGGCTTACTGTGTCCCCCTGTTTCCAGTCCTATGCTAAGCTAAGCTAATTGACTTTTGAGCTCTTCACTTAGTGCCCAGATATGGGAATGTCTTTTCATCTCATGCTCAGAAGAAAGAAAATTAGCCAATTTCCCACATAACTGTTTATTTGGGTTAACAGAAATTAGGTTGTATTTTTTATTTTTAATAATGTATACTTATACAAGGGACATTTTTATTTTTATTTTCACTGGTCTAATGAGGTACCCTAGGAAAGATGGGGCTGACAGAATTGTAATTTCTGTACAGTCATATTAAAGAGGAACTAAGTTTGCTCTGCCTAGGATCAGGTGTGAATACAGTAGTTTGCTTGGTTGTTTTGGGATGAATGACAATTCTATTTCAACCTTTAACACCAGCACTGCAGAATCTGTAAAATCTTCAATCTTTGGGAAAGTGTCTGTCTGTCTGTCTGCCTGTCTGTCTGCCTGTCTGTCTGTCTGTCTGCCTGTCTGCCTGTCTGTCTGTCTGTCTGTCTGTCTGTCTGTCTGCCTGTCTGCCTGTCTGTCTGCCTGTCTGTCTGTCTAACTATAAATTGAATCGAAGGAATCTGTGTGTGTGTGTGTGTGTGTGTGTGTGTGTGTGCGTGTGCGTGTGTGCGTGTGCGTGTGCGTGTGTGGCTTCAAGCAGCAACACACATTGCAAACACGGACACTGCACTAGTCTTTCAAGAGCTGCGTTTTCACTAATGGATAATTTGTAGCTCTTATCTTCAATTGCATTTATGTTATGTCAGTAAGGGTTTTACCCTGGAGCCCAGTGGTATATTGAAAGAGAATACACAGGCGTATTGATGTCTGGAGTGCTGCGCCGGCTGAGTGATAGAGGAATGTCTTTTACAGTCTTGAAAGGCATGCTGCATGACCTGCAATCAGAGCCCAATTCCACTAAGATCCACTTGTAAAAGGATATTACTTAAACACTTGGTATGAGGCCCACCACACCTTCCCAACACGTGTCCTTTGATTGACTCTATAAAGTCATTAGTTTGCACCTGTGTGGTCTTGACCAAAGTGATCAATCCTTGATGTGACCAGACTATACAGTCAGATAACATTTACAGGTACATTAGATAGATAGATTAGATTACATGGAAGGACATATAGTGTATTTAGAAACTCATGTGTAGTCATACTAAGGCTCACACAGACAAACCCATAGATCACTCAGTGTCAAGGTATTTATCACAAGATTGGTCTTGCTGAGGCATAAAAAAACATACAAACACAATGTCCTGAAATGTTTCAACCTGATGGCGGTTTACAGCTTCCCAGCTTTTCAAAATGAGTGACATTGGTGATCTGGCAATGAACAATTTACAACAATCCTACAATGAATTCTTCCTACAGTACTGCATGTGAAACTCAGCGGCACACATATATCAGTATACTGTAAAGTGTGTCAAAGTTTGGCTCCTGAAGAATACTTGCTGTGGGGAAAATGCATCTCCTTAATGCTGCACTAATGACAATCTTTATTTTAACTATGTGGAATGTGACAGGAGTTGCTCAAAGTGACAAACAACTTAAAGCCCAGACACCACTTCCTTCATCATCACCATTCCACTAGCTTCTCTAACTCAAAGCCAATGACAAATTTAAATGTGTAGTTTATGGTGGCACTAGAGGAAAAGTCACTAAAGTCAGCAGAATACATGTTCTCTCTACTGTACTACTGTGTTGCAAAATGACATGTAATCAATGAAAAGAAATCTGCATTACTGCTACTGAGTGTGACATTGTTTGAGTTACAATTACCCTTTAACGTATCATCTGGTGCATTGCATATTTTGATGGGCGTTAGAGTAACAAGATGTAAATGTGCTGTATTTATATAGCGCTTTACTAGTCTTAACGACTACTCAAAGCGCTTTTACATCATACAGGATACATTCACCATTCACACACATTCATACACTGTGGCCGAGGCTGCCGTACAAGGTGCCACCTGCTCATCAGATAAACATTCACACACATTTACACTCGAATGCGCAGCATCGGGGGCAACTCGGGGTTCAGTGTCTTGCCCAAGGACACTTCAACATGGGACTGCAGGGCCAGGGATTGAACCATCAACCTTCCGATTGGCAGGCAACCGCTCTACCACTGAGCCACAGCAGCCCAACAAGAGGGGTCAAAGGTAATATATTGCCAGACCTTCCTTCGCCACTGGAGAAAAACCTGCTCTGGTTCATTGGCATTTCTTTAAACCAATCACAATCATCTCGGCCAGTGCTAAACACCGGACGGAGCCGCGGTGCCTCTGCTAAATAGCCTCAGGAAGGAACTTGTTTTGGAGGAACGTGTTTGTTCAAAGGTTGTTTTAGTCGTTCAACAGAAATCTCAGATTGGACAGATAGTCTAGCTAGCTGGATTGACCCTGCAGAGATCTCAGGAGCAGTTAACCATAGTCCTCAGAAATCCACTGGAGAGAGAAAGAAAGAGGAAGGTGATGGACATTTGTTTAGGAGCAGTGAGCTTATGTGGGATACCTTAGGTTCAGGGCAGAGGTGGGTAGAGTAGCCAAAAATTGTACTCAAGTAAAATTACTGTTACTTCAGAATAATATTACTCAAGTAAAAACTTGAGGAGTAAAAAGTGCTTGGTGAAAAAACTACTCAAGTACTGAGTAACTGTTAAGTAACGTCTGGTTTATTTCTTAACACAAGCATTCATAAGACAGACAAAAATACAAAATAATCATCTTTAGGCAAATTATAGTTCAACCAATCACTAAAATAAAATAAATTAAAATGAATTTATTAATTACAAAATAGTTTAAGTGAAGAGACATCACATCAAATTTGGATGGATAGTGTATACTGTATATATATATATATATATATATATATATATATATTTATAGAGATTTTAGCGGAAGTCTCTCTCTCTGTCAAAATAAAACATTAAAATGAGACATACGTGGGGGGGATAAAAACAATGACGCGTAGAATACCAAAGAGGTAAAAAGAAAATTAACAAGCTCATTATAGCCTAATGTAGTGGAGTAAGAGTACAGTTTCTTCTTCACAAATCTACTTAAGTAAAAGTAAAAGTATAATGATTTAAAACTACTCCTAGAAGAATCATTTTTTCAAAAACTTACTCAAGTATAACGGAGTAAATGTAACTCATTACTACCCACCTCTGGTTCAGTGTAGCAGAAGGTTACAACATGTCAAGCCCCACTAAAAGCACTTCTTAACTCAGAGGGCACAGAGTCACACGGAGAGAGCTTTTAAGGGGATAACTGTGTGTAGTTCTGTGATTAGAAGTACCTTTAAAGTTGAGCATGCACATATTTTACAGTGAGCAAGGTCTTTCATTCTCTACCTTTTAAACAGCACTATAGTATTGAATGTAAAGGTATCTGTAGAGATCTATGTAACAACACTAAGTCTACAGTCGCACTAGTGTCTGTGTTAAGTGTTACAGCAGGACTTTAAGCTAAATGCTAACATTGACCTGTTAGTGAGGTGCACCCATTCAACACTCAATTATACAATTGCTTGTTTGTTTGTTAATCATTTTTTGTTACCAGAGAATGTCTGATAAAGGGAGAATGTCCCCTCTTGGGAAACTTACGTCTTCCGAAGTGGTTGCAATTCCACTCTGGTTCCATATGAGGGTGCTCACGGGTGAGTGCAGAATGAATAGAGGTCTATAGAGCATTACCCCTCAAATACACTTTTCTCAGGATATCATTATTTGTCTAGTAATTTTAATGTTGCATTCGAAAGGGGAGGCTAAGAAAATACACCCTGCTAGGGTTTTAAAAAGGCTTTTAAAAATGTGATGCTTTACAACAAGCTCTGAGTCACTTCCTTTTTTCTCTTGAGGCATCAACAACATAGCTGACAGGTTAAGCCCTCCCTGCCCTCTCTCTTTGTTTTGAACTTGTCTGCATGGTATTCCCAAAAGATTCCCGCCGTACGGGAGTCAATTTCACTGTTGATAATGTGATAGGATTGGAATAGAGCATAGAAATCAACGGGAGCAGGCGGAGAGATGTGTGTTTTGAATGTGAGAAGATCTACATTAGGAATCACATGATGAAATCACTTAGGCCTGCAGATAATACATGTTACCTAGGCCTGCAGATAATACATGTTGCCTAAGCCTGCAGGTAATGCATATTACCTAGGCCAGCAGGTAATCCATGTTACCTAGGCCTGCAGATAATGCATATTACCTAGGCCAGCAGGTAATGCATGTTACCTAGGCCTGCAGGTAAAACATGTTACCTAGGCCTGCAAGTAATGCATGTTACCTAGGCCTGCAGGTAATACATGTTACCTAGGCCTGCAGGTAAAGCATGTTACCTAGCCCAGCATGTAATGCATGTTACCTAGGCCAGCAGGTAATCCATGTTACCTAGGCCTGCAGGTAATGCATATTACCTAGGCCAGCAGGTAATGCATGTTACCTAGGCCTGCAGGTAAAACATGTTACCTAGGCCTGCAAGTAATGCATGTTACCTAGGCCTGCAGGTAATACATGTTACCTAGGCCTGCAGGTAAAGCATGTTACCATGTAATGCATGTTACCTAGGCCAGCAGGTAATCCATGTTACCTAGGCCCGCAGGTAATGCATGTTACCTAGGCCTGGTTTTGAACAGGGGGAGAGAGTCGATACTGCGGCGGTCAAGTGGGAGTTCCAGAGCTGGGGAGCAGAGCAGCTGAAGGCTCTGTTCCCCATGGTGACGTCGAGCTGGGGGTACAGTGAGGTGGGTAGAGGAGGAGGATCTGAGGGAGCGGGAGGGGGCGGCGATGTGAAAGAGTTCAGATAGATATGGAGGAGCACAGTTATGGATGGCTTTGAAAGTATGCAGAAGGATTTTAAATTGTATTCTGAATTGAACTGGAAGCCAATGGAGCTGCTGAAGGACAGGGGTTATATGATGAAAAGAGGGGGTTCTGGTGATGACACGAGCTGCTGAGTTCTGAAGAAGTTGAAGTTTATGGAGGGATTTTTGAGGGAGGCCAAAAAGAAGGGAGTTACAGTAATCAAGGTGGGAAGTGGTGAGGCAGTGGGGAGGGATGGAGGCGGTTAATGTTGCGTAGGAGGAAGTATGCAGACCGGCAGATATTATTAATGTGTGACTGAAAGGATAGGGAGGAGTCAAGGATTACGCCCAGACTCTTGACCTGAGGGGAAGGGGAGACCTAGGAGTTGTCAATTGGTAGAGTGAAACTATTGATTTTGGATAGGGTGGATTTGGTGGCTACGAGGAGGAGTTCGGTTTTATCACTGTTCAGTTTAAGGAAGTTTGAGGTGAACCAGTCTTTAATTTCAAGTAAGCAGTAGGTAAGGGACAAGGAGGGAGCGAGGAGGTGGTTTTGCTGGATAAATAGAGCTGGGTGTTGTCTGCCTAACAATGAAAATGAATGTTTTATTTGCGGAAAATATTCCCAAGGGGAAGTAGGTAGGTGATGAAAAGGAGGGGGCCAAGAACTGAACCTTGAGGGACGTCAGTAGTAACAGGGGAAGTGTGGGATATAAAAGATTTGAGTTGAATAAAGAGTGTGGTCGGAGAGATATGAGCGGAACCAGTCAAGAGGGGTGTGAGAGATACCGAGAGAAGATAGTCTATTGAGGAGAATGGAGTGAGAAAAGGTATCAAAGGCTGCACTAAGATCGAGGAGGATGAGGATAGAGATGAGCCCGGAATCAGCAGCTATGAGGAGATCATTGGTGATTTTTATTAGGGCAGTTTTAGTACTATGGGAGAGCCGAAAACCAGACTGGAAAGGTTCGTAAAGACTGTTAAGGGTAAGAAAGGCATGGAGTTGAACAGACACTATTTTTTCAAGTAATTTAGAAATAAAGGGAAGATTTGAGATGGGACAAAGATTATTATAGTTAGGGATCTGTCAAATGTAATTGCTGGTGAATGGAGTTGATTTATTTATTTAAAAAAATAATTAATGAATTACAAGTCTCATTTGAATACATGTGAGAAGGCAGGGAATCAGGGGGATTAAAAGTATTATGGATTATTGAGAAGAGAGACCTGGAGTTTCCTTCGTTGGAGCAGATGAGGTCAGAATAGTAGTTTGATTTAGTTACGGCTATTGAGTTTGAGTAATGAAGAAGGTGAGATTTATGCATTTCTTTGTGAATGGAGAGACCAGTTTTTTTATAGAGGCGTTCAAGTTGGCAACCTTTGGCTTTCATGAGGCGGAGCTCAGGTGAAAACCATGGGGCAGAGCGGGAAAAGGACACAGATCGGTTTTTGAGAGGGGCAAGGAAGTTGAGAATATTGCTAAGTCCAGAATTATAATGGGTGACAAGGTGGTCTGGAGAAGAAAGATCAGGGATAGGAAAATTGTCAATGTGGGAAGATAGGATGTCTGTATTTATGTTTTTAATATTACGAAAAGAAATCTGGCTGACTGGCTTGATTACAGAGAGAGACAGAGAGATATTGAAGGACAAAAGAAAATGATCAGAAATGTGAACATCATCAGCAGAACAGTTGGAGGGGATTAAGCCAGAGCAGCAAATCAAATCAAGTAAATGTCCTTTTATGTGTGTGGGGAAATCAACATACTGATGGAATCCAGAACTGTCTAGACAGGAGGTAAAGTCTGGTAAGTTGGAGGTTTATATTGTCCATATGGATATTAAAATCACCTAGGAGAATGACATTAGGAGAGAGAGTAGAGAGGTGGGTAAGTAGTATGGAGAATTTGCTTAAAAAGTCGCTGTGTGGTTTGGGGGGGCGGTAGACTGTGGCAATAACTATGGGAGTGGGACCAGGCAATTTAAATACAAAGCATTCCATAGAGCGGAAAACTGGAGTGGAAAATAGCAACATCTTCCTCTTCTCGCGATAGAGCACCATGTAATGCATGTTACCTAGGCCTGCAGGTAATGCATGTTACCTAGGCCTGCAGGTAACGCATGTTACCTAGGCCTGCAGGTAATGCATGTTACCTAGGCCTGCAGGTAATACATGTTACCTAGGCCTGCAGGTAATGCATGTTACCTAGGCCTGCAGGTAATGCATGTTACCTAGGCCTGCAGGTAATACATGTTACCTAGGCCAGCAGGTAATGCATGTTACCTTGGCCTGAAGGTAATGCATGGATAGTGTAAACTAAATTTCCAAGGCAAATTCAGTGATTTGATTGCAATTAACAAAACACACACAACTGGCTAGTTCCCCTCCAGACAGCAACGGACGTCTCTTTTTTGGTTGTTGTTGTTGCAGTAAGTTGCAGTAAATGTTAATCCAATACACTGTTTTATCAAATTCAACGAAGATCTCCTCACGGTCACCTAGCTCTTTAATTTCTGTGTGTGCTGATACAGAAGATAGTCTAGCTAGCTGTGGGGGGATTTTGTGTTTTATGTATATGTTCTCTAATGTGTAATTTTTGGCAGGTCACTTTGTTCAGTTATCACTCTGTTCAGTTTTCATATTGAGTTCAGTTATTATTTATTTAGCACTCATTATGAAGTAAAACTAACAACAAGTCTTGGTATTACTTACAAAGAGCACAGACCCAATAATATCTTTTTTAAACTTTCCACACTAGCACTGTCTTCCAAGTGCCGTTGCTGATTGGCTACTTCTCAGACATATTACCTGGTTGGCATTCTTTCAACTCATGTGGGCTAGCAGAAGGCCTGAGAGGCTTTAGTTGTAGTTGTTACCTAGGTTGTTAAATATCCCTTTTGTGTTATTGGGTTTTGGCCAAGCCACTATGTATTCTCCCTAATGTGTCATTGTGGCAGGTCAGTTTGTTGAGATCAGTTATGTTGTGTTGACAATGTTTATAGGCTTAGACATTATATTTTTAGGGGTATAATGTTTTTGTCGTTTTATTAGCTAAATAAAGACATTTTTTCCATTTGTCATCTTTTAAAATGCAATTGCTGCATCCTTGTTGCCTCACTGTTGGTCCCTGATATTATAACAGGTGATGCAGGTGAGGATGTCAGCATAGGATTCATCCTCTGATGACCATGATTGCCAGTACAAACTTTCTTGATAATCCATCCAGTATTTGTTGAGGTTTTTCAATCTGGACCAGAGTGGTGGACCAACCGGCCGACATTTCCACCCCTCTAGCTCTGCTGCTAACTTAAAACTTATCTATCAACTGGTATTTCTACAATATCCTGCCTCTTGAAACAGAACACCGGCACAGTGGCTGAGTAACTGTTATGTGTGACCGGCTGTGACTCAACAAAAGTCATTCATTTCGTCTTCAAAATTGTGTCTTCACAGATTCAAGATCAAATAACATCAGTACATCGCTCATGGCATAAAGTTAAATATCAGGTTACCAAATTTGAATGCCACCCAGCTCTATACCACATTGGTACTATACAGAGGAAATGACAAACAACAGCTGATAGTATTTGGTTGTTCAACAGCTCAGTGAGCTCAGTTTCTGTGTATAAAGATTCTTCTTATATCGAGGTGGACACAGCAGTAATATTTCAATTAAATGATTCACTCATACACTGTAGGCACCACATTAGGCTTCAGATTTCTTAAAATATACTGCCACTTATCTAAAACAGCCTTCGTCTATTAAGTCTTTGTGTGTTGCGAAAATGCCGTTAAAGACTAGTGTGTAAAATAATCATCAGACCTAAGAAATAAATAGGATATAATTTCAACATAAGATTACAATAGAGCCACACAATCAGACCAGGAGAAATGCTTTAATTGAACTCTCCTGTTGTTAAAATGGTTAAAAAGAGAAAAGGTTGTGCAATAAATGGAGGGAGAATGAATTTGTTTCATCAGTTATGCTTACTTAACAAGAATAAGAACAAGAATATAAAATTAGAAAATGAAAACTAAACAAATATTCATATTTTTCACACAATAACAAATCAGCTCACACTCCTGCACACATAAACCTATCAAGTCCAAAATGTTTTATGACCGGTACTGGGATGAGGATTGACAAGTAAGTCAGCGTGAGCTATAGCTGTGGAATTATGTACAGCGATGTTCACATACACCCATTTCCTGTTGTTGTGTGTGCTGGTGCCTAATCATAGCTGCTGACTCATTACAAAACCCAGACTGGGAAAAGGGTCATGTCCCTCCAGCTTCACCTGGGTGATCTGATTGGAAGCAGAGATCTATAACAGCTATTTGGCAGCATGTGCACATGAGTCACACACACAGGTGTTGTCTGGGAAAGTTACAGAGTGCACTTCATGAGAGAGAGAGAGAGAGAGAGTGATTGACGGAAGGTAGGCCAGACAAATGATGCGTGAGAAGTATTACAACAGTTCACAAGTGCAAAAGTAATCTCATTGGTTGGATTAGAAGCAGAAGCAGCCATGATCTTTCTGTCAAAGTTTATGAAGCAAAACAGACATGAGGGAAATCAGGGTGGAGCGAGTAGTGTGAAACATGCCCACTCTGCTAACAGAAACAACAGCCATGTTGTCTTCAGTGTTTGTAAGTGATTCCTAAATGGTGACCGTTCATTTTTTTAATAAGGTAACAGACAGAAATGTTGGTGACATGGACGCTAAATCTGAAGAACCAAGCCAGCTGGCTAAATGAAAACATGGTCAATGGCATTCTTTCTTTAATATTCCTTTATATTTTCAATAAGCCTAAGTGCTTGTTGTGGATATTGCAGGCTGACGGTAAGCCCCTACATGTGTAATGCTGCATTCAAGCCATGTAAGCTGAAAGATAGGAAAACTTCCAGTTATTGACATTTGGTAGCAGTCGCGCATCAATCCCAGATGATTAGCCCCATTAGCTTTGTAGTCACACCAGGTAAAAGGAAAGTAAGGCTAAATCGGCCATTTTGTTTTAATCATGTTACATAATTGGACTTGTTTGTTTACAAATGAAACCAGATATAAACAATGTATTGCTCCTTTTAATGAATTATCTGCATTAGTCTTAATATTTGATTTATAACTGTGATGTTGGCTTTGCCTCTGTTTTGTGATTGGTTCAGTGATGTTATGAGGGAGATACCGTCAGACTACTATCTGGGAACTCGTTTGTGTGATAGGACATGAACACATCATTATTCAACCTACTATTCTTGCAAGTTGCCCATTGACTGTTTAATATATTATTCTATAGTCAATCGCAGTTATTTGGAGTTTACGCATGTGGTTCTTTTGGCTCTCAATTTTATTTGTGGCTCAGTGGTAGAGCGGTTGCCTGCCAATTGGAAGGTTGGTGGTTCAATCCCTGGCCCTGCAGTCCCATGTCGAAGTGTCCTTGGGCAAGACACTGAACCCCGAGTTGCCCCCGGAGTGTGAATGTGTGTGCATGTTTATTTGATGAGCAGGTGGCACCTTGTACGGCAGCCTCGGCCACAGTGTATGAATGTGTGTGAATGGTGAATGGATCCTGTGTGATGAAAAAGCGCTTTACAGCACATTTACATTTACATTTATTTCTGCCTCCACTCTGAAAACATATCTCGGCAGCAGATACATATGTGCATGTTGCCCTAAAGCTCAATGATAAGCTTTCCTTCATCGTCACTACTGCTGGTGTCTTCTGTGTATTCCAAGCAGCTTTGCGTAGGCCGTACTCCACTGGGCAGACACTCTGGCTCGTAGCCACGGAGCTGGCCAGACAAGTGAAAAGAGTGGCATTTGTTGGTAATGTCACTGCTCTGACTCGTGCAGTCAGTTGCTGTCGTATCCTTGTTGTCTTGATAAGGTTCTGAGGATGTGAAGGGCTCTGATGACGTTTCCCCTGTCAATCCAGCAGCAGCTCTACTGACTCGAACAGAATAAAAAAGTTGGCTGGGTTGAGTGGAGGGTGATGTGTTGACATCAGGCGACACACTTGAGCTCACTGCTGGGATGTTGTTAGCTGTGATGCTGCGCAGCTGCTGGTCCGGGTGAAAAAATGTTGGTTTTTGTTGAGGGCTGGACTCAATCTCTGAAAGAGCATGTGTTTCTGTTAATGGGGCCTGTGCTCTGATACCTTGACTTGAATCTGATTCACATAAGATTTGAGTTTGTTGATTATGGAGGATGCTGCTTTCCCAGTGTTGTTGTGAGAAATAGAAGTTGTTCATGTCCAGTGGAGCCTGTGGAGAATTGAAAAGGCTCCTCTGACTGCTGGAACAATGATTCAGGTTGGTAGACTTGCTTGGGGCTTGATGAGGGCTCTGTGGAGGGTACTCAGACATTCCTAAATGTGTCTGGGAAAGATTATGAAGATGCTGCTCAGATATCCAAGAGTCTTTAAAGGAATCCACCTTTCTGTCTTCTCCCTGTTAAGAAGAAAGTAGAATATCACAATAATACAGTCATCATCCTCCCTCCCTGTCTTCTCAATAGCTTCCTGCATAGCTCAAATACCACAATGCCTAGTGTGTCCATCACAGGGGAGTGTCAAGTTGCTCTTTAACTTTCAATTACATGGCAGATGCTTCTGTTATAATGGATTGCTGATGTTTTCAACTTTGGCAAAAGTTCATTAAGCCTCAGGATTTATATCTGACTTGCTACCATGTGTGCTTTTGTGAAATCAATTTCTGTTCTGTCGCGTAAATCTCTTTTCTTTTTCAACCACATACTTTTCTGTTCCACACATTTTGGGGGATCATATGTTGATTGAGCTGCAAATATCTAATTTCTTGGTAAAAGTCATTAAAAAATGAAAGCAATTCTGTAACAACCCAATATGTCTAAAACCTGCTTGTTCCCCAGGTCAAGACAGTCTGAACACATCTGGCTCAGAGGGATTTGTGGAACATTTAAGAGGAGTGTATTTAGAAAGAATGCCGGATTGGAAAGAATCAGAATCATGTCACTTTAGCCTGTGTAGTTTAGAGAGGGTTTATGTGTAATATAATTATGTGTATGTATATATATAATTATGTGTAATATATATATATATATATATATATATATATATATATATATATATATATATATATATATACTTATACACTTCAGTTTTTGTCTGGGCTGTGCAATCATTTGTCAAATGACGCCAATATGTGCTAAGCACTGAAACAATACAATCATTGTATACTGAGCATTAAGCCAGTAGACAGTGAATACAGATATCCCACCTTTGGCTTTGTCATATCAGCTAAACACATGTATATGCAGTTTGACTCGGCCTGGTCCCACTGTCCCGGCACCTCGTCTGTCTCGTTCTTATCCTCTCCTTCCGCCCCTGCACCACCCCGCCCCTCCATGCATTGGATGTTTGTCTTTCCAGCCTCTTGGCTCTTCTTGGGCCTGCAGTCTGCACAGTCCGGATGCCCAGAAGCCTCTCTGTGTCCTTCTATATTCACTTAAGAAAGAAAACCAAATAAATAAGCAGTTGTTTGTCTTTAGGGCGGTGAATCCACAATGTTAATGCTAATCATTCACCTGAAACCTACAGCTGAATGTACAAATAACACAGTAAATGACAAAATAAGGAATGTAAGGGACTGTTCTTTTTTTTTTATTTAAGGGGCCACTGGAGGGGTTTTGGGACCTTTAGTCAAAATAGACTTGACACTCCCTCCGCCAGCAATAACTTTTCTATGACCATCCTAAATGATTGGGAAAAGATGCATGACCCTCTCCAGCAATTTATTGATGCCTTCTGTTCTGGTTTGCACTTGGCAAAGATGGCCCGGCTACATTGTCTGCTTTTACATTACTATATTCACTTCTCATACTTTTTATGCAAGGAATCAACTTTGTAGAGCTTCCACATGGGCCGTTTTATGAAAATTGATTGACTGGAGCTCTAGGAGACTTGCACACAAGAGGCGTTTATAAGATATAAGATATTAAGATAAGACAGAGGAGTGGGAAAGCAGCGTCTGACAGTGGCAGAAAAAATGTAGGCTAGTCAAAAGAAATTGCATTTCAGAACTTAGGAAATGGACAGCGTCCGACACAAACGCACACTCCTATTAACTCGATATTAACCTAAAGTCGTAAAGTAGGCTATCTTTTAACTCATGACAGCGCCACTTCTCACAAATACAGACAGGACTGGAGATGAGAAGTTTAACTGACACATAACCACCATCAGCGCTCACATGTTAGCACCAAGTGCAATGTTTCATTTTAAAAGAACAAGCCACTTTAAAAGGTTGCTGTTTTCATGAATACAAAAGTTGGATGACAATCCCCCCCAGACTAAAAAATATTTGATGACCCTCCCCTCAACAAAGAATAAAAAGACATAACACTCACCTATTTTCCACAAGTGCTCCACTACAGAACGGTCCCTAATGTGTAATATTAATAGCAAATCATATTGGTGTGATACACATGGACAAATGTGTTTAGATATAATATGCCGTGGAGACAGCAGACGTTCTCAAATTGGAATTCCCTAGCTCTGCCAAACTCTTAGGGCATACTCCTCGGAGAAAACTCACATGGATCCCTCCTCCCCTGTCCTCTCCTTACTTTACCATAATTTACTATCATGTGTCTGAACACTAGTGTTGGTGACAAGTCTTTCCAGGACAACTGTTTCACTTCAGCCAGGCGACACACAATGGCCTTTTACTGTGTCCCTGTCCTATTCCCAAACTCCAGTCATGTAAAGAGTGGGTACATTGGTGCTGTGTGTTGTGATGGGTGTGGAATAAAAAACATTGCAGGACACTACCATTCTGTGCAAGCCTCTGGGCAGCCCACATGTCACAGTAACAAGGCCAACAATGGTCAAATAAAAGCCACATGGACTGTGAGTTTTCACCATGACTTCATTTGACCATTTTGAAATGAACCATGATTTGATTATTTTGTCCATAACTAAAGTTTCCAATAGGGATAATTAAAAGATCTCTACATCAGTTATGGGTTATGGTGATTCTGCAATACACAAAACCAGACAAGGCCTTTACTCTGCAAACCAGTGGTCTAATGTTGCCATCTTGTGGTAAAACCTGGTTTGTCTTGGAAATTTGCACAGATTAGTAAAAGCAATCCAGAGCAGTCTGTATATCAGTATTATATCAGACCCATTCTTGTTGTCTCTGTACTCTGGGACATGGGAATGGAACAAAAACAATGACAATCCACAACAGTCAAACAGTATTTTTAGCTCTTTTTCATGTAAATGTATCTTACACCTTAGGATGAATGCACAATAAGCTGTGGCCCCCTGTTAACACCTCCAGCACCTTCTCCCTGTGCATTGTGTCCTCTCACTCTGGGCTAAACACATTTATAGGAAGATGCACCATACGACGTTCCACTCTCAGGATTGGTCTCAGGATTTACCTTCCTATTTCTCTGTGTTGGTGTTCTAACCTCTGGTGGATTTCTGAGGACTATGGTTAACTGCTCCTCAGATCTCTGCAGGGTAAATCCAGACAGCTAGCTAGACTATCTGTCCAATCTGAGTTTTCTGTTGACGACTAAAACTACTTTTGAACGTACACATGTTCCACCAAAACAAGTTCCTTTCTGAAACTATTTAGCAGAGGCTCCGTGGCCCCGTCCGGAGTTTAGCCCACCCAAGATGATTGTGATTGGTTTAAAAAAACTACCAATAATCCAGAGCCCCTTTTTCTCCCATCCAGGAATGCTGTGTGGACTACTCACACAATATAAACTTTAGGCTTCAGGGCCCAATGGCAGTTGGTTGACATGTATAAACTGTATGGTTAGGTCATTATTCCAGAATTGGGGGACTATAAGACACAAAGTGTTCACGTAAAGTGGATGTGAACACTACCAAACACCCTGAAATCCGCTATTACTCTCATTGTCATTGTTTACATATAAATCCAATGTGCTGGACTACAAAGCCTAATCAAAGACAACTTTTCACACTGTACAACATAAATACTTTGTATACTTAAAATAGTCAGATAATTACCTGCAGGATTGCTCTGAATACTTGTAAGCACAACTGGGATGTCTTTGGGTCCTTCTAACCTGATGTTAGAAGATACTGAAATAAAGTGGGCCAGTTGTTTTTCTGAGTGGGTTGAATCCTGTAATTCACTTAGAGTCATTTCCTGGAAATCCTCTGAAGGTCGCACCCTGTCACATTCCATGTTTGCATGTTTCATTGAAATGAGTGCCTCTGATGATGTTGATTCCTCTGAATTACTGTTGTAGATGGTTGCTTGTGACTTCAACTGTCTTGAAGCTTTAAATTTATTGATGGAAATTGAAGAAACTGACCCAGAGAGTTCATCAGCACCCTCAGCACCGGAGGCCTGACTGAGGCCGACCTGCAGAGGGGGGTGGATCTCTCCACTTACTAACCTGTTGCTTCCGTATGCAGAGGATTTGCCTGTGGCTTTAATTGTGCCTACATTACATGAAGCTGCTTGATTTTTAAAGTGAGAGAGAGAGGTCCCACTGAGCTTGCCAGAGAGTGTTTGAGAGATCAATCCACCTCGGCTGACCCTTTTGTCCCGCAAAAGCTGCTCCTCAGCACAACGGTTCAGCAAAAGGGCATGTTCCTCCTCTGAAGTGTGGCTCCTTCCTGACTTTGCACCTTTGAGTAAAGCAGCAGTTGACATAGAGCTCTGAGTCACAGTGAATGTGTTTCCATGAACGAATTGGTGTGGGTGTATCGACGAGCCTAGTGCTTCAGGAGGTGTAGATTGAGCTGTAACTGTAGCCTGAGTGGAAATATTGTCTTTAGTCAGGGGGAGATTTGGCTCTGCCTTCCCAATTTGTGCAGACAGTGGAGGCTTTTTTCTCTCCATGTTACCTGTGGGTAAAGACTCACTTTGGTCCCCATGCTGATGTCCTTGCTGGTCATGGTCCCTTCCATCATTGCTACTTCCCATGGTGACAGATCTTTGAGCTTCATTCTGGATCACTTCCGGGACCATTGCTTTCACATCCTGTCTCTGTGAGAGGGCGCTACCTGCTTGCCTCTCGATTTGGGGTTCCATGAGAGCCAGCTGCTCGTCAGATATGATTTGGAGGCAGATCTGGAGGTCTGCTGTGTGCACATGAAACACGTTCTGAGCATCCGGCTGCATCTGGTTATACGGTACAATGTGACAAGGAACGAGCGGAGTGTTTGAGCTGCTGTTTGAGATGTTTAGAGGGCTCAACTGGTCTGATGCTGACGATTGTGTGTGTGACAGAAGGGGGTTAGGGTTAGTAAGACCTTGTGAGAAAGCTGTAATGTCAGCAGGAGACATCTTACTGTTTGCTGTGGTTATGGTAGGTGTTGCAGAGATGTTCCAGGGTGCACCAGGTCTGGGTAACTGCATAGGCGCTGAGTTCTGTGCAGATTTCAAGGTGTGTAGTAAAGTGCTGCATAGTCCTGCCTGGTCATTTTGTAGGCAGGATGTGGTTATTGTATTTGCTGCAAATTGCCTGTGCTCTACAGCATTTGAACTTAGTCTTGATGTTTTACCCTGGCACACGGTTGTGGCTTTGCAAGGCAAGAGGAGCTGTTCTTGTTTGGAGCTAAAAGCATTTGTCTTTTTGATATCACAAGTCTGCATCAACGGTGAGGTGAAAGGTTTAGACGTTTTGAACGAGGGTGAGGTTTGCTCAGTGTGAGAAGATGACAGAGCAGAGGTGAAAGTTCCTGTTGGTTTATCCACAACAAGCAGTGAAGGATCTGAAGCAGGTTCAGCAGCATTAGGTAACCTGAGCTGGTACTTGGGTAGGAAGCTGGCCTTGGCAGGGGAGGGCGTGAAAGTGGCTGGCAAGGTGCTAACAGATGGTGTATTTGCATTGATTATGCATGTTGGGAAGAGAGCTGCTTTTAACTGAGTATGTTTTTGAAGGTTGATATAACTGAGATTCGTGTCCTGCTGAGGCACACTGCCAGTGACAGAGGGAAGGGGATGAGTTGGTGTGTTTGGGTTGGTTTTAATCTCCAGGGGGCAAATTATTTTGTCATCAGTTTTCTGCTTTTTCCGGTCAGAGGGATTATGAGCTCCAGATAGCTGCAAGTTAGAGTCAGTATGTTTTTCTTCAATCATTCTCCCAGGTTCTGCTCTGTTCATGCTGTCTGTTTGGTGGCTAACCGATGATCCAATTGAAGATAATGGCAGTATTGACAAAGACAGGTTTCTCTGGAGTGGAGACTTGAGAGAGCTGCATGATGCCTGAAGCTGGCTGGTAATTAGATTCAAATCCCCAGCAGAGACCAGAGATAGTTTGGCAGGAGGGCAGCCTGGGTGACACAGTGTGGCGTTGCTGCTGTTGTAGGAGATTGTTGTTACTGTCTCCCTATGCACTTTTTGCAGGCCCTGAACAACCTCGTGCTCTGGGTTTGTCAAAATTTCCTGCCTTTGATAACACTGTCATCACCACCTTTGTCAGCACTGTACAGCTTCTTAAATGTCCCTCCCCCATACATGTACCACTTGTTGTAGGCAAACTTCTGTGCTTTCTTCCTCCGGAACTTTCTGTTGCTTGGCTCTCCACAAATGTCACCACCATCCCCATCGCAGCTGAGACTGCTGGTGCACGCCTCTTCCACAGATGAATTCACGAAGAGACCGTCTGTTGCGTGGTTACCGTCTACGGCCGTCTGCCGGACCAGTGGGCGATGGGTGGATGAATGCTGGTTTACAGGCTTGATTGAGAAACCTGTTGGATTGGGGCCGGAGCTTCCCCTCTGCCCAAGTGTTACATAATCCCTGTGATAGGAGGAGGTTGGGCTGCTCCTCTCAGGCTGCAGGAGGGTGACGCTGAAAGGCAGGGAGTTGCTGCGGGTCAGGGGAGCATGCTCCATGGCGTTGGAGTGCTGAGTGGGCACAGAGCTGTAGAAGTCATGCTTTCTGTTTCTTTGTAACCCAACATTGGGAGTCTTACTAATCCTCATATCAAAGTGAAAGGAGTCCTTGTACGTGTACGGCATGGGGAGGTCAATGCTACCCTGCTTTGACAGAACCGTCTTCCGTGGCCTTACATTCTCCAGCTGTTTATCCTCCACAACAGCTGTATTTTCTGAAATCAGCTTAGATATGCGCTCCTCCAGTGTATTTTGCTCCTGCTCCCTTGCAGTGTATTTGGGTTCCTGTCCATCCTGGCCTGGGGCCAAAGGTGTTTGTGTGCTGGGGGTTTCTTCAAGATGCTCCTTAGTGGACTTTGTGAGGGAATCCATACTGTGGTCAGTTAAAAAGCTGCCAGGGCTTGAGTAGTGGTCACTGCTCTCACTGAAGCCTGAGTCTGTGCTCTCGTGGCTCTGGGATTTTCTTCTGGATTCAGAGCTCTCCCACTGCTTGGAGAACAGAGTGGCTTCTTGTCTTTGAAGGGGAAGATGTCGACTGGCGGTCAGTAGGGGGGTTTCATTTGCCATCTTCTGTTTTTCTCCTTCTCTTTCATTTGCTTCTGCCTTTTGACCTGCTGGTGTCATCACATTCTGTTCATTTCCAGAACGTTGTGTTGTTACAGAGTAGACGTTTGCAGCACTGGCTGGACAGGTGATCTCAGCAGCAGGTAGTGTGGCATCCTTTTCCATGCTGCCGGACTTCTCGCTGCGCTCATCTAGAGACAAACTGGAGCTGGACATGTTGTCTACGCTACTCTGCTCTGATTCAGACGACAGGCGGGCATGAGCCTGAGTACGCTTATGTTTGTAGAGGTTGCTCTGAGTCTTGAAGGAAACGCCACAAGTGGTGCAGGGGTAAGGCCGCTCCCCAGTGTGGCAGCGAAGATGCTTCTCCAGCACACTGGGCTTCATACAGTCCCGTCCACAGTGAGGACACATGTGCTTTCCTGCCGACTTGGGTCTGGGTGCAGCAGCAACAGCAGCCGGCAGACTCAATCCCAGCTGAGACTGCAGTCCTCCAGCAATATGAAGTGTCAGAAAGGGAAGCGTCTCCTTGGAATAAAGTGGCGGCATGGCCAGATGGAGGGTGGCTGGCTCCCGGGAAGCTGCAGGCTGTGCTGTGTGGATGTAAAGAGTCGTCAGTGGGGCCTGGACCTCCATCCTTTTTTCTTTCTGTGCTGCGATGGAGCTGATGTGCACTGGAGCACTCGCCAATCCTGGCCTGCCAGTCTCCATGGTAACCCTGCTGCTGTCGTGATGCACCAGTGCCAGGTCTCTAATTACCTGTAAGATAAGAACAGTTTGCATTAGATCTCAGCTCAAACTGGGCAGATTCATCTATTTAGAGACAACATTTTGCTATTGCACCGGTGCAACAGAAACAATGGAGCATAGCAACGGATAAATGAACTAAAGCAGTAAAGAATATGACAGATATACTGTACCCTTTAGGACAGATGGCAAATATAGCAATTACTCCAGTCTGGATTCTGCATGGTGATACAATCCAGGGAGACATGGTTTACAATGAGGTCCATAATCCTTCAGCATCAGAATAAAAACACATCTATATCTGAGTGATACCATTTTACTCAGTGGAAATATATGAGACACAAACTTGGATAGCAAGGTCTATATACAGGAGAGAATGGATGAGAGTGACTCACATCAAGAGAGGGATGAGGGAATCAGATCAGAGGCTTTTATATATCCCAAATAAAATGTGTCTGCTGACATTAGCAGTTGTTCTGTCTCCAGTCTGCACCAATTAAATGGCATTCTCTTTATGTTCACAGTAGCATGTGGCAGCTTGGTCTCCTGACAGACTGCCATATTTGTGCAGTAATCTAATCAAAGGGTAAAGCCACCTACATGAAAAGATGAATAGCTTCATACGAGGTCAAGCAAATTCCATTTCCTGTTGCTGTCATGCTGCTTCTACATTTATGACTTTGCATAATTCACCCACAGAGGTACACTTGGCATGAGGAGCAGGTTTTTTTAGTTACATCTTTAGAACACCCACGTTAGATATGTTTCACTGAGGAAAGTTCATATTCGAAGAGTGTATTTTAACCTTAAACATATTTTTTTTGAAACTTTTTAGTTTGTCAGTGACAATGCAGCACACATTATTACATACATAATTATCACAGTCAAGGCTATAATAATATGTGTAGATGTGTTGCATAAAACGTTTCTAGCCAATAGGCTAATTTGCAACCTCAGTTCCTCGTCAGGCCTTTCTAAAAAAGAATCCAGATATGATGCAGCCAGACATCTAGCACAGACAATACATTACAACAGGGTCAACACTGTGTGTGTGTGTGTGTGTGTGTGTGTGTGTGTGTGTGTGTGTGTGTGTGTGTGTGTGTGTGTGTGTGTGTGTGTGTGTGTGTGTGTGTACCTGCTCCTGCATTTATGGACCTGACTCAGTGGCTACATGTTTGGTTATCTTTCATCCAGTATTTCACCATTCTATTAAATGTTTTCAGTTTGGTTTGTGTTTTTAATTTAGTTGGTAAATCATTCCAAAAATGTGTCCCTATCACTGAAAAACATGACTGGCCAAAAGTGGATTTACACCCCGCTGCTATGCAGTTGCCACCCACTGCTCACTGCTTTTGTCACAAAAAGACAGAATACAGCGCTAGCTAGATTATTTGTGCATTTAAAAATCAGTTCAAGAAAAGAAAACTTAATAAAGCTATCAAAATGTTAAAGCTTGTATTTCTGTACAATCAAACAGTGGTGCCACATTGTTGGTTTGTTATGTTTACTGCCTGTTTGTATAATGATATGATGGGTTTGACTGTTGTCCGGGAGGCTTGGTCCCATACGGTAGCACAGTAGAATAAGTGGGAGAGTATCATGGCATGAAAAAAAAGTAAACCTTGACAGGTATGTGATAACTTATCATTCTGAAACAGTTCAGGTTTGTCCAAATAGTCTTACAGAGTTTGCTCATGTGTTTATTGAATTTGAGATGGGAATCCAGAATAATACCTACAAATTTAAATTCCTCAACTTACTGTAATTTGCATTCACTTCCTCTCAGCTATGTAAATATGTCACATGGTAACACATACTTTATAAAGACATACAACTGTAGTGTGGACCTCTGAAGTACTCAGTGGGATGTTTTATAGTCAGTCAGTATATACAAGTTTGTCGTGGAATTGGTTTAAAAAGAGGTCAAACTGTACTGCAAAAAAGATTTAAGCAACACGTAAACAAAAAGGAAGACTTTCTAGATGTGTCTCATTTCTTATCTGCTCTATTGATCTGATTTATAATTGCTGTTCTGATGGCAAGATGAGTGAAAAGAGGAAATATCTGATGGTGTTGCCATCATTTTGTGGAGGTCAGAATAACAGAATCACCATGCAAAAGTCACTCACCTTTTGTACTTTGCACTTCAATCAGCAATAGTCCTCCAGCTTAGTCTTCTGCAGGGAACAGCCCCATCCTTAGGGCTCCTGCTGCTGTCAATCCATCCTGTCATCAAGGGCCGTGTGCTCCAGTCTGATTGTCTCTCACAGCTCTTTCACGTGAACAGTTTCTTGTTGAGGAAGCGGAAGAAATGCAAATGAGAGAAAAAAAGATGTACTATGAAAGTGGTGATGCAGAGAGGAGGAGAGTGAGGGCTGGCTGGGTGGGTGTGTAGCTCTCTAACTAAGACATCCGGAGGAGAAGTTGAAAACATAAATTACACATAGTGAAGGAGCACAGAGGCCCTGAGCGCACATGGAAGGATTTAAAGGTAACACAAAGTGTTGTGCAGAAGTGAAAGTGACTGTTTGGCAGAGGAAGTGCAGTCACAGAGGCAAGCTTACCTTCAACAGTCACGTTGGCTGACTGACTATACAATCAACAGTTTGAGGCAGTACCTGACTTCTAGCCCACTCATATACCTGCGCCCCCACCTACCTTCTACCTCCCACACACTGTGTTTCATACACCCACAAAGACTAGGGTGCAGCGAAGCTAATGTTGCTGTGGCCGCTTTGCTGCACGTGCACTGCTCTCACTCTCTCAGGCAGAGAGCAAATAGATGAGCTGTGAGTGGCTGGAGTGAATATGCCACCTCCAACCACAGCCCCCTTACAGTATGTTTCATTTTGCAGGGTTATACCAGTTCACACCGTGCATGCTTATATAGTAGTACAGTTGCCTTTTTCTGGAAAACAATGTCTCATTTCTTGGCTGCATCGGCTGTTGCTGGATTTAAACAGCAAAATAGTGAATTTAAAAAGCAGAATACGTATTGCAATTGCTCTGTTTCAAACTCAGGTATCTGACAAATTCTGAGGAATG
Source organism: Percina caprodes (assembly GCA_013375575.1). Classification (NCBI taxonomy): domain Eukaryota; kingdom Metazoa; phylum Chordata; class Actinopteri; order Perciformes; family Percidae; genus Percina; species Percina caprodes. The sequence goes on along the minus strand of JABXJD010000241.1, from coordinate 119,944 downwards.
ATGTGTTATTTCTGGCAGCAGTTTCCTTCAACTTGTCCCTGATTAAACCAGTGAACATAAAATATGATCTCACACAGCTAAACACAACCATCTGTTTGGCCCAAATGTCAACAGCAGATCATTGCTAATTTCTAGCAGTTCATGACAACTTAAAACACAAACAAATGCAACACATACTTTTTTCACATACACACCCACATTTTGTCCACATGGCCATGCCACCTAATGGACAATGCTAGCCAGTGTCAGAGACACAGTTGGGGCATCCTTGTGTGGACAACCTGAAAGAAGATGAGTATCATGTCTGAGTGGTACATTATGCTGTTGGCATAATAACTACACCATGACTGCACTGGATTACATTTACTTTACTACTGGCACAATAAGCTGTAAACACAACACCTTACAAAGCTGATATGTCTAAGGAGTTAGGAAAGCTCACACCTACAGCACATACCAAGAAACAACAGCATTCATTGTCCCCTAACGAATGTAAAAGTCAGTATTCCCTCTCCTTTTAGCTCTGTTTTCATCTCTACCCCCTGAGAAAAAGATCTGGCTTTTTGGCAGCAAGAATCAGGACAGTGACTTCACTTTTCTCTGTTTGGTGTTGGGTGTCAGGAAGTGCATACAGCTGCCTAATGCCGCTGGAAACGACGCTGATAAGAGCGGTAAGACTCAACCAAAACATTGAGCTAAAAGAAGTTAAAACGTTGTTTAGAGCGGAGAGGAGCAGCAGAGATTGGGATAATTTCCACTTGCATGTGACACTCATTTGATTTAATACAAAATGATTGGCAATAGCTGCATTAGTTGTATTCTATTTTCTACAAAATGATTGGCTAGAGCTGCATTAGGTGTATTCCATTTTCTTTTTAAATGTGAATATATTTATATTCCTTACTGCCAATAGCTCTGATCTAAAGGATCAGATTTTTGTCATCAGTATGTCATTGTGTAAGATTGAATGCAACTTTGAGGTGACACCTGCTGAAAGAAATCAAATACTTTTTGTATCATTTCACTGCTACAGACTAGCTGGTCTCCAAGGCAACTGCAGGGTGGCCCACTGAGAGCATGCTTTGTGTTGACATGGTAACAAGACACCTCATACCATGCCTGTTTTGTAGCACACAGCTCACAGTCCTGCAGGGTTGAAGTAGAGTTCCAGTCCTGTTTTTAAAGACTGAGTCAGATGAAAGGTTTTTAAATCACACTGTGTGTACAGTCTGTATGGATTTGTACGGATGTCTTCTTCAACAGTGAGCAGGCGTTTAGTAATGTTGCTAGATTGTATTTTGGTTATGTTGCTCATGGTTACTAGGATACAGGGTTGAGTCAGGTTTTACAGATGATGGTCAGCAGTGACCAGAGACCAACAACATGTGTTCTGATCCTCCTCCTGGTCCACATTGCTGAAAAAGAACTTAGTTGTTTTCTTTGTTATTATTGTTGTTGGTATCCATGTATTGAACATGTATTTACATCTGTATAACATTTGTATGAATGCAGTGGTGGCCAACTGTTAATTCTATGTTTGTTGTATTTCTATGCTTTAAAAATAAAGTATACAAAAAGCTAATGTCATCATGCAAGAACTACAACTACAGAACATCTGTAATCACTTAAGACAAAGAGTTCCTCATCCTTAATTCTCAAATTCTGAAGACTGTGAAGTTGCCTCCTTCCGTGCACTGCTATAGATGAGCACTTTCTTGCCACGGTCCTAGATCCTCGGTACCTGAGGTAAACATCCAGCTTACTTTATTCATTATGAAAGGGTCCCTTGCTGCATTTTTGCAAATGGAATGACAAATGTCAGATGTATCATTTGAATATGCTAATTTCTTTATCATCCATACGCATGCAAACTCTACTGTCTTTTTTGTTGTTGCTGGCAATTAAAGTGCTGAGCCACATTGCAGGAAGTGGCAACTGAGAGACTGTGAGTGGGTGGGTGCTGAACTGCTGCTTACATCCACTTACATGTTCACTTTTGTCTTTTCAGTGGATAAAGCCACAGTGTGCCATTGCTCTTGGAGGAATTGTTGGGTCTTTGTAAATAATAGTGTGTTCTAGACCTGCTCTCTCTCTTAAGTGTCCTGAGATAACCTTCAGCACCACTACCAATAACACTACTAGTACAAGCTGCCAAACCCAGTGTGTGTACCTGTCAGTGTTAACGTCTCAACCATAATAATTGTCTCTGTCACAGTCTCAGCTGTGTTCAGCATGTAGTTCAGCAGAAGGCATTTTCAAGCTTACAACTGCAGAGCCAAGACTGAAATCATAGCAATGGAGCTGTGCTCTGTTGGATACAACAGCTCCTCCCAGCTGTTCTTTCTTCAAGTCTTTGAGATGTTGTACTTGTGCACCCTCTGCTTGGCCTTTAGTGTCACACCTCTCACATAGCAGAGGTACAAAACGCTTTATACACACAATGGTCAGTTAGTGAAAGGCACCACAGTAAGACTTCAAGCATTTGAAGAAGGGGACTTTTCCATATTGTCATAAAATAAAGAGGACAAATCTATAGTGTGTAGTATATTGTTAGTGCTTATTTTTCTTCACTGACCACTTGAGTGCGGGTGCTAGAGGAAGAGGGTTAAGTCAGGCAAATTTGATACAAAATGAGGACATAAGAGTGTTTGCCCGCCAAATCAATAACACAAACGTAGAGGAGAATAGTACAGATGAAAATAATGTTAACAGGACTTGCAAACATTTTGAAGTCTGTAAATAAAAATTTCCAAACTATGTTAGTTAATCATGTGTCTATGTCATAAAGATTATCTGAATTTCATGCATGAAGCCTAAAGAGCAGAATGGGTTAAAGGAAAAATTTACTTTTCAGTAACTTTTAATCCTTTTGTATTCCTCAGATAGTTGTATGAAAATCTGCTTATTTGTAATGTAACAACCCCTGGAATGATCTGCTGGTAGACAGATTAAATACCACCATCATTGAAACACACCTAATACATTTAGATAAAATATACAATAAAAGGCATATGTAATGCCATACAGTTTATGACAGATTAATGCCAATTTTAACAGGTAATTATAGTTATAACTTTATTGGGATGACATCTTATCATCATCAATAAAATAAAATTTGGTTTGTGCTTTTATGGAACAGAGGCTCCTCTCTACAAACTTATGTCATAAATCATATCCAGGCACTCACAATTGCTTGCAAAAAGTGATTAAAAAAAAGTCCTTTTAAGGCAAGACATTAAAAATATATCAAAGTCAATGAGTGTATCTAATGATGAGTGTAACTACGGTGCAATAAATAAAATAAAAAAAACATAGATGAGGTGAACATGAGGTTAGGTTAAAAGTAAGGTTAGATGAAAAAGATGTGTTGCTAAAACAAGTGATTGTACAAATGTTCTAGTGCCATGTGATGTGTGAACATAACGTTAAATGTATGAGGAATAAAGAAGGCATGTGATTCACAACCTAATATAGATAAAAGTGATCTAATAGTTATTCTACAAAAGACCTCAAGGTATGCGTGTTATTGAGTACTTACTTTAGTATCTTAAACAAATGAAAATGTCCGAAAAGACGTATTGACGTATGAGATAGTCTGATCCACACTCCATACCAGTTGGTGGCGGTAATGCACCAACCACCAATAAAGCTCAAAGAAGAAGAAGGCAACAGTGCTGTGACGTTGGACGCAAATACGTAGAGCGTACGGCACGTTTGGGTACAGGAGCGCCATTGAGTTTGAAGAGGGTATGATGTTTTAATGTTTTAAAAGGTGATATTCATCTCGTTTCCTAAAACGGCCCGTGATGCTGTTGTTGCACATTAATGACGTCCGTCCAGTTCGCGGTTTAAATCCGGCGGCACTTCTGTTGTCTATGCTCTGTCTAGAATGTAGCAACAAAGCTAACATAGTTAGCAGCACTGCTAATCCTAAGAACAAGCCGCCCCTTTCCATCCATTCGTTACAACGTTAGTCCCAACCAACGGAGTGTGTTGTTGTAAACTGCAGTAGGTTAACATCTTGTGACGCAGAGATAACTCATCATATGGCGACATTGTTTGTTGTTTCAGCCGGCTAAGTTGGTACACACCATGTTTCGGCCCAAACCGACTTTGAAGGACCGACAGCACCTGTATAAGCTGATCATCAGCCAGCTGCTCTATGACGGATACACCAGCATCGCCAACAGCCTCATCAACGAGGTCAAACCACAGAATGTAGTGTCGCCCTCTGAGCAGCTAATGCAGCTGGCAAAAACAGGTACCACTTGTTTCCTCCATGTCTGTATGTTCGAGCTATGTGTGATGGGCCAACAGGCCCTAATTGAACAATCTATAACCTTTTTCAGGGATGGAGAATGATGACAGCGCAGTCCAGTATGCCATTGGGCGTTCAGATACAGTGGCACCTGGTGTGGGTATTGATATGGAATTTGATGCCGATGTCCAGACCATGTCTCCAGAGGCATCAGAGTATGAGACCTGCTATGTGACATCCCATAAGGGTCCATGTCGCGTGGCTTCATACAGTCGGGATGGCCAGTTGATTGCCACTGGCTCTGCCGACGCTTCCATCAAGATTCTGGATACCGAACGCATGCTGGCCAAGAGTGCTATGCCTATTGAGGTGAGGTTGAGATCAGAGTTAACTCACGTTTTGAATCCAGCAGCTTTAACTTAACTGCTTAACTTGTGTCTTTTATATGTCAGGTGATGATGAATGAGACAGCGCAGCAAAACATGGAGAATCACCCTGTGATCCGAACACTGTATGACCACGTGGACGAAGTCACCTGCCTTGCCTTTCATCCCACTGAACAGATTCTAGCTTCTGGCTCCAGAGACTACACACTCAAACTATTTGACTACTCGAAGCCCTCTGCAAAAAGAGCATTTAAATATATACAGGTTAGATTTTGTGCACAGAACTTCTCTGATTTGGAAAATAATAATTGTTTGTTTGAAAATGGATAGGCCAAGTTACATATGTTACAGGGCTGGTGAAATTTGCAACATTTCAATTTCATTAAACTGTGCTGACTACTATTATTCTGTTGTAATCCAAGCCTCTTTCCAACAATTTTCCAACAGGAAGCAGAGATGCTGCGTTCAATCTCCTTCCACCCATCAGGGGACTTTCTGCTGGTGGGAACGCAGCACCCCACCGTTCGCCTATACGACGCCAACACCTTTCAGTGCTTTGTGTCCTGCAACCCGCTGGACCAGCACACAGACACCATCAGCGGGGTCAGCTACAACCCCACCGCCAACAGCTACGTCACCTGCAGCAAGGACGGCAGCATCAAGCTTTGGGACGGTGTCTCCAACCGCTGCGTGTCCACCTTCGAAAAGGCCCACGACGGAGCCGAGGTCTGCTCTGCCATCTTCTCCAAGAACTCCAAGTACATCCTGTCCAGTGGCAAAGACTCGGTGGTCAAACTGTGGGAGATCTCTACCGGTCGGACGCTGGTCAAGTACACAGGTAAGGACCATGAGTTGTGGGTCAGTACAGATTCATACAGGGAGGACTGTCGTGTGTTACAATGCTGTATATTTAACACGCGAGGGCTTTGCGTATGTAGAAGCTGACCTTGTGTTTTTTGTGACTTTCATCTAATTGAATAAGTATCTTAGTACATGGTCTCTGTGACTCAAAGCTGGTATATGATTTAGTTTGGCTCTGTTCTTGTTCCATCCAACTGCGATTCACTTTGCACAAAATGTATCCATCCATCCATCCATCTATCTTCGACCGCTTATCCGGTATCGGGTCGAACAAAATTTATATTTAAAAAATTATATAAAAATATATAGTAGTACATTGTCAAATACGGGAGGTAACTTTTTGGGCTGTCCTGATGACTACAAATCATACCTCAGTTCCACAATCGCTGTCATTCATCCTAATAAATACAATGTTTTCAATATTGATTTAGAGCTGGAAAAATTCCAAACATTGCGGTACTATTAATTGTCTCAGAAATAATGGCAATTAACAATATAATTGTCTTTTTCAGTCAAATTTTAAACTAGTTATTTAGTAATGATTAAACAAATCAAAGTTTTGAATGTATCCCAGGATGCATGTTTAGTTATATCACTGTCATGTCACCCAGATGATATAATAACACAAGTCTCTCTCACTCGCCTCTTTATCATAAACCATTTTTTTTTGCTCTGAACGTGTAAAGGGCCAAGTGCCACCAACTAACAATTGAAATAAAAGATATATATTCTGACCAATAATCAATTACATCATTACAATTTGGCATATCTAAACAAAATCATACGCTTTAACCCTCTGAACCCGAGAGACTCGCCCACGAGCCTAAAAAGCACCTCTGATTCATAGTTCAATCATTAACCATCCATAACACATAGAAACTCGCCGAAAATTGTGGCTAAACGCTAACGAGTTAGTGGTTACGGAGGTCTTTTCCGGGTCCTTCTAGCCTCTACAGGTGATTTTCTATCCAGCCTGGAACTTCTGCCTTTTTGGGGTTCGTTGAGCATTAAATCCATACCTTTACATCCAAGATTTATCCACTTTTGTCCATAATTCATCGCGTTCGCTCAATTCTGCCGCTAGCGCCGTCCGTCCTTTGTGTACGGAAGTCAAGGACTCCATATATGGGGTGCATGCCCATATATGGGAGACAACGTCACCCAAAGAGTATGGAAGGCCAAAAGGCCGTATGGAAGGCCAAACGGTTGTATGGAAGGCCAATAGGAGAACTGTTTTAGACACACAATTGCTTGTGTAGCATTGCTGTGGGTGTAATATCAATAAATATGACATTATTATGTTGATTATTGGCATAAGTAAATGTCATGAGGGCAAAAGCGCCTTGACTTTCTTTGAAAAAATGCATGTATTTTGTCAACTGTATAAGTTATAATGATTATTTCTTCACAATGTGACTCCCAAGACATATGAGAAGTGTTTTAGAGAGTAAAATGGCTTAGGTTTTATTGATCTGTGTGTGATATCAATACATATCTGGAAGATTCATGTTCCGTTTTGTTTATTTATTTGTCTTTAAGGTCCTACAACCATTTTTAACATGCAGGTGAGCTCACTGCAGCCCAAATATTCTAATAACCCAGTTTGTCCTGAAAAAAATGATGTTCATATCTTGACTGTAGACAACAGGGTTGGTGTTTTACAAGCTTTTTTATAAAATAAATCCAGACGGACAATGAACTGTAAAAATGGCCTTAGGGCTAGGAGGGTTAAGACCTTAGCTTGTGTTAGCAGTTAATTGCGGTTCAACAAAGACACTGCCATTATATAAAGAAATTTGACAATTAGACAGTGATGTAATATTTGTTACCCGTCTAACATTGATGAATTGGCTCACGGTCCAAAAATGGTTGACAGCTCCAGTGCAGACAAGATCAAGCTTTATTTTTCCTGAGAACATTTTTTTTAGATGCTCAGTATACAAAGTGTGTGTGTGTGTGTGTGTGTGTGTGTGTGTGTGTGTGTGTGTGTGTGTGTGTGTGTGTGTGTGTGTGTGTGTGTGTGTGTGTGTGTGTGTGTGTGTGTGTGTGTGTGTGTGTGTGTGTGAATAAAATCCCCCTCTCACCCCTTGTGGGGTGGTATGTGTCATCCTCAAGCTCGGGTCCTCCGCCTGGGAGTTTGAGGGTTCTGCGCAGTATCTTAGCTGTTCCTAGGACTGCACTCTTCTGGACAGAAACCTCTGATGTTTTACCTGGAAGGTAAAACATCCCACAGGATCTTAGCTCGTCATTCTTGACTACCTTAGGAGGTGTCTTCCATTTTGACCTTGGGACTTCCAGCCCATACTCGTGGCAGATGTTCCTGTACACTATGACAGCTACCTGGTTATGGCGTTCCATGTACGCACTTCCTGCCTGCATCTTACACCCTGCTGTTATGTGCTGTACTGTCTCAGGGGCATCCTTGCAGAGTCTGCACCTGGGGTCCTGCCTGGTGTGGTAGAGCCTCTATTGATCTTGTACTGAGTGCCTGTTCTTGTGCTTGTGCAGTTCTGATCATCTTCTCTCTTTTTGATACCACGCGACCACACTTGTCCAGTCCAAACGACATTCCAATGTCGTTGCTGTAGATCCTAGTAGTGTGGATCAGTGAGTCGATGTCTCGCTCGTTTCTGGCATACAGCTTGATGTCATCCATGTAGAGGCGACTGATGGTTGTTCTGCTTGGGAATCGGTATCCGTAGCCAGTCTTTGTGATGATCTGGCTGAGGGGGTTCAGGCCTATGCAGAACTGCAGCTGGGATAATGCATCGCCTTGGTATGTGCCGCACTTGATGGTGACTTGTGCATTTGGCTTTGAGTTGGCTTCCAGACTTGTTTTCCACAGCCTCATTGAGTTCTTGATGAAGGCTATTAGTGTCCTGTTGACCTTGTACATCTCCAAGCATTCCGGTATCCATGTATGGCATTGAGTTGTAGGCTTTCTTGTAGTCAATCCAGGCAGTGCACAGATTGGTCTGCCTGGTCTTGCAGTCTCGAGTGACTGCTCTATCCACCAGTAGCTGGTGCTTGGCTCCTCTGGTGTCACTGCCTATTCCCTTCTGGGCCCTGTGCATGTATTGAGCCATGTGCCTACTCATCTTAGTCGCTATGATGCCTGACCGGAGCTTCCATGTTGTGCATAGGTAGGTTATTGGCCGGTAGTTGGATGGGATTGTTCCCTTCTGGGGATCCTCATGATCAGGATTGTCCGTCCTTGGGTTAACCATTCTGGGTGGGTCCCATCCATCAGCAGTTGGTTCATTTGTACTGCCAGGCGTTCATGGAGTGCAGTTAGTTTCTTCAGCCAGTAGGTGTGGATCATGTCAGGGCCTGGTGCTGTCCAGCTCTTCATACCTGGCACTCTTTCATGGATGTCTGCCGTTGTTATGGTTACTGGTTCTTGTCCTGGGAGATTGCTGTGATCTGTTCTTAGATCCACTAGCCACTGAGCATCTGTGTTGTGGGATGCCTCTTTCTCCCATATGTTCTTCCAGTACTGTTCAGTCTCAGCCCTGGGTGGATCTTACCCTGCCACTGAGAGTACACTTTGGATGGTTTGGTGGAGAACATTTGGTTTATTCTCCTGGCTTCTGCTTCTCCTTTGTATCTCTTTAGGCAGGTGGCCAGAGCCGTGAGTCTTTGTTTGGCAGTCTCTAGAGCCTCAGTTATCAACAGCTTGTTGTATTTCTTAGGTAACCCCTTCCTTACACCTTTCTGTGGCTCTGAGAGCTGACTAACCTCTGTTCGTGTTGCCTTGATCTTTGCCTCTAACCTTCTCCTCGATGGGGGGTACTGCTCTTTGTGGCTTGTGGTGTTCATCTTATAGCCAAGCATCTCTAGGATCACTGTTGCTGTGGCGTACATCCGCTCATTGGTTTCGGTTATGGCTTTAGTAGGGATGGTATGTAGTGCTGCATTCACATCTTCTAGCAGACTTTCAGAGGGTACTTTATCACTTAGCCTTGGCAGTCTTGGTCGTTGTACTAGGGGGTCCAGCTTGGCTATGATCTTCAATCGTAGGTCAGTTGCCTTTTTGAGTGGTTCTAGGCTTGTTGTTATTGGGGCTTGGGACCCAATCTCTGAGTGTGGGGATGATGATGGAATTGCCTCGCTGACCTGTCGTCCTGGCTCCCCCTTGCCATAGCATATTTGTTGTACCTCATCAATCTCTAGTTGTGATCGGAGCTGCTGTTTGCGGATGTTAGAACACCGAGCCGTTTCTTTGTCATTGTTGATGTGTGTGTGTGTGTGTATGTATGTATATATGTATATATATGTGTGTGTGTGTGTGTGTGTGTGTATATATGTATATATATGTATATATATGTGTGTGTGTGTGTGTGTGTGTGTATATATGTATATATATGTATATATATGTATGTGTATGTATATATATATATATATATATATATATATATATATATATATATATATATATA